>JAUIMM010000289.1:9722500-10922500 GCA_031769625.1 Taudactylus pleione | reverse complement strand
TTTATTTTGTTTGGAGTGTACTTTGGGGGCTACAGCACCCTTTAATGGTCAAGCCAGCCGGCCCTTTACTTATGACACAGGCGCACGCTTGGCACTACTTTGTTGATGCACGTGCGGCTACTGCGCACACAATTCACAAACACAGAAAAAATATATTTTTTTATTTGGTTTGGAGTGTACTTTGGGGATTACAGCACCCTTTAATGGTCAAGCCAGCCGGCCCTTTACTTATGACACAGGCGCACGCTTGGCACTACTTTGTTGATGCACGTGCGGCTACTGCGCACACAATTCACAAACACAGAAAATATTTTTTTATTTGGTTTGGAGTGTACTTTGGGGGTTACAGCACCCTTTAATGGTCAAGCCAGCCGGCCCTTTACTTATGACACAGGCGCACGCTTGGCACTACTTTGTTGATGCACGTGCGGCTACTGCGCACACAATTCACAAACACAGAAAATATTTTTTTATTTGGTTTGGAGTGTACTTTATGGGTTACAGCATCCTTTAATGGTCAAGCCAGCCGGCCCTTTACTTATGACACAGGCACACGCTTGGCACTACTTTGTTGATGCACGTGCGGCTACTGCGCACACAATTCACAAACACAGAAAATATATATATTTTTTTAGCACTTTGGGGGAGGACCCCTGATGGACAGAGCACCCCCTGGACAACACTACAGCTCCCCTTTAGGACTGGGACACTGCACAGGACTTTGGAGTGGACACAGCCCCTATGGACAACTGACTGCACAACACAGTCCAGCCAGCCCCTATGGACTTTGAAGTAGTGGACACAGCCCCTATGGACAACAGCAGCACAGCACAACACAGCCAGCCCCTATGGACTTTGAAGTAGTGGACACAGCCCCTATGGACAACAGCAGCACAGCGCAGCACAGCACAACACTACTCTGCACTACACTACACTACACAGCCCAGCCAGCCCTAACTCCCACCCTCCCTCTTCACTGTCCACAGCCGAGTGAGAAAATGGCGCCGACGCGGGTACCTTATATAGGATCCAAAACCCGCGAGACCCGGAAGGCGGGATGATGACGTTTTGCCTCGATTTCAGATCCAAGTCAGGCGGGAAAAGTCGAGCCTGACTCGGATCGGCCTCGGATCGGGGGGGCTCGGGGGTGTTCGGATTTCAGAAATCCGAACCCGCTCACCCCTAATTATAAGACTTGGATCCAAGAAATGGGGACCATTCAGAGACAACACAGGTTGTTGAAATTACACAGACTCCTGTTCCCATGAAGTGTTATATTAGCGATTTAGGTGTATTCTGTCTACACCCACATCTTCTGGTACACCTTCAATTTTATTATTGTCATGGTGGATTTGTTTTATCCTCATGTCTATTCATTTGAAATTATTCATTCATATTATTAAATGATAATGCACTATGGTGGTCCTTCTCTCTCTTTCATATGAACGGATGTGATATGGGAGTCTGAAGATTTCTGTGAACAAGTCACTTTGAATACTTGAAGAATACCCCCTCCTTTAGTACAGTGACTTTTATTGTATACTGTGGTGAAATCCAACAGAACCTAACACATTTCCATTTTCCAACATTTTTGGACGTTTAACTACAGTGGTAATAATAACTATGCAAGACTTTGTTTACCTCAGTTGTTTATCTGTATTCTTGTGTGCTTAGGTGACTATTATTATTTACACTTCACATGCTCTTTCTGGGGTATATATAGGGATTACCCCTTGACACCTGTAGCTGCCTTTTTGTGACATGTGGGCTCTCATATCTTCCCTTCTTTAGTGATGCTATACTCCCTATTGCAAATGACATCCCTCAAACAACTTATTTAGCAGTAAACCACTTAACATAAACGTATCTATAAATAATTAGACCAAACACAAGCACTGGTTGGTTAAAGGTCAGCTTTTATTTGAAATTATTACATTATTTAAATTTAATAAAATTGTATTATGGCAAATAAAGAACATCCAGTTACTGCAGTATTGCTGCCTGTCAAAAAATTAAACATACAGACCTATGATGAGGGCTTTCTGCCAGTCCATCAGCTTATGATGAGAGCCTTCTGTCAGCTCATCAGCGTATGATGGAGCTTCTGACAACCCATCTCTGCAAGCAAACAAGATGTAACCAACTTCCGTGCCAATGACACCCATCACACGCCCATCTAGACACCAAATAAGGAGAAAATAAGTAAAATAAATAAATTACATAAATAAATAAAATCAGGGCTTTAAACTTTTAGACTTTGGGTTAAACCAAGTAGAATTTCAATAACAAAATAAATAAATAAATACTTGTTTTTGAATCAGCCTACCATTCACACAACGCAAGCCATAACAAAGCTAGGTAAATACAATAAATTTATTTATTTCACTATTAAAATTCTACTTGGTTCAACCCAAAATCTAAAAATGTAAAGGCATGAATTTATTTAATAATCTATTTTATTTAATTGTTTTATTTAACTTACACATCTAGCATTATGTTAGTTTTGGCAGAGATGGGGGAGTGGGGGTCTTGGCAGGTATAACTTGATCCAAGGTAAAAACCCAAACACCTGCCAGTATACCAACCCATTATGGCACCTGGTCATGGGAAAAGGGCAAAATTATTTACAGGTGATGAATTGCTGCAGCCTCAAGTTGTATTGTGCAAGCAATTCTGTTAGACTAATTTGCCTTAGCTGACTAACATAGCTTAACAGAACCTAAGATAAACCTGACACTTCCTTAGGCAGTGGATGAATGACTCAGCCAGTGCCTGAGGAAGCAGCAGGTTGCAGTGAAACACATCGCATTTAACAGTAAGATTATTTCTCATTTGTCATTTATTAATTACCAGTGTGAGCATCCTAGAACCATTGAAGGATGAGCAAAATGAAAAGCTCTGCGAGACAACACTCTAGCAACAATGCCAAGGGTACCAGACTCCAGCCTAAGATGGCCTACATTCGAAGTCTGCACTGAATCCCCACAAACTGACCTGCCTTATGATCAGCACAACCCAGAGCCAACTGGGAGGAGGCTCAGTGGCTACATCCCCTTGAGCCTGGCTTCGCAAACATCTGGCCCTGACCAAAACCATGGCAGCTGAACTGAAAACAAAGTATACTGAAGAATAGATAGGTGAGATAGGAGGAAAAAGTATGTGAGAAAATGGGTAAGAGAGAAACAAAGAAAGGCAAGTAAGAAAGGGAAAAGGAAAGTTAAGAAAAGAAACAACACAAAAAGAAAATAAATGAACGAAAAAAAAGAAGCAAAATAATAATGTACAGTAACAAAAGACAACAAATGCAAGAATCAATATCAACAAATTGAATACACAATATATAATACAGGACCCTGGAAATTTCCAGATGGTAAGAGACCCAGTGACTGGTGATAGAATCTTATTACCTAAAACCCCATCCCACAGAAGGAAAATGATTACCTAACAGACCACAGCTACTGTCAATTTAACAAGTAACTCCGCCCCACCAATGACACTGCAAAAGGTGGGTTGCCAGCCTGTCCCAGCCAAAGGGTTTAATCCTCATTCACTCGTATAGAAGATCTTCTTTATTACTATTCATATCCTACTTTTTATACATTGCTTCCGAGTGATATGAAGGCAAGGCAAGAAAAGACTTGGGGATAACTTGATCATCATGTGCCTGACTCAGAGCTGTACAATATGCCAATGTTTTCACAAATGGAGAGATTTTTGCTACTGCACATGCGTCCGAGTCACACTGCTAATGCGTCATGGTGCCTTACCGTAGTGACATGCTGCAATTCTTTATTCACAGTGTGATTGACAGGCAGGGTCAGCTAAAAAAGCAGGCAAGTCTCCACTATTTTGGGGTCGTCTCACATCCTTTGTCTGCCATTCCATATGCAGGAAACATGGCTACGGCGTCTTAGTTATGGCAGCCATTCTGGGTAACCATAGACCCACTCAGGAAGTCAATGTTTGCCAGGCCTGCGTCGGATGCAGCATATGTGTACACAGTTGCAGACAACTGTGGCATTAGCATATTTTCACACATTCATAGCTGTAAAAATCACAGCTGTGGGATCATTAATGTACAACTCTGTATCAGACCCTTAATTTATATCAGCAAGTTAGCAGGATCATCATGTCATCATATATCTTTTCATGCATTTGTGAATATTTTGTAGTATAGATTTCTTATTATTGACTTTAAAAATATGTCACCCAGTGCTTTTATTGCTCCACTATAAACTTAACTTAACTGAAATATAGAAATGAAGACACAGACACATAGGGGCATATTCAATTAGGTGCAAGAAGAGCAAAAATCTCACACCTACAGGGTGTTTCCCGCACGTGCAGGATTTTTGCTATTCAATGGATTTTTCATTTTTTAAGCTGTGGGAGGTTTTTTTTCTAGCAGCCCCAGAGCACAACCAATTTTTGCTAAGCTCCATACTATTGTGGCACCCACCCCAATTACTAATTAAGCAATTGGAAGTTTCCAATTTGCTTAATTAGTCAATAATTAAAGTGCTGTCTTTTTCATCCAGGCTGTCGGGACCCCGTCTCGTGCAGCGGCATGTGAGTGTGAGTGTGTGTGAGTATCTGTGTGACCCCCCCCCCAGTGTGAGCCCCCTGGAGACAGCAGCAGTGATAACTACATCTCCCAGCAGCACCTTGGCCTTCCAGCAGCTCCCTCACAAGTGCAATGATGGAGGGGCAAAGACAAGGAGCCGTGGAGACCACCAAACCGGTATGTAAGTATCTTTTTTTTTTCCTTGCACCGCAGGGTTTTCCAAGCCAAAAACTCAGCGTGCATTTTTTTAAATGGATACCGCGGGTCACGGGAGCGAGCATATCCGCTGTAATCCAAAATTGGGTGTGTGGTCCACAAACTTTTTTGCAGTTCAAACCTTGCTCCCAATTGAATATGCCCCATACTGTATATTTGGAAAAATTTACATCACAGCCTAAATTATTGATCAAACTGTAATTGGTTATACTGTAATTCGGTTATACCTGTAGTTTGCAACCTTATTTTTCTGCTACATCATTAAGTACTGCAATAAGTTAATTAAGGTCCATTTGATGGGAGAGAAGAATCAGGCATTATGTTACAAGAACAAGCACTTTTCTTTTTCAAAATGTAATGTGAGTAACATGAATGAATTATAACAAAAGTACACACACACACACACTAGTGGCCAATCAGTTCACATTGCCCCTCCCCCCTGGTTGCTCCTTTACTTAACATTGAATGCAGCTCAGACAGAGGGAGCTTAAAAAGGGATCATTGATCCTATGAGGATCACAATTCCCACTGCCAATTAGGACAACAATGGCAGAATGAACAAGAGGAAGATGCATATTTTATTGTTTTGCAGAAGTTCAAATGTTAATGACAAATAAGTACTCCAAATAAACATCCTCGACTTGATATACGAGGTTGGTTCAATAAATAAAGTAACAAGACCTCTCATTGAGTAAATGTATTTCACTTATACAGATTATTTTTCTACATAGTTCCCATACTTGTCTATGCTTTTGTTCCAACAGTACACCAAGTCATCTATTCCAGCATAGAAGAAATCAGTGTTAAGTATCTGAAACCAGGACATGACGGCTTGCAGAACTTCACCATTGGTTGCAAATCACCTTCCACCCGGGTGCTTTCTCAATGGTCCAAAGAGATGGAAATCACTCAGTGCCAGGTCAGGGCTGTAGGGAGGTTGGTCCAGTACCTCTCAATGGAAGCGCTGTAATAATACGGTCGCCATGACCTTCTTTGCTGATGGAGTTGTGTTTAATTTCTTTGAAGGTGGGAATGATGCATGTTTCCATGTTATGGATGCTCACTCCGTCTTATGTGTCACATGATGCAGCCATGTTTCATCGCCTGTAACAATACGCTGTAGGAACTACATTTCTTCTTCATGGTACTGCGCCAAGTGCATGAGAGACAATCTCATCCTATTGGTTTTGTGAACTTCTGTGAGTTGCTTCGGTACTAAGCTGAACATTTTTTCCTGTACCCCAGTTGCTCATGAACGATGTTGTGCACAGTACCCACTGAGATGTTCAGTTCTCAATGTGTGGACATGCTTCGCTGGCCAGATTGCTGCTCATCTTGAACGTCTCCCCTGCCATTGTTAAATTCAATGCACAATACCCAAACCTGTTTCTGTGACAGGACGTTATCGCCGTACCCTCAACAAGTTGTCGAAAATTTTAGCTGCTGATGTGCCCTTTAGATGCAAAAATCTGAGCACACAACGCCCCTCAGCGTTTGACCATGTTTCCGCCAGCCCCGCCATCTTACAACTGATGTTGGGACAGCATGACTGAGATGAGGCGCAGTCTAATGGCCATGAGGGGAAGCAGTGCTCTACCTGCTCTGGCTTGGAAATTTGAATGAAATAGAGAACATTATACATGTGAGAGATATTGTTGCCTTACTTATTGAACCACCCTCGTAATATAACCAGGCCACTGCTGTATACAGTACTATCGGCTGGAGGTGACAATACATATGCAGCAAATCAGAAGCAGTTATATAACGTTGCTGGTGTCATCATCATGATTGTGTATTTTTACATCAGGCCTCCATTACTAGAAAAAGATACGCCACCTATGCATTGCATCTGAGGAGCGTCCAAGTCTCACTAAGTTGCATCTCCAGGTGGCGTACAGCATTTACATGTACATTCCCTTACTGAATGTAAGTAACATATGATGAATCTAAACACAGACATGTTTGATATGCATGCACAGTACAGAAATGCGTATATTAAGTGTTAACAAAAGTAAAAGTAAATCAAACCCTCTCTGTGATTGTGCGTTAAACAATGCATATTTATAAACAATTGACTTGTTGATTGCAGTATTAAAGTTTTCATTCTTTGTTGTGAAACGGCTGCATCATTCCTGTAATCCCTGGTAAATGTGAAGTAAATGTTGATTCCAAAGAAAATAATCACAGCTCTTCAAACAAGTCCAATTACAGCAATGATTTGCCTATTCTAAATTTGTACTGGAAAATCAACATTTTTAAATGGACTCTAGAAATCAGAATAGATTAAGGACCTGCGCTCACTATATATAGGGGTGTATGTAGGTCAACTGCAGTGACTGTAAGGAAAGGTTTACACTTCGGACAGAGTTTAGTGCGGTAGGTCCTCATATCTGGTTTATGTTCTGACAGTTTCGTGACAAGATACCCAAGGTTCTTGTGTTTGCTTTTGGTCTTGGTGGGGGAGGGTCGTTTGAGTTTTTATTCCCCCTCAGTTCAGATAATAAGAGTGGACTGCTACTTAAACAATACTACTACTAAAATGCAATAAATAAAAGGCATAGGAAAAGGGCATCATAAAAAGGGTTAAAAAAGGGAACATCTGTTCAAAGTTGGAGCAAAAACTACTAAACCGATGAAAACTGCGTCATCTGGTAGTGGTAACTCCTAGATATAACCTGCTCTTTATTTCATCTCAATCCGTCAAGTTAAAGCTTGGCAATAACAAAAACAATGTATTGACATCATGCAAGAGATAGGTGTGGCACCATGCGTGCAGCTGATAAGCATTGGGGGAGGGGGGGGGAGAGGCTTTAGTACCGGTTCACTTGAATAGGATAGGCTACAAAGCAGTCTGTGAACAGGGCACCCAGTGACAATGGTGTGAGTGGTGGGTGAAGGCGCTGCTTCTCATTTATTTTATACTTGTTTCATCATATGTCAGCCAATACATTATTTAATGAATAATTATTTTATGTTAGATCCAGGCTAAGCAATGTCAAAAAGGAAGTGAAAACACAAGTGAAAAACAAGAGCATTGTTATATAAAATATGAATAAAGTTAAGAGAATGCCATCTTAATAGTCCTCTTGGAATCTATCTTAAGCACAAAAGTGTTTCAAATATGCACCTAAAAAGGTCTGAATGGGCTTGTCAGGCTATGTACTGTACGAGCATTAGCGTTAAACCAAACTCAGTTTGGTATGTGATTAGTATACTGTGCATTGGGCTTTATTTTATTAAAGCAAATCAAACTATTTTCATTTCTATATAAGTGCAATCAGTTTAAAAATTCAGGGTAAAGATGTATTTGAAACAGGCAGATAGTGTAATGCTTCGTAGATGTTCTTAGGATGTATCCTGAAGTGGCCATAGGATTCCATGGAGAAGTTGAAAAACATCAAATGATTAAAAAAGTAGAAGAAGATGTGTTCACCAATGGAGGAACCTCCTATAAGTAAAGCAAGATAAATGCTGTTGCCAGCACTTGTGTGTACTTACTCATATACTGTAACATGATGTGACCTATTTTTCTTGCATTTCATTAGTCTGACAAACAAGCTGTTCCAAAAGAGGGGTGCTCAAAAGTAATGGGCAGAAATCCCCTTCATTTCTATAAACCGCTATGCCAACTTTTATACATGCCTAGGATGCAATAAAAAGTTTTAGGCCCTGGGGTGAGGGATGTCATACCCCTTCTGGGGGCGTGGCTGCCCATGACTACAAATAACAAAAGAGGGAGGTCTGCAAAAGCGTTGGCTTAAACAAGGTGTCCTCCATGAATCTACCTCAATGTTTCTTCCTATGCCAGACCTCACCTAGCATAGGATACGTGCATTATTAGCAAACTTGCCACCTTTGTAAATTATTTACTGTGGATCCCACCATTAAGACCTTTCCTGTTTTCAAATTAGCCTGGCCCTTATTGCACCAAATCACAAAGGGCAAACACACTCCCATGGTTTTAGGTGTAGTACTCTACTGAATATCATAGTTGCAATAACTGTACATTCATAAATATCTAATCTGACTCCTTAATTATCTCCAATCATTTTCAGTTTCCTTTGAAGACATTTCTCTCCAAGATTTGATAAGTCTTCCCCATTTTTCTGTGGTAATTACAGAATGTGAATTTAAAGTAAACCTGCTTCATCTGCAAGTTATACATGGTCTTCCTCAGTATCGCCGATCACGTTTTATCTTTCCGACATCTTTTCAGCATTGACCGTCAGGGCTGGACTGGCCATCTGGCAAGTGTCAGAAGAGCCGATGGCCTGATGGGCCAGTCCAGGATACTAAGAGATGCTGACGTGCTGCAAGGCCAGGCCCCCGTGCTTCACGGCACACTCCAGTAAGATTTAACCACCCCTTTACTAGGTGAGTCAATGCCCATGTGAGGCGAGACCAAGCCCCTTTTGCAGGAGCAGTCAATGCCAGGGCTGATCAAGAGCCCAAATCCGTCCCAGCTGACCGCCATGATGGCAGCTTAAACAGTATTTAAAATGTAGACAATAACACATAAAAATAATATGTTTTACAGGACCATTTAACCTAAAACATATTTTGCTTTACATATAAAGGTTCTATGCACTACACTACACTTATGTGTTAAATTTACCATACATTGAGAGATCTTAAAATGAAAACTGAACTGTTATTGTTATCAGCTACTTCAGACTTAGTCAAACGAGTATTTTCTTGTGGCTAATACCAGTCCCTTATGTGCACCCATGGAGAACAATTAGTCTTATTTGACTGAAGTCTGAGCTGCTTTCAGCAAACAGATTGAGCTGAAATTGAACTGATTAACCTCTCACTTTAAAACTGCAGATAGTGCTAATAAAAGCTTAGTATAAATGTTATGTTTTTTTGACAGAAAATGTATATTTCTGACTTACAATAGACAATAATTCCTGAAATTAATATTTGTTTGAGATATACGTTTTAGTTATACATTTAAAACAATTTGAAGAATGAAGAAATAATAATTATAAATTATTTGCAATTTATCTAATAAAACCATTCAAAAGAAAGTTATTTCTTATATTAATATTTCTTCTCACAAATTCTGGAAAGCGTCTTCAGCTCTTCTCTATTTATTTTTCCCTGTGTGGACGGTTCATCATTGTAGGTCTTGGCTAGATGAGGGTTTGTGTGGCACATACATGACATGATGTCACATACAGAAACCTATAGAGCTCCACTCAGACTGTTTTGCTTTTATACTAAAATATACTAAAATGTAGATTGGGGGTGATTATTCCAGTCACATTCATTACAAAAGGCAAAATAATTATCTCCACATACAAGAACTTGGAGCGTAAACAGCTTAGAAATCGTTCTGTGCAAAGTATTAGGACTTAATTCTTCTTTAACAAATGCAATAGGATAGTAGGTGGATTAACTCGCCATCTGTGTTTTAAGGTCATATGGTCAGGCAATACGTATCTGTTAAATGACCCATTTTGCAATTAGTTTGAGAAGATCTCTTTACGAAACAGACACGATATTTTGATCTTAGGTTACAGCATTTGAACCATTTTATTATATAAGCTCATTCTCCTAATGAATATGAATGAACAGAAATGGAGTTGTCACTGATTGTAATAGTCTAGGCTTATTTTATTTTAACCACTTTATTAGCTAATATGTTTCCCAAAACCACTCAAAAATTTTTGTTTTTCTGATTGAATTAGGGCCCTCATTCAGAGCCGTACGCTCTGAGCAGAGCGCACGCTCTGAATGAGGGCCGGCCTCCATGAAAATGGAGCGTCCTCCTGGACGCTCGTATAGCTGTGGGTCACCACCCACAGGCTATACGAGCGTGCAGTTTGATGGCCATGATGGTCGTGACCATCGCGACCATCGAAACTGCGAGCCGGAGCCTGCGGTTGAGGTTTTCAACCGCAAGCTCCGGAGTGATTTTGGCTCTATCAGAGCCAAAATCATTCCCACTGACATCACTAGTGATGTCAGTGGGCCGGCTTCTGACGGGAGGCGTTCCCGTGGGAACGCCCCCGTCAGGGAGGCACGCCCCCGGCACGCCCACCAAAGAGGGCGTGCTGTCAATCAACATCGACAGCACGCCCCCTTTGATCAGACACAACGAGCGAAGGACTTTCCTTCGCTCGTCGCGTCTGGCGCATGCGCACGACGGAGCTCCCTCCGTCGTGCGCATGCTCAGTCCAGAACATCGACCCACTTGCGAGCGGACAGCCGCTCGCGAGTGGGTCTGAATCAGGCCTTAGGTCATCTATTTAACACTTATCCAACACAGGGCCTGATTCAGAGCCGGATGCTCTGACCAGAGCGCTCACTCTGAATCAGGGCCCTCCTACCTAAAAATGGAGCGGCCTCTTGAACGTTCGCATAGCTGTGGGTTACCACCCACAGCTTATGCGAGCGTCCATGATGATGGTCACGATGGTCAAGACCATCGTGACCATTGGGCTTGCGACGAGACCCTGCGGTAGGGTCTCGTGGCCGCAAGTCCTGGAGTGATTTTGTCTCTATCAGAGCCAAAATCACTCCCACTGACATCACTAGTGATGTCAGTGGGGCCGGACCCAGACTGTAGGCGTTCCCATGGGAACGCCTCCGTCTGGCTGTCACGCCCCCGGCACGCCCACCAAAGGGGGCGTGCTATCAGTCACCATCGACAGCACGCCCCCTTTGGTGCGAGACCCGGAGCTGTCGATGGCTTTCGCTATGCAGGTCTTGCGCATTCGCACGACGGAGCTCCCTCCGTCGTGCGCATGCGCTTTAGGGCACCATCGACCCGCTTGCGAGGACGCTCGCGAGCGGGTCTGAATTAGGCCCACAGTTTTATAGAAAAGAAATATATATATTTTTTGGAACCAAAATATACATTTTTATGGTATACTGTGCAAGAACTTAAAACTATTTAACCATAATTAAAAGGTTTCATGGAACCATCGATACTAATATCGATTTTCCCAAAAAGAATTTTCTAATATATCGGAAAAACCATATATCAGAAAATCGCGGCATTTACATTACTCCCAGTCCCTGTGAACCCACTGCTCATCCCCCAATGTGTGCCGCTGCCCCCCGGTCGCCAGTTACCCAGCGGCTGCAGAGAAGGGCAGCCACTGGTATATATATATAGGTAGAGCAGTGGAGGGCACTCTGCAGGTCTCAGTAAGATATGTGAAACAAACCAGACAGAGCCGGTAATGGTTGCCAACGTTTCAGCGATCAAATGCTTTTATCAAGACATACAGATTGTATAAAAAACAGAACATTTATAGCTATCTAGTCACCCTGTGTCCATCACCTTCACGATCTCCCCTGCTGCCGCGCATACCGATGACATCACCACATGGGAGCTCCTGTCAGTACATTATCCCGGCGACTGCAGGGAGAATCAGCCACTGGGTTTATACACTAGGAAGGAAGCGTTATATTACACTGGCGGCTGCAGAGAAGAGAAGCTACCAGTTATGCACAGGAGCAGAGCACCTCTTTCATTACACATCACCAGCGGCTGCTCCTCTCTGCAGGGGGGGGGGTAAGAACCGCCGGCTGGTCGATACACTGGGGTAGGAGCTGTGGGTGCAGAGAGGCTGGGAGGTCCCTCTGAAACTGGCGGCTGCTGAAAGATTATCTTCCAGCAGCCACCCACAGGGCATTTATGACTGGTCGCATCAGATGCGACCATGTCAAGGAAAGCCTAGCTTGGCTTGGATGCATCTGATGTGACCACGCAAGGTTAAGAAACACAGAAATTACTAAGGAATATTAGATCCTGGTTCAAACCCCAGACACGCAATTACACATTGCAATTATGTTGAAATTGAACCCAATGCCCCATATAGTACCAGGACAATACTTTTTTCACGGCGCTTGGCTCTGAATTGCTGATGGAAAAAGCTCCTCGACTTCTGTGATATTAATAAATAAAAGACATTTGCATTTATCCCTTATTGTTAATACACATTTGTACAACTCAACTTAGAAATGCATTAAATGGAAGTCAGCGAACAATATATTGGATATACAATTTTTTTAAAGGCAAGGAAACTACTGACACAGTGACAGAAGGGTCTTTTATTGTTTACTTTTCCATCAAATAATATAATTCTTATGAATTATTATGTATAATTACTCTGTGGTTAGTTGCAAATTACAGAGTAAAGAAAAAACTCTGATATATTACCACCTTAGATACAATAATCAGATCTAGCACCATAGTTTACATTTAGCACACGGGGCTCAAATAATTGTAACAGCTGGAGTCGCCATACTATAACTGGTGTATCTCATCGATTTATATGTTGAAAGCAACTTGAACTTCTCCATGTCAACATATAGATCTAAGGGCCTGATTCAGAGCCACTCGTAAGCGGCCGCTCGTTCGCTCCGAGCGATGTTTGCCCAACTGCGCATGCGTACAGATAGTTATACGCATGCGCGAACCAGTCAGTGCGGTCGAAATTCATGTGCTCGCAAAATAGCGAATGACTGATAATTTGAGTGACAGAATGAGGCGCATGTGGGTGGTAACAGGGGAAGGTGCTTGAAAACGGGGAGTGGAGATCCGAACGCAGGCGTGCTTAAAGGTCAAAACGGGCGTTTTATGGGTGTGCATAATTAATACAGCAGCGTCATTGACCACGTCACTGGGTTATTTTTTAGCCAGAACTGCTCGCAAGATTGTGGTAGGAAAAACCAACCCCAAGAATAGTGAGCATTTCATACGTTGGTCGATGTACTCGATTAATCATATAAATAGCAGACATGCGAGCGGCCAGGGGGCGTATTTTTCAAAAAGCGACCGCAAGTTTTGTTCGCTCGTTCAGACCTAGAGGCGTGAACAGACCGCAAAGAGCGAACGGTTCATTTGAATAGCCACCCCTATTTTCTGGACGAGCGACCGCTAATTGCGTCCGGCTCTGAATCAGGCCCTAAGTGTTTAGTTGATGGGCCAGTAAGTGGTCTGAATGGTCAGTATCCTTAGTTCTCATTGTGGAGATCAAAAACCAATGGTCAGGTCCCTGTATGAGAAGGCCAAACTACTTTACATCAACAGCACTGAGAAAATAGATGGTCTTTCCTTGGGGGATATAGTCATTAAGTCAACATTTACAATGTGGATAACACAATGTCAACAGTTATGATTTTGACATTGTTAAACTGTAGACAGGCAACATGTTGACATTAACAAAAAAATGGCAGCTGCTCAATCAATCTGATAGTACTTTTCAGGTGCATGAAAGGAAGGGGTCATACCAAGTAGAAAAGAGAAGGGGGTTTTAACCCAATATTGTTCCTCAGCACACTGAATTTTACTAGCAACCACATATGAAAACTATATGGTAATAGAGATATTGTTTGCATGCATTTGCAAATACATGGGAAGCTGCTAGGCCTCGTCACGGCTTCTCTGTCACTAGCAGTCCCTAACACTAAGTGGTTCACGTCCGGGGTGCTGTGCACCCCAAAAAACATCCAGCCCTGAACCCCCTCCAGGGCATCACACGAAAATGGAAAAAGAGTGACAGTGCAGTGTAAAGTATAGATGTGTGCAAGTAATCAATAAGTGTGGAATGAGAGGTTAAAATATATGTGAAAACATACATAAATAATAAACAAACATAAAAGGTGAAGTGAAAAGTAACTATGTGTATTAAGTGGTGATGCCCTAAGGAGGCCCAGCCAGAGTAGCCTCGGGGGGCCCTATGCCCAAACGCTCACCCCAAATGTAATATATACCAATTAAAGCCTCATAATAAAGGCTGGACGTTTTCTGGGGTGCACAGCACAACGGACGTGAACCACTTAGTGTTAGGGACTGCTAGTGACAGAGAAGACGTGACGAGGCCTAGCAGCTTCCCATGTTTTGCAAATGCATGCAGCTAATATCTCTGATTTCTATTACCTATGTTGTTGCTAGTAAAATTCAGTGTGCTGAGGAACAATAGGGGGTTAAAACCCCCCTCTCTTTTCAACATGTTGACATTGTCAGAAGGTTAGGCACTAGGGGGAGGTTATGGTAAAGCTGCAGGAAGGGGGTTAGGGCTAGGCACTAGAGGGAAGGTTACAGATCAGGGAATATTTACCAGGATGCTGGAAGATCAGAGGTCTGACCCAAAAGCCACGCTGGAGCCACTGCAGCCACCAGGAGAAGGTATGTCACCGCTGGGCCACCAGAGACAATATATGTTGACATTCTGGGCCATCAGGTATGATATATGTCGACATTTTAAAATGTCAACAGTTCATAAGTGTGTACATGATGTTAATGTCTACACGGTCACTGTAGACATTATGACTGTTGATATATCATACAACAACCTTTCCTTGGGGTATTGGCGTGTTAAACTCTCAATAAAAAAATTATGATCTCTCTAATTCGAAACCCAGTGTTAACAAGCACTTGGGCATATATTTACTAGGGCTTTTAGAAGTGGATTTGTTACCAATAGTAGCCAATCAGATTCTACTTATCATTTATCTAGCACCTGCTAGAAGATAATAGCTAGAATCTGATTGATTGCTATCAGCAACAACTCCACTTTCAAAAACCCCCACTAGTGAACATACCCCTAGATGTTCCCGTCAGGTCAAGAGAATATGGCGTCTGTAATTTATTGTCAGAAAAATGTATGGATCTGAAAAAAGAGAAATTTACAAATAATATTACAGATAAGAAATTAGGACTGGATTCAATTAGCCGCGAAAAGCCGTGTTTTGACGATAAGTGTTTGCTGCGTATCTGCATATCGTGCAATCCTATTGCTGAAGTTTTCACATGTGCCAAAACTCTATAGACCAAAACCAGAAAGTTTTCACCATCTCAGAGCAGCTGAAAACTTGTCCAAAATCCCAATTTTGGGCTAAAAATGTGGGGACTTGGTTTAGAAACCTTTGGACACCCCCCTAATGACTGAATAGGCAAAAAAAATGTTAATTTCACTTAATTACCCCTAATAATGGCATGTAATTTTTGGTGTCAAAATGTAAAAAGTGTTTGAAAATGGGTTTAAAGTAGGGGTGTGCACCGGCCACTTTTCGTGTTTTGTGTTTTGGTTTTGGATCTGGATCTTTCTTCGTGTTTTAGATCTGGATTGGTTTTGCCAAAACCACCCTTCTGTGATTTGGGTTCTGGGTTTTGTGTTTTGGATATGTATTTTTTTTAAAAAAAGCATAAAAACAGCTAAAATCACAGAATGTGTTGTTTTTTCTGCTCCTATGCTATTATTAACCTCAATAACCTTAATTTCCACTCATTTCCAGTCTATTCTGAAAACCTCACAATAGTGTTTTTATGTCCAAAAGGTTGCACCGAGGTAGCTGGATGACTATGCTAAGCGACACGAGTGGGCGGCACAAACACGTGACCCATCTAGGAGTGATACTGCAGTGGCAGACAGGATGGCAGTTTGAAAAACTAGGCCCCAAACTGTACATAATGCAAAGAAAAAAAAGAGGTGCAAGATGGAATTGTCCTTGCGCCCTCCCACCCACCCTTATGTTGTATAAACAGGACATGCACACTTTAACAAAGCAATCATTTCAGCGCCAGGGTCTGCCACACAACTGTGGCTGAAATGATTGGTTCGTTTGGGCCCCCACAAAACAAGCTGGCAATTAATCTGTCCCTGCACAAACTGGCTCTACGGAGGCAAGATGTCGTCCTCATCCTCCTCATCCACCGATTCCTCACCCTCTTCAGTGTTGTGTACATCCTCATCCTCACAGAGTATTAACTCGTCCCCACTGGAATCCACCACCACAGGTCCCTCTGTACGTTCTGGAGGCTGGTCTCCCTGGAAGAGTTGATAATTAATTTTGATGAACATCATCTTCTCCACATTTTGTGGAAGCAACCTCCTACGCCTTTCGCTGACAAGGTTCCCGGCTGCACTAAACACTCTTTCGGAGTACACACTGGAGGGGGGGCAACTCAGGTAAAATAGAGCAAGTTTGTACAGGGGCCTCCAAATTGCCTCTTTTTCCTGCCAGTACAGGTATGGACTGTCTGACATGCCTACTTGGATGCTGTCACCGATGTAATCCCCTCCACCATTCTGTCAATGGTGACAGTATCATATGTAGTGACAGTAGACATGTCAGAAATTGGTGCCAGGTCCTTCAGTCCGGGACCAGATGTCCAAACTTGGTCCTGCCTGCCCTGCATCACCGCCAGCAGGTTGCTTAGGATACCTAAGTTTTTTCTTGGCAGCCCCAGTTGCGGGAGAAAATGAAGAAGGAGCTGTTGACGTGTCACGTTCCGCTTCAGCTGACAGTGTTTTCACCAGCAGGTCTTTGCACCTCTGCAGGCTTGTGTCGGCCGGAAAGAGAGACACTACATAGGCTTTAAACCTAGGATCGAGCACGGTGGCCAAAATGTAGTGGTCTGATTTCAACAGATTGACCACCCTGGAATCCTGGCAAAGCGAATGAAGGGCCTCATCCCCAAGTCCCACATGCCAAGCGGAATCGCTCCGTCTTAGCTCCTCCTTCACTTTCTCCAGCTGCTTCTGCAAAAGCCTGACGAGGGGAATGACCTGACTCAAGCTGGCAGTGTCTGAACTGACTTCACGTGTGGCAAGTTCGAAGGGCTGGAGAACCTTGCACAACACGGAAATCATTCTCCACTGCGCTTGAGTCAGGTGCATACCCCCTCCTTTGCCTATGTCATAGGTGGATGTATAGGCTTGTATGGCCTTTTGCTGCTCCTCCATCCTCTGAAGCATATAGAGGGTTGAGTTCCACCGCGTCACAACCTCTTGCTTCAGGTGATGGCGGGGCAGGTTCAAGAGTGTTTGCTGGTGCTCCAGTCTTCGGCACGCGGTCGCTGAATGGCGAAAGTGGCCAGAAATTTTTCGGGCCACCCAAAGCGTCTCCTGCACGCCCCTGTCGCTTTTCAGAAAATTCTGCACCACCAAGTTTATTGTGTGAGCAAAACATGGGACGTGCTGGAATTTGCCCAGATGTAATGCCCGCACAATATTGGTGGCGTTGTCAGATATCACAAATCCCCAGGAGAGTCTAAGTGGTGTAAGCCACTGGGCGATGATTTCCCTCAGTTTCTCTAAGAGGTTGTCGGCGGTGTGCCTCTTACTGAAACCGGTGATACACAGCGTAGCCTGCCTTGGAACGAGCTGGCGTTTCTGAGATGCTGCTACTGGTGACGCTGCTGCTGTTGCTGCGTAAGATGATACATCTACCCAGTGGGCTGTCACAGTCATATAGTCCTTAGTCTGCCCTGTTCCACTTGTCCACATGTCCATGGTTAAGTGGACATTGGGTACAACGGCATATTTCAGGATACTGTGGACACTTTTTCTGACATTTCTGTACAGTCTCGGTATCGCCTGCCTAGTGAAGTGGAACCTAGACGGGATTTGGAACCGGGGACACACTACCTCCATCAATTGTCTAAATCCCACTGCACTAATGGCGGATACCGGACGCACGTCTAACACCAACATAGCAGTCAAGGCCTCAGTTATACGTTTTGCTTCAGGATGACTGCTGTCGTACTTCATCCTCCTCGCTAAGGACTGTTGGAGGGTCAATTGTTTAGTAAAAGTAGTGGTGTTCCTACTTCCTCTCAGGGATGATGAACGACTCCCAGCACCAGCAGCAGCAGCAGGAGGCGTAGCAATGCAGGATCCTCCGGAGGAATCCCGGATAGGAGAGTCAGTCATGCCAGTGACATGGCCTGCAGGACTACTTCCGATCCTGAATAAAGAGGAAATTGACGAGGAGGGAGTTGATGGTGTGGTTTGCAGGCGCTTGGATACAACAGGACAACGGGATTTAGGTGTCCCTGGACTGCTTACGGTCTTAGCCAAAGTTTCTGAACTTGACAGTAACTTTTTATGAACGCGCTGCAGGTGCCGTATAAGGAAAGATGTTCCTATGTGGTTAACGTCCCTACCCCTACTTATTTCACCTTTACATATGGTACATATGGCAAGACAGTTGTTGTCCGGATTTGGATAGAAATATTGCCAGACCAAAGAGGTGGAATGTTTGGTCTTCTGCCCAGGCACGACCGTGATGGGCTTTTTCATCCCACGGACAACAACCGTCTCCCCCGGAGCCTGATTTAAACAAACCACATCACCATCAGAATCCTCCTTGCCAACTTCCTCCTCAGCGCCAGCTACACCAGTATCCTCATCCTGTTGTACTTCAACAGTGACATCTTCAATTTGCATATCAGCAAGTGGACTGTGGATGCTCCTTTCAGCACTTGCAAATGGTGGAAAGAGCCACCTCTTACTGTCCAGTGCTGGGAAGGTCAGGCATCGCAACCACCACCACACTTGGACTCTCCTTGGGGATTTGTGATATCTTCTTAGAACGCACAGTTCTTTGCTGTGCTTTTGCCAGCTTAACTCGTTTGATTTTTTTAGCGGGAGGAGGACTTCCATCGTCATGTGAAGCTGAACCACTAGTCATGAACATACTAGTCATACTAGTATAACACACACTAGTCATAGGGAAAGACCTTAGCCGTTCCTTGCCACTCCGTGTCATAAATGGCATATTGGCAAGTTTACGTTTCTCTTCAGATGATTTAAATGTATTTTTTAAGGTCATTTTCCTGAACTTTGTCATTTGGGATTGTATGTGGCCTCTACTATGACATTGGGCATCGGCCTTGGCAGATTACGTTGATGGCATGTTATCGTCTATGTCATGACTAGTGGCAGCAGCTTCAGCACTAGGAGGAAGTGGTTCTTGATCTTTCCCTATTTTATTTTTATCGGAGAAAGTTTGGTCCTCCATTTATGTTATATCGATTTGATATATACGTGCGGCTAAGGCGCACACAAACACAGAAAATATTTTTTTATTTTTGCTGGAGAGTAGTGCACTTTGTGGGTTACACCACCTTTTAAGAAATGAGCCAGCCGACTCTTTACTTATGGGACACAGTCGCACGCTTGGCGCTGCTCCTTTGTTGATACACATGCAGACACAGTGTACACAATTCACAAACACAGAAAATATTTTTTTATTTGGTTTGGAGTGTACTTTGGGGGTTACAGCACCCTTTAACGGTCAAGCCAGCTGGCCCTTTACTTATGACACAGGCGCACGCTTGGCTCTACTTTGTTGATGCACGTACAGCTACTGCGCACACAATTCACAAACACAGAAAATATTTTTTTATTTTGTTTGGAGTGTACTTTGGGGGTTACAGCATCCTTTAACGGTCAAGCCAGCCTGCCCTTTACTTATGACACAGGCGCACGCTTGGCACTACTTTGTTGATGCACGTGCGGCTACTTCGCACACAATTCACAAACACAGAAAATATTTTTTTTTTTTGCACTTGGGGGGAGCACCCCTGACGGACAGAGCACCCCCTGGACAACACTACAGCACCCCTTTAGGACTGGGACGCTGCACAGGACTTTGGAGTGGACACAGCCCCTATGGACAACAGCAGCACAACACAGTCCAGCCAGCCCCTATGGACTTTGGAGGAGTGGACACAGCCCCTATGGACAACAGCAGCACAGCACAACACAGCCAGCCCCTATGGACTTTGGAGGAGTGGACACAGCCCCTATAGACAACAGCAGCACAGCACAACACAGCCAGCCCCTATGGACTTTGGAGGAGTGGACACAGCCCCTATGGACAGCAGCACAGCACAACACAGCCAGCCCCTATGGACTTTGGAGGAGTGGACACAGCCCCTATGGACAACAGCAGCACAGCGCAGCACAGCACAACACTACACTGCACTACACTACACTACACAGCCCAGCCAGCCCTAACTCCCACCCTCCCTCTTCACTGTCCACAGCCGAGTGAGAAAATGGCGCCGACGCGGGTACCTTATATAGGATCCAAAACCCGCGAGACCCGGAAGGCGGGATGATGACGTTTTGCCTCGATTTCAGATCCGAGTCAGGTGGGAAAAGTCGAGCCTGACTCGGATCAGCCTCGGCTCGGGGGGGCTCGGGGGGGTTCGGATTTCAGAAATCCGAACCCGCTCACCCCTAGTTTAAAGTACTGGGTGAGGTATTCACTGCTGTCACAGTAAGTGCACTATTGGTGTATCTAATCCACACTGTATAACACTCTGTATCCATGTAGGAAGCTGCACTGCCATATGTTAGTGCCGCCCACTGCTGGCGCTTAGCTTAGTCAGCCAGCTAGCTGGATGCAACCTTTTGGCCCTAAACTAGATGAAAAAAATCAATATTGTGAGGTGGTCAAAATTGATTGGAAATGACTGGAAATAAATGTTATTGAGGTTAACAATACTGTAGGAACAAAAACAGGCCCAAATTATGTGATTTTAGCTGTTTTTATGATTTTTTTTTAGAAAAAATACAGATCCGAAAAACAAAACACACAAGGGCGGTTTTGGCAAAACCAATCCAGATCCAAAACAAGAGTAGATACAGATCCAAAACCAAAACACAGGGGTCGACACACATCTCTAATATTAACCTTCTAAAACTGGCCTAGGGCCACATCACAAACAATATATAGAGTATACACAAGGGGGCAGTAGATCAAATCACGGAATTATGTCATTTAATATAATCTAATAATTTGCCTGTACAGAGTAAATCATACACACTCTTACTGTGGAAGAAAACAAGATCCAGTTAGAATGATTATTCTTTTATATTAAGAAATCAGCTTGAAAACAATAAAGAAAACATATTTATCATAAGGTGCATGTATACAATAGGATTTGACAGAGAAAACATTCTTATAATTGCACATCCCTTTCTTCTTTGTAATTATATGGTGTTAAAGATCAGGAGCCCAAACTAACTTAATTTTCAGTATATTTGGACTGTTGATAAAATAATATATCCATAAATGCCTATATCTTAGAGGGAGAGGTCTAAGGGGTAAATTCGGGAATGTGATTATGCCATTTACTGCATCATCCCTGCTTCCCACTGGGGAATCAGAGACATTATGGGGCATATTCAATTAGAAGCGAAAAGTCAGTTGCCGGACTTCTCGCTGTAATCGAAGGTTTTGGCTGCGATAAACTATCGCGCTCGTCCCCGCTTATCCCCGTATTCATTTCCAAATCGGCAAAAACGGGACCTGGCGAAACTGAAATTGGTGAAAAGTTCTGTCAGTTTTGAGGAAATCAGCCTGACACCCCCAAAAGATGCATTTACATGGGGGATCACTATGGGTACCTCTGAATAGCCCTGCTGAAGGTATTTGACAACTTTAAATGGTCTCAATAGGTGCTACAGGTTGAGTCTCCCATATCCAAAATGCTTGGGACCAGTGGTATTTTGGATATCGGAATGTTTCGTAGTTTGGAATAATTGCATGCCATAATGAAATATCTTGGGAATGGGACCCAAATCTAAACACAGAATGCATTTATGGTTTATATTAGGGGTGAGCGGGTTCGGATTTCTGAAATCCGAACCCCCCCGAGCCCCCCCGATCCGAGTCCGATCCGAGTCAGGCTCGACTTTTCCCGCCTGACTCGGATCTGAAATCGAGGCAAAACGTCATCATCCCGCCTTCCGAGTCTCGCGGGTTTTGGATCCTATATAAGGTACCCGCGTCTGCGCCATTTTCTCACTCGGCTGTGGACAGTGAAGAGGGAGGGTGGGAGTTAGGGCTGTGTAGTGTAGTGTAGTGTAGTGCTGCTGTTGTCCACTACTTCAAAGTCCATAGGGGCTGGCTGTGTTGTGCTGTGCTGCTGTTGTTAATAGGGGCTGTGTCCACTACTTCAAAGTCCATAGGGGCTGGCTGGACTGTGTTGTGCAGTGAGTTCTCCATAGGGGCTGTGTCCACTCCAAAGTCCTGTGCAGTGTCCCAGTCCTAAAGGGGTGCTGTAGTGTTGTCCAGGGGGTGCTCTGTCCATCAGGGGTGCTCCCCCCAAGTGCTAAAAAAATAATATATTTTCTGTGTTTGTGAATTGTGTGCGCAGTAGCCGCACGTGCATCAACAAAGTAGTGCCAAGCGTGCGCCTGTGTCATAAGTAAAGGGCCGGCAGGCTTGACCGTTAAAGGGTTCTGTAACCCCCAAAGTACACTCCAAACCAAAAAAATATATATTTTCTGTGTTTGTGACTTGTGTGCACTGTGGCTGCACGTGCATCAACAAAGGAGCAGCGCCAAGCGTGCGCCTGTGTCCCATAAGTAAAGAGCTGGCTGGCTCATTTCTTAAAGGGTGGTGTAACCCACAAAGTGCACTACTCTCCAGCAAAAATAAAAAAATATTTTCTGTGTTTGTGTGCGCTTTAGCCGCACGTATATATATCAATATAACATAAATGGAGGACCAAACTTTCTCCGATAAAAATAAAATAGGGAAAGATCAAGAACCACTTCCTCCTAGTGCTGTTGCTGCTGCTGGGAGTTGTTCATCATCCCAGAGAGGAAGTAGGAACATCACTACTTTTACTAAACAATTGACCCTCCAACAGTCCCTAGCGATGAGGATGAAGTACGACAGCAGTCATCCTGAAGCAAAACGTATAACTGAGGCCTTGACTGCTATGTTGGTGTTAGATGTGCGTCCGGTATCCGACATTAGTGCAGTGGGATTTAGACAATTGATGGAGGTAGTGTGTCCTCGGTTCCAAATCCCGTCTAGATTCCACCTGCATCCTCAAAGCAGCGGCGACAAGCGTGCGTCTGTCTGTTAAAGGGTGGTGACACCCTCAAAGTGTGCTACACAAACAATTAAAATATTGTTCTTTTTTTTTCTGTCTTTGTGAATTGTGTGGGCTGTAGCCGCACCTGCATCCTTAAAGCAGCAGCGACAAGCGTGCGTCTGTCTGTTAAAGGGTGGTGCAACTCTCAAAGTGCGCCAAAAAATAAAAAACTATTTTTTTAATGTGTTTGTGACTTGTGTGCGATGTAGCCGCACTGGCATCCTCAAAGCAGCAGCGACAAGCGTGCGTCTGTCTGTTAAAGGGTGGTGACACCCTCAAAGTGTGCTACACAAACAATTAAAATATTGTTCTTTTTTCTGTCTTTGTGAATTGTGTGGGCTGTAGCCGCACCTGCATCCTTAAAGCAGCAGCGACAAGCGTGCGTCTGTCTGTTAAAGGGTGGTGACACCCTCAAAGTGTGCTACACAAACAATTAAAATATTGTTCTTTTTTCTGTCTTTGTGAATTGTGTGGGCTGTAGCCGCACCTGCATCCTTAAAGCAGCAGCGACAAGCGTGCGTCTGTCTGTTAAAGGGTGGTGACACCCTCAAAGTGTGCTACACAAACAATTAAAATATTGTTCTTTTTTTTGGGTCTTTGTGAAATGTGTGGGCTGTAGCCGCACCTGCATCCTTAAAGCAGCAGCGACAAGCGTGCGTCTGTCTGTTAAAGGGTGGTGACACCCTCAAAGTGTGCTACACAAACAATTAAAATATTGTTCTTTTTTTTTGGTCTTTGTGAAATGTGTGGGCTGTAGCCGCACCTGCATCCTTAAAGCAGCAGCGACAAGCGTGCGTCTGTCTGTTAAAGGGTGGTGACACCCTCAAAGTGTGCTACACAAACAATAAAAATATTCTTCTTCTTTTTTCTGTCTTTGTGAATTGTGTGGGCTGTAGCCGCACTTGCATCCTCAAAGCAGCGCGACAAGCGTGCGTCTGTCTGTTAAAGGGTGGTGTAACCCTCAAAGTGTGCTCCACAAACAATAAAAATATTCTTTATTTTTTTCTGTCTTTGTGAATTGTGTGGGCTGTAGCCGCACTTGAATCCTCAAAGCAGCAGCGACAAGCGTGCGTCTGTCTGTTAAAGGATTACATCGGTGACAGCATCCAAGTAGGCATGTCAGACAGTCCGTACCTGTACTGGCAGGAAAAAGAAGCAATTTGGAGGTCCCTGTACAAACTGGCTCTATTTTACCTGAGTTGCCCCCCCTCCAGTGTGTACTCCGAAAGAGTGTTTAGTGCAGCCGGGAACCTTGTCAGCGAAAGGCGTAGGAGGTTGCTTCCACAAAATGTGGAGAAGATGATGTTCATAAAATGAATTATCAACTCTTCCAGGGAGACCAGCCTCCAGAACGTACAGAGGGACCTGTGGTTCCAGCAGGGACGAATTAATACTCTGTGAGGATGAGGATGTACACACTGAAGAGGGTGAGGAATCGGTGGATGAGGAGGATGAGGATGACATCTTGCCTCCGTAGAGCCAGTTTGTGCATGGACAGATAAATTGCCAGCTTGTTTTGTGGGGGCCCAAACGAACCAATCATTTCAGCCACAGTTGTGTGGCAGACCCTGGCGCTGAAATGATTGGTTTGTTAAAGTGTGCATGTCCTGTTTATACAACATAAGGGTGGGTGGGAGGGCCCAAGGACAATTCCATCTTGCACCTCTTTTTTTTCTTTGCATTATGTACAGTTTGGGGCCTAGTTTTTCAATGCCATCCTGTCTGCCACTGCAGTTTCACGCCTAGATGGGTCACGTGTTTGTGCCGCCCACTCGTGTCGCTTAGCATAGTCATCCAGCTACCTCGGTGCAACCTTTTGGACATAAAAACACTATTGTGAGGTTTGAGGTATTCAGAATAGACTGGAAATGAGTGGAAATTAAGGTTATTGAGGTTAATAATAGCATAGGAGCAGAAAAACCTACAAATTCTGTGATTTTAGCTGTTTTTATGCTTTTTTTCAAAAAAATACAGATCCAAAACACAAAACCCAGAACCCAAAACACGGAAGGGTGGTTTTGGCAAAACCAATCCAGATCCAAAACACGAAGAAAGATCCAGATCCAAAACCAAAACACAAAACACGAAAAGTGGCCGGTGCACACCCCTAGTTTATATACACCTTATACACAACCTGCAGGTCATTTTATACAATATTTTCAATAATTTTGTGGCTCAAACAAAGTTTGTGTGCATACATGACATTTATTTATGTTTCATATACACCTTATACATACATCCTGAAGGTAATTTTATACAATATTTTTAACAATGTTGTGCTTTAAACAAAGTTTGTGCACATTGAACCATCAATAAACAAAGTTTTTACTATTTCAGTCATACTCAACAAATTCCGTATTTCGGAATATCCGTATTTCTAAATATTTGGATATGGGAGACTCAACATGTATTTTGCATCTTTTAAAAAGTGGTGAAGAATAGCATTTTGGAGGGTTTTTTTTTTTTAGAGAAAACAACTAGTCACATCAAATATGGGGTACATGAAAATGGGTACTAGCATATTTTAAAGTTGCTAATGTGAAGTTTTAAAAAACGTGACAAATCCACCTGCCGCAACCACCTGCATTAAAAAAAAACACCTTGGGCATACTTGGGGACCCCCCTGGAGTCTATTCCGCTAGTTTTTAACTTTGTACCCCAACTTTGGATTTTTCGCCCCCAAAACGAAAGTACTTTTTTTGGGGTGTCCAGAAGTCTTTTTTTAAGAATTTTTTGACACAGTTATCTTTAGGGGGGCTGTCCTATGGGTGCTGGGTGTTTTTTTTTACTTGTACCCCCAAACCCCAAAGTTGCACTTTTTTCCGACACCTATTCATAGGTGAAAACTTATTGGAGGTTTCTATGCATTGACTTTGCGCACCTGCAAAAAGTAACTGGAATTGAATACAGGGATAAGTGAAAACCGTCGAAAATGACGTCATCAGTGATCCTTTTTTGCAAAACCGGATTTTTCGCTCCTAATTGAATACGGCCCTGTGACACAATTTGCAGGGAATTGTGTCATCAAGGCCTATTCCCACTTCACTTGTGGGTCCGTGAAAGTGGTTTTCTCTCCCAAGAGTCCAGGATAAGTTGTCCCGGAGAACTACTCAAAAGTCTCCCAGTAGGCAAATATGAATATATTTGTTTAAGCACAATATCTTAGGCAATTATGTAATTATGTCAATAACAGGTTATCATCACATTAACAGAAATCCTGTTAACTCATAAAGATCTAGCATACTTCTAGGAAACGTCTTTATAATTACTAGTTTGATAAATATTTTCTGGGGCATTTATAATTATTCTGGATTTATGGATGAGGACTTAATAAATGATTTTGAGTAAAACAAACAATAGAGAATCTGGGAGCTACAAACAGAAATAAAGTAGCAGATGTCGTCCCAGCAGGAATTTTCTTAGTGGCATTCACAACACAGATGATGAGAGAGACATTCGTAAATTATAGTACAAACAGAAATCGTTAGCCGTTTTGCTTTGTAATTATGCTTTTTATCATATGCCAAATTGCAGTGACTTGGGGAACTTACACAACCCAAAATAGGTTGAAAACACATTATTTGCATAAAATTTTCCTAATTAGAATTAAGACTGATTTACTTAAAATCACTCTAAATTGTTTCTAACATATTTAAGAAACCAGCTGATTGAAATGACAACAAAATCACAAATTAAACCAAAATAATCCTGATGAATTCGTCCATTACAAATGGTTATTTCTAAATAAACTAAAAATTTTAACCACTTAAATTCAATTTGCCTATCAGTTAAAAGCACTGCTGAAAGAGTACCCGCCACAATGCCACCGCTTGCCAATGAGCAGGTAAATTGCCATCTTATTCTAGGTAGCTTCCTCCTCCACTTCCTCGTTATTTTAGCTAGTGATATGAGGAGCAAGGAAATAGTGGATTAGAGTTGGAATTTGAGGCAGTCGTCTTTTCTTGTTGTATTATTACTGTACTTATTGGTCTGTGTTTTTTTTTTACTGTTTGCTTTCAGTCCACTCGGAGTTACTTGTGTGCAGTGGCGGACTGAGACATGAAGGGCCCACGGGGGAATGCAGTGGTAGGGGCCCATGCTTAAAGGTTGTGGTGATCCACCAGGGGGGTGGATGCTTGGCTAACCAATTGGCAAATCTTGGTGTATTTTCTATAGAAGGGAACCAAGCCCCATGCTGATCATTGTTCCTGGTAACTGACCTTCTAATGAGTAACAATCTATAATTTCAGTTCTGGAACCTGACACCTAGAGGAGGGGGGTGGGCCCCCAGGCATTGGGGCCCACCTGGGATTTCCCCTGTACCCTTGTGGGCAGGGCCATCTCTTCCATTGGGCTTGTTGGGCAGTTGCCCAAGGGCCCTAAGCTTGTAGGGACCCACCAACCCACCCCCCTGCAGCTGCGGCCAGTTGGTAAATTTGTGATATTTTTATAAGCCGGCCGCCGGTGCACTGTATTCTGATCTAACCTTCCCCATCCCCCCCCGGTGACGAGTACTCACCTCAGTCCCAGTTTTACTTCATCAGCCGGCTTCAGAACAGTCAGACAGAGCCTCTCTGCATGTTTGGGAGGTCTGATGGGCATGCAGGAGGGTTTAATTTTTTGACCATTTACATTTTTGTCCCGTGTATGGGTGGGTAACGGCCCCAGTGCATTCCTTTGCCCAGGGCCCACACTGCTGTTAAGACAACCCTGCCCGTGGGCCAGTCCAACCCTGCTTGTGTGTGAGTATTTGTACAGCCGTGATCCTAGTGAAATAGGTGTCCTCATGCTTGGCATGGAAATCTTTCACTAGCGATTCATAAAAACGGCAGGGGCTACCACTGGCAATAATATTGCTATTGCTTGTGGTGACCCTTTGATTAAAAGGGCAAAGCCAGGCTTGTTGCCCTTTAATAAGGAGAACCCATAATGAGGAGGCAAATAAGAAATTATTCAAGGAAAGAAAGGCTGCTGCAGGCAAAGTAAGAAGTCATCCTTTCGTCAATGACCATACATCATATATAGGGTAGCTATGGAGCATCTTCAGAAATGAACATTGTTATTGCATTTGTTTCTTTCACAAAGAATACACATATCAGCCCTAACAACTGCAGCCCTGCCAACTGAAACACAGCCATCATCAGATAAGGAGCTGGTGAGTCACCATAAAAGTAGAACATTAAGAACAAAATGAACATGAACCCCAAAAAACCTATACATATATTGTGACCAAAAACACACACTTGCACATATGTTTTCATTTACAGGAACTTTAGCACAACATCAAATGCAAACTGGAGATCATGTACATCCTGCTGAATGTGAGGATGTCTCTGCAGATGGAGAGGAGACACCTTAATTACACTCCAGTGAGTGATCTGCACACAGCTCCACCTTCCGATGCTGAAATACAAGCAACTGAGTAGACTATGATACAACTCCTTGGGGAAGATGTACTAAGTATTGAAGAGTGATAAAGTGGAAAGAGAAAGTACCAGCCAATCAGCTCCCAACTGCCTTGTTACAGGCTGAGTTTGAAAAATTACAATTAGGAGCTCATTTGTTGTTTACTTTATTTCATTCCACTATATCAGTCTCCAAGGCTTTAGTACATCTGCCTCCTTGTCACCAAAGGATCCTGTCAGTGACATGACAGATTCTGTGGATAAGTTCCACCGTATATAAAGGGACTTCATGATTGTCCAATACAGACAAATGTGGCAAATTCGTAATGCATCAAATGACGGTAAGATGCCTGAATAATTGATACAAGAACCCAAGAGCAAATTCAGTGAAGCAAATTCAACCTATTTATTTCAAAAGACTGGGACATTAAATGTATTAACATTGTCTGTGAGAAAATAAATGCCAATTTTACATATGCTGTTTCCAGGTTATGACATTACTTTTTGTAATACCTCCCTGTTGTGTTACTGTCAAGTGAGAGTAGTGTAGCCAGCACACCACCTGTCACAGATGTTTCTCCAAGGTACAATGTGCACTCCAGGTTTGGCAGAGGGCCACAGTAGCTACCTTTGTGAATAACAAAGTTAGAAAATGCGGAATGAAAATAGTTTATCTGTTTTATTAAACAACGCATTGTATATATCTACTAACAGTTACTATGTAAAAATAGTTTGCACACCACTTACATTTGACATAATTGTCATTTATCTGCTGTCAGACATACCTCCCCATCTGTATTCTGCACATCACCTGAAGGTAAAAAGGACTCCTGCTTCATCAAGGTCTACTGGGATAGCTGTAGGTGTATGGGACACACCACTAGACTTATCAAGGCACCTGAAAATATTCTTAAATATGCCAAAGGTACATTCTGTCACATACAGTATGGTAATATATGCCTCATTATATTTGTGTTTGGCAGGAATATGTGTATTCAAAAAAAGGTGTCATTGACCAGTGGCAACACCTATGTACTGAATCACAACAAATATATTTCATAATCATAAATGGCAGTTGAAGCATATACAACAAAAAGAACATGTCCAAAGCAATGAAAGTTTTGACATACCCAGCAGCCATCCGTATGGCATTTCCATAGCTGGAAGACTCGCATAAAATATAAGAGCTGTGGCATGAACCAGGATAACCTGGCACAATACACAGCATGTAAGTTTGCATTACACAAACCATCTGCACTTGATAGAGTGATCATGGTTTTGGTTGGTATATACAGTATGAGCTCTGATGAATTGGCATCAGACCAACATGTGTTCAATGTATAGCTCCAAACACATTCTGGAATCATGAGAGCCTATAAACTGCTTACCTGAGCTTATTCCACTACCTCCTGGCTGGGGAAGTGTAGGTTGTTGTAAAGTGTAAGGCACCTAATATTTTTTGCAGCAAAGACGCTTCATTGAAGTGTTATGTTAAAGCCTCTAAATCATGCCTTATAAAAAATTCAGGAGGCTTGTGCAGTTCAGACAAAACATGGAGTAACCTCTTGACCAGAATTCCAGGGTCAACCGGACTGCAAAAACACATCACCAACAATACCTCAACTGACCCTGGTGCCAGTTCTCATCCCTCTCCATGTTCTCCACATTTCCTACTCCAATCACTGCCACAAAACCTTTTATAACATTCACTGAAAATGCCATATTGCCACAACCACAGTAACAATAGTTTTTGGTCTGTTTTAATTGGCATCTTTAATGGGCAGCGATTTCAGCAATCTCACCTATCAGAGCCATGTCTAGAATACTGTATCTGCATTTTTCTGGCGGTATCTTAGCAAATAAATTGCATGGTTTGTACAGTAAACTTGCCATTTTCAAAAATCGTGACCAGTTTAAAACTGGACAGTTTCCAAGAAAGTGGTTGAATATGTGGTGTGGCCTTTAGTAAATCTGAAGGTTTCTGAATGGCACATAAAATTGACCAAAACGTGCTTTTCCCTTCAGGTCATTTTCTGGTTAACAGTAGCAACAAGTTTATTTTACCTATGTTTATTTATCACTAGCTGTAATGCCCGGCATTGCTTCCTTTTTCTTTTATAATTGGAATGAATAAAAGGTGTATGGTCATGGGTGAAAAGAGTGTTCATGAGCAAGAGGGTCTGGTCCTGGATGTTTCTCCAAAAACATCGCAATGGACACGTTTCTGCTGCAATGATACACTGACACCTTAGGTCAGACGTGTACACATGAGGAAAACGTGGTGACATAATTTTTTATCATCACTTGGTTATAGTATATAGATAGATAAATAGCTGGAATGCAGTATTTAACACTTGTTCTATCTACATATAAATAACAAAACAAATAAGTTGTTTATTAAAAAAGAATAGGCATGTGGTTACATAGATTACAGAACATATTATATTGTTATTTATTTTTAAATGTCAACATACTGTACTGTATAATTAGTAGGTGCACTATTTAAAAACAACTCACAAAGTTCTATATGAAAAAAAATATCTACACAACAATTAGAATTGACTCTTCAGTTAAATTATGTTAGATAATATGTACAAAAACATATTTGGAGCAAGTTATGGAAGATGCAAGTAAGTCATTGTAATTACAGGTTTATTTACAAAATTCAGTAGAAAAGCGATGTCACTGGCTAACAATCATAAAATACATAACCACAGAATCAGTAACATAACAGAATCCCTTCAACCCTTGCCTGTTATCAGCAAAACTTTTCAGCAACTTGCCTTTTGTATAGTATTGGCTGTAAGAATTGTATTGGGTTTAGCAGCTGCCAGGGAATGGTGATACTTTTCCAGTGCCTGTTGGAGGTTTCAGGACAGCTTCTGGGAAGTTTTTCTCTAAATTTCAAATGCATGAATATATGTGACTCACTGTATGGGTACTCTCTCTGTTTAGCAGAAATGCCTTGAAAGTGATGGGTTTACCAAATGTATGCAACTTCTGAAGTTTATTAATACTTTACAATAAGGGTCCCTTGTAAAAAAATAAAAAAATATAATTGGGAATTTTGCCCATGCTGGGTGCACAGTCTGGGGGTGTGATGCTGTGGATCAATAGGATGTGTCATATATATTATTGGTTAATGGAATCACAACAACCTCATGTACTGTAGGTGACATATTCATATGACTAACATTATTTCCCAGCCAAATATCATTGGTCAGGAGCTATAGCCCCAGGACAAATTACAGTACTTTAGTGTTTAGTTCCTGGGGCTTGGCAACACACCACAGTGGCATGGCCAGTGCCCTGATAGAACAATATATTAATAATTCTTTTGAAACAGGTTTTATTCGTCTTTTTTTGCTGGTAACAGATGAGTACAGGCATATTTTTTCTCCAAAATCAAGATTGTTTTTACTATGTTTGTTCCTATGTACAGAATTAAAAAGATAACTTGTGGAAGAGGTGAGGTCTGGCTAGATTGCTGGTTGAAGCAGAATAGATGTTACTAAAATTGTGCAAAAGTTTCAATGGGAAACATTGGAAGGTGCGCATTGTGTGAAGGTGCGCATTTTGTGAAAGTGCGCATTTTGTGAAGGTGCGCATTGTGTGAAGGTGCGCATTGTGTGAAGGTATGCATTTTGTGAAGGTACGCATTGTGTGATGGTGTGAATTGTGGAAATATATACATAAATATGAAATAACAGAGGTGAAACAGGTTATCAATACTGTATTGCGTAACATTTTAGAGTTCTAGATCATACAACTAATTTCTTTGCAATTCATCATCAATTTTCTAAACATTTCAGTCAACTTTACAAACTACTGTATCCTGTATACACAGACCCTTTTTCCACAGATGATGAATGTGACACCACTGTAGCGCATTTGGTGATGTGATGTTTGGAACCAAGGCCCAAATATAATTTCCTGAATTTGTGGAAACCGGCTCGATTCTGGTAAGATAGCTGCCAGATTTAAAGCAGCAACAGGTTAAGGCAAAACCACCCTGGTTTTTAAACCTAGTTGCTATCCCACCAGAATCATGCCGGTTCCCACAAATCTCAGGCTATTGCATTTGGGCCAAAGTGTGATATGATGTTAAATTAAATTTGTATGTAACTAATACATGGCTTAGCTATAAACAGTTCTTTTCTCTTTTGTTTTTATAGTAATTCATAAAAGGATGATTTGTGGTGAGCTAAATGGTATACCTGAAGAAATTGTCATGTTTATCTAAATTTGTCCAACATATTTGTTATATAATTTAGTAAAAGCAGTCATTGCTTAAAAAGATGATGTGTCTCTATCTTTCAGCAGTGCAAAGCTAGAGCTTGTTTATTGATTGACAAGTCACCAAGGCAACAGCAAAGCTTTGTACAGCCTGTGCAGATTGGTGGGGACAGGGATGAGGCAAGTATGGTCACAACAAGCAATGATTTGCAAAATGAATGTATGACAGGGCACAAGTGACAGAGAATAATTAGGGCATAAGTCAAATGGATTTTGCAATAAATAAAAGTACCTCTTGCACAACATTTGGACTATGAGGCTGATTCTGAGTTGGGAGCAAAGCAAAAAAGAGAAAGTAACTGCACACCTGGACAACACATTTTGGAATACAAGGGGTGCAAATACATCTATATTTTTGCATCTAAGGTCAATACTGGCTGCTTTTACATGTACAGTAGCCCACAAATGCTTTATTTTTACACTGCAATTTAGATTTCAGTTTGGAGTTGGACACACCCCTCCCAAATCTAAATCTCTCTGTACATGTTAAATCTGCCCCACCTGCAGTGCAGCATGGTTTTACCAAGGGGAAAAGTTACTTGCATTATTTTGCTTTGCTCCCAACAACAAGAATCGGCTCCTAAGTTGTTTCTCTATCTAGATTAGACAAATGGCCAAAATGTTTGAATATTTACCAATAAATGAACTTGTACATGAAGTCACTGAATCAAACCAGACCTTGCTATCTTATTGAGGAGGTTGACATCTACCTGAAGATACAGTTACAAATACAGATACAAATGTCTTCTAATTACTGACAAAACTCCAGAGCTATGACTATATTTATAATTAGTTGGGGGAATTTACTGTACATGCACTTATATAATAAATACTTGGACATGAAACGTGGTTTCATGGACCTATAACTTCAATAGAACACATAATGCTTCAATATATTTTTTCCTAGACATTATTTGGATATACATTTTCAGAAAAAAATAAAAAATAAGGCATAATTGTCAATCTACACTGACGCTATCAATGTTTTACCAGTTCCATCCATTAACTTACAGTATACAGAAACATAGAATTTGACGGCAGATAAGTACCACTTGGCCCATCCAGTCTGCCCCTTGTCATGTATCCTTTTAGCAACTTCAACCCTATTTGCTCCTTACGTCTCTCTTAAGGATATTCTTATGCCTATCCCAAGCTTGTTTAAATTGTTCCACCGTCTTAGCTTCAACCACCTCTGATGGGAGGCTATTCCACTTATCCACTACCCTTTCTGTGAAGTAATTTTTCCTCACATTTCCTCTGAGCCTACCTCTCTCCACTTTCAGGGCATGTCCTCGTGTTCTTGTACATCTCTTCCTTTGAAGAATGCTTCCCTCCTGTACCTTGTTAAAACCCTTCATGTATTTGAATATTTGAAAGTTTCTGTCATGTCCCCCCTCTGTTCCAAACTATACATATTAAGATCTTTTAGTCTTTCCGGGTAAGTTCTGTGCTGTAGGCCATGCACCATTTTAGTTGCCCTTCTTTGTACCGTCTCTAATGTGTCTATATCCTTCTGGAGATATGGCCTCCAGAACTGAACACAGTATTCTAGATAAGGCCGTACCAATGACCTATACAGTGGTATTATCACTTCTTTCTTTCTGCTACTGATTCCTCTCCCTATGCAACCAAGCATCTGACTTGCCTTCCTCAATGATTTGGTGCATTGTCTGCCTGCCTTCAAGTTATCTGAAATGGTGACTCATAAATCCCTTTCCTCCTCTGTATTTTCCAATATAGAGTCCTTGATACTATATTTAGTTTTTAAGTTGTTGAGACCCAAATGCATGATTTTACATTTTTTGGCATTAAACTGTTGTTGCCACGCTCTTGTCCATTCCTCCGGTCTACCCAGATCCTCAGTCATTTGTTTTACCCCTCCTGGTGTGTCTACCTTGTTGCATACTTTGTATCATCTGCAAAAAGGCATAGTTTCCCTTCAATACCATTTGTAATATCGCCAACATAGATATTAAAAAGCACAGGCCCAAGTACAGATCCCCGAGGTACTCCACTGGTAACATTTCCCTCCCGTGAATACACTCCATTTACTACAACTCTCTGTTTCCTATCCTGCAACCAAGATCTTATCCATTCAACAGTCATAGAATCCAAACCTATGCTTTCCATTTTGTTTATCATTCTGCGATGTGGGACCGTGTCAAAAGCCTTACTAAAGACTAGATAAGCTACATCTATGGCCCCCATTGATCTATTACTTTTGTCACTCAGTCAAAAAAGTCAATAAGATTAGTTTGGCATGCTCTCCCCAGAGTAAATCGATGCTGTTTGGGATCCTGTAAATTTTTGGTTTTGAGATATTCCACCACTCTTTCTTTTAATAGTGTTTCCATTATTTTTCCCACTACTGATGTAAGGCTTACTGGTCTGTAGTTACTTGCTTCTTCTTTACTTCCACTTTTGTACAGTGGTATTACATTTGTTGTTTTTCAGTCCTCTGAAATCATTCCTGATACTAGTGACTGGTTGAATAATTATGTTAATGGTGTTACCAGGACCCCTTTAAGCTCTATTAGAATACTTGGATGTATCCCATCCGGCCCCATTGATTTATCCACTTTCAGTTTAGAGAGTTCTGTTAGGGCCCTCTCCTCTGTAAATTAAATGTCATGTACCTCATTTTATGAATGCCTCTGCAACCTAACTGTGGCCCCTCTTTTTCTGTAGTGAATACTGAACAAAAATAATTATTTAGATGATCTGCTATTTCTTTGTCTCCCTCGATCATGTACTCACTTTCTGTCTTAAGTCTTATTATTCCTCCATTTGACTTCCTCCTTTCACTTATATACTTAAAAAAAGTTTTGCTCCCTTTATCTACTGACTGGGCCATTTTCTCCTCAGCTTCTGCCTTTGCACGCCTAATCACCTTCTTAGCCTCCTTCCTTCTGGCAAGATACACCTCTTTGTCGTTATTATTTTGAGTCTGCTTATATTTCCTAAAAGCCTTCTTTTTTAATATCACACTAGTTAATACCTCTTTTGTAAACCACACTGACTTCCTTCTCCTGGTGCTTTTCCTAACCCTTATAATACAAAGGTCTGTCGCCTTTAGTATAGCATTTTTTTTTTCCACCTCTTCTGCACTCCTTCCATGTTCCTTCAATCTGCCACTGACTCAGTAACACATCGTTACATCTCTGCAAGCCAGCCTTCCTAAAATCTAACACTTTTGTTTTTGTATGGCATGAATTGGATCCTGTCTTTATACTAAACCATACTGCTTGGTGATCACTGGATCCTAGGTTCTCATCCACATTTACATCCAATATTCTATCACAATTTGTGAGTATCAAGTCCAGAATAGCATTTTTGTGAGTGGGCTCCCTCACCAATTGCTTGAGAGATGCTCCCTGAAGGGAATTTAGAAAGTCGCCACTTCTAGAGAAACTAGCAGCAGACACCTCCCAGTTTACATCCGGTAAATTAAAGTCTCCCATGATTATGACTTCTCCTTTTAAAGCCATTCTAGTAATGTCCTGCAATAGGTATCTATCCAGCTCCTGTCCAGGTGTATAGATGTGACTACCTTGATACACAGTAGCAATATTGTCTCTGTCATTTCCTAGTCAAGTGGTTCCCAAACTTTCTTGAATAACAGCAACAAATTTTTTTCACGTCACCCCTAGGCCAAAAGTTTCTTATTGAGAAATTTAGAAAAAAATTAAACTAAGTAAATTGTGCTTACCTGTCATCCTTAGAGTCATTTTTGTGGTGGTGGATAAGGTTGCACTTCTGTTTGTTCACATATTATATGATTGCCAGCCACCAGCACTGGCTTTGCCAATCACATTGACCATAAATAATTTGAATTGGCCATGGACCACCAACCTGTGGCATCCCTGTAAGTGCCCCGCGGTACCCCAGTGTTCCACAGCACCCAGTTTGGGAACAACTGTCGTAGTTCATTTGTTTTTTTTAAGAAAACCACTTAAAACAAGTTGTTCTGTGATGAATTTCTCCTTTACAGGAAAAGTATGGAAGTTATTTTTCAGCATTCATTGCAGAGTGATTGCATGCCTTTAAATCCTGAAATAAGTTTACCAGATTCTTTAGTATTTTTTAAAGAACTTGTGAGACAAGAAGCAATAAAGTTAGCAAAGGTTATCACAATGCTTAAGGGATGCGTGGGAGAAAGTGATATCCGGTATTTGGAAAGGGACTTAAATTGATTATAATGAGAGTGCCAAAAGTTATGGGAACTCTTACTTAACTTAATACATAATGTAATTTCATTTGTTTCAGACAAACTGCTAAACTTTACTACAAAAAGCAGGCACTAGACTTGTGAACTACTCACTTTACAGTTTAATCCATTTGAACTATAAAGTTTTTCTTTAGTATAATGATACATACGTATACAATGGTTTAACATGTTTTACATTCATGATGTCTAACTATTTTTCTACAAAATGCTGTATTTGAGGTCAATCACTTATTTGGTGCAGTGACTAAATGTTTAATTTCCTTAACTACAGTATAAATATTGCAAGTGTGGATTAGATTTTAATATTACATTTGGAATGGGAGCTACAGTAATTAAAAAAGGCCAATTACTTTTAACTCAGGAGAAATCAGATACAAATAAAATATATTATGGCTCATCAGATATGAATCAAGCTTTTTATTTCCCTACACAATTTACTATTCAATGCAAAAGTTCAGTCTCCCAACAGCTGCAGAACTCTGATAATGAAGGCTGTGCTTTATTGTGTTTAGTAACAATGGGGGCCCAGCTTGTAGGACCACCATCATTTGTTTCCGTACAAAGTAGGGTCAATATATAAAATAACAAACAAATTGCATTATCAGCAATTTCCGAAATGGATAATAGTCTACTTGACCTTATTATCTACAAATATAAATTTCAAACAATGTCTTCCTTCCAAATTCCATCATCTAATTATTTGTACATCACTTTTCCTGGTATTGTAAACTGTTAACAATGTTAGATGTAAGACCATTTGTTGAATAATGCTCTTAGGAGTCAATGAATAGCCAGTTGACAATGGAAGACTTTCAGGGTGACAAGTATCTGCCTAGTGATGCATGGCTTCTGTATGGCCATCTCCATTCCTAACGCTCTTAAAGTAATTTAGTGTTCCAATTGTCTCTCATTAAATATCAGTTTCTTCAACAGTCTCCTCTATTGTTTCACCCAACGTTAAGCCGCCATCACTACTCTCTGAAACACTTCCTCTGGTGAAATACTGCGTTGGGGCACTGTGTTTGGGATCCAGGTCTGAGGTTACATTCACTGTGGCTTGAAGGATCTGAATATTTCCATTTTTCTTTCCATTGTGTACAAATAACTTATTTAGTGGCTTTTTAGAACCTTGAGTTTTATACTTGACTTTGTTGCCAAGAAAGCAGCTTTTGCACGGAAAATACTGAAGCAGAAAGAGATTCCATTGTTTTCGCACCTCTGTTTTTACCTGTAAAGAATAGATATATTTACATCAGTTTAGAGCAATGTTTTACTCTGTATAACAATGGAAATAAATTGCAAAACTAATTTTAACTGTTATTACAGAAAGCACAAATGTATATTATGCATGTAGCTTGTGCTATGAAATGTTCCTCTGTGATAACATACACTGCCTTGTACTGTAATATATGCCAGTCTGGAATTCTCTTCACTTCAGGCTGCTGAATGTACTAGCTTGTGCCACTTTATACAGCAGCGCTAGTCTGTGCAATTAGGGAAGTGTTGGGGCCACTGATGCTCTCTGTATTATATGGGGGTCACTGATGCTCTTTGCATTATACATTTATGATGGTCATTGATGCTCTCTGTATTATATGGTGGCCACTATGATATTCTCTGCATTATGTGGCAGTCACTGCAATGTTCTCTGCATTATATAGCAGTCACTGTGACCAGAGGCAGCAAACGGATGCTGTAAATAGCCCCTGGCCTTGTGGGAAGTGGGTGTGGCCTCATGGGTAAGCCGTGCATCCTTCAATGTGTGGGACATGGCTTTGTGGAAAGCCCCTGTTTACATCACTTCAGTGGTGTTCCCAGCATTCCCAGGGATGCTGGGCTGCCCAAGGAGACTGTGCCTGCATTGCAGACTCCTTCCCTGTGACTAGAGCCGGGTGCTGTACGATAATATCACAGTGCAGCACCCGGCTCCCTACTGGTTTGACTACCATTGTATGCTTAGACTTGGGGGGCTTAATTTAATCAGCCTTATTACTGTGGATTTCTATTTGCTCCTTTATTAAGGTTTAATGTGTGCCTGATTATCAACTTCTTCATATTGTTTTTGTCTCAAAAACAAAATGAATATATAGTTCCACTCCCCAATTTCATGTGCAGGTAGACTTGATTTTTAGCTGTTCTAACCCTTCTGAACTGAACTAATAACCACAACCTCCAAGCAATAGGAGAGACATATTGTGAACTCCAAGGCTGTGCACTCAAGCCCTCCCCTTTCCTAACATACTATAGGAGCCTGACCTCTGCAAGAGGTATCAAAGACCAGATAATATCTCAGAGGCAGGGGCCACATGGCACTTCACTGGCACCTAAATCTCTTTCTGTAGTCCAGAGTAATCCCCTCCCTTTACAAGCACCCGTGAAAAACCATTAAGCTGATATGAACAACCACTATTTTGTATTATTGTTCTGAAAGGCATTGATGGAACCAGCATTGGGAGGGTGTGGTGGTTCCTGTAGTGCTATTTGGAAGGGAAGTTTCTGGGGTACCTCCTAGGTGAGTTGGTTCTCATACTAAATATATTTTTGTATGTGCTATGTGGCACAACAGTATGCAGTTATGAACTAGAGTGCCTTGACGTGGCCCGGCGCTTAACCATAGATTTGCCAATATATGCAACAAAGACCTCCGGGCCCCTAATGTTCGGGCATGTAGGCACTTGTAGTTCTCCAAGTGCCTGCATGCTGGGCCAGGCTTGCTGTGACCTGTAGACAGGGGCTGGCTGGCAACTTTTAGCCTGGGGGGCAAATGCATGCAGGCGGCCCTGGCAGAGGAGTAGCGTGTAGCCACGGTGCCCGAAGAACTTGCGTGCTATGGCGCCGCCCCCCCTCAAGTGTTTCAGGGAGGAGGCAGGTCCATATGGGATTAAAGTAAGGTAAAAATAAAGATTAGGGGCAGCCCCCTTTCGTAGTGCCCATATGCAGTGCCCCCGTGTGCCACAGGAGATAACACCCTTATGCAGGCCTCCAGTAGTGCCCCCAGTAGTGATGCCCCCCTATGCAGTGCCCCCTGTGCCCCCAGTAGTGGTTCCCCCTGTTCAGTGCCCCTTGTGCCCCCAGTAGTAGGCCCCTTATATAGTGCCCCCAATAGTGGTACCCCTATGCAGTGCCCCCAGTAGCAGTCCACCTCCCCATGCAGTGCCCCCAATAGTGGTAACCCTTATGCAATGTCCCTTAAATAGTGGCCCCAGGTGTAGTCTCCCCCCTATGCAGTACCCCCAGTATTGCCCTTTATATAGAGCCCCCAGCAGTGGTCCCTCGCAGTGCCCCCAGTGGCAGTCCCCTCCCTCTATGTAGTGCCCCTAGTAGTAGTCCCCTCCCCCCTATGCAGTGCCCCTAGTAGTAGTCCCCTCCCCTTGTAGTGCCCCCAGTAGTAGTAGTAGTCCCCCCTTGTAGTTCCCCCAGTAGTACTAGTCCCCCCCTTGTAGTGCCCCCAGTAGTAGTAGTCCCCCCCCTTGTAGTGCCCCCATAGTAACCCCCCCTTGGTAGTGCCCCCATAGTAATCCCCCCCTTGGTAGTGCCCCCATAGTAATCCCCCCCTTGGTAGTGCCCCCATAGTAACCCCCCCTTGGTAGTGCCCCCATAGTAATCCCCCCCTTGGTAGTGCCCCCATAGTAACCCCCCCTTGGTAGTGCCCCCATAGTAATCCCCCCCTTGGTAGTGCCCCCATAGTAATCCCCCCCCTTGGTTGTGCCCCCATAGTAATCCCCCCCCTAGTAGAGAGAGACTTAATAAAAAAATTAAAAAAAACCCACTTACCTGAAACTCCCGCTCCTGTTCCCGACGCTTCCACCGGCTCCTCTGACCGCTTTGCATTATGGGAGAGACATCGTCATGACGACGGCTCTCCCATTACCCACTGTGGGAGCCGGAAGATGGCTCCCGCAGTGGGAGCAGCGGCAGCCGCTGAGAGTCTGACAGACTCTCAGCGGCTGCTGATTACAGCAAACACACAGCTGCCGGCTCCGGCGGCTGTGTTTGTGCTGTGTAGCGCTGACCGGACTCCGTCCGGTCAGCGCTACACACGCGGTGCAGTCTGTGTCACAGTGACACAGACTGCACCGGCCCGCAGCCCGCCACTGCCTGTAGACCACCTGTAAACAACAATATTATCATACCATGAACCCAGGGGTGCGGGGCATAGCAGTGGGCTGGTTGTTGCTCGGGAGGAGGGACCCAAATATAAATTTTTGGGATTGCCGCTTTCCGAGGAATTCCAGCACTGGGCTGACTAGTTTAGGTGTGGTTAATGTCATGGCAGGGGGACCCCTCACTTAGTGTACCCCCTGCTATGGAATGATCACCCTGGCTGGTTCAGCCTGGTGCTGGATACTGTTAAATAGGGGGAACCCTACGCTGTTTTTTGTTTTGTTTTTTAATATTTTAAAGGGGTGAGGGGGGGTGGAGGGGTGGGCGTGTTAATCATCCAGTGCCTCCCAACAACATGTCACTCGTTGGAAGAGGGTAAATTAGTGACAGCAGAGGTAGAAGTGAGGGGTTGCATTGATGTTGATTCTTTGCGCTGGGTGAAAGAAAATCTAGCTTTGCTCCTGTGGCTACCTCCATGACAATTTTTAGACATATGCCTAAACATTTGTAGCATACTAGGTACCTTCTACACATTTTTTTGCCTAAAGTTTTTTTTTTTTTTAAATTTAATGTCACTATCCAATATAAGCAATAAAACAGCAAATGTGTCCTGTAAAATATTAGAATAACCTGTAAATTAGGATACACATGTCCTTGCAGCGTCTTTGCACACTTTGATGAACAATCATGCTTTGTACAATGATCCTGCGTCCTTGAAGTCTTTATAAGATAATACTGTATGCATAAGACTATAGGAATGAGGTAATTAACAGTTTTATCGTTCCATGAAGAACCCAATTAATTGACCTTTTCATGATGAAGTATAAATCTCCCGCCTATTTGTACTGGGACATTTACTTCAGCAGCCCACTGTGTATTGCCTTTTAAAATACAAATTAAATTTTTAAGAGAGTGATCCGTCTCCACGTTCCCTTATTTTTTTTTTATTATTATTGCATGTTTTAATTTGAAAACCAAAAATACATTTTGACGAAGAAACAAACAAACAAAAAAAAAAGAGTAGTTCTGTTTACTCAGAAAATCATTGATGTGCTGTTCACTTTTTGCTGATGTTTTTCTGTCTTACATTTAAATTTTACTAAAAACAATTACAGACAGACATAATTTTTTTGTTTTAGTTTCGTTTTTAAAAAAAAATCCACACTTTTACTTGTTTGCATATCAAGCATTAAAAAAGCTCAGGCGTGGAAAAACCTTTCAGTTGCCATTTTGACATCCAGTTATGCTCTGTGGTTTTCCCTTATAAATGGCTCGGTCCTAGCATGCTCTCATCCAACTCAAGCACCTTTTCTGTCTTTTTATTTGGGTACCCATACAGCGGCTTGTTGTATTTATAAATACAGTACAGTATGCCAGGTTCAGAGTTAGCTCAGTATCCATCCTGTCCTTGGGCCTATCCTCAACTTTATTTTATGTGTTGTTTGTTCTTGTGAAAGCTGCTACCTATCATAGGGTACTATTGTGAGGGCACCTGTGGGTGTCTTGCCACAAAGCCCACCATCTTCTTCCGGGGGACACTGGTGTAGACTGGACACAGACACTGAGATAAGCTAGTGTCAAATGCTAGTGGCACAGTTTGCCCACACCCTAGGTCAGTAACTTAATTCACAGCTTGTAAAAGTTTATTTCGGAACTGGACCCAGTTGACATTCTGTTACCCACTTAAGCAGTGCCGGTTGTGAACGGGTGACCTTACTCAACCAGTCGGTCATGATTTGTGTTGGAGGTTACTTTCATTTAAGCAATCTCTATGGGCTTACTTGCCCACTCCTAGGGTAAACTGATCCCATTTTATCATCAGTAACCATCTGCTATTGCCTCTGGATGTAGTCGGCCGACCGCTGTCCTCCTGATGGTAAGTATAAGGCTTGGGGTTAGACACTAGGGGAAGGGTTAGAGTTAGGCTGCGGCGGGGAGAGTTAGGCTGCGGGAAAGGTGGTTTAGGGGGTTGTCAGCGGTTAGGGTACTTACCTGCAGGCATCGGGATTCTGACTGTTGGGGTGCTGTTGTCAATATTTTGACCGCCAGCATCCTGACCGCCGGGATCCAGTACCCAACCTCCTCCGAGTAAATCAGGGGCAGGTAACACTGCCACCAGCAGGTGCCAATACCAGCACCTGGAACAGCTTGTTCCAAAAGCCTCCTATGCTGGCAACTAGAACAGCTTCTCCCAGGCTCCTCCCACTGGGACCACTTATATCTGAGTATTTGTAGTCACGCTGCTGCAACACCTCGTGGCTGTTGTTGGCTTACTGCCCCACTGGCCACTTCCTATGAACCAATGCTGGATAAAAAGTAGATGACCTACTGCTGTCTTTTCAAGCCAAAGGTATTAATGCCTTTTATCTTCCTTGGACAAAATTTTATACCAAATGCTTAATTTACATGTTCTGAGTTGTATTTGTGTGACACAATATGCTTTCCTTAACATAGTAATTGAAAGCCTATCTATAATATTTATATTGATGGAGTTTCTATACTACTTATAACTGTTCTATTCAAATCAAGATACCGCATTAGGAGCAAATCTCTTTTGTCATTTCAAAGTCACGGAATCCAGTGGCTTTTATTCTTTTTATATCGGTGTTCATTAGAATTTAGTAATATCTGATCATCAATTTCTTTTACCTTTCAAATATTTCAAACTTGCTGATGACTTCCGCATACATAACCCTTACCACAACATTGTTAATTTAATTGTACAATTGATTTAATCCCATCGTATCCTCTGTCTGTAGCTGAAACAATTGCCATATTTGAATACATCAAGAAAATATTGAAAATTAACTTTATCTGCAAACCAACTTCTTTTATCGGAGCTGTAGTTTGCTTTAATGGACTATACCTTATATACTGCAGTTGGTTGAAAAAAATTCCCACAAGAAAAAACTAACTTACTTCATTGATCTGTGTACTGTTTTGGGCAGCGCAGACTGTGTAATGGTTAACATTACTGCCTCACAGCTCTGAGGTTGTGGGTTCAATTCCCACCACAGCCCTAACTGTGTGGAATTGATATATTCTCCCTGTGCTTGCATGTGTATTCTCCAGTTACTCCGGTTTCCTCCCACAATCTGATACTGTAGGTTAATTGGCTCTAGACATAACCCTATTGTATAAGTGTATGTGTGTACATGCGGTAGGGTATATAGATTTTAAGCTCCACTGGGGCAGGGACTGATGTGAATGGCCAAATAATTTCTGTAAAGCACAGCAAAATATGTGTGCAGTGCAATATAAAATAAATGGTAATAAATAGTAAATATATACAACAGGCTTCAGTAGTCTGTAAGCTTGATTTACTAAGAGCCTCTATTCTCATCTGCATATCCACAGAAAGAGGTAAGAGGAGGTTCAATATACGTAATGACCACTATGAATATCTTTCAGGCTATGTAATGCCCAGCAGCCTTTCAACATTTAATTGAGCTGGTTTTCCAGGACTAGCTTTAAGAATTTGTTATCATATAATGTGTTGACATTTTAATCTAAAAGAAAGAGGTGGACAGCGCTTAGAGTATGTATATAACTATACAGGCATAGAATCTATCAGCCATAAAACAATTAGTTCCATGATCTTTCGGTGCACCGATGATGAACAGTCTCTGATTAAGAGATCCCCCAGCAGAGTGATCATCTGTCTGGTCATCTTCCAGTCATTTGGAGCACAGAATTTATGCTCATTATTTACTGGCACTTATTCGCATGCTACATCAGAGCTACTGCCGGTTCACTGGACTAACAAAGTCCTGGTCATACAGAGTATTGTTTATCCACATTTAAGCTGTTTACGCAGAGTCACTTTTATATACACTAAAGCAGGGATGGGGAACCTCAGGCCCGGGGGCCGTATAAGGCCCACGGAGTCATTGGTCTGGCCCTCTGAGCTTTTTTCTGCTAACCTCATCTGGCTAGCAGGGTGCCTAGAATGGCACCAGGAGCATCCTTAGGATGCTTCAGATGGTCACACCGCTGCCCTTACAGCTCCCTGGAGCAGCCTCAGGATGCTCTGGGCATTTCTGTAATCACCGGCGATTGTGGCCCGCCCCGTGTGATGTCATATGGAGGGAGTGTGGTCTACAAAGGGCCCGCGAATAAGGTTATATATATCAAAATGGCCCTCAGCAGAAAAAAGGTTCTAACTCTGCATAGCAAGTGGAGATGTGATCGAAATGCTTACGACTAAATTGAGAAACTGGATAGTATCATCGTTATCCAAATGTTATTAATATTAAAATAGTAAACTTGGAAATTGACATTCCGTGAAAGTAGGCGAGTATGCCACTTATCTAAAATTTATTTAGAACGCCCCATCTGCACAACTTCTGTACCAACAGAAGCCGAAACAAAGCTACAATGTCCTGAAGAATTAGCACGAGCAACAACCTTGTTTATTGAAACAAACAAAAAATATGATCTTGCAACCAAAAACATATCTGTATCTCTCTCTACTTCAGAGGATTCATATTTTATTGGTTCTCCAAAACCCTAGAACTTCATCAATATATCTGACAATCGTATAGTTAGCATAAATTGAAAAAACAAGAAGAAAATAATAAGATTTATGTCTGGTGCACTTATAGGGTCACAATAATCCAATATTCAATAGGTGTCTCTGAATTTATAATAAAATACAACTTTTATTGACTTAATTACTTAAAAGGTTTAATTTGGGTCCAAAAATGAGAAGGCAAATATGTTTAAAATAAAGAAACTAGAATAAAGTGTGTGTATATATATATATATATATATATATATATATAGTGGTTTAAAATGTCACCTGCCATCGGTCTATTACATGTGTTTTGGTACAGTGCCCGGGGCTGATTGATAAATGTACCTTTAAGTATGTTCTCAGTGTTTCAATTTCCCACTGTATCTGATTAGTACACTTTTACTAAATGGGAAAAATGTAACCAGGTGCTATCAATGTAGGTTCAGTATTTTCAAAAGTAAAAGAAAACCAGTTACTGTTTTTCACATTTGATACTATCTCCCCAACCTCTGCAGTATTATATCTAAATCATTTGAGTATTGTCCATTGTCTACTGACACCCAATAAGAAAACATCAATCATGGATTATTATAAATCATGATAAAATCTATATATTAATAAGACACACAAGGAATCTGATGTGGCAACACAATTTTTATTATTTATGATTATTGTTATTTATTTGTCTTTATTTATTATGGTGTATATAATGGTACACATTTATGTTTCGCGGACAACTATTTTTATATGAATTATAATAAAAGTTATATTTTATTTTTGTTAAACACCAAACCAGTTGACGACATTGAGTCAAATTGAACAGATGTAGGTCTGGGAGTGCCCCATTAAGGAATACTTTGTTCTTTGTTGCTATTTCTATGACTTTATTATTCCAGGGTGCAACTCCTTTCAGAACATTACAAAATATGTGAATGATGTGGTTATTATAAGGAAGGACCTTCTACATATATTATTTATACTTCTATCTGTGCGGGTATTTCTGGCTCTTTCTAACTTCTAAAGAAACAAGAATTGTTGTAAGTAGTCATCACATTGAGCATTTAATTGCAAATTTTACATGAGTCCAGAGATACATTTGGAGGGGGAAAAAAACACTATATACGATTCATCTAACGCTGCATGAGGCCCATTGTGTCAGAAGATGTGCTGCTTTGAGCTCTTGTATAGCCTCAACTATGCATAAATTAATAAAACATATTTTCTATTTATGTATAAAAATATAAAATGTAATAAATAAATGCACTTACCTCTCCATTGGTAAAGCAATATAAATATGCAACAACAAACCCCTAAAATGAATAATAGAAAAGGGATTGTTAATTTTAATGTTTGGGTTTTAATTGATTTCTCTCATGATTATAGTAACATCTAGAAAGCAGAAATGTTCATTAACTACCTGTCCTGTCTCTAATTGCACCCAATTATCTACCTAACACATTTAAAAAGTGCTCCATCAACTCCTGGGGGTATATTTACTAAAGGGAGAGTTTTTAGAAGTGGAGAAGTTGCCCCTAGCAACCAATCAGATTCTACTTAACATTTACCTAGCACCTTCTAAAAGATAATAACTAGAATCTGATTGGTTGCTAGGGGCAACATCTCCATTTCTAAAAACTCTCAATTTAATAAATTTACCCCTGGTCTTTTTAAACTCCCCAGTAAAAGGGGAAATGCTCAAATGTATCTTTTTACAGATAGCTTGGAAAATGCAATGGTTCTGCACATAAACAATAACATCACTTTAAAGTCCAGACTCCTACTACTTCGGCGACACTTCATATAGAAAAGAGGCAAAACGTCATCTGTCATGGACAAACATCATCATTCATGGACAAAAGTCCATGAAAGATTACTTTTGTCCATGAAAGATGACGTTTTGCCTCTTTCTGAGATCCGATTTTTGGCAGGAAAAATCCGAACCAATCTGAGCCTGCACATCCCTAATATATATTTTATATATATATATTATATACAGTCAGGTCCATAAATATTGGGACATTGACAGAATTTTCAGATTTTTGCCTCTATTCACCACCACAATGGTTTTGAAATTTAACAAACAAGATGTGCTTTAACTGCAGACTTTCAGATTTAATTTGAGGGTAATTACATCCAAATCGGGTGAACGGTGTAGGAATTACAACAGTTTCAATATGTGCCTCCCACTTTTTAAGGGACTAAAAAGTAATGGGACTATCAACTCAAAAGCTATTTCATGGACAGGTGTGAGCTATTCCCTCGTTATTTCATTATCAATTAAGCAGCTAAAAGGTCTGGAGTTGATTCTAAGTGTGACATTTGCATTTGGAATCAGTTGCTATCAACTCTCAATATGAGATCCAAAGAGCTGTCACTATCAGTGAAGCAAGCCATCATTAGGCTGAAAAATCAAAACAAACCCATCAGAGAGATAGCAAAACATTAGGTGTGGCCAAATCAACTGTTTGGAACATTCTTAAAAAGAAAGAACGCACCGGAGAGCTCAGCAACACCAAAAGACCCGGGAGACCACGGAAAACAACTGTGGTGGATGACAAAAGAATTATTTCCCTGGTGAAGAAAAACCCCTTCACAACAGTTGGCCAAATCAAGAACACTCTCCAGGAGGTAGATATATATGTGTCAATGTCAACAATCAAGAGAAGACTTCACTAGAGTGAATATAGAGGGTTCACCACAAGATGCAAACCATTGGTGAGCCACAAAAACAGGAAGACCAGATTAGAGTTTGCCAAACAACATCTAAAAAAGCCACTACAGTTCTGGAACAATATCCTATGGACAGATGAGACAAAGATCAACTTGTAGCAGAGTGATGGAAAGAGAAGAGAAGGAAAGGAACTGCTCATGATCCAAAACATACCACCTCATCAGTGAAGCATGGTGGTGGTAGTGTCATGGCGTGGGCATGTATGGCTGCCAATGGAACTGGTTCCCTTCTATTTATTGATGATGTGACTGCTGACAAAAGCAGCAGAATGAATTCTGAAGTGTTTCGGGCAATATTATATGCTCATATTCAGTCAAATACTTCAGAACTCATTGGACGGCGCTTCACAGTGCAGATGGACAATGACCCGAAGCATACTGCATAAGCATATGGTCACAAAAAGATGTTCACAAAATTTGGCGCTGCCTCATATAGCAGCAGAAAAAAGATCACAATATAAGTCACCCACTTACAGATAAATACGTAAATACACAGGAAATGATCTTACAAGTGCGCACTAATGAGAAGTTTCAGGATGATGAGCCTTGTTCATATACTCCCAACATATAGAAATCAGTCCATATGCAAAAAAAACATAGAGAAAAAGACTCTTTCGTAATAAAGTTCTTATTGTCAATATGGTACACCTTCAGTGCTGAAAACGAATGGAGAAGTGAGACTAGTCCCAATCCACAGTGGCGGTAGATAGTGGGAGAATAGTCAAAACGTCCATAGAGAGTAGATCCACCCTGTGATCACAATAAATAGTGCTTACATGTAAGCTTACATGGATCAGGTATGGTGCACCCACGTAGCGGTTTCTTTAAGGGGTCTCCTTTACCAATCACACATCCGCAGATTCCTCATATAAGTGGGATCCACGGTACCCCAAAAATAAAGGGACCAAAACAATCACCACGGATAACTAACACTCCAAAGTTTATTAGAAAACCATAAAATCACAATAAGCCTACCCTGTGTGCATCAAACAATCCTACAGCGTAAAGATGGATCCCGGGAATAACGCTAAGGTAGGTAGGTAGACCGCACAGGGTAGGAAAAATGCAGACACTAGGATGCGTTTCGACGCTCTGCGGCGTCTTTATCAACTTTGATGTCACAGCGTGCAGCCTGTTTGATTATACGGGCGCCATCTTGTTTGGAAAAAACCTACCTACCTACCTACCTTAGCGTTATTCCCGGGATCCATCATTACGCTGTAGGATTGTTTGATGCACACAGGGTAGGCTTATTGTGATTTTATGGTTTTCTAATAAACTTTGGAGTGTTAGTTATCCGTGGTGATTGTTTTGGTCCCTTTATTTTTGGGGTACCGTGGATCCCACTTATATGAGGAATCTGCGGATGTGTGATTGGTAAAGGAGACCCCTTAAAGAAACCGCTACGTGGGTGCACCATACCTGATCCATGTAAGCTTACATGTAAGCACTATTTATTGTGATCACAGGGTGGATCTACTCTCTATGGACGTTTTGACTATTCTCCCACTATCTACCCCCACTGTGGATTGGGACTAGTCTCACTTCTCCATTCGTTTTCAGCACTGAAGGTGTACCATATTGACAATAAGAACTTTATTACGAAAGAGTCTTTTTCTCTATGTTTTTTTTGCATATGGACTGATTTCTATATGTTGGGAGTATATGAACAAGGCTCATCATCCTGAAACTTCTCATTAGTGCGGACTTGTAAGATCATTTCCTGTGTATACTGCATAAGCAACCAAGGAGTTTTTTAAGGCTAAAAAGTGGAATGTTATGCAATGGCCAAGTCAATCCCCTGACCTGAATCCGATTGAGCATGCATTTCACTTGATGAAGACAAAACTGAAGGGAAAATGCCCCAAGAATAAGCAGGAACTGAAGACATTTGGAGTAGAGACCTGGCAGAGCATCACCAGGGATGAAACCCAGCGTCTGGTGATGTCTATGCGTTCCAGACTTCAGGCTGTAATTGCCTGCAAAGGATTTGCAACAAAGTATTAAAAAGTGAAAGTTAGTTTTAAGATTGTTTAGTTTGTCCCATTACTTTTGGCCCCTTAAAAAGTGGGAAACCGTTGTGTGGGAAAAAGTATAGAAACTGTTGTAATTCCTATACCGTTCACCTGATTTGGATGTAATTACCCTCAAATTAAATCTGAAAGTCTGCAGTTAAATCACATCTTGTTTGTTTCATTTCAAAGCCATTGTGGTGGTGAATAGAGGCCAAAATATGAAAATTCTGTCAATGTCCCAATATTTATGGACCTGACTGTATATATAATATATATATATATATATATAAAAAAACAAAGAGCCTCAATCTGCCCAGACAGATGCAAATGTTAGTGTAGTGTAATGTTACTGTAGCTACTCTGACCACAAACAATGAAATAGTCGCAGTAATGCATTTTTATTATTTGTTCTTCTGATGATAGTACAGTGAAGGTATATAATAATATTAATGCTTAATTTCACCTTTTATACTAATGATATGAATATATATAATACTTATGTCACCTATTATACTAATGATATGAATATGTTACTGCTTAGATGAGTGTTTCAGTCATTGTAGTCAAGTTAGTGTTGTTGCTCTTTTTTTACCTTTTTTTTTTACATTTTGAGATATTTAATTCCACCAAAACAAATAGTTCAATAAGGCATCAATTCATTATTGCACTTAACCAATAGAAATTAAAAAAACCTTATAACTCTAATTGAAATAACCACACAAACAAGTGCTTTGATTAAAAGATCACAGCTTTTATTCATTATGACCGCGTTTTATTTCTGAGAGGAAGCAAAGAAGACGCTACCGGATCAGCTCCAGCCAAATTAAATATACACAAGGTGAGGGACAACTAAACCGTCCCTCCTGAAGAAGCAACTGCGCTGCAAAGAACCCACCTCCCTTGCTCGGGCACAGACTGAGCACCCCCGCAAAGAAGCGTCCAGGTCCCCCCACACGAGTAGGACACCTAGGCTTACTTTGAAGGGGCAAGTGCCCCCACAGCAACTTCTTGCATCACATTTTGCTGCTGATCAGCAGCGTCTTCCCGCCTAGCTGCACCTCACCTGAGAGCAAATATTTATTAAAAACACAACAATATTTTAAAATTAAATAATGGCTTTGTGTTGGAGGTTGAGGCGTCCAAACTGAAAAAGACAGTGACTGCTGAAGTACTCCCTATTTATAAACCAAGCTAAACCACGCCTACCAAGATTCCTATAGGTTAAAAACCACCAATAGCAAAAAACCTAAGAATGTAAATCTAATTAGTAACAAGGGTTCATAGTCTCAAGCCAATTACAAAAATTCAGGACTCTTATCTAGTCTCAAGCTTAAACAGTCCTCGCCTACGTTTAGTTTATATAAATAATATGAAACTATAATTTCCACTACCCACTACACTTAGAGCCATATTCAATTAGAGGCGAAAAGCCTTTTTCGCCTGTTTCTTTGAGAAAATTCTGTCTAAAAATATTTCGCTAAGTTCAATTCCAGGAAAATTTCGCCTAAGCGGAAACTCGATGCATTGAATCTCCAAAAAAGATTCTCCAATCAATAGCAGGTGAAAAGAAGTGCACAATCTTTATTTTGGGGTGCAAATGTGGGGAAATGACTCAGAACCCTTGGGACAGCCCCCGAAAAGACAAATCCGCAAAAAAAAAAAAAAACCTAAGAACACTCCAAAAAAGACATGGAATTTTTGGGGTAAAAAAGCAAAAAGTGGGGGGACAAGCATAAAATCTTGCGAAACAGGCTTCTTGGGGGGCTGTAAGGATGAGACAGGTGTTTTGGGGATTGCAGGTGCATGTTGCAGGTGGATTTTTCAAATTTTTTAAAAGTTCACTTTAGAGACAAAGATATGCTAGCACCCATTTTCAAGTACCCCAAATTTGACTGGACTACTTATTTTCACCCAAAAATACTGTTTAATGCTATTCTTCACCACTTTTACAAAGACGCTAATAGCAAGCAATTTACACAACTTAAGTACGCCAAATAGTTTTATTAGGGCTATTAGTACACATCTATATTGATTTCCTATGTTAGTGCATCTTTTTCTGGGGTACAGACTGATTTCCCCAATTCTTTCACTACTTTTCGCCTGTTCCGTAATCGCCTAATTCCGTTTTCGCCTGGTTTGCAATTTAATTAGGCGAAAAGCTGGGACGCGCATGGAATGATTTCGCCTCTGAAACAGGCGAATGAGGCAAAAAGTCGAACAGGCGAAAATGTTCCGACTTTTCGTATCTAATTGAATACCTCTCTTAGTGCGTGTGTGGTCCCCCACTTCTAAGAATGTTGTTGTAGTAGAGAGTAATCTAATCAGAGAACCCAGCATATCCGGCAAACGGTATTTTAAAGATAAGTAAGTACAATTGTGTTATTTTATATTAGCTCATTGTGTTCCATCCAAAACTGAAGTTTTTGTTTATGGTGCAGTTCATTACATTTAAATTTTGCACTGGTGATCCGGTCAGAATGTGGACAGCCAGAATGTTGACATGGACTTTAGGTGGACAAGTAGGCATTGCCATTTTCAGGTTAGCTAATGGCCAATGGAAGTCACCTGGCAATCCAATTTTTTATTATTTGTTATACTGCTAAATTGAATGCAACGAAATTGAAGTTTAATTGCTTTAATCACTTAGGTTTGCTTGGGAAATCATGCACACTAGCAATAATATACTCCAGTTGTCTAGCTTAAAGCTCCACCGCTATGATTTATGGGTTCCTGCTAGATGTGTTTTATTATTTACTAATCTAAAGCAATAATCATAGGCATGTGCAGAGTCTTCATAAGGGGTGTGCGGGCCACTTGTTAAGGGTATTCTGCAATGGGTACCTACGGACATGAGGGTGGAGGGATAATGTCACTGGGGGGGATCTAGTACAACTTGGGGATCTATTACCACTGGTAATCTATTTCCATGGTGGGGGTGTTGCAATGGTTATCTATGAACCATTGAGGGAAGGGGGTAGTAGACACTCCTAGAAATATATATATTTTTTTCATTAAAATATGTTTTGGACTACAGTAACAATAGATTCACCTCACAGGCACCTTAAACTAAATATTATGCCACACAGTGGTAATAATCAGATACTGTATATGGAGACAACTTCACTCCAAAATAATATTGTCTAATTAAAATCATTAGTCTGAGGGGTACAAGTTCCTGGATCATTTTCAGAATCTTGAAATAGGATTTCTGCCTAAAATCGCCTGTTAAAACCCCAGATAATCGAGTTGTTGCAGTTTTAAAGATATGTTGTGAATAACAAACCTTCCTTATGCTGGGCATACACGGCCAGATAAAATGTCTGTCAGACCGACAGACATTTTATCTGGTAGCCTGCCAGCCGCAGATGTCGCCGGCATACATTGTGAGATTTCTCTCACAGTGTATCAGCTCGACATCCGCGCTCCACCCCCGGGGCAGGAGACATTTCCCTGATCCTTCCGTGGGAAGGAACACAGGAAATGTCTGTCTATCGGCAGCGGCTGGGCATACACCATACACTGCCCGATGCGGCCGACAGTTTACCGGATAATTATCGCATTGGACGGACATGCTTGACAATCCGGCATGCCCGATCGAGCAATATTTAACCCTCGGTCGCCCCCCCCCCCACACGCTACAATTATCGGGGTGATCCGCCGATATGAGGCGGATCGCCCCAATAATTGTACCGTGTATTGCCAGCATTAGTAACATCTATAACTATGAAAAGAAACAGTGGAAAGTAATGACTGTTATGGTATAGATGGAAGGCCTGTTATTCACAACTTTCCAATGGCAATAAAAGTGTGTTTCTGAGTTTCAGACCGTTTCAGACAACAGTTTCCTTTCAAATAGATGCAGCTATTCAATTAAATGGAAAGATAAATTATTGCATTAAATTGGCATAACGATTTTAATTAGACAGATTCATTTTGTATTGATATTACCCTCCAGAAAACGAATTAATAAATTACCCCATTAGAATGTAAGCTCTCACGAGCAGGGCCTTCTACCCTCTTGTGCTTCTCCTTACATACTGTATACTTTCATCTACTCCTTACTCCCCACTAGGGCACCTACTACTTGGTTGCGCTTACACCCTGTTGCTTATTTGAGTGTTATGATCACTAATGCAGCAATGTATACAGGCTCGGAATGGGCCGCTGGGGAGTCGGGGAATTCCCCGGTGGGCCCCAGCTATTCATAGCCACGCCCTCTATTGCGAGAGGGCGGGGCTTATCCCATGTCACCGGCACCCTTTTCTACACTGTGTTGACTGACCAGGTGGCTGCAGGTGATGTGCGGTGACAGCGGACGTCTGCTGTTCAGCTCCATCTACAGTAGCTAGCACCACTGATTCAAATTTTCCGGAATCAGTGGTGACGTCATGGGGGAGGGGCTTAGCTCAGGCTGCAGGACTCATTCCAGGCAGCTCCTTACTGAGCTACAGCAGCAGCACAATACCATGGGGGCGGGGCCACAGCAGCAGCAGCCCGGCCTGCACTGAACTGAAGGAGCCATAGGACGGACTAGAAGCAGCAGTATGGTAAGTGGCACAGGAATTATTTTTCTTTCAGCAGTGTCTTCGTACAGTGTGGAACTACAAGACTCTGCCTGCCCTGCCATAGGGCAAGCTGAGACTTGTAGTTCCAAGAAGCTGGAAAACCAGCCATTTCTTGAGATCACTGTGACACTCAGTGGCAAGAACAGAATGGAGGTACACATATTTTGTCTATCTATCTATATACATACACAGTATATATGTATGCCATATGGTTGTTATCCCATGTACCAAGCTTGCTTCAGCTCCACGACGGTACATAGAAAACATGCGGCACTCAGTGGACTTATACATACCTCCCAACATTTGTCCAAAAGCAGTCGGGACATTTGCACGCCGTAGGCGCACTCCTGAGAAGGGGGCGTGGCCTACACATAAAGGGGCATGGCCTAGCGGCATGCCCCGTTTACATCACTAAGGGGCGTGCCCAGCATCTCCGAGATGCTGGGCTGCCCCCGGGCTTCCTCCCCGTACTGTGAATAGATGCTGTGCGCATGCGCACAGCATCTATTCTCGCTCTGCATACACGCTGCTCTGCTATGCAGAGCAGCGGTGTATGCTTTCCCCAACTGCCCCCCCACCACGGGACACTGCGGCCCGCAGGGCAGGACAGCGGGACAGTCCCATAAAAACGGGACTGTCCCGCTAAATTCGGGACAGTTGGGAGGTATGCTTATATATACAGGGACGTCTTTATAATGGCTGCAAGGTGTGCGGTGCACACATGGGCCCCTGGGTCCAGGGGGGCCCACACTGCACACCCTGCACCCATAGGTAATTATATTTACCTTTCCGCAGATTCCAGTTTCCTGCTCTGCAGCGCCGAGCTGGCTCTGAAGAGCAGAATAAAACTCACTGGGAAAATGGTGGCGTACATTTTCCTGGTGACTCGCACATGCGCAGAAAAAATGTCCCCGGGAAAAAGGCGCATGCACGGTAGAATCTACTTCGCTGACAGAAAGGAGGGGGTCCAAAACGAAGGCTGCATGGCCTCAGATGGTCTCAGATGATGCACAGGTCTACAGCTAATCCTTGTGGAATTATGTGGCAATACAAAAGATTTTATATCGCATAGTGATCTAATGCTCCTATTTATCATAAAAAATTGTCTGTACTGGCTGGCAACAGGAAGAAGAGACTTATCACTTTGCCAGCCAGTCCAAGTCTCTGCTGCGCATGTGTGACCCGACATTTCCCAGGTCACGCATGTGCACTACATCCGAAGCCTGGACTAGGACTAACATTAGCAGTTTATTAAAAAAAAAAATCACAATAAAATTGTTTAAAAAAATCATATTATTTAAAATTACTATCAATTAAAAAAATGCTTTATTTAATTTAATAAAGCATTGTTTCCTCCTCTACTCCTAAACTATCAAGAGATGAGATTTACCACCGTGATCCTTCTAAAACAGGTAGCCGGTTTTAAGTTTTGTTGTCTTCGATTGTTAATAAGGAGAAGACCTATCTTTAGCAAAAACAATAGTTTTCGCTGGATTTAGGCTCTTCTTGATAAATTAAATACTAATGGGACAGTTTAATAAACCAATTTTGCAGAGAACCCCCCTGAAAATGTAAATATCCTCCGGATATATTACAGGGATCTGCTGTGGTTCCCCTGTTTTTGTTCGCAATATCAGCCCCCTGCTATATTGTAAGCTTTACAAAGCTCTTATGATGGCATTACCCATTGTAGCCCATGGCTTCATATTGCAGATTTTACCGGGAAAGGGATCATCTGGCTCCCTCCCTGGTAATAGCGCATGCACTGTTTGATGACTGCGCATTCACAGTAGGTCCCTGATGCGATCACTTTACTTTACACATCTCAGGGACGGGTTCCTATTGGAGGCCCTGACCCTGGATGTGATTTTTAATACATCTGAGTGGTAAAGAATTTCTTATTGCCATGATTAGAGGCAATAGGAAATTCTAATTATCGATTCTAAAGCCTGATAAATAAATGAGAAAGTGCCCCCCCTAACTTTGCCATAATGTTTTTTAGCAATTTATTTTACTTAGTAGGGAGGGGTCTTTTTTTGTTATAGAGAACTCTTAAAATATCATATTTAATTTGTATAGCAAATGCAAGCTGGCCATGTGCATGGAATCTGCCCTCCTGCACTGCTCTGGAGAAGCTACAGAGGCGAGGCAGACTGTCCAAGCTGGCCATGTGCATGGAATCCGCCCTCCTGCACTTCTCCAGAGAAGCCACAGAGGCGAGGCAGACTGTCCAAGCTGGCCATGTGCATGGAATCTGCCCTCCTGCACTGCTACGGAGAAGCTACAGAGGCGAGGCAGACTGTCCAAGCTGGCCATGTGCATGGAATCTGCCCTCCTGCACTGCTCCAGAGAAGCTAGAGAGGCGAGGCAGACTGTCCAAGCCTGCCATGTGCATGGAATCTGCCCTCCTGCACTGCTCTGGAGAAGCTAGAGAGGCGAGGCAGACTGTCCAAGCTGGCCATGTGCATGGAATCTGCCCTCCTGCACTGCTCCAGAGAAGCTAGAGAGGCGAGGCAGACTGTCCAAGCTGGCCATGTGCATGGAATCTGCCCTCCTGCACTGCTCCAGAGAAGCCACAGAGGCGAGGCAGACTGTCCAAGCTGGCCATGTGCATGGAATCCGCCCTCCTGCACTTCTCCAGAGAAGCCACAGAGGCGAGGCAGACTGTCCAAGCTGGCCATGTGCATGGAATCTGCCCTCCTGCACTGCTACGGAGAAGCTACAGAGGCGAGGCAGACTGTCCAAGCTGGCCATGTGCATGAAATCTGCCCTCCTGCACTGCTCCAGAGAAGCTAGAGAGGCGAGGCAGACTGTCCAAGCCTGCCATGTGCATGGAATCTGCCCTCCTGCACTGCTCTGGAGAAGCTACAGAGGCGAGGCAGACTGTCCAAGCTGGCCATGTGCATGGAATCTGCCCTCCTGCACTGCTCCAGAGAAGCTAGAGAGGCGAGGCAGACTGTCCAAGCTGGCCATGTGCATGGAATCTGCCCTCCTGCACTGCTCTGGAGAAGCTACAGAGGCGAGGCAGATTGTCCAAGCTGGCCATGTGCATGGAATCCGCCCTCCTGCACTTCTCCAGAGAAGCCACAGAGGCGAGGCAGACTGTCCAAGCTGGCCATGTGCATGGAATCTGCCCTCCTGCACTGCTACGGAGAAGCTACAGAGGCGAGGCAGACTGTCCAAGCTGGCCATGTGCATGGAATCTGCCCTCCTGCACTGCTACGGAGAAGCTACAGAGGCGAGGCAGACTGTCCAAGCTGGCCATGTGCATGGAATCTGCCCTCCTGCATTGCTCCAGAGAAGCTAGAGAGGCGAGGCAGACTGTCCAGACTGCATGCTGTAAGGTAGGTGGCTTTCAGCCAACGATAGTGTACACTTCTCACTGCCTCTGGGGAGCCACAGGTTTCACTGTTTAATAGACAGCCACAAACGAAAACAACACATACAGTAGGGGCCTATTTGTCCATTCATATTTTAATAATATCCCCCGAACACACCCATTTCCAGGGGTACCTGCAACTATTAAGGAAACCCAGAATTTAGGGATAGCAGCAGATATTTCCATTTCTCTCCATTTCAAACCACAAACCAGCCTCACTTTGTGAATTTAGTCGTAAAATATTTATCACATCTGCAAGATGGGCCACTGCTCATACACTATGCCCACCACTTGAGGAGAGGGCTGAACTGATCTTTGCCCCAGGTGTGCTGCATTGTATTATGTTGTATTTGTGATGTGAAAGTCCTATACCAACACACCTCATACTATAATGCCAACACTCCTGGCCAGCATACGGTACATGTAAGACAACAGTCCATTCCCAAAGCCATTATGTGTATTGCCACTTGTTAGCACAGCTCATGATAAAAGTCCATTTTAGATACATATATAGTACATTTATAGTGTTCACTCTAGGTCCAGTACCAGGCAGGGTGCCGGACCTAGAGAAAGGGCACATCTGCGCATACACGAAATGGGGGCATGTCTTTGACGCGTCCCCTTTTCGCCACTCTATGGGATGTGCCTGGCACTTATGGACATGCCTGGCAGCCCCCAAGCGCTGCGGTCACTGTGAATGGATGCCGGCGGCTGCACCGCCGCTTTCTCCACCCGCGGGATACTGCGGCCCCACGGGTGGGGACAGAACCCACTGGATGTTTCAGCAGGGCTCCGCTTCGGAGGGCATGGTGCTTTCTGCCCTTTAGAAATAGTGCAGGGCAAGGCACCCCACTGAAACAGCCTAGCGGGAATGCTACATTATACACCGTGAATCGGATACTGAGTTGGGTGCTGCAGCGTCTATGTGTACATCTTTTGGTGGTGTCACCTCTGTGACTTTATTCAAATGCCGCTACCAAGCCCCTCCCTGATGTACATAAGTTCGTCTGAATGTGCAAGGACTGAGATGCCTACACTCACTGACCATATATGCTGAATTACTGATTGGTACCACGTCTTCTGAAGTGCCCATCTTTATTCTTCCTTCTAGTTGTTGTCACACAAACCAGGTCACCAAACACACACTGCATGGCGGACCTAACATACACTTAGCACCAGTGATATACTAACCAATGGATATAATTATAAGGCTGACCATGTAATGTGTTTGACCTCAGTTTATTGTATAACCAAACCTTGTGATAGTATTTAGAAAGCTCATATTTTGATAAGAGAAAAACTGTCAGATCATAGGACCCTGCAGAAAATTATTCATTGGGAGTAAAAAATGGCACAAAATAATGTGTCTCTAAATATGGGATGTAGTTGAAATACCGATATGTGGGATGCTGGCGCTTAGAATGCCGGTGCCGGAATCCTGACACCATTCAGTATCCCAGCGCCAGCATCCCGACAGTAAGTAGTGGGGTTAGGGGTTAGTCACTAGGGGGGAGGGTTAGGTTTAGGCACTGGGGGGGAGGGTATAGGTTAGGCAGTAGCGGGTGAGGTTAGAAGTAGGGTAGGGATGTAGGGATGCCGGCATCATAGCTAGGCTCTATTATTTAGGTATTTAGTTGTGTGATATCAGTGTGACTTGTTTGTGAATTTTGTATGGATACTAGTGTACTATATATATATATATATATATAATATATATATATATATATCTCAGGTGTGTGAAATCATAGATTGTGTATAGTGAATGATTGGTGTATATTGGCTGTATGATATCAGTTAGTTATCACGCTAGGCTGTTTTAGCAGAGTGCCTCGCTCTGCCAGATTTTTAAGGGGCAACATGCGCCCTGCCCTTATAGCGGCACCCTGCTAAAACAGTCTGATCGTTGCCGTTGCTGCTGCATGCACACGGCATCTATTCACATTAAGGTAGAGCTTCGGGGAAGCCCAGCACCTCAGTAGTTGCTGGACACGCGGCATGCCCCCAACAGTGACGACGGCTTGGTTGCGCCCCCTTTTCGGGCGCGCTACTTCCCCCGCACACGTGCGCCCTGTCTGTCCCATATCCTGTCGGGAACACTATCAGTGTTACCTGTGTATAGTCATGGGTGGTGTGGATATATATTATATCTGTATGATATACTCGGTTGCCTCTTTAATAGTTACCACCTACTAGTGCACACAGTATTGCCAATTTATTTCAAAGTGGATGGCAGGGGCCAGAGAGCAGACACACACTGGCCCCTTCTACTGTGCAAGAAAGAAAGAAGAATCACTTCCTTCTGCCCTTCTGGTGGCTGGCCACACCTCCACAACTTTGTGAAGCCACCCCTGTATTTCCCCTATGGGCCCTTCATGCCCCCAGTCCGACACTGAATATAAACCTTGCCCTTGTCCTGCATTGTATTGTACTGTAAGTCACTGGTTTCTAGTTCACTTATTTATGTACTTCGTAAGGCGCTGCGGAGCACATGTGGCACCATATAAATAAAGGATAATAATTATTATTATTCAAGACCACTATATCAGTCAATTTACGTGTTTGTCAGCTGCTTAGGGCCGTATTCAATTGCCGGCGAAAAGCCAAGATCGTCAAAAGGTTTCCGCCGATGACGTCATTTCACCAGGTGGAAACTTATCCCCGTATTCAATTGCAAAGACTTTGCGACTTGTAACCAGCGGAAATGATTCTCCGCTGAAAGGAGGTGGAAAAAAGTGCAGAATTGGGGGTTTGGGGTGCAAAGTTGTGGGAACACACCAGCAGCCTTGGGACACTCACCCAAAGGTAAACTGCATTAAAACATTTTTAAAAAAACCCAAACTTTAGAACACCCCAAAAAAGTACTTTCGTTTTAGGGTGAAAAAAAAAAATCAAAGTTGGTTTACAAACTTAAACACAAGCTAAATCGACTCCAGGGGGTCCCCCAAGTATGCCCAAGCTGTTTTTTGGATTGCACGGGCATGCTGAAGGTGCGATTTTTCAGTTTTTTAAAAACACACTTTAGCGATTTTTAACCATGCTTTCGAATACCCCAAATTTGTTGGGACTACTTATTTTTGCCAAAAAAACGGCTAAATGCTATTCTTCACCACTTGTGCAAAGACGCTAAATAGCACCAATTGAGAGCATTTCAGCACCCCAAATACCTTCAGCAGGGCTATTCGGGCGTATCCATAGTGATCCTCTATGTCAGTGCATCTTTTGGGGGATGTCAGGCTGAATTCCCCAAATCTGACAGGACTTTTCGCCTGTTTGAGTTTCGCCAGGACGCTTGCTCGCGTTCTTTGCAATTGAATAGGGCGAATAGCGGGGACGAGCCCGATACTTTTCCGGAGCAAAAACTACCGATGACTGCTCAAAGTCCACCAGGCAATTGAATACGGGCTTTAGTGTTAGCCTGTAGTGTTTGGGGGGGTGTTCTAGCCTAGGTTATATAAATAACTTCCTGATAGACTTAAACTGGGGACACATCTTTGTGATCACTCTTTCGATGCAATGTTTCAATCGCCTTAATTCCCGATCAGAAGGATATCGATACACGCATACACACCTATACAATCTCTCTTGCAACCTTCGATCCCTGACTGTCAAAATATTGAAAGAAAATGATTCTACCACCCACAGAGGCAATGCTGCTGCTCGTGTAGAATCATGAAAACAGTAGGAAGAATAACTGAAGGTGCGTACACACTGCATTTTTTATCAGATATGGCCCTGCGATATCAAAAGAACTAGAGATGTGCGTCGTCCCCCGTGTTTTGGTTTTGCATCAGGATCATCTTGGTGTTGCTTTTGCAAAACCACCCTTACGTGTTTCGGTTTTGAATCTGTATTTAAAAAACAAAACACAGCTAAAATTATGTAATTTTGACCTATTAGCAATAGCATGCAATCCAAAACTGGAGTTCGTTTTTTAAATCAGAGTTCCAAACCGCTGAAAGATACGAACCGGGACACGGTTCAACTCGGTATCCCAAAGTGATTCCGAACTCAGATTGACTCGAAACCCCTACATTCGGTTGTTGTCGGTTCTCTGAGAACCAGACCTGCACATCTTTAGAAAGAACGGGTGAAATTGAAAGACAGCCCGATGATTGTATAGGTGTGTTCCCAGCATTAAGCCTCTTGCAGCCGAAGTATGTCCCACTCGCCCTCCCTTTATTGTTGATGTTTGGTTTATACCGGTTGTGTGTTTATGATGGGAAAAAAACAGCAGATCAGCGGCCTTGGGTGCAGTTAATTTGTTTGGCTGCTCTCACCTTCATTATTTACTTGCAAGAGCTGTATCAGCCCTACGGGGACAGAACACCACCTACCCAGAAGGGTATTTGTTTAATGTTGGGATGTCTAATTGGATAATCATTATGTTTAGTTATAAAGACACCCAGGGCGGTCGCCACCCTTGCTAGAGGTTTGCATTGTTTAGGCTTGCTTTGATAATGGGATATCCTAAATAGCTATCTTTCAACCAAATTACTGTCTCTGGGGGAGATGTAACAAACGTTGGAGAAAGATAATGTAGAGAAGTTGCCCATAGCATCCAATCAGCTTCTAACTGTCAGCTATTTGCACAGTTTAAAAATGGTCATTAGAAACTGATTTCTGTGCCTTTGTGTAGTTAAAGTATTATTCAGGTGATGCAAACACAAAACATTCATCAGCCATTTAGAGGGTTATACTGTACGTTTCCCCCTTGAAAGCTTGAGATGAAAGTGGACACATTTGTAAATCCAATGACATCTTGAGCAAAAATTTTAAATACTTTTATCCATTTACACAAATACTAGTAAGACAGCACCTTTGCGACTTTCTCCAGAGAGATGAATCATATATTAGAAGAATATACGGGATTTATGGGTGAATTTACCTGGAAAGAGCTCATTGTCAGACGGATGAAGAGTGGTATATTCTTGGACAACCCCTTAATGTGCTCATCACTGACAAATGTAAACAAGACTTCATGAGTTCCCAGCAGTGGGATAAGTATAAGAGTTGCTTTGGCAAACCTTAAAAGTACAAAAAATGCATTAATAAATATGGGGTAGCAAAGTGATAAAAAAATAAAATTCCAGCCTGTCACCAATGGGTGTTATCTCCATGGAGTTTGTATGTTCTCCCATATTCTTGTAGGTATCCTCCCACAAGCCAAAAACAAGCTATACTGATGCTGAATAACGTAGGATTACATAACTGAAAGATTTACATGGTTGATACTTACATGTACTTTACTCCACATTCACTAGATGGCAATCACTAATAAAGTAATAGAGACATTGCTAGTGGTACTGCAAAGGGAAGTTTCCTCTCACATGACCACTTGCAAAAGGAAACAGCAACATATATATTATTTTAGACAATGAGAGGATCAGGCTACATGTCATTGCTTTGTAGAAAATGATAGGGTTAAGTGATTCATATCATAGTGTAGAAGCAATGTACAGTATTTAAAGCATAAGTCCCACAATCAGATATTTTTAGACTACTATCATGAACCAGGACCATACATTGCACAATTCTGAGAACACCCTGCAAGCGCTCCAACTTGCTTCTCTTAGCATTGCCATCCTACAGTATGAGAATTAAATTCCAAACAGTGTGATGTTACAGTAGTTGTGACACCGATTACAAATTACTCTGTTTGCACCTCGTTGTATAATGGTTGTCAACAACAACAATTTTGTCAGTGGTTCCTGCACCAGCGTAGGTGAATGTTGCCAAAATGAGCCCCACGTTGTTCTGGGGATTCGGAGAGGGGGTTTTGAATAAAAATATTTTTTTAGGGTTTTGGAATTATCCTTTAACTAAGATTAATTTTAAAGATTAAAACAATGTTAATTACCTGGAGCCAGACCTCAATGTTTACAATGAGGCAGTCTCTATATTTTACAGAATAGGATAATTGTATCCAACCAAGCTGATTCAATAGCCTAGAGCAGTGGTTCCCAAACTTTTTTTTTAATCACGGCACCCTAGAGTATCAGCATTGTTTTCAAGGTACCCCTAGGCCAAAAGTTTGTTAATGAGAAATCTAAAAAAGAAATAAATTAAAGTAAATTGTGGTTACCTGTCATCCTTGGGCTCAGTTATGTGGTGATGGACAGGTTTGAGGGGCTGAGCTTCTGTTTGTCCTCATATTTACATTACATTGACCATATATAATATGATTTGATGATGGTCCACCAAGCTGAGGCACCCCTGCAAGTGTCCCGAGGCACCCCAGGGTGCCACAGCACACAGTTTGGGAACCACTGGGCTAGACTAAAAGTAGGAAGTGTTTTGAACTGTATATATTGAATTTGCTTTCTCTGTGACCTGCATTGGGTGATTTGTTGTAAATGTCATGCTCCAACCTTTGGATTCAGGTAATGGTCAAGGTCCCACTTTATTGCTACATGAAGTGGTCGGAGGTAAAAATATGAGGTTACCCCAAAAATATATCCCTTTTAATCAATACAGAATAAGTAGTAGTAAATAATAATAAGTAGTAGTAAATAATTTTAGTAGGGATCTGTATGGTTTTTACTTACCTGTACTTGTAATCTGTAAATTTTAGCTGCTGTGCTTTCAACTTTAAATGCAAAAGGTTTAATATCTTGATGTGTACAATAAAGTTTATCTGCAAGACACAAGATATTGACTTGTATTGTATCCACAACTATATTTCCATGTACAAAGTAGTCACATCAGGAGCAAAGTCATATTTTTAAAGGACTATTAAATAGAAATAAGCAAATTGGTTCAGAGTTTTAGATTTTCAAATATAGTCAGTACTGCAGATTACAGAAATAGTGGAAATATGAAACTTGTGATATCACATAATACTTTTTAATAAAGTGGAGGATTCTAAACATGTGATCTGAAAGACACTCTCCCTGATTCAGAGCCGGACGCTCTGACCAGAGCGCTCGCTCTGAATCAGGGCCCACCTCCATAAATATGGAGCGTCCTCCTGGACGCTCGTATAGCTGTGGGTCACCACCCACAGCATATACGAGCGTGCAGGATGATGGCCGCGATGGTCTTGACCATCGCGACCATCGGCACTGCGAGCCGGAGCCTGCGGTTGAGTTTTTCAACCGCAAGGCCCGGAGTGATTTTGGCTCTATCAGAGCCAAAATCACTCCCACTGACATCACTAGTGATGTCAGTGGGGCCGGCTTCTGACGGTAGGCGTTCCCTTGGGAACGCCTCCGTCTGGGAGGCACGCCCACCAAAGGGGGCATGCTGTCAATCAACATCGACAGCACGCCCCCTTTGATCAGACACAACGAGCGAAGGAAAGTCCTTCGCTCGTCGCATCTCGCGCATGCGCACGACGGAGCTCCCTCCGTCGTGCGCATGCGCCGTGCACACCATCGACCCACTTGCGAGTGGACAGCCGCTCGCGAGTGGGTCTGAATCAGGCCCACTGTCAGATGAGTTGTATAGCAGCTACACAAAGGAGGGGATCAGCCTCGACAAGGATACAAAAATGCAATAACAAGAGGGGAGTTGTAGAGCGCTAAGAAAATCTAAACATTAAAATAATTAACATACAGCTTGATAAAAGTATATTAAAGATGTATAATATTTAATATGGAAATAACAATGGTATGTCCAAATAAGTGGGTACCAATAATAATAGATGGTGGGCCATCCACAAATAGGAACTTCAAAAGTTAATAGATTAGAAAGTTACTATACAGTATATCCAGGTAATTTCCAGTTAGCAGATAGTTATACAACCAGCTGGTAGTGGAAGAAGTCCGTCCAGTCTTTAGCATGAAAGCTCGCAGTTGGTGGTAGCTGATGGTTGTAAACGCTAGATATCCTAAAACTCCTGCTTTTTAATCCTGGTCCGGATAAGTAAGGACAAGTGCCTCAAAAGTTCCAGTGGATAAAGGGCCTGATTCACTACGGGTTGCTATTGCGATCGCGGCTGCAATTACACACGCAGGTCTGCTGCGAAAATATGCTAATGATTGCAATCGCAAAGCCATCGAACAGCCAGCATAGAGATGCCCATTACAGCTGTCTCACATCTGTAATACCTTGCACTCCTGCATATACATCGGGAACAGCGAGTAACATCGGTCTCTCACGCACAATTACAACAGGTCTGACTTTTCTCAGAAATGGCTAACCTCGTCGCACACAGTGAGCACACAAGCTGCGTATGCCGTTGCAGTGGCTAAATGCATGCCCAAGCAACGGTGCTCAAATGGACAGACACGCCTGCGTTTCTCCTACCACTCCCAAGTCACTTTCCCCCCCCCCCCCCTCTCAAAATGCTGACATCCAGTCCCTTGGGCTGCGATGGCTTTGTATCCGTGTAGGTGATCACAGAGCAATCGCATTGCTAACTCACACACTGCAGTGCATACGCATGCGCAGTACGCACCATCGGCCGATCTGCATACGCATTTGCAGTTGCGATCCGTGATGAATCAAGCCCATTGTTCCTATGCTAATCACCCAGACCTTTAACTTGTCTCGTCCCCTGATTTCTGCTCTTCTGCTATTTTTTTCTACAAATCTTCAAGATAGATGTATCCTCTTCTTTAACCAATCTAAATGTATAATGATTCAATTTACAGTAAATAATCTGCTTCAGGAATATGAAGTATAATCTTTAATACTTACAAATACACACACAAGCATTGGCCCTTTAATGATATACCAGATTGCAGTACTTCTGTTTATTGCCCAACATCTGAACAAAAAAACACAAAACAAAATGTTTAAACTTAAATGTATGAATTTCAATTTAAGTACATATAAACTATGGATATGTTTAACTTTTTTTTAAAGTTCTACATATTTTTGATGTATATTATACACTTCAAAAGCTTTTAGCTAGCCCATCACTCTCGTCCTACTGTAGCCGGGATGTAGTTATGAGACAGGTGGCTACGATGCAGTCGGTCTCAATACCGACAGAGAAATACCGACAAGGGACTTATGATAGGCATCGAAATCCCGACGCCTATCTTAATCCCGACGCTGGAATGCCGAAAGATGCCAGCCTGAATTAGGTAAATCCGGGGTGCCCTTAGCATTAGCCGTGGGGGGGGAAAGGGTTAGGTTTAGGGAGCGCAGCTGAGTTAAGGTTAGGTTTTTTTGGGGGGGGAAGGTTAGGGTTACACACCACTGGGGAGGGGTTTAGGTTTAGTCACGAAGGGGGGAGGGCTAGGATTAGGCACCAATGGGGAGGGTTTGGGTTAGGCTACAAGAAGGAAGGGTTGGGGGGGGGGGGGAGAGGGGAGGGTAAGTATACTTATCAACCAACAGGATGCTGCTGTTGGTAATCTGACAGGAGGCATCCCGACAGCCGGCATTATGTACCTATTCCTGTAGCCGCGGTAATTAGAGGGGAAATTATTTTGTACAACAAAGATGATGATGTTTTGTTCCTTGGTACCAAGAGAGAGTTAGCCAATACTTTCTAAAAACGAAAATATAAACCATGCACTGAAAATAATGCTCTGCATTTTAGTTCCTTTATAGAATATAAAAAAAAAATATTCTGGTTGTCGGAAACACTTGTAAAAACTAATACAAACATGACTATATCTAAACTAGAATAAATTGCGCTATACTGGGTAGTGTTAATGATCAAGGGAGAGATATCATTCATCAAGAAACAAATAAATACACTTAAATACAATAGTCCCAGCAGGGTTGGTAAAGAATTAAAATAATTATAATTTTTATAGGAAGAAAAAAAGAAACACTTGACTATATCTAACGCAACAGAAATATGAGGTGTTACTTCACATTTTGAACTAGAGATGTGCACGGACCCTCGTGTTTTTGGTTTTGGATCTGAATTCATCTTTGTGTTTAGGTTTTGGTTTTGTTTATGGATTTAAAAAGATATTGATAAAATGTTTTTAAAAAATGCTAAAATCTTGTAATCTTTGCAATCCAAAACCTGAAATTCTGCTTTAAAATCCGAATTCAGAACCATGGGAAGATCAGAACCGTGAGTTGGATCTATTCGGATTCACGAAATTCGTGTGGATTCGGATTTCTGGAGAACCGAACTGCACATCTCTATTTTGAACAAAACTTTTATGCTTGCAACCTACCATCAAGTTCTCATTTCTCCAAGTCCCTACACTCACATCTATGCTTCAGACAGCAAAATCGAGGGCCCTTCTTCCCCCACCATCCCTCATGTATTTTTGACACTGAAGACCTGATTCTTAGGCAAGTGCAATGTTGATGGTTCAAGCAAACGGACACTGTTTTAAGTCTGCGTGTGCACCTGAGTCGCACAGTGCATGCGGCCCGATTGTGCACAGAGACGCAGCACAGAATCTGTCGCACAGTCTGATATGTTTAGTGGCCGTTCCTGGAAGATAACAGGTGGTGAAGCAGACACGGGAGTGTTGCTGAAAGCGGTTGCATTCAAAGACGCACAGCCGCTCATACAGGGGGCCATACTCAGATGGAGAAACTGTGCCTGCCATAGGACTGCTGCATGTTTCCATGGTGTGGTGCACCGGACAGATATGCACTGTCTTATGACGCTGCAGGTGGACGTTTAATATTTTCAGAAATCAGAAGCAGCATAAGCATAAATACGCAGGTGGGACTGCGGCAATAGATGCAGCCGCCACTTTGTCTGCGTCCACATCTGAATCAGGTCCTGGACTCCAAAAACATTTAATTTTGCGCTAAATGTATTATTTTATTCAAGAGTTGGACAAATGGGACACTGTCTGGTGCTGCAATTCAATAATAATAATAATAATAATAATAATTATAATTATAATTATAATAATATTTCTTATTACTTACTTACAAGCAGTGAAGTTGCTGACATTGAATAACTGGAATAGACTGTGGTGAGAAAACGGTCACTGCACATGTTGAGTGCAGCAGTTACCGGTTCTCTCCTTGTATTAATGCAGTTACCAGCGTAAAATGATGGGGACCCCTGTCATTTTTGACAACTCTGTGTGCACCATTGGGCATATGCAGGTAGTGAATGTAAGAACGGTCAGAACATCTGACACCTGACTTTTCTTACCATTAACGATTTTGCCACCTCTGAGTGCCATTGCTGCAGTTTTATGTTCATTTCCCCGCCCAGCAGCCAATTTAGTTTGTTTGTTTTCTTTCTTTTGGTTAATAAATTTGCTGTGTTGTGAACAGTTGTCTACTGTGCAGGGCTGCTGAGTTGACCACAAGCGCAGGGGGCCGTTGGGAAAAAGACAGGTGGTGCATGTGCAGTCCCAACACAAACACTGAAAAGGAGAGCCGAACTGGAAGGATGCAGACAGGTAACAACGCTCTCCCACATCAAAACCAGAGTGATTCACACATGTGGCCAATAACAGGACTAGCTTCACCACGATCCAGAGATGAAGTGGGTCTGCACAAAATGCCCGGAGCCTGCTGCTTCATATATCTTCCCCTGTGTTTGTTCCATATTCAGGGCAATGACATGGAATGTCATAGCTATAAACCCAGCATAGTTGGTGTTAAATAATGAGCTGCATGAGTTACATAACAAATACTGCTACACAACACATATAATGTTACCTGTGCACAGTGAAGATTAACTATAAGGTTCTACGGTTTACATTCTAAAGAGGACAAGCAGAGATGTTTTCCATAGCAACCAATCAGATTCTACCTATCATTTTATACAGTGTACTAGATAAATGAAAGCTAGAAGCTGATTGTTGCTATCTTAAAATTGATGCTGGTCAGCAACAGTTGCGTATGCAGCTTCTCTGCACCAGGTTATCATCACTTACACTTATATCCTACTAGCAGCAATGATTTTAACCATTTATTTTAATTAGCAACAAGCGCATTCACTATTAGGCATCAATGAAACTGCTAAACCCTCTGTAATACAGCACATACCACTAAACATCTCGCATATAAAAAACAAAAATCTGCTTAAAAATGCACACCACTGCAAAATATAAGCCGAATGACTAATATATCACCAGCTTCATAGAAGTATTTCCATACAGCCAATCACAAGAGGTTCACTAATGTGGGAACCATCATCATCCACTATGTCCAACTCTGAAAATGCACAATTAAAATGGCTTTCCTAGGCGCATATGCATCTGGTCTGCATCTGTTTGCAATTGTGCAAACATGGCCTTACTGTACTCAGCTTACATTAGCATGCCCCTGCATCATCCCCTATTCAGGCTAAGCAGGTGTAGTGCCAGAATTATAGAAATCTGAATGGGCGCATATGTGTGCAGTCAGTTTTGGGTATTCGGACAGAGGCTGAATAATTTCACGTGAGATACGCTACGCCTACTGACATAGGACGCAGGTTCAGCACAAAGTCACATTTCTAGAAAATAGCAGTGTATCTTACACAGCTACATCTATTATTTTCTACCATCCTTATCTGTTCCTGCACATCCAACTCTGAATTACAAGACATGATTTATTGTCCAAGAGTGGACGGATCGATATTTACAGTATGTATATGGTCCCTGGAGATTGCATCATGAATCATACTGACAATGGCGTTTTTGAATCATGACTGATTACAGTGACCTCAAGAAGAACAGAAGTCTCTGTCAGACTGTAATTAATTCATAACTGTATTTTCCTTACAAGTGCAAGCATTGCAATTTAATTACAGATATTGTGTGGGAATCTTTTTTAGATTAAATAATGTTTATGTTTTGTGCAAAAATGCAAGGGTAATTTATTTATTTCTTGGGGGTATTTTTTTATTTATTTATTGTCATCAATACTTTCAAGCATTGTACAGACAGATGAATCCAAACACTATTCTGTTGGTACATGTATAAATAATACAAACGGAATATTATACAAATATTTGATAAATTATCACACATTGTAAGAAAAATCCCACAAAAAAAAAGTGTCATATTAGTATAATATTGTACAATATAAAACTGGTAGAGCATAACATCATAAATCAAAGAGATTTTATTCTTATAGTGTGTGATAATTTATCAAATATTTGTTTAATATTCCGTTTGTATTATTTATACGTGTGCCAAAAGAATAGTGTTGGATTAATCTGTCTGGATATGGATTGAAAGATCTACAGTAAAAAGGTAGACAATGTCTAGATAGACACCAGATGTTAGACAGGAAATAGGTCGACAGGGACAAAAGGTCGACACACTAAATGTCGACATGCAAGAATGTCGATAGGTACAAATGGTTGACCGGGTCAAAAGGTTGACATGCATATGGTCGACATTAAAATGGTCGAAACTTTTTTTTTATTTCTAACCCTAATCTTCACCCTAACCCTCCCTCCTGGTGCCTAACCCTAACCGTTGGAGTAGGTGCCTGACCCTAACTGTCTCTTCTAGTGCCTAACCCTAACCCTCCGGGTAATTGCCTAACCCTAACCCTCCCTCCTGGTGTCTAACTCTAACCATTGGGGTAAGTGCCTAACCCTAGCCGTTGGGGTAAGTGCCTAACCCTAACACCCCAGTAAGTGCCTAAAGGTGCCCACACACATAGCGATATTTTACACGATCTGGTCGATTCCGACACATTGGAACGACAGATCGTGTAAAATATGGCCAAATCGTGAGGAAATCGTGCGTCCCCACTCACGATCACGATGCGATGCACGTTACCGCTGGTCGCACATCGCATCTTCAGATCTTCCTTGCAGTAGGGCAGATCTGACAATCTAGGACGCGATGCAGTGTAAAAAGTCTGACTGCAGGAGAGATCGTTTGAAGATTGGACACCAAATCGTGTGCAGATCATGTGGAGATCGTGTGTACAGCTGCCGGAAGAGTTTCAAGGGAAATCGTACACAAATCGTACACATCGGCTGATCGTGGGCAGATCGGTATGTTGTGTGGGCACCTTTACCCTAAACCTAACAAAACAAAAAAAATCATCTGTCGACCATTTGCATTTAGAAATTTTGACCCTGCCGACCTTCTCACATGTCGACCTTTTGTCTCTGTCGACCTATTGCCTGTTTAATAACTGGTGTCTATCTAGACATTGTCTACCTTTTTACTGTAGATCTTTAGACCGGATCCCTTTTGTGTGTGTGTGTTTGTGTGTGTAGTTTGTACATAACATGTTTATAATAATAATTTATTACAATTAAATTGTTGCTTTTGTTTGTCTGGTTATAGCAAACTGTAAGTTACCTTGCAAAGGGGTAGGTGTGTGTTGTATCACACAAAATAAGTGGAGGGGGGAAGGAGGTTAGGCAAGCTAGGAGGTGAGAGGTGTGAATTATGAAAAATAAGTAGTGAGGGTGTGGAAGGGGAAAGGAGGATGGAGTGTGGGGGTTGAGTCAGGAAGGGAATGCCACAGTGTTGGTATTTTTCATTGGAATGGTAGATGTACCAGGGATGTGACATTTCTTTATGGTATGGTTTTGTATACAGGTTATGCATTTCATATTTGTGAAAGCTTCCTACTGGCATATTTGGATGTAACGATAGAACTTGTAGTTGGGGAGCAGTTTGGGGTGCATTTCTCTTGGAGCTCCGTGTGTGACAGCAGAGCTAATATGATATGATGAAAACTTGTCATGTCAACTGCTTTCCACTCTCATACCATATATCATTATTTTGCCCTGGTATAAATAATGCATGGAGCCATATGAATGTTAGTAAAAAGGGATGATCCGATAGGCGCGGCTTCTGTTGACTCAGGGCCTGATTCAGAGCTGAACGCTCTGACCAGAGCACTCGCTCTGAATCAGGGCCCTCCTACCTTTTTTTGGAGCGTCCTCATGGACGCTCGCATAGCTGTATATAGCTGTGTATAGCGAGCGTCCATGATGATGGTCGCGATGGTCTTGACCATCGCGACCATCAGGCTTGCGACGGAGACCCTGCGGTAGGGTCTCGCTGCCGCAAGCCCTGGAGTGATTTTGGCTCTATCAGAGCCAAAATCACTCCCACTGACATCACTAGTGATGTCAGTGGGGCCGGCTTCAGACGGTAGGCGTTCCCATGGGAACGCCTCCGTCTGGCAGGCACGCCCCCGGCACGCCCACCAAAGGGGGCGTGCTGTCAATCAACATCGACAGCACGCCCCCTTTGGTGTGAGACCCGGAGCGACAGCTTGGCTGTCGCAGTCCGGGTCTCGCGCATGCGCACGACGGAGCTCCCTCCGTCGTGCCAAGTGCAGTGGGGCAACATCGACCCGTTTGCGAGCGTCCTTTGCTCACGAACGGGTCTGAATGACCCCCTCTGTCCCGTGTACTCAGATCTACAGTGGGTACAGAAAGAGCAGCCTACAGTCCATACCATTATGTTTGAGCCAGGGGTTGAATTTGAATGAGTTCTTATCATCTATATTAGTTTGGATATCTAACCAGCATTTAGGAGTGTGCCATGCCAATAACTGCTTTAACGGGTTGTGTTATAATAACTTTGGAATAGGGGAAGCCCCAGTTCCTCCATGAAAGGTGCCCTGGCCAGGATAACTTTCTTTTTTAAAAAATTTCTTGTTCCACTTGAATATGTTGGAGTAGACAGAGATACATTGAAAACCACCTTATAAACCTGATATATATCGTTTCTTAAATCTGCTGGGGTCCCCAGTGGGAATACATATCCCATGCCATTATCCAATCTTCTCTTCCCTATACTCTTGATTTGTTCCAAATAAGCCAAATGATTGTTGAAGTCCACCTCCCAGATACCATTTCACCACATTTGAGGTGTGTGTGTCCAGCTTTCACATACGGAATGACTTCTACCCATTCAAATTTCTAATATACAAAGGTGAAATCTTGTTTGCACTTTTTGAACGATGTCTGCTGCATAATTGCAACTAGATCATTATGAATAGTGAATAACGCAACCCACTCATCATATAAAGCAAACATGTGCACCTTCACAAAAGCCATTCCAAATGGCAATGCCTAAGTGCTGATACAGACAATGAAAGACACAAACATTGCAACTCCATATAAAATTACATGCATAATTTTATAACTTGCATTCTTATCGCAGTTGCAATCTGCCCAATGCTTACATACAGATAACTGATTACATGTAAAATGCAGCATAACTGTAAAGATTGCTAGACCTAAAATCTGTTCTGATTTATACATGTTTGCCTATTGGTAAATCTCATTATGTCTATAAATCACAATATCTGTGCTTGAAAATGCACCCAATCCATGTTTATGGTAATTTGTATAAATGAGAAGGCTGGCATATTACGTAGCAGGATGCTCAGACACACCTTGCCATGGTTTACCACAAATAGAATTCCAGAATACAGTCCTAGGCATTACCACATGGAACATGATTTATAAACCTAATCCCTCAGAGATGTGGAGGACATGCCAGATTGTGCTTTATGTTATGAAAACGTGCAGCGGTAACCCATACAAAATAGGCACAAGGTCATCCATACTTGCTGACTTTGTAGTCTTTATTTTTGGGAGATACAGAGGAGAGTTCTACAATGTCAGGGTGTGCATATCAGAGTGACTAGACTTCAGGCCTGCTCATGACCACCTCGTGTCCCACCAAACAGTAATGGGCAGGATGTGATTATGCCACTTGCATCCTTGTGCCCTCCCCTTGCCCACTTCAACTGTCCTGAAAAATTACCTGCTCTCTAAGGAATTCTAGAGGACTTCCAGAATGCCAACGGCCTCCCAGATATACCAGGAGTGTTGACATAAATGTAAATGCCTTGATAGTCGAACAAATGACTGAAATTCCATATTTATTTGGTCTTGGATTTACAATGGTACTTTTTCATTAGTGTCACTAATGCATTTACTTAATAGAAATACTAATGCAATGTGGGATTATTAGGTGTGAACCACATAAGTGCTTATTTGTGTCATTTAGGGCTAAGAATCATGGTCAGTTGGTAAATGTATTGTCGAAGCCGGATAATTGGCTGAGACAGGATCGGTGTAAAATTAGATCGGGGCGATGCCATTTTGCGAATGGCAATGAGACGCCATTTTGCAACTAGCCACCCAGCGCCATTTTAGTGAAACTCGCCATTATAAGTACATACGGCGATGCTATTATTTAGCGTCGTGCGATTCCCACGCAATAGAAAGAAGTTAAAGGTCCTCACCATACAAATACAGACAGTTATTAAAACATATAAAATGATTATCCCTGCAAAACACGTACCATAGTGTACTCCACAATACACATAGTCGCACAACGCTAACTAGCGTCTTTTCCCAGTTCCCCAATACTTACACACTGCACACTTACATAAAAGGTTCCCTAGCATTAAAGTGTAATATCCAAGGTTTATGCAGTAATTATTAATGTTGTGTAATAAAGTTTATTTGATATCTAAGGTTTAGTACATGGTAAGCAGACCATGTTTGGTGTTGTACTGATCCACTGTGTCTCCACAGATTTCCGGTATCATCGGTGAGAAGATCGCAACATGCATCTGCAAACTATGGACTATAGAGAGTTAAAACATTAAAATGTACTCTGTAATGTTAGCAGCTTAGATTAGCATGCAGTGGGAAAAAGGACACAAAGGGTTGTTAGAGGCTGTTTGTGTCCATTCGAATTGACCTATGAACTATCCTGTAACAGAAGCACCTTTAAGAAGAACCAATGGAATCATGTCAAACTTGTCTATTGTATTGCCTATCCCTGTAAGAGTATATATGTGCGCTCTCTGACCTCAGTCTTGAGTCTTCTTGCTGTGCTGTTGACGGAGGTTTCTAATGCTGATGCCGGTATCTGGGCCAGAGCGCGTGCGTATATAACAATTGTACCTTGGGTTTGTATGATTTATTTGCGCTAATTGTCTTTAGATCACAGCATGTAACCATCTGTTTTTATATTGAATAATAACTTTTTGTGCTTTGGAACCACATTCAAAGTCTGAAAGCATTTATTTACTGTGCGACTCATTACGCTAAAATAGCGACAATTTTAGAAGGTATAAGCAGGATTTTAGAAGGTATAGACAGGATCGCATAGAGGTTTTAATTAGGTATCCATAGTATATACTTATACTAAAACTTACAAACTAAATATTTGATACTGTTGTGAGCCAAACTGAACACAGATAATGACCATCTCATTTGTTTATTACTGACACTTCCCCCTCTATACTGTGCTGTTGCCAGGTGCACACTTCAGAACGAGAGGTTCCAATTACCCTCAATTACATAAAAAAATATCATGACATTACTCTGATCACATGTAGCCCTGTCCTCAAATAACAATCATACAAATAAATTCCTTGATCTCCTGGGATAGTTGTGCTCATATGAGTATTCTGTTTATTTCTGTTACAAGTTATATTATTCCCACCCACTTTAAAAATGAAAACACACAAACATGTATACAATTAAGAAAAATATTAATTAAATATTTATCTACCCTAGTGAAACACAATTTAATGAAAAACACTGACAACATACCCTTCATTTTCCAGATAGTATCTTACTATTACCCACGGTATAATAAACAGTAGAGGACAAACTGCAAAAAAGAAAGACAGATGTTAGGAATCTTCAGTCATCTGGCTATTAGGTTCTTTGGAAGCACTTTTGAAGTACTGTACTGTAGTCAGCGGTGCGCTGGCTCCCTATGTTTCTCCCGCAGTGCCATCTTTTTAGTGATGTATTCAGAAAGATGGCACCGCACAGGAGCTAGCAAAGACTCCAGCACTATGCCAAAGTCTTTGCTCTCTTCTACGCATACACCATCTTTCCAAATTTACCATCAGAAAGATGTTGCTGCAGGAGAAGTATTTGGAGCCTGGGCACAGCCAGCACAGGAGGCACATTCAAACAGGTACAGGAGAAATGGGGAGGAGGGGGAGAAAGGGGGGGTCAACTGTCTAGTTCTAACTATGACCCTGCTGAGCTTATACTTGTATAAGTTCAGCAGGTGCGTAGTTAGAACTGGGCGGCTCTGTTTGCAGATAACATTGAGTAAATAATAAAAATGTGCTATAATTCAAAATTATCTTTCATAAACCTATTTTCCTATTCTTATATTCTATATAGCCATTTGTACAAATAAAAACAAATTCTTGATTAGTTTATATTACTGTTTGCAACAGAAAATAATGATATGGTGTGTGTCACTATGTGTCCTAGTATTTCTATAGAAGTGCTGTTTCTTTTTTTTTTGAACCACTGGAAATTCTAACTTAAACTAAGGTACTAAAGTACTAGAAGAAAGAAATATCCCACTTATAAAGAATATACAATCCCTTAAATATACTTGGAATAAGAGTTAGTGGCATTAAATAGTTAAAACGCTCTTCTGCTCTGGAATATGTCTAATTAACATATGTGTGCCAGACTATTACTCCTGCGCAATCATATATTCTTCTAACTGAACATGGATCAGTAAGAGGTCACCTGTTCATTTTCTAAGATCAGCAAAGAAAACTGAAAGTTTAACTGAGGCAGGAAAACGTTAAATTAACTTATTTGGAGGATATGTACCTGAATGGTACAAGTACTATAACCTCCCGAATGCACACAGGATCTCATTCAGAGTCGGTCGTAAGCGGCCGCTCGGTCGTACTCCTAACGACCGCAAAACTGAAAAAGGAAATGATCGCACGGCCGGTCGGTCATAACCAAAGTGACGCCCATACGTGAACAATGCACCTCCTCTAGCTAACGAGTGATAGCAGCTAGCGATCGAGTCAATCGTTGTCAGTTGCTATATGTTAATTTTCTTCTGATGGTTGCGGCCGCTTGTGTTCTGTACAAATTACTCCAAAAATTACCAAAAAACCGCATAGAATAAGCCATCCCCCTGAAATATATTTATTCTTATTATTCGCTAATGCAAACGCAGCTGAATCAATTACATGCCAATTAGCAGTGTTATTAGCTACAACAAACGATTATTATCTGCTTGCATTGTGTGGCTCAAAATAGAAACATCACTCCAAACATCAGTAACATTCGATAGTATTGATTGTACTCTGGGGCTTGAGAGAGCACGTACCCAACCTTAAGCTGTACGATCAGACAGGCCTTGAACCTGCTTGCAGAGTGACGTTTTTCTACTTCCGGCCTTCTATATCGGTCGTAGCAGGTAATTTATGTACGCCCCTAAAACGCCCTGAAAACGGTGAGGAACGCCTGCGTTTTCAGACCACCACCCCCGTCACCACCCACAAACGGCCTTTCATGTCAATCAACTCTCGGAAGCCACTTCCTGCTCGTAAGCCGTACGATCGACAGCATTTTGGATCGCAAGGTCTCGTACGCACATGCGCACAACTAACCGTACGCATGCGTGGTTTGGAAACATCGGATGCGTACGACCGAGCGGCCACTTACGATCGACTCTGAATGAGATCCACAGTCCCTCACTTCAATCGGAGCGTAACTATCCACTTTTGCTGTCAAGGCATTCTTATGGGTATATTTAATAAAGGTTGAATTTTAATTATTTAAAATCTATCTAAATCAATCAACATCGATATTGTGTTTCTGGGGCTAAATCACACATTTATTAACAGACGATCTTTTATTCGGTTTTTAAAGTGTTAGTAAATGTGTAATTTACCCCCAGACCCTCAACATCGATGTTGAACAATTTAGATCAATTTTAAATTGATTAAAAATTACCTTTATTAAATATATTCTTTAGTGCGCAGCCAGACAAATGTGTGTAATAAGCATATATTGCTGACATCACAAAATGGCGGTTATGTAGTGGCATCACATTTTTTCTGATTTGCAAATTATTCCTTTTTACTAATTGACAGATAACAGATGCAAAATGTGCAAATAGAACAGCTAAATAGAATTTTAGAAAAGGTAAAACCTGAATTTTTCTTTTTCAATAAATTGTATCATGTTGGAAAAAGGAAAATATGTCCCCACATTAATACACATACGTGAGCGTATACTTACACCAGCCAATGGCTATGTATCTCAGCAGCATGCGCCTCTCAGACAGCACCATGCTGACTATGGTTGTGTGTAGATATATGCCTTCTACCAGCAGCCAGAAAAAGTTGGCACCGACAAAGTAGTGCAGGGATATATGTACGACTTTGCATGAAATAGGTACCTAGAACACAGAAAGGCTTTGTCCTTAGTCTTTAATATGGACAGTTATAACAGCATTCTGACTTTGCGGATAACATGTAGCTATGGGAATACGGAGACTTTTGTAGAATTTTTGTTAAATGGGATAAACATGTAAAGTAAATGAAAATCATGGTGTGTTCCCCAGCTACTCCCATGTTTAAGGAGAGGTGGGTGCCAGCATGTCCAATAAAGGATCTCTAGGACCCCTTCTCATCCAGATAGGCAAAGCTTGTTTCCACTTTGAGAGTAAAAACGTCAGGTGTACCTAGCATAAAATGTTTTCTGACAGAGCTGTAGTCACCCTGGGGTAACTTTTACTGCAATGTATGTCACAAGCTTATCCTAGTTCCAGGGTGTGCTAATAGCTTGATACTGCCATTATAGATCCCAAAACTACATATGCAGATGGCCGGCTAGTACCAGCTGGAAGTACCACTCATTCTGGAATTATGGATATCACAAAGACACTGCATGGGGTTAATTTGGGGAATTAAACTAAATAAATCCACGTGCAATGATTAGGCTCCTTTGTCGAGAATCATTGTGAAAGCTTTTTATCTCTAGACTTTGCGGAACCTGCGCCAACAGAAACACGGGTACTTGGATTGTTCCGTTATCTTTTGTGTTATTTTACAATTTTGCACTGTTGGTGTAGATTTTATATTTAGTAAACTTAAGCACTCTGTATTCAGATATTTGCCTGATTGAGAAAATACTTTCTCACATTCATGGTACTGTAGATGGGCAACGGGCTGAAATGTAGCCTGGGATCGCTGCCTATTAACTCTGGGTACATTCCCTGCCGGTCAATGCAGTACAGTAGTATATTTTAGAAGATACATTTTGTATTACCTTTTCTGCAAGTATTAGTTCAATGCAGTCTGTGCAGAACTCCAACATTAAGCTACAACAGTCTACAGGCATCTTGGTGATTATAGGGCCTATTCATTATGTTAATTATCGAGAGCCAAACAGCCCCCACTAATTAACATTCTGTCTCACTGCGACCATCGGAGCAATTCATCATTGCTCTGGAGCAGAGACAGCAGATCCAAAGATCAGCTGTCACCGCGAATGTCTTCACCACGACAAAAGATATTTCTGGAGTAAGAATAAAACAATACTAAATAAAAAAACACAGATTCTATGATAGCTTCTATTTAAAGAAAAACTTACTCTTCAACTTTATATTATATACTTTATATTCCATACTTCCATAGACATACATGTGTATATATATATATATATATATATACACACACACACACACACACATATACACACACACACACCACTTTTCCCTCATTGTCAATAAAATGTTGAAAGTACATTAAATCAATTAGAGCATTTTATAGTAAAGAAAAACGTGCTAATTTATGAACATATTTTCTTCAACAATTAATTAGCACCATTTAGTCAAACTACATTTTTATTGACTACCCCTGAGGGAAATTCAATAGTGAGTTGTAAAATTTTACTCTTGTAATGTTCAATTCAATGTTTTAACATTTGAGACTGTGATGCTCCATATTGAGTGTTGCTGGTTTTGCTTTTGTTTACAAATAAACATTTAGAATAATTGCTGTAAAGAAATACGTCAGCCAAAGCAACTTTTATCGTTGGGCAAGGCTATAATTAAACTTTGGTCACATTTAGATGAATTTAATTAATTGGGTTTTACAAGCCAACCTACAACTGCAGATCTGTCTGTATTTGATGTGACTGTACTGTATGCACAAATAAGCTTTGCGTCACAACTAAAAAAAAATAACTACAGTATGCCTGATGACATCATCATTACTTGGCTGGATAACCTCAGGACATTAAAGGAAAATATGACACAAATAGTAAAAGCCTATATTGTACATTAAAATCATATGAAGGTAGAAAACCATACCTCATCTGGCCAGTACAGTGTAATTCATGTTATCCTTGAAACACCACAATACAATAACAATACAGCAATTGTACATTTAGTTGACTTATAAGTTTGCGACTTTAATGGGTAGTACGGTGCACACCCAGACCACCTCGTAGTTTCGCCTACAGACATAACACCCATTTCAAACTTACACTGTACTGTACAGTATAAGTTTGAAATGGGTGTTATGTCTGGAATTATTATAACTTATACAGTCTGTACTTTACACAAGGCAGACAATGTTTAGCCTCAAAGTAAATGGAAGGAAGGAGATGTCCAGGATCTTCATATTCAATCTTCAATTTGTACTCCCCCCCCCCCCCTTTCCTCCACCAAAGTGTCCAGGTTCTAGATTTTTAGCTCCATCTCACCCTTCCTTACTGTACTGTAAGTGTCTGCAATCGAACCATTAAAATAAAAACAGAAATGAGGGCATGCACTGGAGATCAGCATCAGTATATAATGCTTACAGGTCACTTATAGTAATCTGGTGTACAACTGGTATCTCCTTTAAATACAAACAGTGGCACCAAAAGAACATTTAATGGCAAATACCAGTGGTGTTTTGTTTTTTTAATTAGGTGATTATTTACCTCTGGACTTAGGATAGAAAGCCATTCATCTTCGTCTCTGAGCTTTTTTGGGGTGTGATGGGTGCTGTGGACTATATCTTTTATCAGGACAGCCAGAGCTTTCATAATAAATGAAGCGAAGAGATTCATGTGGATATAATTTCTGGTACAGTGAAGTTTCCTGGAAATTTCAGAAGCAGACAGATATTTACACACAATGAAAAGAATACTGCTTGTTATTAATTGCTTTTGAACAATACAGAGAGACCTGACTACTACAATAAATAGTCAGTCATAATGTAATGCTTTAGAACATGTGAAAGCCAGAGAGGTTCCTACCGTTGTATATATAAAAATAAATAAATACTACATGTGTAATTTAATCTATAACATATGTTTTCAGGAAACAAGAGGCTGAGGAGTTAACATAGATACAGATAAATTGCTTCAGATAAATGGCTCAGGCAACACATGATTGCTAATAGCTGTATGCTGATCGGGTTCAGTGGCGCAGCCAGCTGCCAGCTTTTATGTGAGGGGGAGGGAAGATGGGAAAACAGGTGGTCCAGGTGTTTCAAAATGTATATATCAACTTGAAAATAAAAGAAGGGACAGTTGCATAACTTGTTATCATTATTGTCATTTTGCAATCTTTTGTACTTTTAACCTTTTGGTATTTTGTATTATTTTTAAGCAGCAGACTGACTTTATGTTAGTACAATGGTATGGAAGCTAGATATAACAGGATTTAGAGAATATCTTTAATAAACATTAGGTTTAGCCGTTAGCCCAAATTCAGAGAACAACCCAGTTACTGCCATACAGTACAGAGAACATCCCAGTGAACACCATATAGTACAGACAGCATCCCTGTCACTTACTTACATCAAGTACAGACAGCATTCCAATGACCTCCACACATTACATCCCAGTGAGCACAGCAGAGACAGCATCTCCGTGTCCACCATACAGCACAGAGAACATCCCAGTGACCATCTGTGGCCGATGGCCGACCGCACGTGATTAAAATGGCTGCCAGGGCATTGCAGGGATTAACCCTCATGCCGTTGCGCCATTTTTAAATGGACAAAAGACACTAGGCGCCCATTGTAAATGTGTACTCTGCGCTAGGTGCCGAGTGTTTAAACATAAAAACATATTCAAAATGGTATGTGCAGCACTGAGCCAGGACATATATTTAAAATGTATGATTTTAAATGTAATATGGGTTTAAATGCACTTTTTCTATATGACATGACCAGCCTCTGTGGCTGCAGCAAACTAGATGCTAATTGTCATTCCTTTAGCAGGAGGTCTGATGAATAGGCTTGACTGGAATTCTCTGTGTAAAGGTGTGACTAGTGTCATATAGCTAAACTTTTCATGTACAGAACTTCCTTTGAAAAGGCAATAGCCAGCAAGGTTGGTAAAGACAATTTGGTTGTTTGTAAGAAGATCCTTTTGGATGTCACTTCTAAAAGCTGAATGTGTTAAGGTTGGAAATGCCAAACTGATTGATACTTCCATTGGGAAGGATGAATGACATTTACCATTTCCTATGAAATGTTATATCAACATTTTAGGAGACAGTATAATGTATGATAAATCAGTCTCCTTTGAAATGTAATATGTTGTTAATTTATATTTTGTGAGCTAGCATGATTGGCTAGAAGGAACCCAGGGTGGACTTACCCCCTGTGACACTGTGCCCTGAGTGGCATAAAAGAAGGCTTCGTGCCTGGTAAAATTGTACATCCTTGTAAATCCTGTGTGGAGAAGAATTGCTGTAACATCTTATGTATGCTGATATTCCCCTTCAATCCGAAGGGAGGGTCTTTTTTAAGACTGAGAGCAATAAACACAGTTGCCTTTACTCCGACTATATCTGTACCTTGCGACAACAGAATTGAGACAAACGCTATTCCGTTCTCCTGCTGCTCTGGGTAAGAGCTCAGCGTCTCCAAGTTCAAACCATCTGCCAAGCTACCGTGCAGACCTGGTCCATTGCGAGGGATAAGGTGGGAACAGCCGACACCAAACAGGAGGTGTGTCCGCAGTTAGTCGACGTATACGCAGCGGAGCGGTTCCAGGTGCCGGCGGTAGGAGCCTGAGGGTAACTAAAAAGCGGTTCTAAACGCCGATGGTAGAGTTTGGTGGTGGCAGCATCATTAAACGCCCACGGCACAGTGGGCGGAGTCAGTGATAGGCAGTCACTGACGGTGAGTGGGAGTCCAAAAGCGCTAACCCGTGACCAGGGCCGGCCAAGATGAAAGGCGTCCGGTCACACCATCATATAGTACACACAGCAACCCTTTGACTGCAATACACTACAGACAGCATCTCAGTGACCACAATACAGCGAAGACAGCATACCACCATACAGAACACAGGTGAAGCCTATGGCCAACCTGCCCCTGGTACCTACCATTGTGAAATGTAACAACATCTAACTTACAGGAAGATTTGTGACCATAAAAAGCATGACGCATTACAAATAACCTTAGTGAGTTTTTTCAAATCCTTATATTTGAAAATATAGTTGGAAACACATTATGTATATTCTGCAGCAATGTGATAAAGTAGTAAGGAGAGAAGAGCATGCCATGGACAGGAGCTAGCAGGGGATATTGTATTCTACCTAATACCACCTACACAACAGACATATTGTATATTTACACAACTTTACTATTCTTCACCACCCACATACCATAAAATTAAACATTTTCTAAGGAGCAATATATAGTCTACCCTAATTTTAGAATGTTTCCTCTGCTCTCCCTCCATTATCCATCAGAGACTGCCTCCTCCTTTCAGTGGTCTCATTACTGCTATACCCTAGTACTCTCTCAAACCACTGGTCCCACAGTTCTCCAGAACCAAAAAGCCTTATAATTCTCACATGCCTCCCCCACTTGCTATTGCAGCTCTTTCTGACACAGGCTGCACATGAATTTTTGAATGTTTGCTACATTATGAAGAGAGAAATCCTGGGTGCTTAGTTGGGGTGGTCTGAAAAAAAATCACAAGAGCAGCTCACTTTGAAAAAGAGATTGTATCCTCTCCTTGTATACACAGCTAATTACACCACATAGCATATGCCACAATTCTGTTTAAATCCTATGACGTCTACACGAGTTTGCACATAAACAGCTTATTGCAATAAATTTATTTAACAGTCTCTGGTGTGTTAAACAAGTCTTAATTTTAGCTTTGTAACACGCAGTTAGTGCATGATTATTCATTGGGAGGGTGTTCAAGGAGTTCTGTACTGTGTCCTGACATTTACTTTAAGTTAAAGATTTTTGCTACCTTTTCACCTGCTCAAGGGATGCACACAAAAAATGTGAATTTCCTCTGAAAAATCAATGTGAGTTTGTAATTGTATTACAAATTAAATTTACAATGCGTTTGCTGTGAGAACCCAACTCACACCTAATTGAATTGACCCCTGAATTTAATAGGCAGAAAGTAAAGATCAGAGCATTATGAACTACATTTTACAGCAACATGCAAAGATAATTGTTTTGCTGAAAACCATAACCACTAATCAGGTATTAACTTTTAACAGTCTCGTGTAATCAGTCCTATGGGTTACAAAATCCTCAAAAGTTACATGAGAGAAAATGATGATACAATGTAATTTCTATGGCAATGTTTCTCGATCTGTGCTATATGTACCAGCAGGCTTACCCCAGTATCTTAAAGCAACATTCAATTTAGTTCTATAATTTAGCCTAGAATGCAGAATTCTGATTACCTTGAGTCAGGGGTGTGACACTACATCATTTGGTCCCATGGTAAAATTTAAAGTGAGGGCCCTGTAACCAGGGGCTGGCTGGCAACTTTTAGCCTGGGGGGCAAATGCATACAGGCGGCTTTGGCAGAGGGGTAGCGTGTAGCCAGGGTGCCCGAAGAACATGCGTGCTACGGCGCCCCCCCCTCAAGTGTTCCAAGGAGGTGGCGGGTACATATGGGATTAATGTAAAGTAAAAATAAAGAATAGGAACAGCCCCGTCGTGGTGCCCATATGCAGTGCCCCCCTGTGCCCCAGGAGAGGATCCCCTTATGCAGGCCTCCAGTAGTGCCCCTTATACAGTGCCCCCAGTAGTGGTTCCCCCTGTGCAGTGCCCCTTGTGCCCCAGTAGTAAGCCCCTTATATAGTGCTCCCATTAGTGGTACCCCCTATGCAGTGCTCCTTATATAGTGAACCCAGTAGCAGTCCACACCCCATGCAGTGCCCCCAATAGTGGTAACCCTTATGCAGTGCCGATTAATTGGTGGCCCCAGTTGTAGACTTCCCCCTATGTAGTGCCCCTAGTAGTAGTCCCCTCCCCCCTATGCAGTGCCCCTAGTAGTTGTCCCCTCCCCTTGTAGTGCCCCTAGTAGTAGTAGTCCCCCCTTGTAATAGTACCTGAATCCCTGCTCCCGCCGTCGCCATCCGCTCCTCTGTCTGTCCTTCCCGGGCCGGGCCGCTTTGCATTATGGGAGAGACGTCATAAGACGTCATGACACCTCTCCCATTGCCCCGGAAGATGGAGCGGCTCCCGCAGTGGGCGCAGCAGCAGCTAATGAGAGTCTGACAGACTCCCATTGGCTGCTGATCAAAACAAACACACAGCTGCCGGAGCTGGCGGCTGTGTGTTTGTCACTTGTGTAGCGCTGACCGAACTCCATCCGGTCAGCGTGACACATGCGGTGCAGTCTGTGTCACAGTGACACAGACTGCCCGTGTTGCCTGCATGACGCTGTGGCCTGGGGGGCACATGGCACCCTGCCCCCTGGCCCAGCCCGCCACTGCCTGTAACACAGTCCACTTTTCCGCGGCCACCTCTCTGCTTTTTTGAGCATGAATAGGAGCCTGTGATGCAGGATGTGGCAGAACTACCTCTGTTGCATGGAGTGTAGCAGATGCATGCCCCAACTCATCTCCAGATCCATGTAGTGAATAAACACTAGTCTATTCTGAATAAATAAAGTATGCATTGAAAGAATAAAGATAGCAAAACACAAGGCAAGCTTCTTTAGGGTGCCAATGGTGCCACTGTACAGGGCCTCACACTTAACAGCTCTAATGGCAAAATTGGCAAAAGGGTTCTGCTCTGGAAAAAAGGTGCTTGCTCAATGCTTAGGACCAGAAAACCATGAGTTTGTTCCTAAAAATCATGTAAAATGGCAGGTTCTGAATGATTTAAGAAGCCTGCCTACTTAAGGGGGGCCTAATGCAGGATATACAGTATCTAATTGGGCATAACTAAGCTACAGACCACAGTCCCCTTTGTTCACAATGGAGACTGTCATCAGGTCCTATTTAGTTAGCTCCAAATAGCTTAATTTTTGGGATCTTCTGAATTCCATGGCAGCCTCCATGCTCCTCCTTTCCTGGCTATCCACATATGTAAAGGTGCTAGAATATGCATCATTAAGAAATCATACTTTCAGACTCAACATGGTCACTGATGATAAATTGGCTCTTATAGTAGGTCTTGGAATTAAGTCAAAGGTGTCAAGGGACTCACAGGTTTCAGATCCGTCTTGGGACCCTTGGGACAAGCTGAATCATGAGTGTGAGTAAAACTAGGAGACTTGATGAGTGGTCTTCTCATGTAGCAGATATGGACTATAGCTGACAAACTCATACGTCCTTGGGAAACCCAAATGCACAGGGTGGAAGTCTGGACTGGAGTCTGCACAAAGAAACATAACTGGAATCCCAGCAGAGAGAGTCTGGAATTGTTTGAATGGAACTCAACCTCAGCCTCTAACAGAGGAGCTAAAGGTTGGTACCAACTAATGGAAATACAGAACAACAACTGGAGAAAGTCAGAAATGCATAGTCCAGAACCTGGAGCCTAGAAACTCAGAGGTCAGAACCTGTGTCAATGAAGGAGCTCAGGGCAAACAACAGAAAGGGTCAAATTGTCCCGGAACCCACACAGGCATGGCACTGGAATCAGAATCCGAAACACAGAAACTAGAAGTGGAGATGCGGCACCCCAGACCACAACTGCACCAGCAGGGCGAACCTGGCAGGCGCAGTCCGTTTCAGCCCTGGAACCAGACCATGACACTCAGGAACAGCCCCACTGTAGAAACTTAGAACAGGAGAAACCAAACCCTAAGTACTGACCTATGGTTAGCAGCCAGAGGGATGGAGTGAGAATCCAGGTGTCCTCGATGCTGCAGGACATCCTGGAACAACCGAAGCAGATGAAAACATCAGGTGCAGGCCAGGAAGGGAGGATAGCAGCAGACTGCTGAGTACTGCAAACATAGGGCCTGATTCAGACCCGGACGGTATTTGCGGACGCTCGTTCTTAAAAAAGGGCCGGATATTTAAATTGAGCGCTCGCTCTTTGCGGTGTGTTGACGCCTCTATGTCTGAGCGAACGTCCGAAAAATGCGCTCGCTATTTTGTAAAGACGCCCCTTTGCCGTTCGCATCACACGTCATCTCCATTATTTATTAGATTAATCAGGAACATCGAAAGGCATCTGAACTGCTCACAATGCTTGTGGTAGGATTTACTTCCCGCTATCACTGCGAGCAGTTCAGGCTAAAAGACAACCAAGTGACTTGGTGGATGACGCTCCTTTACTAATTAGGCAACTCCCATTAAACGCTGTTTTGACCATTAGGCACGCCTGCGTTCAGATCTCCACCCCCTATTTTCAAGCACCTTCTCCTATTACCACCCACAAACGGTACATTCTGTCAATCAAATTAGCAGCCCCTCGTTGTTTTACGAGCGCACGATTTCCGACCGCAATGACTGGTTTGCGCATGCGCATTGCGAACCATATGCATGTGCAGTTGTGCGAACGAGCGGCCGTTTACGAGCGGCTCTGAATCAGGCCCATAGTCTGCTCAGCAGGATACCGATGACAGGTGGCTAACTGTAGATGGTTAGACACAGAAGCTCAATAGCAAACAGGAACAGCACTGGAATGACTGGGGCCTGGGGATCAGGAACTCTCTCAGGAAAACATTGCTCTGGCAATGTGCTGTTCTGAAGGGGTTTAAATAATCAGCAGTGGAAGTCCATTGGCTGCCAGGATCATGTGACCACAGCTACAGCACATGGATTGGACTGGAGGTTCACACAGGGAAATCCATCATGACCGTGCCCATGCAGCTGGCTGGTTTGTTTACACATGTGATGTGTAGAGCGGGGTTGCTGCTGAGACATTGGGATGTGCAGAGCACAATAATGTGGCAGCGCATGGTACGGTAAGTGGAGATAAGGCCCCGATTAGTGACAGAGGGGTTTTATTTATCAGCCAGATGCCTTTTCTATAGCTTCAGGGACTGAGGATCCTTTCCTATTTCCATGAATTTGTCAGTGATTGTTAATCCTCCTATTCTCCACTAAATTCATTATTCCAATGTCCTGATTTTGTCCTGACGCATGCAGGTGTATAGTTAATTGTTAATCTTGTTTTAAAATAATTTCCAGGCACATGTGGCTACTGAATAATTCAATCTAAGACAGCCTTTCTCACATGGTGCAAGCCTCTGTGTATTAATATCTCAATCATGACATATCCACTACACATTATAATATATTATGTCATCTTCTTTTTAACACTGATCTTTAAAATGATCCCTTAAAAGCAAGAAAATAGCAATAGATGAACAGAATAGAAGAACCAAGAGGGAGTAGGCCTGTAACAGGAAGAGAGGTGGCTAGAGAGAACAAAACTGGGTAGTGGGTGGCATGGAATAGAAACATGTGGTTAATACCATTCTGGAAGGGGGGCAGGGAGAGAGCCTTGGGATGTGGAGAACACACACTAGTAACAGTGCATTATTAAATCCAAATTATCTGTAACAAATTACTACTGACAAACAATTATGTGACTGTTAATAGGACGCTCTAATTCTGCTATCAAGTGCTGTCTGAAGATACCAAATGACGCACATAAGGAAGAGTCATGTGTAATTCAAAGAGACATTCATAGGCTAATAGGTAAATATGGCAGTTAATTGCCATGCAAATGACACATGAGGGTGTTAATTAGTTCCATGTACTACACTAAGAACATAATGATATCTCCTCTGAAGATACAAAAATAGAATAATAATAATAATAATAATAACCATACTACAGGTTCCAGCATTTCAAAGTAATAGAGCAATCTCTAAAAACGAAAAAGCCAGGCAAAGTGGATAGTAGAAAATACCCATACCCCATTCAGCTTCAATGGGGAGTTCTGCAATGATTACCGTACACGGCCCCGCATTTTTTAGAGGTCAGTCCTCTCTAAATATCAATGTATAAAGAGTAAAAAAAATAAGTAATGGTGCGATTTTTTAATGCACATTTTTGTTTGGTTGAGCTATTGTTAGTGATGTCTGTGAGGGAGGGGCATATGTGCAGCCCCTACCGATGGAAAATGGAAGTACCCTTTCAGGCTCTTTTGTTGTTTCATATTAACAATCCTCACAGGAATAGTGTGTTGCCAGTTATTACAATTTATACATTTTCTTATCTAGGACACCAATATGTGTATAAATGACCCCAGGTACAGGCCTATTTTGGGGTCTCTAGTGGCGGATTACAATGGTGGAGGTTGAGGCAACAGACCATGACTTCAGACCCATCCACATACCAACGGCCTTATCTAAGAAGGATTATGATTGTGTGGAAAGTCTGCACAGATAAATAGCTTCCTATTGCTCCATCCATTCAGTCACACCACCTGCTTTTACTGAAGATGTGAATAAAGCATCTGGGGGCCACAAAGAAAGCAGCTGCTTCTTATAACTGATAAGCAGAGCATACTGATGCCTCTACTGTAACAGAGAGAGGAAGAAAAAACAGCATGAGTCAGTATAGAACTATGGCATTGCAATGGGGTTCCCAGACACCCTGGGCTATAATCATAGGCATCTTTATAATCCAGGGGGGCCCACACCGCACACCCTGCACCCATAGTTAATACTATACTTAACTCTCCGCAGATTCCGATGTGCTGCTCCGCAGTGCCGGACCAGCGCCGCCGAGCAGCAAACTTCACTGGGAAAAAGGCGGCCATTTTCCCAGTGATCTACGTATGTGCAGAAAAGATGTCCCTGGGAAAATAGGTGTGAGCGCCATTTTCCCGGAGACCCGCATATGCGCAGTAAATTCTGACATGAAGCCAGAATCTGCAGCGCTCAGTGCACTGACATAGAGGAGGGGGCCCAAACGGAGGCTGCACATGGACCCCCTCCTCTCTTAAAACGCCCCTGGCTACAATACATGTATAATATAAAGTTGTAACAACACTGCTGTGAGAGATTTGCTCTATCCTCTATTACAGTATATATGCCAATGTAACAAATATATAATGCAATATGTACAAACCTGAACATGAGAAGGATACAAAGAGCCAATATGAGAGTCCCAAGTGATATAGAGTACCCAATAGTGTAACATATTTTTAGCAGCACCAGCACTGCATGTTCCTCCTCCTGTAACAATATCAAATAAACAGATAATACATACACATAATACATGCTCCTTACAAATAAATTAGTAATCATTTAATTGCATCTATTCATATCTACATGTTATACATTGTAAACACATTCTATCATGTATATAATGGGGATTCCTCTTGCTTGAGACATATTTCAGCAGTCATACACTAAAGTGAATGGGTATCTACTATCTAGCAAGACTTCCGTTTGGTATGTTTGATGGTAACACAAAATTAGTGGTGATGGTGTGCCATGGATTTTGGGACCTCGAGTATCATTGTGATATTGTTCTGGGAGCCCAAGTGTCATAGTTCTGTGACTCTAAACGTGAATGTGCCATTGTTCAGGAACCCTACATGTTGGGGTGCCATTATTTTGGGACTCCATATGTTGGTGTATCATTGTAACCATAAGAGTCAGAGTGCCATTGTTCTGTAACCACAAATTTCAGTGTGCTATTATTCTAGAACCATAACAACAATTTGTGCCAATGTTCTGGACCTTCAGGCAGTGGTCGAGGTGGATATTTTGAAGTGAGGGTATTGAAATATCAGGGAGGCTTTACTTAGGCATGACCAAATCCTGAGCCTCCAAGATATTTCCATACCCCCACTTTCTCCCCTCACAGCACACCTCCCACCACACCAAAACTCACACCACAGGTCCCCTCCCATCACACCACACATCACCTGACAGCGATGTACTCAGCTCCACTCTGAACTGCACCAGTGACCGCTTCCTTCCGCTCACTCCTCAGCAGCATTTTGAATTTTTACGCTGGCCATGATCCAATGACAGCTTGCAAACCAGCAGTCAATTAAGGGCAGCCAGGCGGCCTCCCTTGATTGGCTGCCGACCCATGAGCCATGATTGGCTCACGGCCAGCGCCAAATTTAATATGCCAATGGGCGCCGCTGGTCCAAGAGCAATGATTGGCTCATGGCCGGAGACAAATGTAAACATGCAGTCACTTGTTGACCGTCGCAGTGACTGTCAAGCGTGCCGAAGTGAAGTGCTGGTATGACATACCATTTCATACACTGCCTTAAGTGACATATTTACTAAGAATCGTGTCTGTCTGAGATTGACCACGATTAAAAAATTTACAAATTTACTAAGAATCATGTCTGACTGAATCGTGTTTTCCAAAGGTGGATGGAATCATGTTTGAGTGTGTGCGAGTTCAGTCGTATTTGGACTGAAATTAATAGAAGTGGATGTAAGGTGCATGTTCAGCAGAAGCACTGCACAGATCATTGTGATCTGTGCAGTGCTTTTGTGTGTTATAATTAAAATAAAGGGTTAAAAAAAAATAATTCAATGGCGTATGCCCTCTACAAGCATAACCAGCTTTGAACCTCTGAGCCCAGTCTGGGACAGAAAAATCAGTGGAAAACTGACGTGGTTTTCCCCTATTTTCCTATAAGGAACATCGGCCTGAACCAGACGGGGGGCTTGCACTATAGCAGGGATACACACAGTGTGAGGTCCCCCTTACATAATGTAAACCAGCCCCAAACTAGTCAGCCCAGGACTGGCAATCCTCGGAAAGTGGGGACCCCTAAAATAAAATGGGGACCCCCTCCTGGGGATCAACCAGTCCTAGGCTCTCCCCTGTATCCCTGGTGGTGGAAGGAGCAGGGGTAATGGGTTAAATATAGTACCAATATTGTTCTGCGGCACTTGTAGAACCACAAGTGCCAGCAGGCCGCTGGCACCTGTACCCCTACTATGAAGAAAATATAAAAAAAAACATGGACACACACTGCATGTTTTAATACTTTATTACACATTCACTCACTCATACTACATACTTACCTACTCCCTGGTGCTTCTCGGTCCTCTTCTCCATGTTGAATCTGATCTTCTTAAAATATAACGATTACCCAATCCCAGCGACACAGAAGCAGTGTATATACACATGCTATATATATACAGCACTTCACCCAAGACTGGCAGGAAACCCACGAGGTTTCCTGCATCTTAGCTATGATTGGCTAAGAGTCAGACCACTCTTAGCCAATCAGCAGCCGCTGTCATATGGCAGTGCACCATTATTTTCTGACACTAAGTATCCATGTGTAATTATTTTGGGATCCCAAGTGTCAATGTGTCATTTTTCTGGAACTCTACATGTCGTTGTTAAGAGACCCCAGTATCAATCTGCTATTGGACTGGTTCTCGAAATGTCAGTTTGCCATTGTACTTGGTGAACTACTGTTGATGTGCTGTTGTTGTGTGGGCTCAGGTATCAGAAAGACATTTTTCTGGGACTGAAAGTATTGGTGTGGTATTGTTATGGGACCTTCAAGTGATGTGCCTTATTTCAGTGTGCCATTGCTTTGGGACTCAAAGTGTTAGTGTGCCTTTGTTCTGAGATCACATGTCAGTGTGCCATTGATTAAGATCCTCGCATGTCATTGCGCCATTGGTCTTGTGCTCTAGAAGGCATTGTGTCATTTTTCTAGAACCCTTTGTATTTGTGTTCTATGATTTTAGAGCCCCTAGTGTCAGTGTTCCATTGTTCTGAGAAATCAGGTGTCAATGGGACTGCAAATATCAGTTTTCCATTGTTTTGGGAACCCAAAAAAGGTGGTTCACAATAGGTCATACAGTATAAATGAAATCAGGGACCTGAAAAATATTTTGCAGAGAACTTATCATAATTCAATACAAGATCACTTTATTTGAAATGTTCATAAACAGATGGAAGAACTGTTCAAATCCTGAAATTTACAATTGAGTTTCCATAACTTTGTTATTATAGAACATTCCATAACTGGAATTTATCTATTTTAATGTAAACAGCAGGAGATATGTATGACAGCTGTATAGTTAAGAAGACGTTTAAAATGAATGTAAAGGTGTGGAATAAACACAGCAGGTGTCGTGTTTTTCCTCAATGCATAGTCTCTATGAAACCTAGAACAGAGTTTATTTGCCAATAGCACTACAGGTGCAAAAATAAATATTGAAAAAATAAAAAGCCATTTACACGCTGCAAATTACAGTATGCAAGCAACAAGAATATTTATCTATTCATAAACAGACCTAATAAGATAACAATATGCTTTGGAGTTTTTTAAACTGCCTCCATAAAAAGATACTGGTTCATTTGAAAGTAACTCAGTTCCAACCTGTGCATGACTCTTTGTAGTTCACCCTGGCTCCCACAGGTGGGGCATAGCTATTGACATCAAAGACATTGAGGTAGATGTATGAAAGCGGCACGTTAAGTGCCGCTATAACGCTTCCTGCTTCGCCTCTTTACCGAGGTGAAGCAGGAAGCACTACCGATGAGATGTAAGAACATCTCATAGGCCGGAGAGGGGGAGCGTTAACTCCCCCCTCCGGCGCTACCCGCTAGAGACAGCAGCGCATCAGCCTAGTGCTGATGCCCTGTGTCTCAGTCCCGGCCGGCTCCACTGAGCATGCGCGGGATCTCGCAAATTTCGCGAGATCCCCACGTGCAGCCTGGAGCCGGCAGCAGGGACAGCGCTGTCCCTGCTGTGGGTATAGGCTAGCGCCAGGCTGTAGCTATCGATAACGATAGCTACAGCTGACCGAACGGTTATGCGATATGACCGTTAGTACATAGCCCTGCCGCTCAGGGCTGCAAATCTTGTAGATAGCAGCGCCGATAATGACAGAGAAACTCTGTCACTCCGGGGCTTGCGCACACGCAGTGCGGCCGCTGCGCGTGCGCAGGCCAAACCATCGAGTCGTTTACGAGCGCATCGTTTATAATTGAGTTAGATAAATTATAAGCATGAGGAGCCATAAGGGCTGTTATTTATTGTGTGGGTCATTATGGTCCCTGTAATGCTTTTATAATATTGGTAGAAAAACATCAAACCTCGTAGCTCCTCTCATTAGAAGATGCAAACTTTCTCACCCCTAAAAGACAATGAGTTTCATGCACAAATTAGTGTACTTCCCGTAAAACTGGTGTATTCACAAAAAGGAGAATGACATCATGATGGTCATTTTTATAAATAAATTTCATTGTTCTAACTCAATTGTCTCCCTTTTGGAATGCTCCCAATAAAAATGCCCATTATCTTGTGTCCAATCCCAAGTTTTGAATTTGCTCTATGCTGGAGTGTTATGGAACACTTGCAATATCACTACACAGTCCTTTTGTAATTCAACACCAGTTTTATCAGTTAAGAATCACTCTTCAATGATATTTTATCATAGCTCCTCTCTCCAACTAAGGGTAGCGTTGCCATAACTCTTGTTGTTTGAGCACCTTTCCAGCTTAATAAATGTTGACATGTCCTATTAGTATATAACCTAGGAAGTTTACAATAGGTATCAGTGGAATTGTGAAATGGAGTTTGGGCCACGTAGGGGGGAGGGTTAGGTTTAGGGTATCCCGGAGGAACTAAGGGGTAGGCACACCACCCGGGAGGGTTAGGGTTAGGCTAAGGGAAGGGGGGGTTAAGGTCAGGCACACACACACACACACACACACACACCCCGGGAGGTTTAGGATGCAGGGAAGGGGAGTTAGGTTTAGGCACCCCTGGGGGGAGGTTAGGGTTAGGCACTAGGGGAGAGGTTAGGGTTAGGCACCCCTAAGGGAGGGTTAGGGGGGAAGAGGGGAGGGTTAGAGTAGTTACTTACCTTAGTCGGGATCTTCATCTGCCGGCCTTCTGGCATTGAGATTTGATCCGCCGGGCTGAGGTCCGGTGGTCATAATTACCGATTCCTATTGAGGAACAGCAGTAGCATGCACAGCAGTGCAGCGGTGGTGATATCAGCGGTAATAGGTACTCACACCCTTAAGGAGCTAAGTGGTGCATGTGCGTGCAGCACTGCAGCACTCAACACAGTAAATATGGTGCGGCCGCGCATGTGCAGTAACACACCCGGCGGCCACCTAGGTAAGTATACCTGGCTGGCTTCACTATAAGGAGATAGGAGACAGCGCAGGAGCACAGTCGTCTCCAAAACCCTTCCTCGCTCAGGACTGTCTCCAGTCACATAAAACATATTTTTACCTTACTCATATAAACTTTGGTAAAGTTCTCCTGTAACTAAAAACATATGCATCAAATAAAACAAGCAATGACACATATCAACATGTCAAGTATATTCCAGTCCACATTTCCTTAAGAAAATGGTTAGCAATTCATACCTCCCAACATGACCCTCTCCAGGAGGGACACAATGCTCCGGTCCTGGACTTCCCTGGTAATGTATGATTGGTGGCGTCTCCAGGGGTGTGGCTGCAGTACAGTCCAAAAATCAAACAGGGGAGTCGCACCAACTGCCAGTGAGTCCCAGCCAGTGATGTTGGGCAGTGTGTGAGATGACAGTTGGTGTGACTCCCCTATTTGAATTTTGAACTGTGCTGCAGCCCAACCTCTTACCAGGGAAGCCCAGAACCAGAGCATTGTGTCCCTCTTGGAGAGGGTCATGTTGGGAGGTATGGCAATTGTGATGTCAGTCCTATTGTCAATATATCAGTAGTATTATCTTCACTTGCTTGTTTTTTAGTACTCGTCCATCTGTCTGAACTTCACAATTTTTATCTGCATTCACGTGTGTGCTCTGTTAATTTCCTTTCAGGGATCCGTATCTGCCGCTAGCCTCTGTGTTTGGGTTATATGCACATATGGCGTCCTAACTGAATTAACTGACTCAATGAACTGTGACCTCCTGACCGAGGTAGAGGGCTGGTATAGCAATCAACACAGATTAATAATCTAATCAGAATGATTTGAGGTATCCACACACCAGAAACAGACATATTGCTGAGACATAGCAGCCCCCTAGTAGTGAGCACAATGAACAGCACAAATTCTGTATTGAGTCTGTGGACCTCATTCAGAGGCGGTCGCTCGGGAGCGATCGGTCGCACCCAAAGTGATTGAAAATATGCAAAATGAGCGCTCAATTGCAACACACATCGTAAGCGCGGAAACACCCACAACAATGAGAGCACACCTCCTATCTCTACGGGCTAATTCAGAGTCTGTCACAGGCGGCAACCTACGTCAGCACGATTAACACCTGCTACATTGTTAATTGCCTACAGACATTGGTTGAGGCAGAAACCATCGCCTGCACTCACAATGCTTAAGGTAGACCCTGGGCTACCTTTAGCACTGCGAGCAGTAGCATCGTTATTGCATCGAGATGACGTGTGTGATGACTCGCTCAGTAATATATGCACGCCCTTAAAATGCCCTTTTTAAGGTCAACCACTCCTGCATTTGCACCACCACACCCCCGTTCACAAGCACCTTCCCCTGTAACCACCCACAAACGGCACGAAATGTCAATCACAGATAAGACCTCATAGTGACTAGCGAGCATGAGGATTGCGGTCGGAAAGACAGGCTTGCGCACGCGCACTGCCATGTGTACACATGCGCAGTTGAAAAAAACATTGCTCGCTATGTCCAATTGCTCCGTGCGACTGCCTCTGAATGAGGTCCTGTATCCTTTACTTGGCAGTGGGATCCAGCTTATGTCTTTTTTCTTTAGGTATGCATGCATATGCTTTGCATCCAAACACTCTGAGTTGATTAAGGCTTGGCTTAATTCCAGATCATGCGTCTAACAGTGTTTTGCCTTTCACAGCAACTGTGGGTGCACAATTCCTCAGGTATACTGCCGAAGACACTGCTTCTGCCCAAAAACATTTTTCTAGGCCTGGGTCACTTTGCATAGTTCTGGATCATTCTACAATTGTGTGGTTGGCATGCTCGCTGAAACCATTTTGCTTTTGCATGTATGTCATGTTTAGTTGGTGTTGAATGCCATACTTCTTTAGAAAGGCTGCTGCATCCCCATTTTCACATTCTTCACCATTGTCAGATCTTAAGGTTTTTAGCTTCAGTTTAAGTTTCCATTGATCTCTTGTAATCTGTAATCTTACCCATTACTTCACTCTTTGCTTTGATAAAGTAAACGTGTACATTCTTGTGAAGTCATCAATGAATGTTAGGAAATATCAGTATGTACTTATCAATTTTACTTCCATTGGGCCACACACACCTGTATGCATCAATGGAAGGAGTGCCTCAGCTCTAGTTTCTAATCTTGGGAAGGAACAGTGGGCTTGTTTACCCATTATACAACTTTCACATGATGGTCTTTCTGTGTTACTCATGGTTATTCCCGTCACAAATCTATTAAGGAGTTTCTGGATGTTATCATACCCCGGGTGGCCTAGCCGAGTGTGCCACAGCTCCACAGATTAACTTGAATTAGTGGCCATCATCGCACAACACTCCTCTGTGTCTAGGACATACAGTTGCTGGCATCGGGTTGCTGTTGCTATCACAGTCCCTCTTATTTTCCGTAACACGCTTGCCCTTTGCAAACTTGACCTTAAATCCTTGAGGTTTGTCCCCATATCTGGTGCAAATAACACATCTTGGATGTCTGTGATTATGGTCTCACCTATTATTTTTAGGCATATCGTAATTGTACCAAATTTTGTGGCTGTAAGAACTGTGGGCCTGATTCAGACCTGTTCACTAGCAAGCAATCACTCGGAGGCAGCAATGTTTTGCAAAGTGCGCATGCGTATGCATCGCAATGCGCTTACGCAAACTAGTACGAGCGATCGAAAAGCAATCGCTCGGCCAGCAGAGACTGGTGAATGAGTGGTAGGTTTAGCCATTTGTGGGTGGTAACAGGGGCAGGCCACTGGAAATGGGGGAGTGGAGGTGTGAACGCAGGCGTGCCTGAGCATCTTAACGCCGTTTCAGAGGCTTGCATAATTAACAGGCAGCATCATAGTACACGTCACCTGGTTGAATTATACACTGAAGTGCTAGCAGTGCTTGTGGTAGGGTACAGTCAACCACAAGCGCTGCGGTCAGCTCCGATGGATCCCGATGTAACGATGGTTGCATACACTTCCTGGAGATGACGTGCGCTAGTGGGCGGCTAAAGATAGGCTGGTGGGTGTCTGCAAAAACAAAGTGATCGCACATCAAGACATAGTGGGCATGCTATGCCTTGCAGTGCGATCACCTGACTTGCCGTCCCTTAGCTGAATTTGCATACGCTGGGAGAAAGCGTCCACATCTAGCAACCAGGTCCGAATCAAGTCCTTTGTCTCCAATCCGGCTGACTGATATAGGGTTGCACATACTTAGCAATGTAAACCATTCTCAATTGCAACTGAAATGCCTTGTGGCTCCCAAGTCCATGTACCAGCAATCCATCTTGTGACTGTTTGTTGAACTTAAGCCTGACTCGTTTTTCTTGTTATGCTTATTTTGCTGTGCGGAATTTGTATATTTCAGTTTGCATTCAGAAGTTTTGTGTTCCACTTTGTGACATACAAAACATCTGTACTTGGGCATTTTGGGCTTGGTAATCCTTGTGTGTAATGCAGAACTCTCAGTATTTGTTTCAACTGGTATGCGTTCTGGAACTGCAACAGTTAGTCCTCACGATCTCTGTTGAGAGCTTAGTCACACTTGTTTTAAAGCTATTAAGAAATTGTATTCAGGCATTAAATTCTATAGCATTACCAATGTGACAACCTTATCATCGACTTGGACTCCTACAGATGTCAATTGCTGAGATATGGACAGCAACTTATCAATATACTTGTTCATGTCTCTGCATTCACTCAATTTATTACCGTACAGTATGTGCTGACACTTTCCCGTGAATTATGGAATACACATATTGCGCCATACTTAAGCCTATGATTCCCATTGCTCTATCTACTTTATCAGGATTTGGACTATCACCTGGATTACTTGTAATCTTCCACAACTTTTCATGCTTGAGCTGCATTTCCATAGCGAACTTCCATGTGGCATAGTTCTCATAGTACTCCGAACCTTTCAACTTTATAAAGGTCATGTATGTTGCTGCTGCAGTGTGAATTTTGTGTGCTGATCCAAATGTAATACTTCACTCGCAGTGTACTGTAGCACCTGGGCCCATAACCTGTTAATATGTCCTACTGGTATAGAATCTACGAGGTTAACAATAGGTGGAATTGTGAAATGGAGTTTAGGCAACACAGATTCTGAACAGCAGCAAAATACACAGCAAGGTTTTGACTCTGAGGTGGTGGTGATATCAGTGGTAAGAGGTAATAACACCCTTAAGGAGCTAAGTGCTGCATGGACACTCAACACTGTAAAGACACATGCACAATAAACATATCCAGCAACCATCTTGGTAAAGGTAGTGGGAGTGTTGCCAGCATGTCGGGGACGTGTTGCCGAAAGCGGTTGCATACAGATATGCTAAAACACTCACATAGGAGGCCATACTCAAATGAAGAGACTGCACCTGCCATACGGCTGGTGCAAGTTTCAGTGGTGTGACCAATGGCATATCTAAAGTGGTATAGACTTTCAGCATCTACGGACACTAACTGAGGGCATCTCAGTCTTTGTACTTTCGGACACATGGACGTACACCAGGGAAAGGCTTTGTAGAGGTATCAGCATAAAAACACAGGACATACTGGTGCAAAAGATGCAGCAGTACCTGTATCAGACTAATGGTGACCACACACATACCGACTTTTCATCCAATTTGGCCGATTTCGACGAATCGTGACGACAGATCATGTAAAAAATGGCCAAATCGTGAGTTTCTACTCTTGATCACGATGCCGATGCGCGTCCCCGTTAGTCGTACCTCGCATCTTCAGATCTGCCGTGCTGTAGGGCAGATTAGCCAATCTGGGATACAATGCATTGGCTGCAAGATAGATCTTTAGTCAGATTGGACATTTTTAACTCCAAATCGTGACCACGACTGCCTGGGGAAGAGTTCAGGGAGAGTTCAGGGGAAATCGTGTACATCGGCTGATTGGGAGCAAGTCGGTATGTGTGTGGGCACCATAAGAGTCAGCCCCATAGGCTCCCTGCTCACCTTGAATATTCGAGTGTGGTATAAGAGATAGATAGAAATTAGATAGACAATGTCTAGATCGATCCCAGATGTAAGACAGTTAATAGATCGACAGGTACAAAAGGTCGTCAGGTACAAAATGTCGACACACTAAAGGTCGACATGGAAGATGGTCGACATGTACAAAAGGTCGACAGGTACAAAATGTCAACACAGTAAAGGTCGACATGGAAGATGGTCGACAGGTACAAAATGTCGACGCACTAAAGGTCGCCATGGAAGATGGTCGACAGGTACAAAAGGTCGACATGGTAGATGGTCGGCAGGTACAAAAGGTCGGCACAGTAAAGGCTGACATGGAAGATGGTCGACAGGTACAAAAGGTTGACAGGGTCAAAAGGACGACACGAAAATGGTTGACACCTTTTTTTTGGCGGAAATACCATTCTGCCCCTTGCGGGCTCGCTTCGCTCGCCACGCTGCGGGCACAGTGGCTCGCTTTGCTCGCCACAAGGATTTATTCCCCCTCCATGCCCACTTGGATGGTGTAGGGAATGACGTTGGATAGTAGGGAATGATGTTGGACACTGGCTCATCTTAAGTGCCTAACCCTAAACCTAACCCTTAAAAAAAAAAAAAAATCATGTGTGAATCATTTTTATGTCGACCATTTTGTTGTCGACCTTTTGACCCTGTCGACCATTTGTACCTGTCGACCTTCTTACATGTCGACCTTTAGTGTGTCGATCTTTTGTACCTGTCGACCATTTGTAACTGTCGATCTTTTTACATTTCGACCTTTAGTGTGTCGACCTTTTGTACCTGTCGATCTATTGACTGTCTAACATCTGGGGTCGATCTAGAAATTGTCTAACTAATTACTGTCTATCTACAGTCCGGCACCCAAATATTCTATAGGCTTGGAGGACAGGGAAACATGGTGGAATTTGAGCTTGAGAGCCCCCACAGTTAATCTATTTCAAATAATATTTGATTGAAGCTCTATAAGGTACTGTATACAATATATATAAATTTTGAGAATTAATTGTGTCAATAATGATCTCAAATTACCCATTCAAAATATTTATATATTTTATATAACTTTACAGACCACCATTAATGATGTAATTTGACATATAAATTATGTCATCAGACAATTCTTGGGTTTTGAGGTTATCAAAGTCTACACAAATCCTTAATGGTAATAGTTCAGGTTTTTTGCGCTTTTATTTTTCAATATTTGATGTTAGCACCTTTAAAGCAGTACAACAAAATAACTGCAGCCATCATTTATTAATTTATTGTACTATTGTGCTCTAGAACATAATATGTGATCATACATATTCTGACATGTATCTGCATAGAAACAAGATGATATAAAGCAAAAAAGTTACATTAAAAATAACCAAAGGCTATGGATATATGTATATATACAATATGAAAGGCACTCATGGGGCAGCAGAAGACTGTTCAAAGTAGGACTCAGCAGAGACATTTTGGAGATAAACCAACTTCTTTCTGAAGCATAGGGAGGTGGTTTGCCATCGAAACGTTGCTTCTGAGCCCTTTGAATAGTCTTCTACAAGTCCTGTGAGTGCCTTCTGGTTAATTATATTTATACTATCACCCCTGTCATTAGAGTGAGGTTGTGCAATGTACCCAGGCATTATATGGTGATAAATGTGCCTTCCTGAATATACAGTATAGTGTTACAGAATTGAAAAGTTAGAAGTCCTTTAACAATCATCTCACCTCAGTTTTGCATATTGCAGGAATCTGTACTGTACTTTTACAAATTCAAGTAATCCTAGGGGATTAAGAGTAAAGAGTGAAAGAAAGAAATCAAACTCACATTTTGTTTGAAGTGATTATTCACAGTACATTCCGTGTTATCCCGCCAAATATCTGTTGAGTTCTCTTTTGTCTGCCAAATACCCATGTCAGTGCAGTATCTGTACGTGTACCCAGTGCTTCCTAGGATTAAACAGACAGTATCAAAATGCAAATTACAATTGAAATAGATGTCTTGCTTAGAACTTCCAACCATTATTTTTATATTCATAATAAAATCTTCAAGCAGTTCAGGAAATTAATACCTGTGAATAGAACACAAGAAAATCAAATACATATATGGCATCTCTCAGGATTTTCCAAATAAGCATTTTTCATGTCACACCTAAAAAATATTGAAACACATTTGAAAAATAGCTTTGTTTCTCACAATACTGCCCTCACAATATTTGTTTGTGCTGCAGTACTTCTCATAGTGAGTTATTAGGAAGAGAGCAATCATGTCTGTATATGACGTGTCCCTTTTAATTTTCATATATATCAGTGACTGCTGTAAGTGCCACTCTATAATTATGTCTGTCTTTATGACATTTCCCTTAATGCTCGTGGTGCTCCTCACATTGATTGTATTAAGTGGCACTCAGAGACCATGTCTGTGACAGACTCTGTGCATGATATTTCTGTCATTCCCATGTATAGCAGTATTCCTTGGAGTGTATGAGGCTCTCAGTGATCATGCCTGATTACTGTATGTAACCCTCTTATACTAGATGCAATATTGATTTACTTCTGTCCTTGGACACTTTGGAAATGTACAGTAAAACAGGTTGAAAACTGATTCAATGCCATGGGACGGCCGTCATCCTAAAGATTTCTCCTCCTAAAATAACTGTCCCTAGCAACGTACAGATGTGTCCACATCATAGGCAAACACAGGGGGGGTTTCCGGCTGCCTGGAAACCCCTCTCCCCAGCACATACCATGACCACAATAGAAATAGTAATATAAATGAAATGTACTATCGCTGCATGTTCTTCTCAGTATCACAAATGAAATAATTAGCACCACCTGTGGATCTTTTTTTAACATGTATCAGCCAATAATAAATAACCTGTGCACCAACTATACAATTTGGAAAACATGCACTGTTAGGGATGTGCTGCTATAGAATCCAATATGTACATGCTGTATATGCCCAGGGCAGTGCTCGGTTCATCTGCTGCTCCCTCAGACTCCCAAACTTGCTCTAATACTCTGGAATTGTGCCCACATCTAAAATAAAAACATTCAGCTCAAGCAGGATGGCCCTACTGCCGAATCTATTGGCTTACTGTGATCTCTGGTCCTGTATATGCTGGAATTATGACACACAATACACTTTGTATGACACATATTAAAGCTGGATAAGTGCTAATTATGTCCTCTTCATGGACTGGCCACACTCACTCTAATATCAAGCATTTTGAAAACCCCCCCTCTAGAAATCCTGCGTTTGCCACTGCAAAAACATCTTACCTCTGTGCACTACAAGTCACGTTAACATAATGTGTGAAGGTTGTGCAACTCGGTAGCGCCAAGCATCTTTTAATGTGACTTCTTACCTTCAAATGCGTCTTATACACAAAGCGAATAGGATGCAGAAGCAGTTTCTGCTAATTAAAATGATCTGCAGCATGCCTATATTGTGTGTGTGACTGGAGTTATATCTACAGGCGAAATACTACGCTACAGGGTCAGCGGCTGTGACACTGTAACGTAGCATTTCACATGCAGATACACCCGCAGTTGCACACAGAATCAGTAATTGCGCTAAGCAAAAAAAAATTGTGGGTCCCAGTTAACCCTCACTTTAAAAAATTGGGGTTTTACTTCTCTGTTTCTGGGTCCCGTCACATATTATGGGGGGTGAGGGCAGGCAGCGGTTGGGACAGTTCTATGGGCAGGTAGCAGTTGAGGTAAAACTCGGGGTAAAGGCAGAGAGAATTATAATCAGCTATGAAATATCCTGATATCCTGAGATCGACATGTAAACAGGAAAGACCTGCATGCACCACCAACGGCTCTCACTGCCGCAGTGGAGACTGCATAGACCTGCAGATGAGAGCCCTGCAGCGCAGGCACATTTAAGTGTCTGGGATTAAGGCTTGGGTGACGCATCATATGCAGAGTGCATAATACTAGTCTATATGAATATCCGCTATGGCCTTTCCCGTCTCCATCATGTGCAGTGATAGCCAGGGTGTTAATCCCACCATTGGTTCCCACTGCTGTGACAGACGGACAGGACAAGTTTGCAACCAGGTCAGAAAGGGCTACTATACAGCACTGGCCACACTACCTAACGACCTGGTAAATGACCGGTGAAATACTAGTCCCTTATATTTGCCAATAGGCGGGATCTCCTGCAAACCTTACTTTCCTGTAACTGGCAGTATAATGCACCCAGCAACAGAGGTTCAGGCAGCATGGTTAGGGAGATGACAGCAGTGAATACACCTCAGTTTCAAAGAAAGCAAACCTTGTATAGCTGGCTGGATGTTATCCTTACATCTGCAGATATACTGTATGTAAATATATATGTGTGAAATGTGTTTACCCTGCCATTTTTATGGAACGGGTGACCAGGATCTGCTGCTGGGAAATGGCTGACCATGCAGTGTGAAGATGGCGGGTGCTGCTCACAGGAGCGCACGCTATATGAAGGAAGAATTCTGCCCCCGAGGTTGACAGGCAGGCCAGCAACCAATGGGAGACCTCCATCCCATCCTGCAGGCTCTCCCATGGGCTGATGCGATCCTATGAGACGCCGCTGCGGCCCCCCACTGTCACTAACCATCTCTCCGGTTCCTACATCAGTTGCTGCCTCTGACTGGTGTGGAACCTCCAGAAGTCCAGGCAGCAGAGAGCACCCCTTCACAATAGTGTTGCCGACATAACCTGGCACCAGCCGCAAGCCAATCAGAGCTCGCGTACTGGCAGTTGCTGCTGATTGGCTGCCGTCTGAGAGCTCCAATTGGCTCACGGCCGGCATCTATTTGAATGACAGTGCTGGGTTTTTTGTATCTGCAGGGCAGATGTGCCGGGACCCTGGGGATTGTCCACAGCACAGCGAGTCCCGGGGAACCTGGCCACCTTTTAAAAGTGAGTTCCCTGTCTGCAATCCCGAGTAAAATATGCGCTATAACGAGTATTTGCAAACACTGCAGAATATAGGCATGCTGCATATCATTTTAATCAACAGAAGCTGATTGTGTGCACTATTCACATCACTTTGCGAATACGATGCATTGAAGCAATAAGTCGCATGAAAAGATGCTCAGTGCTACCAAGTCACGCCACGGCATGGCGTGACTAAAGGGGCTGTTTAACGAGCAAGGAAGTAAGATGTATGAGGACATATCTGTATCATGTTTCAATTAAAAGTATAGTTTTTCTTATTATGGGTACTATGTATTTCCCATTTATGTGCTTGTATTCTGAGCTTTATAAATCAATAAATGTGAATATTATGGATATTATTATACCTTCTCTAAAGTATGTAACCTCAGAAATATATTACTATATGACAGTATGAAGTTCAGAGCTTTTATACATAGCATGAAAGACTGAAGTGACCAAAATTATTCTGGAACAGTATTAATATAGTACAAAGCAGGATTAACCTAATTCCTTATAATACATTGGTGTATTTCCTTATTTTAATTGAAAGACAAAGGAAAGCTGTTATTTTTTCACATGCAGTAGATATGTTTTCTGAGACAAGTTTATTAATGTGGTGCAATGGGTTGTACTGAATCTATTTTAAGTAGTGTAATATTTGCTGACATCATTTTGCTGAATGTAGTAAGGAAACAATAGGTGTATGTTGTGGTAGACAGTGACCCATTCATTATGGGACAGTACGCAACAATTGGCCAATTGCATGCATAATCGCAGTTGCTACGCTTGCTGAATCAGGCCAACTGTCATTACATGGTATAAGGATGGATGCACGGGCAGTTTTTCTTAGAGAGATCATTTCAGGTTCAATACTCTTAAAGTACTCCGCTCAACTTTATGTATTGCTCCACACTTTCTTCATCCCTTCATCCGTATGTTATGCCACCCAGCTGCATTAGACTCTAAACCGCTATTGACATTGTATTGTACACGTTACTTGGTGTAAAGACACACGCTTAACATGACATGCACAACAGGTGGGAATATTGCTATGGCTGGCTTGCATTAGCGAGTGGATAAGGTGAGCGCTTTCCATAGCCATCTCCTCGGGTTCGAGGCCTGGAAAGGGACGATGTTACAGTATTTTGTAAATCAGTATTTTTTTATTTATTTTTTAATCTATAATACAAGATTAAATAAAGGATTAAATCATTTGGTGCGTGAGTCCTGTGTTTTATAAGTAAGAACACATATCTGCGTTGGTGTGAAGACGTACACACAGCATTTCATAAAGACAGAGCAATTCAAGTTCAATATTCTTATGGTACTCTGCCAAATTTAGGGCCTGAGTAAGCAGTGTACACAATTGCAATTACGTACGCAGATCGATTGTTAACCACTGCGCATGCACCATACTGCACGTGCGCTGCAATCACACTGCAATTACAGACACACTGAGGAATCCATCACAGAGTGAGTGACAGGCTGTGAGCATTTGGGGGTGGTGACAGGGGAGTGGCTGGAACAACGCAGACATGTCTGTCTGTTTGAATTAGGGGTGAGCGGGTTCGGATTTCTGAAATCCAAACCCCCCGAGCCCCCCCGATCCGAGGCAGATCCGAGTCAGGCTCGACTTTTCCCGCCTGACTCGGATCTGAAATCGAGGCAAAACTTCATCATCCCGCCTTCCGGGTCTCGCGGGTTTTGGATCCTATATAAGGTACCCGCGTCGGCGCCATTTTCTCACTCGGCTGTGGACAGTGAAGAGGGAGGGTGGGAGTTAGGGCTGGCTGGGCTGTGTAGTGTAGTGCAGAGTAGTGTTGTGCTGTGCTGCGCTGTGCTGCTGTTGTCCACAGGGGCTGTGTCCACTACTTCAAAGTCCATAGGGGCTGGCTGTGTTGTGCTGTGCTGCTGTTGTTAATAGGGGCTGTGTCCACTACTTCAAAGTCCATAGGGGCTGGCTGGACTGTGTTGTGCAGTCAGTTCTACATAGGGGCTGTGTCCACTCCAAAGTCCTGTGCAGTGTCCCAGTCCTAAAGGTGTGCTGTAGTGTTGTCCAGGGGGTGCTCTGTCCATCAGGGGTGCTCACCCCAAGTGCTAAAAAAATAATATTTTTTCTGTGTTTGTGAATTGTGTGCGCAGTAGCCGCACGTGCATCAACAAAGTAGTGCCAAGCGTGCGCCTGTGTCATAAGTAAAGGGCCGGCTGGCTTGACCGTTAAAGGGTGCTGTAACCCCCAAAGTACACTCCAAACCAAATAACAAAATATTTTTTCTGTGTTTGTGAATTGTGTGCGCAGTAGCCGCACGTGCATCAACAAAGTAGTGCCAAGCGTGCGCCTGTGTCATAAGTAAAGGGCCGGCTGGCTTGACCGTTAAAGGGTGCTGTAACCCCCAAAGTACACTCCAAACCAAATAACAAAATATTTTTTCTGTGTTTGTGAATTGTGTGCGCAATAGCCGCACGTGCATCAACAAAGTAGTGCCAAGCTTGCGCCTGTGTCATAAGTAAAGGGCCGGCTGGCTTGACCGTTAAAGGGTGCTGTAACCCCCAAAGTACACTCCAAACCAAATAACCAAATATTTTTTCTGTGTTTGTGAATTGTGTGCGCAGTAGCCGCACGTGCATCAACAAAGTAGTCCCATGCGTGCGCCTGTGTCATAAGTAAAGGGCCGGATGGCTTGACCGTTAAAGGGTGCTGTAACCCCCAAAGAACGCTCCAAACCAAATAACAAAATATTTTTTCTGTGTTTGTGAATTGTGTGCGCAGTAGCCGCACGTGCATCAACAAAGGAGCAGCGCCAAGCGTGCGCCTGTATCCCATAAGTAAAGAGCCAACTGGCTCATTTCTTAAAGGGTGGTGTAACCCACAAAGTGCACTACTCTCCAGCAAAAATAAAAAAATATTTTCTGTGTTTGTGTGCGCCTTAGCCGCACGTATATATCAAATCGATATAACATAAATGGAGGACTAAACTTTCTCCGATAAAAATAAAATAGAGAAAGATCAAGAACCACTTTCTCTTAGTGCTGAAGCTGCTGCCACTAGTCATGACATAGACGATAACATGCCATCAACGTCGTCTGCCAAGGCCGATGCCCAATGTCATAGTAGAAGCCACATACAATCCCAAATGACAAAGTTCAGGAAAATGACCTTAAAAAAAACATTTAAATCATCTGAAGAGAAACGTAAACTTGCCAATATGCCATTTATGACACGGAGTGGCAAGGAAAGGCTAAGGTCTTTCCCTATGTTCATGACTAGTGGTTCAGCTTCATGACAATGGAAGCCCTCCTCCCACTAAAAAAATCAAACGAGTTAAGCTGGCAAAAGCACAGCGAAGAACTGTGCGTTCTAAGAAGATATCACAAATCCCCAAGGAGAGTCCAAGTGTGGTAGCGGTTGCGATGCCTGACCTTCCCAGCACTGGACGGGAAGAGGTGGCTCTTTCCACCATTTGCACGCCCCCTGCAAGTGCTGAAAGGAGCACCCACAGTCCACTTGCTGATATGCAAATTGAAGATGTCACTGTTGAAGTACAACAGGATGAGGATACTGGTGTAGCTGGCGCTGAGGAGGAAGTTGGCGAGGAGGATTCTGATGGTGATGTGGTTTGTTTAAATCAGGCTCCGGGGGAGACAGTTGTTGTCCGTGGGATGAAAAAGCCCATCACGGTCATGCCTGGGCAGAAGACCAAACATTCCACCTCTTTGGTCTGGCAATATTTCTATCCAAATCCGGACAACAACTGTCTTGCCATATGTACCTTATGTAAAGGTGGAATAAGTAGGGGTAGGGACGTTAACCACCTAGGAACATCCTCCCTTATACGGCACCTGCAGCGCATTCATAATAAGTTACTGTCAAGTTCAGAAACTTTGGCTAAGACCGTAAGCAATCCAGGGACACCTAAATCCCGTTGTCCTGTTGTATCCAAGCGCCTGCAAACCACACCGTCAACTCACTCCTCGTCAATTTCCTCCTTAGTCAGGATCGGAAGTAGTCTTGCAGACCATGTCACTGGCATGACTGACTCTCCTATCCGGGATTCCTCCGGAGGATCCTACATTGCTACGCCTCCTGCTGCCGCTGCTGCTGTTGCTGCTGCTGGGAGTCGTTCATCATCCCAGAGAGGAAGTAGGAACACCACTACTTTTACTAAACAATTGACCCTCCAACAGTCCTTAGCGAGGAGGATGAAGTACGACAGCAGTCATCCTGAAGCAAAACGTATAACTGAGGCCTTGACTGCTATGTTGGTGTTAGACGTGCGTCCGGTATCCGCCATTAGTGCAGTGGGATTTAGACAATTGATGGAGGTAGTGTGTCCCCGTTCCAAATCCCGTCTAGATTCCACTTCACTAGGCAGGCGATACCGAGACTGTACAGAAACGTCAGAAAAAGTGTCCTCAGTGTCCTGAAAAATGCCGTTGTACCCAATGTCCACTTAACCACGGACATGGGGACAAGTGGAACAGGGCAGACTAAGGACTATATGACTGTGACAGCCCACTGGGTAGATGTATCACCTTACGCAGCAACAGCAGCAGCGTCCCCAGTCGCAGCATCTCAGAAACGCCAGCTCGTTCCAAGGCAGGCTACGCTGTGTATCACCGGTTTCAGTAAGAGGCACACCACCGACAACCTCTTAGAGAAACTGAGGGAAATCATCGCCCAGTGGCTTACCCCACTTAGACTCTCCTGGAGATTTGTGATATCTGACAACGCCACCAATATTGTGCGGGCATTACATCTGGGCAAATTCCAGCACGTCCCATGTTTTGCTCACACAATAAACTTGGTGGTGCAGAATTTTCTGAAAAGCGACAGGGGCGTGCAGGAGACGCTTTGGGTGGCCCGAAAAATTTCAGGCCACTTTCACCATTCAGCGACTGCGTGCCGAAGACTGGAGCGCCAGCAAACACTCTTGAACCTGCCCCGCCATCACCTGAAGCAAGAGGTTGTGACGCGGTGGAACTCAACCCTCTATATGCTTCAGAGGATGGAGGAGCAGCAAAAGGCCATTCAAGTCTATACATCCACCTATGACATAGGCAAAGGAGGGGGTATGCACCTGAATCAAGCGCAGTGGAGAATGATTTCCGTGTTGTGCAAGGTTCTCCAGCCCTTCAAACTTGCCACACGTGAAGTCAGTTCAGACACTGCCAGCTTGAGTCAGGTCATTCCCCTCATCAGGCTTTTGCAGAAGCAGCTGGAGAAAGTGAAGGAGGAGCTAAGATGGAGCGATTCCGCTCGGCATGTGGGACTTGTGGATGAAGCCCTTCATTCGCTTTGCCAGGATTCCAGGGTGGTCAATCTGTTGAAATCAGACCACTACATTTTGGCCACCGTGCTCGATCCTAGGTTTAAAGCCTATGTGGTGTCTCTCTTTCCGGCCGACACAAGCCTGCAGAGGTGCAAAGACCTGCTGGTGAACACACTGTCAGCTGAAGCGGAATGTGACACGTCAACAGCTCCTTCTTCATTTTCTCCCGCAACTGGGGCTGCCAGGAAAAAACTTAGGTATCCTAAGCAACCCGCTGGCGGTGATGCAGGGCAGGCAGGACCAAGTTTGGACATCTGGTCCGGACTGAAGGACCTGGCAACAATTTCTGACATGTCTACTGTCACTGCATATGATACTGTCACCATTGACAGAATGGTGGAGGATTACATCGGTGACAGCATCCAAGTAGGCATGTCAGACAGTCCATACCTGTACTGGCAGGAAAAAGAGGCAATTTGGAGGCCCCTGTACAAACTGGCTCTATTTTACATGAGTTGCCCCCCCTCCAGTGTGTACTCCGAAAGAGTGTTTAGTGCAGCCGGGAACCTTGTCAGCGAAAGGCGTAGGAGGTTGCTTCCACAGAATGTGGAGAAGATGATGTTCATCAAAATGAATTATCAGCTCTTCCAGGGAGACCAGCCTCCAGAACGTACAGAGGGACCTGTGGTGGTGGATTCAAGTGGGGACGAGTTAATACTTTGTGAGGATGAGGATGTACACACTGAAGAGGGTGAGGAATCGGTGGATGAGGAGGATGAGGATGACATCTTGCCTCCGTAGAGCCAGTTTGTGCAGGGACAGATTAATTGCCAGCTTGTTTTGTGGGGGCCCAAACGAACCAATCATTTCAGCCACAGTTGTGTGGCAGACCCTGGCGCTGAAATGATTGGTTTGTTAAAGTGTGCATGTCCTGTTTATACAACATAAGGGTGGGTGGGAGGGCCCAAGGACAATTCCATCTTGCACCTCTTTTTTTTCTTTGCATTATGTACAGTTTGGGGCCTAGTTTTTCAAACTGCCATCCTGTCTGCCACTGCAGTATCACGCCTAGATGGGTCACGTGTTTGTGCCGCCCACTCGTGTCGCTTAGCATAGTCATCCAGCTACCTCGGTGCAACCTTTTGGACATAAAAACACTATTGTGAGGTGTGAGGTGTTCAGAATAGACTGGAAATGAGTGGAAATTAAGGTTATTGAGGTTAATAATAGCATAGGAGCAGAAAAACCTACAAATTCTGTGATTTTAGCTGTTTTTATGCTTTTTTTCAAAAAAATACAGATCCAAAACACAAAACCCAGAACCCAAAACACGGAAGGGTGGTTTTGGCAAAACCAATCCAGATCCAAAACACGAAGAAAGATCCAGATCCAAAACCAAAACACAAAACACGAAAAGTGGCCGGTGCACACCCCTAGTTTGAATGCCGTTTCCTGGGATTGCATAAATTAGCCACTGCGATTGTATGCACACCTTGAGTACTCAGTGTGAGCGACGAGACTTGCAGTTTCTGTGGCTAGTCAGACCTGGTGTAAATGTTGCGTGATGGGCCAATGTGCATTGATAGATCTGATGTATACACAAGAGTGCGAGCTAGTGCGGATGTGAGAAAGTGGGCATCTCTATACCGGATGAGCTGAGGCAGGCATAAGCTTACTTTTGCAGCTTCATTTCGTGTGAATTCACAGTTGCGTATGCAATAGCAACTCTTTCTGAATCAGGCCCTTAATACATTACTCTGAATTTGTCACCACCTTTCATTTCTATGTTACTGTATGTCACCCAGCTGCATTTTACCGCTATAGACATTGTATTGTACTCATTATGGGCCATCCTTACTGTATACTGTCATTACATGGTGTAAAGACGTCTGGACTAAAGACGCACGGGCAGTTTTTTATAAAGAAAGATCATTTCAGGTTCAATATTCTTAAAGTACTCTGCTCAACTTTATCTATTGTTCCACACTTTCCCTTCATCTCTATGTTATGGCACCAAGCTGCATTAGACTCTAAACCACTGGATGGGTCCCTTCCCCCCAAACCTAAGCCAGCATGAGTCATTCATCACAAATCTCACAGGGGAGTGGGAGAGTGGAAGCTGCCTATAGTATGAAAGTGTTACATACTGAGATTTGTGCCATGCTGATGGTCCTTGCAATTTCGGTAGCCTCCAGGGGCGCTGCTTTAAATGATCACTTTGTGTCAAGACAAAACCGCTATAGACATAATATTGTATCCCATTAGGGAGCAAAGTCATTTCATTATCGATATTATTATACCTTCAAAGCTTTCAATAAAAGCATATCAAATTATGGGCCTGATTCAGACCCACTCGCAAGAGGCTGTCCGCTCGCAAGTGGGTCGATGTTGTGCACTGCGCATGTGCACGATGGCGGGAGCTCCGTCGTGCGCATGCGCCAGTCGCGACGAGCGAAGGACTTTCCTTCGCTCGTTGTGTCTAATCAAAGGGGGCGTGCTGTCGATGTTGATTGACAGCATGCCCCCTTTGGTGGGCGTGCCTCCCAGACGGGGGCGTTCCCAAGGGAACGCCTACCGTCAGAAGCCGGCCCACTGACATCACTAGTGATGTCAGTGGGAGTGATTTTGGCTCTGATAGAGCCAAATCACTCCGGGCCTTGCGGTTGAAAAACTCAACCGCAGGCTCCGGCTCGCAGTGGCGATGGTCGCGATGGTCAAGACCATCGCGGCCATCAAACTGCACGCTCGTATAGGCTGTGGGTGGTGACCCACAGCTATACGAGCGTCCAGGAGGACGCTCCATAATTATGGAGGACGGCCCTCATTCAGAGCTTGCGCTCTGCTCAGAGCGTACGGCTCTGAATGAGGGCCTATGTTCACTATTGTTCTTGTACTGTGTGGAACTCACTGCATGCTTTAGCATCTCCCCTCCACCATCACTCATTTCTATTCAATCCCACTGAGCTCACTGACCTGGTGGATAGTGTCAATGATCTGTGTGTGTGTGTGTGTGTGTGTGTGTGTTAGATCCAGGTGGAACTATAAGTCTCATGAAGAGCACATGACTTAAGGCAACACTGATGGTGCGACATTAGACGAGCGGTGCGACATGTAGTGCACCTGGTGAATAGCGGTAATGATCAGTATCTTAAAGGTGCAACACGTAGTACACCCGATGGATTGCATCAATGATCAGTGTGCAGGGGCGGATTGGCCATTACTTTTATCGGGAAGAATCCTGGTGGGCCAATTGGTGTGTGGGGCCGCTTGTCAATTGTGGCCCCGCCCCCCGAATTGCATCATCCGGCTGTCACTTTGTTTTAGCATGACAGGCATCCCGGCTGCCTGTCACAGTTAGTCTAGAGCTCTGCTGCCCGCAGCCCGCCTCTTCTCGCGAGAAGGGGCTTTATTTACTGTTGAAGGGAGCTGTCTCCTACGCTGCCAGCACCCGGAAAAGAGAGCAGCGAATCCGCGGCTGGCGGCAGCAGGTGGAGTAAGTAACGGGGCCGCTTAGGCAGCCAGCCCGATTGTCTCCTCTCCACTGACCCCTCCCCAGGCTGTGAAGTTAAATTTTAACTTCACAGCCTAAGGAGGGGGCAGAGTGCAGAGTTGACAATCGGGGCTGGCTGCCTGAGGGACTCAGGCAGAATGGGGCTGGGGTGGCTGCCTGGGAGTCTCTTCCGCCCCTGTCCTGTCGTATGCTTCCATTGGATGCTGCCTGGCGGCCGGGGTGGTGATTGTGTGGTGGTATTAGCTGGGCCGGACGCTACTGCTGCTGCAGCAGCTGCTCTCCGTAGACGCGCCCTACGGCCAGTGACCTCCTCAGGGCTCCTCATATTGCCGCACATCCGCAGCATGGCGCCCCAACCGCTGCACATCCAGGAGCAAACGACGTGAGATACTGTGTGTTCAGCAAAAGGTACAACCAGGGGGAGAGGGCTCAGCTGCTACAGAACCTCTTCCGGGGGAAGGGGGGGTAGCGGAGCTCAGCTTCTGCAGAACCTCTTCTCGATGGGGGGACACAATCTTTTGGATTTTCCTGTGTCTGTCCCCTCAGTGTCTCTCTCCTGCCCCTGGGTCTCTCTCTCCTGCCCCTGGGTCTCCCCCTCCCACCCCTCAGTCTCTCTCTCCTGGCCCTCAGTCTCTCTCTCTATCTCCTGGTCCTCAGTCTCTCTCTCCTGCCCCTCAGCCTCTCTCTCTCCTGCCCCTCAGCCTCTTATGCTTCTGCCCCTTGGCGTCTTATGCTCCTGCCCCTCAACCTCTTTCTCTCTTGCCCCTCAGCCTTTTTCTCTCCTGCCCCTCAGTGTCATACTCTCCTGCCCCTCAGTGTCACAATCTCCTGCCCTCAGTGTCACACTCTCCTGCCCCTCAGTGTCACACTCTCCTGCCCCTCAGTGTCACACTCTCCTGCCCCTCAGTGTCACACTCTCCTGCCCCTCAGTGTCACACTCTCCTGCCCCTCAGTGTCACACTCTCCTGCCCCTCAGTGTCACACTCTCCTGCCCTCAGTGTCACACTCTCCTGCCCCTCAGTGTCACACTCTCCTGCCCCTCAGTGTCACACTCTCCTGCCCCTCAGTGTTACACTCTCCTGCCCCTCAGTGTCATACTCTCCTGCCCCTCAGTGTCACACTCTCCTGCCCTCAGTGTCACACTCTCCTGCCCCTCAGTGTCACACTCTCCTGCCCCTCATTGTCATACTCTCCTGCCCCTCAGTGTCACACTCTCCTGCCCCTCAGTGTCACACTCTCCTGCCCCTCAGTGTCACACTCTCCTGCCCCTCAGTGTCATACTCTCCTACCCCTCAGTGTCATACTCTCCTGCCCTTCAGCCCCTTTCTCTCCAGCCCATCAGCGTCTGTCTTTTCCGAAAGGTATAACCGGGGAAGGGAGGGAGGCCTTGAGTCTCAGCTGCTGCAGAACCTCTTCCCAGCTTTGTATTGTCCTGTCCCATCTCAGACATTGTACATGGTGTATATAGAGAGGCCTCCTGTCAGATATTGTATATAGTGATGCATTATAGTGTGTGTCCTGTGTGATACATGGTAGAGGATAGTAGGACCGCTGGTACTATTAGAAGAAACAACTGAGGGACAGTAATCATCAGTAAGACAACAATTCTAATTAAATCATATTACTGATGTAAATGGTACCAAATTAGCAAATATATTTTATTAATATAAATTTGTTTCATATGGGAAACCCACATTTATTATCTGGTTGTACCTCTGTTGCATGATAATGACATTGGTTTTATTGCGACACATACAGGTGACTTCCAGACCATGGGATCTCGTGCATGAATAGTAAATACTAACTCAAGACATTGCCTGTCCAGGGAGGATCAATTTGTTCAGAGGTTCTCTGTTGCAGAGAAATCATATAGGTAAGAAAATGCTCATTCACATGCTTGCTGTGGTTATTCACTGGAGAGAAGGACTGTGGACAAGCCCATCAGCTCCTGGAGCGGTGGGCATGCCCCTAGCATGACTGAAACAGGGGGAGTGGCATGTGGGCATGGCTTTTCACATTAGGCCACACCCATTTCCACGAGGCCACACCCACTGCACATTGGACCACTTTGACACATTTTTCCAGGGCCATTTTCAGTTCCCAATCCGCCCGTCAGTGTGTGTGTGTGTGGCTTGCTACTGAGTCAGGGGCTGGCTGGCAACTTTTAGCCTTGGGGGCAAATGCATGCAGGCGGTCCTGGCAGAGGAGTAGCGTGTAGCCAGGGTGCCCGAAAAACGTGCGTGCTACGGCGCCCCTCCCTCAAGTGTTCCAGGGAGGAGGCGGGTCCATATGGGATTAATGTAAAGTCGTGGTGCCCATATGCAGTGCCCCCCTGTGCCCCAGGAGAGGACCTCCTTATGCAGGCCTCCAGTAGTGCCCCCAGTAGTGATCTCTCCTATGCAGTGCCCCTTATACAGTGCCCCCAGTAGTGGTCCCACCTGTGCAGTGCCCCTTGTGCCCCCAGTAGTAAGCCCCTTATATAGTGCCCCCAGTAGTGGTACCCCCTATGCAGTGCTCCTTATATAGTGCCCCCAGTAGCAGTCCACACCCCATGCAGTGCCCCCAATAGTGGTAACCCTTATGCAGTGCCCCTTAAATAGTGGCCCCAGTTGTAGTCTCCCCCCTATGCAGTACCCGCAGTATTGCCCTTTTTGTAGAGCCCCCAGCAGTGGTCCCTCGATGCAGTGCCCCCAGTGGTAGTCCCCTCCTCCCTATGTAGTGCCCCTAGTAGTAGTCCCCTCCCCCCTATGCAGTGCCCCTAGTAGTTGTCCCCTCCCCTTGTAGTGCCCATAGTAGTAGTAGTCCCCCCTTGTAGTGCCGCAGTAGTAGTCCCCACTTGTAGTAGTAGTCCCCACAGTAGTAGTCCCCCCCCTTGAAGTGCCCCCAGTTATAATCCCCAGTAGTGGTCCCCCCTTGTAGTGCCCCCAGTAGTGATCTCCCCCTTGTAGTACCCCCAGTAGTGGTCTACCTCTAGTAGTGCCCCCAGTGGTGGTTCCCCTTTGTAGTGCCCCCAGTAGTGGTATCCCTCTTGTAGTTCCCCCAGTAGTAGTCCCTCCCTCTTGTAGTGCCCCCAGTAGTGTTTCCCCTTTGTAGTGCCCCCAGTAGTAGTCCCTCCCTCTTGCAGTGCCCCCAGTAGTGGTTCCCCCTTTGTAGTGCCCCCAGTAGTAGTCCCTCCCTCTTGTAGTGCCCCCAGTAGTGGTTCCCCCTTTGTAGTGCCCCCAGTAGTAGTCCCTCCCTCTTGTAGTGCCCCCAGTAGTGGTTCCCCCTTTGTAGTGCCCCCAGTAGTCCCCCCCTTGTAGTGCCCCCAGTAGTAGTAGTCCCCCCTTGTATTGCCCCCATTAGTAGTAGTCCCCCCCTTGCAGTGCCTCCAGTAGTGGTTCCCCTTTTGTGGTGTCCCCAGTAGTGGTCTCTCCCTTGTAGTGCCAGCCCCCCCCAGTAGACACACGTAGTGAAAAAAAAACAAAAAACACTTACCTGAATCCCCGCTCCCGCCGTCGCCATCCGCTCCTCCGTCTGTCCTTCCCGGGCCGGGCTGCTCTGCATTATGGGAGAGACGTCATATGACGTCATGACGCCTCTCCCATTGCCCACTGCGGGAGCCGGAAGATGGAGCGGCTCCTGCAGTGGGCGCAGCAGCAGCTAATGAGAGTCTGTCAGACTCTCATTGGCTGCTGCTCAAAAAAACACACAGCTGCTGGAGCCGGCGGCTTGGTGTTTGTCACTTGTGTAGCGCTGACCGAACTCCGTCCGGTCAGCGCTACACACGCGGTGCAGTCTGTGTCACAGTGACACAGACTGCCCGCGGCCCGCATGACGCTGCGGCCCGGGGGGCACATGGCACCCTGCCCCCCGGCCCAGCCCGCCACTGTACTGAGTCATACAGTGTATATGGGTGCAAGGAGACACTTACTGTGATTGAGCTTTTGTGTTTTTATTTTGCTCCTAAATTGAGACCCAGGTGGAACTATAAGTCTCAGCATGTCAGCAGGCAATTTTCAAACACAGCCTGTGACATGGCAGTTAGGAACTGATTGGCTTGTCCCTTATCACCATTCACTTTGGGGCCCATTTATCAAAGTTAATTTGAGGTAAATTCCCCGAAAACGCCAGTTTTCGGGGGTTTACCTCAAATATTAAGTATCCCTCGGATGTATGAAAGAGGGACCAGAGTAGGCATCTCCGATACCTGCTGCGATCCCTCCATTGCCGCCCGCAGCCGCCTCCCCCATAGGTTTCTAGGGGGGATGCGATGCTGCCAAATGTATCAATATCGGGAATGCGAAGCATTCCCGATATTGGCCCCAGCAGCTAACGCTATCTGAATATAGCGTTAGCCGCTGTAGTCTATGGGGACTTACCGCATTTCAGCCAGCGGAGGGATCTCCCAGATCCCTCCGCCAGCAATGGGCGCCGCTCATGTGCAGTCTGCGGGACTGCGCATGCGCAGCAGTCCCGCTTGTACTCAGGCCACATCGCAGGGAAGGGCTCCTTTCGGAGCCCGTCTCTCTGCATGTGCCGGTACATACATTCAGCCGGTATGATCGCATTTTGCAATGCGATCATGGGCGGTACTGGATGCCCTGATCGCATTGCAAAATGCGATCTTTAATAAATGGGCCCCTTTATCTCCTAACAAAGCTTAGTAAATAGACCCCAAAGTCATATAGAAAACTGTATGTAAAAATATAGCTGCCATGTCCCTAGACGCACGCCCAAGTATTTAGTCGCATACTGTAGAAATGTAATGTAATGACCAGTAAAATTATTACTAGTTTTATAATAGCCATCACCCTAGTCACATACAGCACTGTAGAGTAGCGATACATACTGGATCCTGCATGTATGCCATGCTTCGTTGCGGTTGCCTGCCTCGTAGCTCTCGTTGGCCATTTTGTCTATTTCCAGGTGTCAGCTGAAGGTTCAGACACATGCAACAACAATGCAAGTATACTTTCACCTGGAAGACCTGCAATGTTTAGTGCTCCTTCACCACTGGCCATATTTGGAACCCCATTGCCTGATATATCTGTACTCTTTGTACAGGGCATCCCAGGTACCAGAATTGGACCAAGCATGTCAAGTTTGATGGAAGCCGACATAAAATACTGATTCCCAACCATTTGAAAAAAAAATATCCTGTCAAGATGCCGGGAAATTTTCAGGATTGGAAAGGATGAATTACAGTAACAAAGATAAAGGACATATTGAATGGGTTGCTACGGATGGCCAGAAAACAGCCATGGAGGACGGTAATCAGAGGGGCAGTGGTGAAAGGACAGCAAACTTCCAACAGTGAAACACCAACCACTGCCATCCACATGACCTTAAACGAATGTGATGTGATGAAGGATCCAGAGTTCATGGTCTAACCTAACACATCAATAAATAAAATACAGTATTGTACTGTGGTGGGTACTCTAATGTGATTACTGCATACACCAGTGGTTCCCAAACTTGGTCTTCAAGGCACCCTAACAGTACCAATTAAGGTATCTGTGCTGAAGTATGGATAGCCTTTAAACCTGAACTGTTATGGTGCCTTGAGGACAAAGTTTGGGAACCTGTGGCAGAAACATTAATTGAGGACTGCATTGTACTAAATAACATTATTGTTAAACTGCATACCAAAGTTTTTTTGTCAAACTCAATCCTCATCAACCCTAACCGTTCTCACTTTCCAGGTATGCAAGCTGTTGCTAAGGTGTACAGCATTTTAGTCTCACAATAATTCAAAGATCCACATGTGTTGTGAGGGTATACAATCGGGAAACCGGCTGCCTTAATACCGACAGCCGGCTTCCCGACTGTCATATCCCGGCGAGGGTGAAATGCCAGGCGTCTATATCTAGACGCCTGTCATTTCCCCGGCACCCGGAGACAGGCGCCCGGCATCCCGATCGAAGGGATGCCGGGCGCCGCAAGCGGACAGCTGCGGGGGGGGAGGGTTAGGTTTAGGCCACCCGGGGGGGACTTAGGGTTAGGCACCCCCCGGGAGGGTTAGGGTTAGGCTAGGAGGAAAGAGGGTTAGGGTTAGGCATCCCCGGGGGGGGGGACTTAGGGTTAGGCACCACCCCGGGGGACTTAGGTTTTGGCAGCGGGGAAGGGGGGGTTAGGGTTAGGCACTTGGGGGGGAGGTTAGGGTTAGGCAGCCCTAAGGAGGGTTAGGGTTAGGTGGTTAGGTTAGATCAGTTTATACTTATCATAGCGACGATCTGGATTTCCAGCGCTGTCGTGCTTCCGCTGCCGGGAACTCTGCTTTTGTCGGCCAGGCGCTGCCAGGAATTGAACCGCCAGCCATGCCAATTCCATCTTATGCCACCCAGCTGCATTAGACTCTAATCCACTATTGACATGGTGGGGGGCAGCTCTGGAGAAATACTGTACAATAACTACTCTTCGGTACATACATTATTGACAGTACTGTACAGTACATCAGTATTTCATACTCTGTCCTCAGGATCCCTAACATGTTGCATAAGATAGGGATGAAGGGATGAGGAAAGTGTGGAGCAATACATAAAGTTGAGCAGAGCACTTTAAGAGTATTGAATCTTTTTATGAAAAACTGCCCGTGCATCTTTAGTCCAGGCTTCTTAACACTATGTAATGACAGTATACAGCCCACAATGAGTACAATACAGTAAAATACAATGTCTATAGCGGTTTAGAGTAAAATGCAGCTGGGTGGCATAACATATAAATGAAAGGTGGTATCAAGTTCAGAGCAATTTATTAAGGATAGCAGAGTACTTTTAAAAATATTGAACTTGAACTGCTCTGTGTCCATGAAATGCTATGCCTGCGTCTTCATACCAACGCAGATATGTATTCTTATAAATCACAGGAATCACACACTAAGGGCCAGTTGTACTAAGCTCTGAAAGTGCTAAACTGGAGAGTGATAAACCACCAGCCAATCAGCTCCCAACTGTCATTTTTCAAACACAGCCTGTAACATGACAGTTGGGAGCTGAGTGGCTGACAGTTTATCACTTTTCAGAGCTTAGTACATCTCCCTGTCAATAATTGAATCCTTTATTACAAAGTCAACTGCAGCTCTGGATTCATGACAAACCGCAGTTCAGTACTATTGTATAGTGTAACGTATAACAAGTTGCGTCAACCAAACAGCCGCCGGCGTTACAGAAGCTTTGTTGGCTATTTGCTGCATGCGCAGTGCAGTTTAGGAAAAGCGACTTCTGGTGGACAGAAAGCTGTATTATACTCTACGGCTTTTCCAACACCTCAGTTCGTTACATTGCGACTTCCTGCAGCATAATACGACTTAGAAAACCAAGCAGCGTAACGGCAGGGCTCGCTACATGGTGTATGGAGAAAAGATGTAGCAGGACACATCTGTAATCTCTGAAGAGAAGAGATTCCTATTAGAAATTACAGTGCATGCACCTTGGACCAACAAGCAGTTAACACATATCACATCAGTGCATTACTGAATGATTTTATTTCTCAACAAATCAGCAAACAACTTGGCAGCAAAGTGATAACGATCACAATAATTTTATTGTCGGCTAGGACACTGCATATGGAAAAATGAGATTGACTGGAAGGGAGGAGGATGTAGACTGCTGGGAAAACAATCACAGGATCCCGTGGGATGCAGTCAGAATGCTGACCACTGGGATTCCGGTGGTAAGAATGCAGATACCGGAATCACGACACTTGTCAGAATATCGGCGCCGGCATCCCAACCGTCGGAATCCAGAATGCAAGCACTGGGGTTCAGGGGAGGGTAGGGTAAGGGGTTAGAGTTAGGCACTAGGGGGAGGGTTAGGGTTAGGCTGAGGGGGGAGGTTACGGTTAGGCTGTGGGGGGAGGTTAGGTTTAGCCTGCGGGGAGGGAGAGCTAGGTTTAGGCACATTGGGGGTCATTCAGACCCGCTCGCAGGACGCTCGCAAGCGGGTCGATGTTACCCCAATGGAGGGAGCTCCGTCGTGCGCATGCACGAGACCCGGACAGCGACAGCCATGCTGTCGCTCCGGGTCTCGCACCAAAGGGGGTGTGCTGTCGCTGGTGACTGACAGCACGCCCCCTTTGGTAGGCGTGCCGGGGGTGTGGCTGCCAGACGGAGGCGTTCCCATGGGAACGTCTACCGTCTGGGTCCGGCCCCACTGACATCACTAGTGATGTCAGTGGGAGTGATTTTGGCTCTGATAGAGCCAAAATCACTCCAGGGTCACTGAGACCCTACCGCAGGGTCTCGTCGCAAGCCCGATGGTCACGATGGTCTTGACCATCGCGACCATCTTTTTGGCCGCTCGCATATGCTGTGGGTGGTCACCCACAGCTATGCGAGCGGCCAGGAGGCCGCTCCATTTTTAGGTAGGAGGGCCCTGATTCAGAGCGAGCGCTCTGGTCAGAGCGTCCAGCTCTGAATCAGGCCCATAGGGTGGAGGTTAGGTTTAGACCTTGGAGAGGGAGGATTAGGGTAAGATGTTAGGCTTACTTACCTGGGGGCGCTGCCATTCTAACCTGGTCAGCATCCCTAGTGCCGGCATCCCGTACCCAACCCGATCCCGCTTTAGCGATAATGTCCATAAGGACAAACAGAAAGATGTCGTTAGCTAACACAGCCACGTTCTGAAAAGCTAAGCTACTGTAAGCTTTTCCGAGCTTGATAAATAGACCCAGATCATAGTTCTCTGTGAGATAATGGGGACTGCAGTCTGCTGAGTTAGTATAGTAACAGTAATGCAGGAGATATCACTGATATCTCCTGCATTAGGCTATTTTTAGATAGCCACAAATTCAATTGCTGTAAATGTAAATGTGGATTGGACTCACGTTATATTTTATCTTGAAAACTAACTGCATATACTGGACACCAATGGCCTGGCAATCCCATGCAGCTATAAACTGTGCCCAGTGCCTTCACAATGGTGTTCAAATAGAATTATCAAAGGCACGACACTCAGGTCAGGAAACAACTCACACAGCTACAGCAGCTATAGTAGTCAACGTACCAATTATTTAGGGGTCTATTCATCATCACTTAATTTCTGCAAAAGCAGGTAGAAATTAACATTTTCACCTGCTTTTGTAGAAATTAAGTTTTCGGGCCATTCATCAAAAAGGTAGTGCTCCCTCCACTGGACGCTGGGGCTTTTGTGCACCTGCGTGACCTGTAGATCATGCAGGCGTACTAGTTTCACTGCTCCGAAAGGAGAAGTGAAAAGATTCACCGGCTCCGAAAGGAGCAGTGAAGAGACTCGGGAAGACAGCTGATTTTCAGATCAGCTGTCTCTGCGCCGGAGCAATGATGAATTTGCGTCGATTTGGCATGGTAATTATCAGGGTCCCTGATAATTAACATAATGAAAGGGACCTTACTGTCTTACTGAAACGTTGATTACTATAGTTGCTGTAGCTGTGTGAGTTATCTGCTGACCTGTTTGCTGTTCCTTTGATATTTCTATATACAGTATTTGTATACAGTATATATTTCTATATATTTGTATACAGTATGTATACAAATATATATTTGTGTACTATATATATATATATATATATAGATAGATAGATAGATAGATAGATAGATAGATAGATAAATAGATAGATATATAGATATGTAAAAAAAAATTAAAATCATTCCTGTTGTGGGTTATTTTGATTGCATGGCTTTTTTTATTTCGCAATATTACATTTAGCTATTATGATGTTGTGTCATATGTAATAAATATTGTGTTTAAATTTGTCAAGACTGTGTTTGCATCCTGCGGAGTCTTCTTTTATGTTATGGCAACAATATTCTAAATATTTTCTCATGTAGGAAACATCAAACATAATATACTATCTTTATATACTCTATATATTGTATTTAGAATTACTTCGAAATACACATTTCATAGCTCAAGGCCTCTGGTAACAAAAAAGATGACATGTAACTGCATCAACATCTGTGAAATCACATAATCTTTACCATAAATGTGTGAGTTATTTGTAGAGCTATTTTGTAAATACAATGAAGCTTTATTTTAAGTTGCAATTGGGAGTTGAAAAGTTAGTTCTACTGTTGTATGAGCTCCACATCCAGTATAGAATTTGTTGGATAGAAACTGAAATAAAACCAAAACAGTGCACATCCCCCACCGCCACCAGTTTAATTTTTAAACTTTAGGCCCAGGCAGTGCTGGTCTCTTATGGATTGCTCAGACGCGTCCCGGGCCATGACCTAAGGAGACGCGGTGGCGTGACATCATAGGTCACGCATGCCGCGTCGCTGTCCCTCCCGCCCGCACTATGCTCACTGCTCTGCTCTGTAGTGAGTGACTAAGTGGGTCTCTTACCACTACAGTGTTGCAGCAACATCTGCAGCTGAGGAACAGGGACAACTGCGATCTCTGCTATTGAAAGGTAGGGGGCAATTTTTGTGGGGGGCCATTGTGATTGTGATTTCTTCTGTTGGGGCCACTGTTATTGTGTTCTGTTTTCTCTGTGGGGGTCACTGTTGTGTTTTTTCTGTGGGGGCCACTCTTGTGTTTGTTTTCTGTGAGGGGCACTGTTATTGTGTTTTTTCTGTGGGAGCCATTGTGATGGGGCAATTGTGATTGTGTTTAATTTCTACAAATTTTAACAGGAATAATAACAATCAACAACATATATTAAATATATGTTGATATTAATTGTTAAATATTATATTTGAAAAAAAAACTAATTATGTGCCTTGGCAGTGTCAACATTTTGTTTAGTGCACCGCGAGTTATAAAAGGTTGAAAATCACTGTTCTAGAAAATAATAGCTAGAATCTGATTGGTTGCTATGGGCAACATCTCCACTTCTAAAAACCCGCACGTTAGTAAATATACTCCTAGATCTGTACATTTAAGTAAAGGCTTACATTACATCCAAGTTTTTAGCTGTTTCTCTTATAATCCACCCTACAGTATGTGCTAAGATAGTGAAGCATAAGTTTCTGGGGGATTAGATCATAATGAATATTTTGGATCTCCTGGATGGCAACGGGGAGAGTGTCGTAAAGTTGAGGCTCTAATAAAATTAATAGGCCCATTATAATGTTTAGCTTATGGCCTATTACATGTTTAATTCAGAAGCATGTTAGGACAACTGGGGCCTGATTCTGAGTCTGATGTATTGTGAAACCAGTCCTATTTAACATATGCTAATGTAAGTTTCTTTTAGGCTAATACAATGATCTGTATGGCCTGAAGCGGGAAGTTGTACCGCCCACTGTTTTTACGTTGTAACCAGTGGCGGCTCCAGAGATGGGGCTGCAGCGCAGTCCAAAATTCAAATAGAAGAACCACACCAACTACCAGTGAGTCCCGGCCGGCAATGTATGGCAGTGTGTGGGGTGGCAGTTGGTGTAGCTCCCCTATTTGAATTTTGGACTGTGCTGCAGCCACGCCTCTGGAGCCTCCACTGGTTGTAACCATCATCATTAGTATCGCCACTTGCTTGTCCTATGTTGGATGCATGAGATCTGTGAGAAACCGGCCTAGTTTCAGTGTACGCGTGACTCAGGATAGCACAGTGGAAAGAAGAATGAAAGAAAGGGAACACTGAAGAAAGAAGGCTGTGTTGAAGAGGACAGAATGGCGGCAACAGATGAAGATGCCAAAAGTCCTGGAAACATGTTGGACCCTGCAAAAAAGCTTAAGCATACTGCCATGGACCAGATGAAGTCTGGGTCTGAAGCTGTGCAAAGCCCTGAGGGTGCGGGAGGTTCCACACCTCAGGTGAAGAGAGAGAAGAGTCTTCTATCGGAGGTGTGGATGGAACAGAGTAAAGTCCAGCTGAAGACCTCAGAACAGGTAGGGCCTCACTGGGGACCCACCTGTGAGTGCTCCCCCTAGACCACCATGGTTGAAAGCAGGAACTAGGCCAGAGGCGTAGGGCTTTGAGCCATCATATACTAAGGAGCCCATTGAAAATGGGCACTAGGCCCAGAACATTAGACTCCTAAACTTAGAAGACCCATTGTAGGTGGGCACTAGATCTGAGGCCCATGCACTAGGCCCCAAATTTTGGAGACCCATCATAGGCAGGCACTAGGCCTGAGGCCCAGGGCATTAGGCCCCCAACTTAGGAGGCCCATTGTAGGTGGGCACTAGGCATTAGGCCCCATACAGGAGGGTAGTATATAGCCAGGCAGGATACCAAGGGCATAAGGCCCCAGAAACTAGAGCCAATCCATTTAAAGGGGGTGGAAATCTCAATTTCTGGAAGGGCACTAGGCCCTATTATCACCAAAGCAAATGCTTGGAACCTGGGTAAGCCTGTATGGCCGGGTGTGACAAGACTTAATTTCCATGCGACTGCCCTCTGTGTGAAGGGGCTCATCCAGCTCCCATACCACGTCAGGTCCCTGGTAAAAGGGGATGACTGAAGTTGTGCAGACGCTACCCGACTGCCGCCCTTTGATGAATGGTAAAGGTACAGGTGAACTAAACTCCCTGATAATATTCTCCACATATTATATTATTTGAATAGGGAATCTGACTGGCATAGGCAGTTAGAAGGTAATAACTGTAAGGACTAAACAAACTTTTGTCTTGCATATGATGCATGGTGTTTGGATTATTTGAAACTGTGGGGAATCTGCAGAATAGGAGAGCTGGTAATTTATTACACTACACCATACCAAGTTGTTATTGTGTACTTGCTGTTTACACTAGGTTAAGCGATATGATAGGGCCCTATACCTATAGTTGTTGTTTAGAGGGGTGGCACATAGCAGGGCATATATTAGGTTGTCCTGTGGGTGGTGATATTACAGGTCTAGCAGTGACAACCCGCAAGGTGTGATACTGTGATATACTGCATCCCACAAGCTATTCACCGCTTGTATCTTGCGCCTCTACCAACATACAGTCACTGGCTGGTGGTCTGTATGCTCCGCTCAATGCTGAGTGTCTGTTATATGCATACTGTACTTGTGAGGAAGGCTGTACATTCACGTTACTGCTAAATAACCAACCCACTGGTTAAGTACTGGGCTGTTTTCTGACTTAGGAGATCCGCTGGTGTGTACTATAACTCCACCTTATCACCGCCAACAGTACACACACATTAAAGCCTTTCCTCAACCAGCCCTGACAGTATAACGAGCTGCGTCCAATTCAGAATCAGGCCCTAATCTCCATATTATTAAGGTCAGAGATAGAGTAAATATGATTTGAGTGTAGAACAGGAGTTTTAGTGTTGAAAAGACAGTTGTGAAAGAGAGGAATCTTTAAGTGGATCAGGAGCAGTATTAGGGTGTGAGATGCTGTATCGAGCATGAGTTAAGACAACTTACAGAAAACGCATTTACCAATTTGAGCAGGAACATATGAACATTTTTATGTTGGGGTACAAGATATAGTTTAATTATGGCACTCCCTCCCCCTCTATCCAGGTTACCTGTTGCTGGGTGGAGGCAGGCTGTGCATTATAGCAATAAGTTGCATGGCTTCTGCACTACATGGAGAAGGAGGTGTAATGTCTGGTCTTTTAACTTAACATCTCCTCCTCCACAGTGCAGAGTGGGGGCCATGCAGCCCCTTGCCATAATGAAAGAAAGAAATGGGAGCGCTGTCCAATGGCTGCTGATTTGAAAAATATTTAGAATTTATTGCACATAATCACATTAAAACCTAGATCAATCAATCAATAGTACACAGATGGATAATCATTTTTAAAAATAATATTAGTATCAAAATGGAACAAGCACAGATTCGGCTCTGTAAAAATATTATAAAAATACTAGAAAGTGAACTTCTTCTCAATAATTCTGGGTCAGAGCACATCAGATGTCATGTCACCAGTAGTTCAAAAAAAAGTAAATTATGATGAAGCACAGTGTTAGGTGTTAGAATATATCGTCACAGTCAGTAAGCAGATGTTGTTAGCAGGCAGTCTCAGCCAGTGGTATGAATAGGTTAGTATTTAGTAGACAGTCAGCAATACTTTAAGATGATATAATGAGCAGTACATTACCAACCAACTGAATAATCAGTGTCCAGTATGGTGAATCTTTTCCCTCACCTCTACCCCTAACATATAGGGGGTAGGATTTGAATAGCTCCTGCCGACGTTTGTGGGATGTCTCCTGGACACTTAAAAAATGTGTCTGCTATGCACACCTAGCGATCCGGGGTGCTGAGGTATCAGGCAGAGGGACCTCTACTGCTGGTCCACGGCACTCGAGGACGCTGGTAGCACTGTGTAATTCACTGGTGCCTCGCGCTTCGCTACTTCCGGTTTCAGGCTACCGGTATTGCGTTCCACCTGCTTTTCAAATGCCACTGATGCGTTTCTCCGCAGTATGACACGGCGGTTTCATCAGAGGATATAATGTGCAGTCCCTGACCATCTGTGGTAGCCGTTCCACTCGCACCTTCAAATGTCAGACTGGTGCCTGAAATCTTTGGGGAGGGGGGGGAATCAAGTCCCCCTTAACCCCCCCTCCCCTTCTCTTTACTTCCGGCGCCTATGTATGTGAGCAATGGAAAACTAAAAATAATATAATGGCAAGGTTGGCAATGTGATAATATGTAGTGAATTGAGAGAGGTTAATTAAGAGATAGGTCAAAGCTTGGTTTTGGTAGGCTTTAGATGACGCAAGGGGAAAAAGGGAAAGTAAGTGTCAAAGGGGACAGCATTTAAACAATGTTTATTATATATTGTAAAATAAAGTTAGATCACAGTTTGGATTCAATACCTTCATGTATCATAGGCAGATACCATGGACAGGGAACCGATATGTTTCCCGGGGAGGAAAACGGCCAACAAGCAAACTGATCGAATGTCCCGTTACAATATATACCTGAAATAAAACAGAACATGGTCATTTATCAAAACTACCTTCTCTGTAGCCAGATAACAATATATACTGTACATATATACAGAAATGTCCGGAAGGTGCCACAAATGTACAATACAGAATATTTAATCCTAAAGAGTCCAATACTGGTAACTTCTTTTGTACGTAATTGTTCCCCACACTTTGGAGTTCTTCCGTTGGGGTAGTGTAATGGAGATGATGGTATCTTCAATGAAGCGACGACCACAGATGGTTAGTCTTTATACAGTCAGGTCCTATAATGAGACCCTTGCACCAGATGCACCCAGAGAGTAGTACAACAGCTTTTAGTTTGAAGTATTGCAAATTTATGTTGATTTATAATTAACAGACAAAAACATATACATAAAAGCTTACTTCAATTAATATCAGAACACCACCAATTGTATATTGGCAACAATATTCCTTTATCTGGCCCTGTTATTGGGGTAAAGCTTCTTGACTGTTTTCAGACCAATATGGCGGTTCCATATAAAATCACCCACCACTGTGCATGTATATAAAAAATAGAAAGTCATATGGGAATAATATACATTTAGCACATTCTTCTGTGGTTAGACTGTTTGCAAATGGACCTAAACAGTGATATATTTATAAAATTTTTCAGAGATATTTATCATACCACCAGTTGGTATGAGAATGTATGCATTAACCTTTTTCTGTCTACCTCTTGCTTTTCAACATGTTAGAATATACATCAACTGCAGGCTGAGTATAACTTAAAATAAAAAGTTACATTACACTGGATGGTGCTATATCTTAAATTGTGACAGTACACTCTATTATACAACTTATTTTTTTTTTTTAATTCTCCACCTAAAAACATTATGAAGTCTTACAGGTACTGGTCACAATAAGGTTTATCTCACAGTCTTCCCTGCAAGATCATGCTTGCAATAAAGTAGGTGCTTGAAGGGTTCCAGTGATATTGTCACCACCCAGAAGACATCTGTAACACCCCGCTGCTCTAGTGAGGGGGATTACATGAGTATTAGATCCTTCTACTAGGTATGTCTACAGAGATGTAAGGGGAAGGCAATAAATGTATACAAACCCCGTCAGGCGGTTATTAAATTTATTTCGGCAAACACTTCCTACTAGAACAATACTTCAATTAGGCTTCTGACAGACAATATATACAACTTTGCTATATTTTCAACGTGTGCAGCTATTTTGCAGGAACTCTGGTTCGTTGTATCAACAGGAACACTGTGGAGCAAAAGGTTAGTATAGCAATACCTTGTCTGTTATATCATACATCGACAGTCAACATACAATCCTTACTAAACTAAATAAATAAATGTTAAATGAAGTCTAATTTTAACCTATTTTACTACTAACACTTCCTTGCCTGGAAGCTAATAGTCACTAAACCAGTTTAGTGCTTCAGTGACCGTTGGTGCACTATAAGTTTCCCAGGTTAAGTAATTTGAACTACGGTGGTGGTGATCACAATATCTTTTGCTATTCTTTACTGGGGATGTAGTCAGGAAGCAGACAGTCTAAATACCGACCGCCGGCTTCCCGACCCTCTAATCCCAACAAAGTACTAATGACAGGCGTCGAAAATCCGACACCTGTCATTAGACCTACGCTGGGAGCCCGATGTCAGGCATACCGAATGAAAGTAAGCCGGGCACGGACAGCCGCAGGGGGGGAGGGTTAGGGTTATGCACCCCCGGGGAGAGGTTAGGGTTAGGCACCCCCCCGGGAGACTTAGGGTTAGGCTGCGGGAAGGGGGGGTTAGGTTTAGGCACTTAGAGGGGGGTTAGGCACTTGGGGTGGAGGTTAGGGTTAGGTACCCCTAAAGGAGGGTTAGGGTTAGGGGGTAAAAATAGGTTAGTTAGTACTTACCTTTGTAGCTTTGGGATCTTCACCTCTACCGGGCCTCTGCGGTCGGGATTTGAAACGCCGGCCACACGGCCGGTGGTATTACATACTACACCCCTTTACTGATGTATCCTAGATTAGTGTTCTCATTAAAGTCTGGATTTAGGGCCTGATTCAGACCCACTCGCAAGCGGCTGTCCGCTCGCAAGTGGGTCGATGTTGTGGTCTGCGCATGCGCACGATGGCGGGAGCTCCATCGTGCGCATGCGCCAGACGCGACGAGCGAAGGACTTTCCTTCGCTCGTTGTGTCTGATCAAAGGGGGCGTGCTGTCGATGTTGATTGACAGCACGCCCCCTTTGGTGGGCGTGCCGGGGGCGTGCCTCCCTGACGGGGGCGTTCCCACGGGAACGCCTCCCATCAGAAGCCGGCCCCACTGACATCACTAGTGATGTCAGTGGGAGTGATTTTGGCTCTGATAGAGCCAAAATCACTCCGGGGCTTGCGGTTGAAAACCTCAACCGCAGGCTCCGGCTTGCAGTTTCGATGGTCGCGATGGTCAAGACCATCGCGGCCATCAAACTGCGCGCTCGTATAGGCTGTGGGTGGTGACCCACAGCTATACGAGCGTCCAGGAGGACGCTCCATTTTTATGGAGGGCGGCCCTCATTCAGAGCGTGCGCTCTGCTCAGAGCGTACGGCTCTGAATGAGGGCCTTAATCTTTTCTGTGGTTGACTTTTACTGCGGTCTTGCTAATTGGTGATTAGAGGAATAGTTACAATAGCTGACTCTTTGCTGCTCTCTAAGTACAAGTATGTATCAGTTTAGTAGCAATTGTGGGCGAGAGTACTTGTATTAATTGGACTGCAGTCCGTGCCTGTTACAGTAACAGCTGTGCCTAACAAGTATTTGACAGGCTGTGGAGGCAGGTAATTTAACTCTTCTAACATTAGTGGGAGCCTATTGCTCTTCCCTGTACAGTAGTCTGACTCCTGACTATGGCCCTCATTCAGAGCCGTACGCTCTGAGCAGAGCGCACGCTCTGAATGAGCGCCGCCCTCCATGAAAATGGAGCGTCCTCCTGGACGCTCGTATAGCTGTGGGTCACCACCCACAGGCTATACGAGCGTGCAGTTTGATGGCCGCGATGGTCTTGACCATCGCGACCATCGAAACTGCGAGCCGGAGCATGCGGTTGAGGTTTTCAACCGCAAGCTCCGGAGTGATTTTGGCTCTATCAGAGCCAAAATCACTCCCACTGACATCACTAGTGATGTCAGTGGGCCGGCTTCTGACGGGAGGCGTTCCCTTGGGAACGCCCCCGTCAGGGAGGCACGCCCCCCGGCACGCCCACCAAAGGGGGCGTGCTGTCAATCAACATCGACAGCACACCCCCTTTGATCAGACACAACGAGCGAAGGACTTTCCTTCGCTCGTCGCGTCTGGCGCATGCGCACGACGGAGCTCCCTCCATCGTGCGCATGCTCAGTGCAGAACATCGACCCACTTGCGAGCGGACAGCCGCTCGCGAGTGGGTCTGAATCAGGGCCTATGTCTCACTTTACTTAGCGCTGCGGTTCACTGTGGCAGCGAGTGTAGTGCAGGCTGACTATAGATTCCAATAAATCTCCTTCTGACTGCGGATCCTGACACTGAAGTGTAAGCTGTCATAAGACTAAAGGGCTCAGTAATGCGACCGAAATTACACTGCTATAGGATAGTGTTCAATGGCTGCCTAACTGCCATCTGAGGACAATGCTACAGGATGCTTGGTGATTCTGTGTACTTTCAGTCTCACCACTCCGATGCTTGGTCTCCCTGGCCCCACGTTAGTTGATCACTGCCTCTGTGGTGTGGCTTTGCCTCCGGACCGCTCAGCAAACCCCAGTACTCACTACGCATTGCCGCCTCAGCCTCGCCTCCTTCAGCCGCGACTCCCCTACAACTCATCGGAGTCATCTGGGCAATGAGATAAGCTGCCTCCGGCTACACTGCTCCTGCGGTCCCTTCAGTCTACACTGCGCACTCTGTACTGCACGGAACTCATAGGCAAACGCAGGGGGTTCCGGTTGCCTGGAAACAGGGGTGTATCTAGGGATCCAAGCCCCCCTGGCAATGTAATGGACTGGAGCCCCCCTACCCCCCCATGCAGTGCCCCCAGTAGTAATCCCCCCTATGCTGCATTGCCCCCAGTAGTAGTCCCCTCTATACAGTGCCCCCAGTAGTGACCCCCCCCTAAATTGCCCCCAGTAGTGGCCACCCCTATACAGTGCCCCCAGTAGTGGCCACCCCCCCTAAATTGCCCCCAGTAATGGCCAAACCTATACAGTGCTCCCAGTAATGGCCACCCCCATAAATTGCCCCCAGTAGTGGCCACCCCTCCACCCCTATACAGCGCCCCCAGTAGTGGCCACCCCCCCTAAATTGCCCCCAGTAATGGCCACCCCTATACAGTGCTCCCAGTAGTGGCCACCCCCATAAATTACCCCCAGTAGTGGCCACCCCTCCACCCCTATACAGCGCCCCCAGTAGCGTGCACCCCCCATAAAGTGCCCCCAGTAGTGCCCCCCCCTGTAGTGCCAGGCTTACACACACGCACACAAAGAACAAAATAAAATTCAACTTACCTAATCCACGCTTCTGACGCGACCGCCGCTGTCCGCTATGAGTCCCGGCCCGCTCTTCTCCTGCATGGGAGAGACGTCATGATGTATGATGTCTCTCCCATCACATGCTGCGGGGGAGCCAGAACACGGAGCTCATGAGTGAGCTCCAGCCTGCTCCCTCCGCGGACGACGCAGCAGCAAATGAGAGTCTGTCTGACTCTCATTGGCTAGCTGCTATTACAAACACACAGCCGCCACTGGCAGCTGTGTGTTTGTAAACTGTGTAGGGCAGACCCTCTCACTGCGGTCTGCCCTACACTTGTGCGGCCGGGGGACTTGTCCACCCCTTGGCTGTTGGTGGCACTGCCGAACGGCACCCCCCCTTTGGTCGGCGCCCCTGGCGAATGCCATCCTGGCCAATGGGTAGATACGCCCCTGCCTGGAAACCCCCATTCCCAGCCCACACCATGACCACAAAATAAATAGTAATATAATAGAATATTACTAATGCTGCATGTTCTTCTAAGTATCACAAATTAAATAATTACCACCACCTGTGGATCTTTTAACATGTCAGCCAGTAATAAATACACATGTGCATCAACTAGGAGATATGAAAAACATGCACTGTTAGGGGTGCACTGCTATAGACCATCAATAGGGTTCATTATTAATATCATATAATAATACAATATCCAAGTGCATAACGAGACCAATATGTACATATATGTCCAGGGCAGTGCTAGGTTCTTCTGCTGCTCCTGCAGACTCCAGGGCTTGCTCCCATAGTCTGGAATGGTGCCCACATCTGACACAAAATCATTCAGCTCAGGCAGGATGGCACTACTGCTGCATCTAATGGCTTAGTGTGATCACTGATCCTGTATATGCTGGAGTTATAACACTCAATAAATCAAAACACTTTGTATGATGCATATTAAAGCTAGATACGTGATGATTATGTCCTTTTCATGGACTGGCCACACACTGCTTTCTCTTAGCTCCGGCTTCGCCCGGGTCTGCCTCCGTCTGTGTAATAGCTACAATCCCTCTCAGTTCCCAGTGTTCTCCAGCGGCTCCATCAGTGGCACTCAGCAGCGCAGATCCGTTGCCACTGACAGTTACCACACAGCCCAACTGTCAACTGCCGGTGAGTGCTCTCTTTAAGTTCTCTCCTCAGGTGCCTGGATGTGACCTGCTGGAGACATGAGACACTCTTCAACCGGCGCATTGTCATTTAGACCTGTCACTCAAGCGCTGGCTCCTGCAGTTTCCCCACTGTCACCAATGTACCTACATGAGGATATCACACATCCAGCGATGCCTCTCAGGCTTTGTTGGACCCCCATTGCCAAGTATAGGTAATGCCATCTCTTAATAAATTGATTTTAATTGCGATCCTTGTAGATTTCCATGGGGATGGTCAGGGCTGCCATCAGAAATTGTGGGACCCGAGACTGACAAAATAGACCTCCCCCTTATCTTATCACCTTGAAGAAGGCTCCTTCTAGCTTTTTCTGCTGGTCTGGCTGGCTAGCACTGCTCCTCATGTGCCGCAGATCCTCTGACCTCTCCCTTCCAGCGGCATGACATCATGCACCCCGACAAAAAAAACTTTATTGAACGAGCGGCCCTGTCATTCAATCAGCCTCAGGTAGTCAGCGCGGTGTGCCAGTTGAAGTAGGTCCTCCTTACACTCCCAGGCTGCAGGGATGCTGCTCCCAGCTCCATAGCACTGCAAGAGTTAAAGCCCCACCAGTTTAAGTAGTGTCCACGCAGAGCCACTGCAACCAGGACAATTATCTCAGACTGCAGGGCTAAGAGTGACCACATGCTGTGTACCCCAGTGCAGAGAGGGGAAACAGACCAAAAGGAGAGCACACTTGGTGAATCTGAGGGTTCACCTCCAGTGCGGCAAACAAGTTGTGTTACAGTTTCAGCCAAAGAGTTCCCACTTGTCTCACAGCCTCTGGAGCCCAAATTCAGCTAGAGAAGGTGATAAGGTCCCCCAGCAGAATCCTGGATGCAAGTTTTGGAGGGAACCAACCCCCACTCCAGACTTTCCAGCACCTGGGTGTAGTTAGCTGCCCAAGTGGACTCCGGGACAGAGGAGTAACCACTTTCCACTGTCCATTATGGGCTATGTAAAATGTTTGCATGCAAAGCACATACACATAGGTTAATTGGTGAAGCGATCCAGGGCGGGCTTACTCCCTGTGGTATTGCGTGTTACAACTGGATAAAAAGAGTGCCTGTGAGCCTTGAGTGTGTGTATCCTCTGACTATTGAAGAATATATGTATGCTGTGTTTGTCCCAAGCACCTTCAGCAATAAACATCTTGCCTTAAGATGCCTGCATCTGCTTGTATCCTGTGACTACCATAGTAGCGCCAAATACTTATTTGTTCTCCAGCTGTTTTGGATTTAATCCAGTGTCTCCAAGCTCAAGCCACTGCCAGCTACCTAGTACAGACTGGTCCATAGTGAGGGACCAGTGAGAATTAGCAGACACCAGTCAGGAGGTGTTGCTGCAGCATTTCCAAACATATCCAGAAGTACTGTAGGTGGTTCCAGGTGCCAGTGGTAAGAGCCCGGGTGGAATGAGCAGTTCCAGATGCTGGTGTAGAAGTCTGGTGGTGGCAACAAGTTTCAAGCCCACCTAGTGGTTTGTCAGGCGGTTACAGACAGTGAAAATGAATGCCTACGAGTGGTGAAGTAAGCTCACTGCAGTTGCTTAAGGGCGAGTAACCATCACTATTCTAGCTAAGTTCAAAAATGTGTGATTGCCTTGCAGAGCAAGGTCATACAGTCACATTATCAAACTTTAGAAACAACAGTATTATTATGAACTTTTATTTATAAGGCATTACAAAGTGTACACAGCGCTCTACATGGTAAACAGAAAATATTTCACAGTAATAGGGTATCAGAGCATAAGTAAATAAGCATACTGTATATACCAAACATTAAGATCACACTATCTACTGGGTAGGACAGATATCAGGGACAAAGGTAGGGCAAATCTCTGAAGCTTTCAGGAGTGATGGGTGGGAATTGGTTCAGTACTCAGTGATCCCGTTCCCAATGTATAGGTGAGCATACAGAGTCAGTGTGGAAAGCCCATCTGGGATCAAGTGGCTGATCCCAGCAATGGCACAGGAACAGGGGCCAGTGTGGATGTGTCCTCTGCGGGACACATCCATAGCTGGTGCTGGGACAGTGAGTGTGTCCGCAGCACAATCGGTGCAGGCGCGGTGGGTACCTGGTGAAGGGACCGCCTGGTCCCTTCCACCAGCCCCAATGGTAAAGTGTGTGGCAGGAGAAACTTGGCTACGTGCGCAAGCTAACCTTGAAGTGGCGTCTGTGCCGGCGGGTGTTTGGCTTGTGCTGCGAGCCAATCATGGCTCGCGGTCTAGCAGCCAATAGGAGGCGGCCACAACGAGCCAATCGCAGCTTGCTGCGTCATAGCCCTGCCCACTTGCAGCGTCTTATAATAGATGCCGCAGAGAGGGAAGAGTCAGTCCGACGGCAGAGAGGGAGGAAAGAAGACCTCCCGAAGGAGTGTCGCGGCAACAGTTCCGACGGCCACGGAAGTAGCCAGAAGACGCCGCTGTCAAGAAGATAGATAGGAGGCACCAGCTGGAGGAAGAAAAGAAGAGGCGGCGCCGCTGGCCAGGACAGGCAAGCGGCAGAAGAATGTGGCTGAAGACCATAGAGGACTGTGGGGGTGGAAAGTAAACGAAGCTCCCCCTGCAGCCTCTTCCACCATTCATATAGGTCCTCCGTAAGGCCTACCATTAACCCATCCTTAGGCCATCAGGGTTGTCATGCACTAGGCCCGTGGGGTAAATTCAGACAATAGGCCAGCGGGTGCCATAGGCCCTATAGATAATAAATTAACCCTTTTAGTAGTGAGTGACCTGGGTGTTAGGCCCAGGTCACTAAAAGTGCAAATAGATGGGCCACCCTAAATATTTAAAGTAGCCTGGGTATTAGGCTCAGGCCACTAACTTGCGCCTCAGTTAGACAGGCCCATAGGCCTGAGCCCTGTATAAAGTGGCCCTGGGCATTAGGCCCAGGCCACTTGCTGAGCCCCTCCATTAGGCAGGCCATAGGCCTGAGACCACATTATGGAAAGGGACTCTAGGCATTAGGCCCAAGTCCCTTTGTACCCTGTAGTAGACAGGCTTTAAAGTCTGAGCCACCAATAAGATCCTGGGCATTAAGCCCATGGCACTGAGCCCTTGAGAGTGACTGGGCAGTAGGCCAAAGTCACTGAAATTATAGTTGGATAGGTGGGTCCCTGCATAAGTATATATATATATATGTCAGAAGAGTGTTGTAAGTTCTGCGGCTCTCACCCTCTGGTTGTGTATGTTGTGTGAAGGCGTGGCCCAGCTCATTGATACCCCATGGAGAGCTGTCAGGCTCCTATGGAAATTACGTGTTTCCCAGTCATCTAGGAGAGGAGCTGGCCAGCTCTAGTTAGGCAGGATTAAAAGGGCAGCACTGAGGTTATTGGTCTGTGGTTATCTTGGAATTGTATAAATATGTCCTTATGTATATGAATTGTTGTGCAGTGCCGTGCAGAGTAGATTGATGTAGCCCTGTTACCAACTGTTGCATTTGCAGATTGTTATACACCGCACACAGTTTGTTAGGCCGGTGAGTTAGGGCCAATATTAATGTAGATAGGTGTATTAGTGTGACACACTGTTAGACACTGTTAGACTAGGTTAGAACCCTGCACGACATGTGATTATCTCCCCTACAGGGACCTGTGTGTGGGATTGAGTGGGACGAAGAGTACCTCCGGTGAGAACCTGTGTGTCTGTCTGTCTATTACTGCCGGTTCATCTCTGCCTATCTTCCTTTCTTCAGGGCATACAGTGGACCTTGCACTCTGGTGCAAGGTTGAGTCTTCAGCTGATGCACGAGTACCTATAGGTGAAACTCTGGATCTGAGGCCAAAAGTGCCAGTGATGATCCTCACTTAAAAACCCAAATCTTTTGTGTAGTCGGGTGTATTGGTCGGCGTTGAGGAAGGACGGTTCTCACATCTCCTTCCTCCTAGGCCATCATGTGCTTGTCCTGTTAGGAATTCCAGGACCGTCTGATCAACATACGGCCTGAAGGTGAGAGAGTGCGACGCCAGGTAAGCCACAAAGCTACACCTGCACGCCAGCAGGCACCGCACGGCACACCTCTTACATCAGACAAGGAAGCAGAGCACTGGTGACATGGAGTGTGCTAGAGAGGGACAAGAGGAATGAGGTCCCTACCCCGATCAACAGGGATCAACAGTTGGAGGGAGAACAGGTACAGATAACTGGGTATGGTAACACAAGAGACAAAGGCCCTCATTCAGACCCACTCGCAAGCGGGCGCACGTACGTTAGGCGTACGTACAAAAATATTTAAATTCAATGGCTCGCTCGTATTTTCGTTCGCATCTAAAATTCCTCCCAAAACTCTGAGGACCCCTCCTCTAACTAACGAGCGTACGAAATAGCGAGCGTACATCCCCGAAATGGCTTGAAAGGAACGCACGCACAAGTATAAACAGGAAGTGGCCTTGTCAGATGTCGATTACCTGCTCCTTTATTCTGCCTACCTCCATCAATCGTATCATGCCAATCAATGTATCAATTAGCTTAATTGTTTGTTTTTTTCAACACAATGCAAGAAACTTTACTCTTGTCCGTGTTTGTGTTTACCCGCAGAATACGTACGGATGAAACATTCGCTTTTATTGTTCAAAAAACATGTGAACCACAATTAAACAATTGTACTATTGCTGTGGATCCCCGCATATTTCCCTGGGTTCATTTCTTTATTTAAATTTGCTTACGCATGTCACTGCATCAAGCCTATCATAACTCTCCAGAGATTTCTGGCCCTGTCGAACACATGACTCATACACTAACCAATAAAATTGCTCCTGTTAATTTCCAAAATACATTAGCCAATCAGAAAATTTTTACACACTTTATCAAAAATGATTTTTAAGAAAAACACCATTGCCATCATGAGAGCCTCCGCATTCACCAGGCGCGAGCTGCTGGTGCTTACGGAGGTCATGGATCGCCGGATCACCAGCCAACCTCAACCCATGACCAACCGGCAGAAGCGCTCCGCGTATGCGGAGGCACGGTCCCGCCTGCGGTCCTTCGGCTCACGCCGCAACATCGGGCAGCTGGAGCGCAGGTGGTCCGACCTGCAACGGCGAACGCCCCGCTTGCTGGCATGCTTTCGCATGCAGATCCTGGCAAGTAAGTGTTATGTATTGTGGTTTTAATGTTTGTGTTTGTGGGGCAAACTGCGTGTGCATGTTTTCCTGTCTGTTCTATTTATTATTTGTACTCATATCTGCGTGTGCATGTTTTCCTATCTGTTCTATTTATTATTTGTACTCATATCTGCGTGTGCATGTTTTCCTGTCTGTTCTATTTATTATTTGTACTCATATCTGCGTGTGCATGTTTTCCTGTCTGTTCTATTTATTATTTGTACTCATATCTGCGTGTGCATGTTTTCCTGTCTGTCCTATTTATTATTTGTACTCATATCTGCGTGTGCATGTTTTCCTGTCTGTCCTATTTATTATTTGTACTCATATCTGCGTGTGCATGTTTTCCTGTCTGTCCTATTTATTATTTGTACTCATATCTGCGTGTGCATGTTTTCCTGTCTGTCCTATTTATTATTTGTACTCATATCTGCGTGTGCATGTTTTCCTGTCTGTTCTATTTATTATTTGTACTCATATCTGCATGTGCATGTTTTCCTGTCTGTTCTATTTATTATTTGTACTCATATCTGCGTGTGCATGTTTTCCTGTCTGTTCTATTTATTATTTGTACTCATATCTGCGTGTGCATGTTTTCCTGTCTGTTCTATTTATTATTTGTACTCATATCTGCGTGTGCATGTTTTCCTGTCTGTCCTATTTATTATTTGTACTCATATCTGCGTGTGCATGTTTTCCTGTCTGTCCTATTTATTATTTGTACTCATATCTGCGTGTGCATGTTTCCCCTCTATTTCTGATTTATTCATTCTACTGCTATTTGGCTTATTTGTTGTTTTTTTTTTTTTTTTAGTTTGGTTGCCCGGATTTGTCCATAAACTAACCGCAATTTCTTTGTCATATTTTAGGGGGACAGCCAAGACTCCGCCGTCACCGTCCGTCCAGACGGCGTTCCCGGCCACTATCCCCAACCCCCAGCCAACACTCCACCCCAAATCTTTCCCCTATTCCCCACTCCTCCCCATCCTTCCCAGACCCTCTCCCGGAAATGTCGGGCCTCCTTCCCCTCCGTCCCACTTCCCCCTCTCCTCCACCCACCCCTCTTCCAATTACCCCCTCCCCGGAGTCCATCATAACTCCTCCCCATTCTTTGGGTAATGACGGATCCTCCGAGGAGGATCATGGAGGTATTTCCGGAGCTCCCGTTTTGTCTCCCGGTATGTTTTTTTTTTTTTTTTTTTTAAAGCACAAACTGTTTGTATGTAATCATGTGTCGTGCCTTTCTTCGTGTTTTTGTGGCTTGACTTTTGGTGATTTTGAAGGTTTGCCTTTACCTCTTCCTGGTGATTTCAACATACACATATCATACCTGTGGGAATTTGTACCTAGGCCTTGTATTTTTGCCAGCCCCCCCTTTTTTTTTTTTGGTTTGGGTTTAGGAGTGATTTGGTTGTGTTTTTTTTTTTAATGTGGATTCCCTATTGTTGTATTAACCCACACACTTTTCTCACCCACAGAGGAACAGAGGCGTCGGCAAGAGGTGGCGGATTGTGTGGGGCAGATGCGCCAACATGTCATCGGCATTCTGGTGGCCCTCGACCGGCTGTCTGGCCTCCTTCGGCAGTAGTTTTTTTATTTTTGTTATATTTTCAAAATAAATTTATTAAGACAAATATACGTTGTGGCTCATTTTTAAAAACCAAAACCAAGATAGTTTAGCATGACATAAGTAGACTGTTCCTGCAAGGATTTCCCTTTTTTAAAAGTTAGATTGTGTTTTGTCTTTGTTTGTCAAACAGACACAAGAAACACATAACAGTAACAATGTCATTTCCCTTTTTGGGTGTAGTGTCAATTACATATTTCTACATTTTCCAGGTTCCTACTTGGTGCGCAAGCTGCTTAGGCCAATCTTACAAATCCCAAGGTTGGGCCAGGCTTCCTTTTGGTGTGGATTGGGAAGCTGAAAACATATTTCAGTTTAGCTCAACTGGCGTCAGTACTGGTTTACCCCTTAGTCAAATGTAACTTGTGTTAACCTGGTTACACTTGCTGTTAATGTCCCAAAAAAGGAAGACCATTTCACTCTCCAAACATTTATTCACAACATAACAGAGAAAACAAAGTGGTCACTCCCAAAAAAAGAACACAGTGATAAATTCAAATACAACACATACCAAGAAATAATTAAATAAAAACAAAAAATCAAGAACTGGTTGACGAAGGACCATGCCAACATGATTCCACAAACATGGCGTTGCGATATGGGTTCCAGAATATATGCCCAAAAGGACCAGATCCAGGTTTGGTAAGGGTAGCAGGAAGTAGTGAGCGTTGGAGTGGCAAAGATTATGTGAACAAACAGAAGATGGTGAGAAAAAAAAAAAAAAATTAGATGTTCGCAAACAAACACAAACACATTAGGTATAAACACTGGAGTTTTGTTCAAACTTACCTAAAAAATCTGGCCACCACATCATCGCGTATGGCCCCCCCACATACTGACCTTCGACCAACCTCGGGGGGGCCATCCTCAGGTAAGGCATCCTCTGGCTGCATTGGGACACCACTCCTTATGGCAATGTTGTGAAATATCCCACACAGGACCACAATTTTAGACACCATATCCGGCACATACATGAGCTCGCCACCAGAGCGGTGGAGGCATCTGAATCGGCCTTTTAAAAGGCCGATACAGCGCTCCACCACTTGCCTGGTGGCTGTAAGTGCGGAATTATACGCACTTTGTGGCCCTGGTGTGGGAGCCAAATAAGGAGTGAGCAGCCAGGACATGCAAGGGTATCCACTGTCTCCTGTGAACAAAAATAGACCACATCAGGAACACTGTGTATCAAGCTTAACATTGTTATGTACTAAAGGTCTCCACTTACCCAGAAGCCACGCATCACCAGCTTGTAGGTTGGTTAATTTCTGCCATATCCCTGATTGCCGGATGACGAAGGAGTCATGAGCACTTCCGGGTAATTTAGCATTCAGGGACAGGATCTGGAGGGAGGCATCACATACCACCATTACATTCAGGGAGTGATAGTGTTTACGGTTTCTAAATATTGCCTCCAGCCGTGCTGGAGGCTGAAGTGGTATGTGAGTACCATCCACAACCCCTATCATGTGTGGGAAGCCAGCTATTTGGTAAAAATTGGCCTTGGCCACACTAAGGGCACCCATATCCAAAGGCATTTTAATAAAATGATGGAGGTGCTTGAAAAGTGCCTCCATCACTGCCCTCAGGATCCGGGAAAAGGAGGATTGGGAGATGCCCGCCACTATTCCCACCGTTGTTTGAAACGATCCTGAGGCACAGAAATGTAACACCGCCATAAATTGCGTCAGTGGTGGTATTGCTGTTGGATTGTCAATTTGCCGCTCAAGATCACTTTCTATTAATGAGAGAGTGTCTATGATGATTTTGGGAGGTAGACGGTAGCGTCTTAAAACCTCATCATCGGGCATTCCAAAAAGGGTGACACGTGTTCGAAATATCTGGGGCCTTGCATGCCTACGATGCCTACGCCTGGGACGAGTTTGAGGTTGGTCGTCTTCCGGGAGCAGGGCCAGAACAATTCGCCCCAGATCTACCTGAAATTCAAAGTTTACAATGTAAGGCTTTTGAGCCACCCCAAAAGTAACAAAAAACAACTTAGCTTTCTGATACCATCCATAGCTGCTTACATGCCGGGGTATTGTCATGATACGTATAAACTGTAAAAAAGCCAAAAATGAGACATCAAAAATTTAGAGGGTGAATTTTTGTTTTTCAAATTGTTGCAAGCCAACACATAAAATAGGCGAAACACACATTTGGCCATCGATGAAAACGACATTGCACACCGTACGTCAAATAGGGTTCAAATGGACCCCAAAAATGGAAAAGGGAAAAGCAAAACTGGTTTACATGATGAATAAGCCGCCAAAAATGCGTTAATTAGTTCGCAAATGCAAGTCACTACACCAACAGTCAAAAATGCGTTAATTAGTTCGCAAATGCAAGTCACTACACCAACAGTCAAAAATGCGGTAATTAATTCGCAAATGCAAGTCACTACACCAACAGTCAAAAATGCGGTAATTAATTCGCAAATGCAAGTCACTACACCAACAGTCAAAAATGCGGTAATTAATTCGCAAATGCAAGTCACTACACCAACAGTCAAAAATGCGGTAATTAATTCGCAAATGCAAGTCACTACACCAACAGTCAAAAATGCGGTAATTAATTCGCAAATGCAAGTCACTACACCAACAGTCAAAAATGCGGTAATTAGTTTGCAAATGCAAGAAAAAAAATGGACTTACCCAACTCGAAAATATAAGATTTCCAAAAAAAAGGTCTTTGGGTCCGAAAGCCAAAACAAACTAAAAAAGATTAAATTAGTGTTAAAAAAAAATAGCTAACCAAAAAACAGAAGTAGACACCAATTGGCCACAAATTAGACTGCACAAAACTTACCAAATCAGGAAAGGATGTGGAAAAAAGCAAAAAAATGCGAACGGAAAACTAAAACAACTGTAGCAAAACCAAACAAAAAACCAACTCTGCCAAATCCTCCAACCGCAAACAACCAAATCCAAACAACTTAACCGCCAACAATCCAACAACCCAACCTCGACTCCACACACACCAAGCCATAAATAGTGTTTATTTTCCCGCACAAATTAAGGATGAATCATAGGGACGCACAATCAATGATGCGGCCGCAAACAAAGGACGCATGTATAAATACGTCACGAAATCACATTGAATTTCTGGTTGAATCCGGCGGTAAGGCCTTCATGCATTTTGTCTCAATGATTATTTAAAAACAAATATATTGGTCAAGTTGTGAAGTGGCTAAATCTGCATATTTACCCAAATAGGTGAGGAGGATGACATGGAAGAGACTGCTGGCCCCAGTCAACCCGCCAAAGCTGCCCAAAAAAAAAGGCAGCCACATTTCACAAGCAAGGAGATGGAGGTTTTGATCCAGAAGTGCGTTGACATCCTGCCCCAGGCAGCCAGGAATATGAGCCAAAGCCAGAAGTGGAGAATGTGGGAGGAGGTCGCCGTTGCTGTCAATAGGGTGGGTGATTATGTCCGTCTAGCCCGGGATGTCAAACGGCGGTAAGTAAACACTTTCCCATCCTATAAACAAACCCCATTGTAAAAAAAAGGATAATGGGTCCAATTTCATTCCACAGATGGGCAGACTTCAAATATCGTCTCAAGCAAAAACTTGCCGACAGGGCTAGGCATGCAAGGGGGACAGGTGGGGGTCCCACCCCTGTGTCATTGGAGTTGACAGACTTAGAAGAGCTGGCACAGGGGTGTGTGCAGGCTGTGGAGGTGTTTGGCGTGTCCAACATGGATACGGACATGCCAGACTTTGCGGCTCCTCATGTTGGCCAAGGTAAGTCTTGTGATGTCACCAACTCTGAAATGCTATTGTGCCAATATGTAGATTCTAATGTGAGTCTTTTCGCAATTTTCCTAACAGAGACAGAGGCGGATGAGTCTGCTCCAGAGGGGAGCCTTGGCCGCAGAATTTCTGCTGGCTCTGCAGGGGAGGAACCAGTACATCCGGCTGAGGACCCTGCAGAAGCCAGTCCAGGGCGTGCCCCCTCGCAGGCAGTGGGCCTCCTCACAGAACTCAATTTTAAATCGGATTGCCATACGGAGATTCTGCAGAGGATGGACGCCAGTCTGATACGGGTGGCTGAGGCCCTGGAGCAAAATGCTGCGGCCAACGTGACCATTGGTCAGGCCCTGGCGGAAAATACCAGGGCCAACATCCGCATCGCCGATGCCCTGGAGCAGCTCGTTCGCCAGCACATGGTGGAGCCGACCTCCCTTCCTGCCGGAACATCCGGATCCTACACCTCTGGCACAACATCAGCCAATCCTCCAAATGTGCCTAGCCCTGTGCCTAGTCCAGAGGCCACAACATCTGCCTCTGGACAGGCCAGCCCGATGGCATCCCGGACCCGGTCTGGCGCCCACCCTCACCCAGCCAAACGGGCGAGAAAACGGTGACAGCAATGGCGACTTTTCCCACACTCCTTCTGTGCTTGGCTCATATTCCTTTCTGGTCAAAACTTCCCTCTCCTTTCTTGTGAAATGTTTTTAAATTTTGTATTTACGCTTATGTTAGCAGTTATGGTTTTATTTTTTTTTTTAACAAATATCTTTGCCACAAAAAAAGGCAACAAAATATTAGGGCAATTTGTTTGTGTTTAAACAATAAATTTAAAACAAAAAAATTAGATTGTATTGTGACATTATTGTACAAATGGGTTACATTTAATCCTGGCCCTAAAGGCAAAAACTGACCCTCTTAAAAAAAAAAAAAGGCCTCTTTAAGGAACGTTTAAAAAATCACATAGCGATGCAAATTCCACAGTAAACCAAAAAAAAGGGGAGCTAATTAAAACATGATGACATTATTGTTACAATAGGCCATAACCAACAAATTGTGGCCAAAATAAAACACCAAAAATGTACGCTAATTGATTGTGTAATCATGACATTAGCAGCTCTGATTTCCACCTGCGTACGCTTTTGTGCTATCCCAATAAACTGCTTTCCAAACACATACCAAGCCGGTTTTCAATCCAACACTAATTACTTTACTGACCAGCCGCGATTAATCGCAGCACCATCGTTGAGTCCCGGGACGGAGGAGAAGGCCATCGCCAATGTGGTCGAGTAATCCTGACCCTAAGCTGTGCGAGCATTTTGAAGGGAAAGCGGATGTTCCAGTGACGTATGAGACGGTCCGAACACATTTGACGTTCGCATCTGCTAATGTATGTACGCCCCAAAAACGCCTCGCCACGCCTGCATTTTTTCATCTCCACCCCCGTCAACACCCAAAAACGCCCTGTTCTGTCAATCACATTTGACATGTCACTTCCTGTACGCTATTTTAGGAACGAGAGAAAAAAAACTCGCAATCTGCCGTACGCACATGCGCAGTGTAACACCGACGCATGCGCGGTTAGTCAACATCGGAACGCAACGAGCGTACTGTTGTTAACGTGCGGCTCTGAATGAGGGCCAAAGTTTTCAAATGTCTCCACTTTTTCACATGTGTTTTTGCAGGTGTTGTGAGGGGGTGGTTAACTTCAGCTGCACCCCAATCATTTTAAAAAGATGGCTCCTGTGGTTAGTGTGTATGGCACATTTGACACCATAATCTTATAAGTCAGTATGACAGGAAGCTTGCACCACTGTTTGGATTGGTTGCATGGGTTATAGTTATCGTTCAGTCGGTCACTATATCGATCAGTGTGTATGCAAAAATAATGAACGATAACGACCAACGATGCACGCTCCCGCTGGTCATTGTCGTTCATTGCCCGAACATGCAGGCCAAGCTGACGATATTGTCAGGTTGTTGCATGTTCAGGGATGAGGGAGGGTGCCCAGCACTGAACGATATCGTTCATGATATCATTCAGTGTGTGTGCTCAATCTCATTAACGACATTGAGCACATCCCTGCCGGGGATACACTAGACGATATCGCTCATGGAACGAATTGTCTAGTGCACAGGTTCTCAAACTCGGTCCTCAGGACCCCAATCAGTGCATGTTTTCCATGTCTCCTCACAGAATTGCAAGTGAAATAATTAGATCACCTGTGGAACTTTTAAAATGTGTGAGTGAGTAATGAATACACCTGTGCTCCGGCTGGGTGACCTGAAAACATGAGCTGTGTGGAGTCCTGAGGACCGAGTTTGAGAATCACTGGTCTAGTGTGTACGCACCTTAACTCTATCAGCAGGTCTCATTATTACCACTAACATAATCATATGTTAGACTGGGAAATACTCTAGTATATATGGTTAAATGGTTAAAGAACATAATTATTATTAGATCTCTTCCTGCGATAGTGATGTCTGTGAGAAAGAAATATAGCCAGCAGGTAAAACAAATATGCAAAGCTAAATACTACACATTGATTAGTTTATCCCAATTAGTAATTAATAATTGTAATTAAGTAAAAAATTTAATATTAATACATATTGAAAGCATGTTACAGGTGTGCTTATTACAATTATCTTTGAGTTTTATGTGATAGATGCTGTTATTATTATATGCCCTGGCCATAAAATTATCCTTTTGTAATAAAGCACAGTCATAAATGCTCCCCAAGAGTTACTATTATTAGTTTTTTGATATTTGGAAGCAATATTAATGTTTTTACTGAAAGAGGCTGTAATCCTTTTCAACACACTGGACCCTACCATTTTATTTCAATTCCGCACAAGAGGGTAGACATCCAGACAATACTGTAAGAGCTATTTCACACACTCCGGTTCTGGCTGGCCAGGCAAGAACCGGGCGGTAGCCGGCCGGGGTTTTTCTGGCACTCTGTGCCTTTCACAAGCAGTTTTTTTTTTTTTCCCTATTGGGCATGTGCAGCAGCAGCTGCTGCACAAGCCCGGCCGGCAGAAGCCAGTGTGTGTGAAAGAAAACATTGTTTCCTTTACACTACTGGCGTGCAGGGACTGCACGGCCACGGCACGGCACTGTCCTGCATAGTAGTTTTTTCCGGCTATATCACGACGACCGTGCCGTGACCGTGTCGTGTGAAAGGAGCCTGTTCTTTCCCTGCAGTACTATATTTCACAGCCGGTTAAATACCGGGCGGCTTTTTGCCGCTCGGTCAAAACCGGCATGTGTGAAATAGCTCTAAGAGTGTTACAATGATTGATTTAATCTGAATTTTAAGTAAGATTCCAGACTCTGGGCCTGATTCAGATATAGGGCGTATCCAATAAGCAGCGCTAAAGTAGCGCTGCTAATTGATCACGGCAGGGCTATCATATTAGCCCCAAAGTGCCGCCCGACGCCGGCACTTATCATGGATATTTTTCGGGACTTGATGTGTCCCGAAAAAAAGAATCCACAATAAGTGCCGTTTTTTTCGCTACAAAAAAGGCGAAAACACATAGGTCTGCGAACTTAACGTGGACCCTATGTGTTTTTGTGAGATATATCCTATTATTTTGTTCAAAATAATAGGATAGGGTGGAAAAAAAGACATCTGTGAAAAACAGGGATAATAGGCAAAAAATCCCAGTTTTTCGCCGATCACGGGGATCAATGTTCAGGGCTAATTGGATATCGCCCTAAGACGCTAATGTGTTGCGTGCAAAATCGCAGCAGTAAAAATATGCTAAAAGTTCCAAGGATCACCCGAGCATAAGGACGCCCACTGCAGCCTTCTTACATGCATACAATGTAGCTGACTTGCATAAATATCTGTAACATTGATGCACATCGAGAGGCCATATTGCCCTTGCGGCAGGTCTGACCAGCCACAGACTCGGCAGCTCTCCTGACATGCAGCGCTGTATAGGAGATCGTATGGGCTAATTTATGCACGCCCATGAAACGGCGTTCAGATGGACAGACACACCAGCATTTTTCAGACCACCTCCAAATGCAGACAGCCTGTCACTCACTTTGCAATGGATTTCTCTGTGCATCAGTATTCGCAATGCGATCACTCCGCACACGCAGTATGGTTTGTACGCATGCGCAATGGTAAACAATCGCTCGATCTGTGTACATAATCGCCATTGCGTCCGTCTCTCTGAATCGTGCCTTCGCTAAGGGGTAAATTTACTAAAGCTGCATACACATGTAAAGATTTTCTGTCCAACCATCCAACTAGTTGATTGGTTGGAATGAAAATATGGTATGAAAGCAAATGACAATCAGCAATTTGCTCCCAAATGCCGGAGAATGGACAAAAACTGTTGTTTGAAGAAATTGTTTAGATCAAACATTTAACAAACTTGTCTGACGACCATTTTCATCTGTTTTCTGGCATTTAGGAGCAAATTGCTGAACATCCTTTACTCCCATATGTTACCAGATTTTCATTCCAACCAATCAACTAGTTGGATGGTTGGACAGAAAATCTCTACGTGTGTACCCAGCTTAAGATTCGTGTTGGTCCAAGATTACAAACTCGGGTGAAAATCACGGTTTTTACAAACACAGAAACTTACTATTGTTAAAATCGGGTGTTTTTTTCTTTTAGGGGGGGTGAATTCGGCCGTGTTAGTCTGGCAAATTCGTCCATTTTTTATCACTAGAAATTAATACACCATCTACTCAATTCGGAAGTGCTTAAGTTTTCGTTCACTTCAGCATAACATGGGAATTTACCATTATTCTGATCTATTTTGTTCTATTCGCAGGTTTTTGTAAGCAAATTGGGTAGCAAATAGACCACCTTCTGAGCTGCAAGTTTCCTGAAACATACACAGATCAGTGTAATTTGTGTATGTTTCAGCATGGAAACAGTGTATAAATGGTTACATTGAAAAATTACGTAGGGTCCCCACCCAAAAGTCATAACCAGCCGCTGGCTGTTGACCCAGTCCTGGTTCCTAAAAATACGAGGGAAAAAATTGCGTAGGGGTCCCCCTATATTTAAAACCAGCAGTTGTATTTTACTGTGGAACTACAGGTGCTAGCATGCCTGCCCTTTTGCACTTGTGGAAGTACAAGTGCCAGCAGGAGGTCGGCACCCAAACCCCCGCTGTAAAATAAATAGTTAAATAACCACAACACTCACACACTGTCTAAAATACAACTTTATTACATACACCTACCTCACTCACACATACTTACCTGCTGACAGATGATCTGTCCCCTTCTCCATGTAGAAATCCAATGGGAGTACCTGGAAAAAAAATGCTATACTTACTCACCTCTGTCCTTGCGCTGGTCTCCATAGTATCCCTGAATTGGCAAAAAAAAAACGAGTGACCTGATCCATGCTGGACAAGTATTGGTATGTTTTGTCACATATACCAATACTTCGCGAATGACAGGAGATGATAGGCCTCTACGGGAAATCACACGGCCCGCCAGCCAATCAGAGGCCACTCTACATGTAGCAGCCGCTCTTTGTGTGTTTGTGTGTACAGTGTGTGTATATAATATACACATATATATATGTCTGTATATCAATTCACGTGTGTGCGCATTTATATATGTGCATATATAGCACATATACATACATATCACATGCACATATATATCACACACATAAATAGCATGGTTACTGTACATACATACACATACTTGAGAGGCAGAGGAGAGGATGCTCTCACTGTCCACTGAGTTTGAGAGCAGAGCATATGGCATGACGTGAGGAACTGCTGTGATTGGGCATGTGCAGCTCCCCCTCAATGATAGAGAAACACATCAAGGGTTTACAAGCTGTGTCTACCTCATTTGCAAAATATAGCCCTCCCAATGCCACTGCCTGTATTCAGCCCACCCAAGTATTGACAAACCGTGGTTAAATGTACTGTAGCTTTGAACATTTAGGGTGAAATGTAATAGGGTGCGAGTTCTGAAATGGTGCAAAATTTCTCATATTAAAGGTGCGAGTTGCAAATTCGCATATGTAATAGTCTGCGAGAACATGCAAACTTGTACTAAAATTGTATTTCCACTTCTCGCTTTTGTGCCAAACTCGCATCCAAATGTTTTCAATTAAAAAGAACCAACTCTTCGGATGTAATAGGGTGCAAGTTTTAAACTCGCACAAAACAAGTTAAAAAAATTAAGCGAGATTAGCCTCAGCAGCAGCATGTTTAGCAGATCACTGAGATCTGCATAGGCTTCTGTGTGTTAAAAGAGAATGAAAGTGTTAAAGAAAAAATGACGTGAGACGGTCTCTGTGACCTGATCCTGGTTGTGAAAATTTGGAGTAAACCGTAGGGGTCCCCGTATTTTCATCAACCAGCACCAGGCTCTGTGAGCTGGTCCTAGTTGTGGAAATATGGTGGACAAAATGAGTAAGGGTCCCCCGTATTATCCACAACCAGCACCGTGCTCTAACTAGTGTGACTGTAATGTCACAGCAAAGGGAGACTCTTGACTGGGTCCACCACCAAAAGCATTCCTAACCCCACACTAGTCAGCCCAGGCCAGGGATTCCTCGGGAAGTGGGGACACTCCCCAATAAAGGTCCCTCTCCCCAATAAAAGCACTCCCCCTCGAGCATACCTCCGGGCCTAGGCTGATAGCCCGGGGTTATCCTCTACACCCCTGGGCAGTGACTGTGTAGTCGATTGTGTAAAAAATATAGAAATAATATTGTCCTATACAGCAGGACTCAAGGTCACAGCAAGTCTGCCCTGCTTGCTGGCACTTGGAGAACCACAAGTGCCAGCAAGCCCAGGCATTAAGGAACAGCTGGTACCTATATTCCTCCTGTAAAATAAATATTTAAATAAAGACAATACACACACCTAGGATTGTAATATTTTATTACAAACTCAAACTCACGCACACACAGTAAATACTTACCTTTACTTCCTTGCACCGGTTGGACATCTTCTCCAAGCAGCATCCAGTCTTTGAAAAATAAAAAATAAAAATACCGGAGTCTACCGGACTTAATACTACAGTTTAAGTACACTAAGTACAGTACTACACGAATACAGCTTCAGCCACAATATTTCCCATAGAAATCTATGGGCGGGCCGTTTATTGGCTTAAAGGGCCGAGCCCCCACAGCCAATAAATGCTTCTCTATAGACTTTAATAGTGGGAATGGAGGGTTATTTGCAGTCATTCCCACCATAGAAATTTACCAGTAGACCTGTAAACTAGATTCATAACCCTTGTTAGTAGTTGTGCCCATCTTAGTTAGTAGTATGAATCAACATATCTGAACAAAACCAAAACCATAACATTTGAGGGCGATTTTGGCAAAAACAAAACATGGGTGTCCGTACACATCTCTAGAAAATAGCAGTTAGCCATTACTAACTTCATTATTTTAAAAACAAGTTAAATGTTTTCAAAGGCTGACATTTTTTTAAATACAGTATGAAATAAGTATAAGGATTCACATTCCCTTTCAAAATGATAAATGTCACATTTCGGTTAGTAACAACAGAAACACAGATTAGGAAACACAGACATGTCAATGTCTAAAATTATAGTGTGCACTATTAAAATCTTAAATAAATGGAGTAAACTCTATCAAGCTCAAATAATTTGCAACTGACAAAAAAGAACAATGAGATGCATCCTGCGAGGTCCATTCATAGTCTGTGCACTGAAGTATATAGCATTTTGTAAAAATATTCCAAAAATAATGTGTCTTGAATGTTCAGCAAATTTCTGTATTTTAGCAGAAATCATATAAATATATTTATGCATGAAATTTTAATAAAATACATGGTAGTTTACAGTGGTTGGTTTTCTATTATAGCAAATACTAAATCTTGCCACATATACATTTTATAGATAACATATGTGATTGTTTTATTTAAAGCAGGTGCACAAGTTAATTTTTTGCAGAGTACTCTCCATTCTGTCTTGCAAAGAATCACTGAATAAAGCTAAATATATCTCACACTTAAAGGGGAACGATCACAAACTAAGGAGCCTATTAATCAAAATAGGATTAGGGATTCTCCCCAATCACCCTTCCTTGTAGCCTGTGATAGCCATCCCTGGGTATCACCTACGATAACTTCTCCTGCTGCTATAAATGGTGATAGAAAAAACAGACTCTTTAAACTTGATGTCACGCATTGGGGGCGGGCCAGCCAGCGTCAGAAATGCGTCAGTGCACGAAGCATCTAGAAGATGCTCTGTTCAGTTGTATACACAGCATGGGGCCTTCCTGTAGCATCCTGCTAGCCAGATTCAAGGGCCATGGGGTATTAACGAAGCCGCCCCCACACAGCCATGCACCATGTGCACCGTTCACACACCCCTACTTACGGCCCTGAGGTCCATAATGATAAAGAGAAGACTCCTAAAAGCCTGCTGTGCTGGCTTTTGTGTTATGTCAGCTGCTCTGTTTTAGCCAATTGGAATTTTATTGGTGTGGTTAAGGTTAGATTATTTTTAGTTTTAGTTTTAAGGTTTAGGCCTCTTTTATAAAAAGGATTTTTCAGGGATGTTCATTACACAGTGCTTTATTGTATTTGTTTTCATTGTATTGTTGGTTGTATTGCTTGTTCATGGTTCTAATTTACTACTCTTATTAATCCCTAATTGTCTTGTCGAGTTATCCTGTCTTCTTTCTTGGTTTACTTATTTGTAAATTAGTCAATTGCTTTTATTCCCTCTATTCTTCCCTCTCGGCTTTTCTTTCTCCTGTTCCCTTGTATTCACCTAACCAGAGATGTCTTGTCCTCACTGCCTCGCTTCACTGCTGGCTTTAGTTTCTATAAATGGAGGATGGGTCTGGAGTTGCTGCATGTATCCAGTACCACAGAATGAGGCTATGGCGGAGTCCTGTCTGAGCACTGAATTGCTTGGCACTACTGCAGCGGGCCGTGCAAGCTCCCTACAGGAGGTCCTCCCTGGCTGTTAGTATGGAGACAACTTCAGCACTGTATTTATTTTAAGGTACCCTGCTTGCCAACATGTTGTAAGGGGGTTTTCTACATTTAGGCAGAAAACAAATACTAATGTAGGTTTGAAGCTGGTGGTGGAGCTTGGAAAGCCTAATGTTGGAACAATAAGCTCTCTAGTTCCTGTCAGTTATCTCTGGGGATCATAGCAGGTCAGTGCCGGGATGCGGTCAGAATCCTGACTGCTGGGATTTCGGTGGTCAGAATGCCGTTGACAGAAACCCGACATATATCAGAATACCGGCACCGGCATCCCAACTGCCAAAATCCTGAAGGTAAATACTGGCGTTAGGGGGAGAATTAGGGTAAAGAGTTAGGATTAGGCACTAGGGGGATGGTTATGTTTAGGCTGCAGGGGGGGGTAGGTTTAGGCACTACACAGTTTGTGTTGCCTGGTGATTTTGCTGCTAGGGACCTTTCCCCTTTGCTGATGGGTAGCTGCTGGGCTCCGTAGGCTCGTAGGTCAGACAAGCATGTTTTTAATAGCTCAGCAGCTGCCTCTACCACTGTGGTAAATACAGCTGTTCTGGTGCAAGGCTCTGGGTCAGTCTCTAGCACAGGTCTAGCATTATAGGGAGTTTTTGCATCTGCTTTAGCATAGGTCTACAAATGACCTAGCCACCAGTGGTTTATTTCAGAGTGCCGGCGGTTTAGTCTAAACAATTATTTAACAATTAATATTGCCACTTTAATATAATTAATATATAATATTGCTATATTGCTATCTTAATCAAATTAAACATTATTTCAATAATTTTTCCTCCCAATTATATTAATAAAATAATATGGCCCTAATAAGAGTATACTTGGCCCACCTAGTCTGCCCTTTTCAACCTTTTGGTAACATCAACCCTATGAGGATCACATAGGGTTGAGGTTACCAAAAGGTACAAAAGAGCAGACTAGCAATTTACAGGGTGAAGCACTTTTACATGGTAATTTGATGATCAACACGGGGCCTCTTTCTGTGTGAAGGGGTCAACCCGGGTAGAAATTCTCGGGACTTTGACCCTGGTTTTTACCAAGGTGCAATTTTGACCCAAGTTAAGAAAAAATACCCATGTTGATCAGTAAATTACTGGGTAGAAATGCTTGACCCGGTAATTTGCTTTTCTGTCTGAAAGGGGATTCAGGCTGGGACGGGCAAAATGATCTGGAACTCAAATGGCGGATAAGTGTTTCGGGAGTGCTCACCTTCTAACAGGCTCCATACAGTAGGTCAAACAGCATGCTGTGTGAGCTATCTGGCCCAGAGAAGAAGGCCTATCAAACTGAACAAGGGTTAAGCAATGACTCAGAGCTAGGCTTGTAGCCTGGCGGGCGTATATACCCATTGGCCAGGATGGCACTCGCCAGGGGCGCGGACCAAAGGGGGGGCGCCGCCCGGCAGTGCCACCAGTAGCCAAGGGGTGGACAAGTCCCCCGGCCCCACAAGTGTAGGGCAGACCGCAGTGATAGCAGTCTGCCCTACACAGTTTACAAACACACATCTGCCAACGGCAGCTGTGTGTTAGTAATAGCAGCCAGCTAATGAGAGTCAGACAGACTCTCATTTGCTGATACGTCATCCGCGGAGGGAGCAGGCTGGAGCTCACTAATGAGCTCCTTGTGCCGGCTCCCCCCGCAGCATGTGATGGGAGAGACGTCATACATCATGACGTCTCTCCCATCCAGGAGAAGAGCGGCCAGGACTCAGAGCGGGCAGCTCTTTTTGTTCTTTGTGTGTGTGTTTGTGTGTGTAAGCCTGGCACTACAGGGGGGGGGCACTGAAATAGGGGGTGGCCTCTACTGGGGGCACTTTATGAGGGGCCACTACTGGGGGGCACTGTATAGGAGTGGACACTACTGGGGACAATTTGTGGGGGTGGCCACTACTGGGAGCACTGTATAGGGGTGGCCACTACTGGGGCAATTTAGGGGGTGGGTGACCACTACTGGGGGCACTGTACAGGAGTGGCCAATACTGGGGGCAATTTAGGAGCGCTGGCCACTACTGGGGGCACTGTATAAGGGGGACTACTACTGGGGGCACTGTATAGAGGGGGACTACTACTGGGGTCTACTACTGGGGGGCACTGTATGGGGGGACTACTACTGGGGGCAATGTATAGTGGGGGACTACTACTGTGGTCTACTACTGGGGGGCACTGTATGGGGGGACTACTACTGGGGCCACTGTTAAGGGGGGGCTACTACTGGGGGCACTGTATAGGGGGGGCTACTACTGGGGGCAAGGCAGCATAGGGGGGATTACTGCTGGGGGATTACTATTGGGGGCACTGCATAGGGGGGGCGCCAGTCCATTACATTGTCAGGGGCGCTTGGATCACTAGATACACCCCTGTAGCCTGGAACAAAACTCCTTGTGATTATCTGTTCTTTTAGAACATAAGCTTGAGCATTGAGGTTTATATGGTTTAAAGATTATCTTCTATTTTAACAATTATTGCTACTTTACAAGTGTTTTATCTGCTTTATATTTTACTATGATGTCATGAAATTTTGATGATATTGTTAGATCTATAGGTTTGCTACATTTCAGTAATAAATACCTATTGATTTATACTGAAACAATCAATGACTGAGAAATTAACCTTTTTGCACCATATAAGGTTCAAGTTTTAAAATTTTATTTTTTTTATAACAGTGCCTGAACACACAACACAGTGCCCCTAGTAAAAGGGTGGCATCCTAATGACGTTATATTTTTTTAACACACAAGTTTTAATTTTTTTAGCAGGGCCTGAACACACAACACACTGCCTCACAGCACTCCTACGGCATTATTTATTACACATTGACCCTTTAAGTTAAACACAGTACTCCTGTCCTAATGGCATTTTTTTTAAATGACAAAATGCCCCAATGCTCCAGTCCACTCCTCCTAATGGCATTTTTTAGTGCCTCACAATGCTGCAGCCCACTGTCCACAGTGCCTCAACACATTCAGTGCCCCTTTAACACAGTCCTCCGAATAGTTTTTGTTTGTTTTGTTTGTTTTATGACAAAGTGTATTGTGACAGAACACCTTTCTTCTATTAGTGAACTCCAGTAGGGAGGGCTTGGTCCAATATAATAATATGCTACATCAGGGCCGGCTCCAGGGGTCGGAGCACCCTGTGCTAGCTCTCAACAGTGCACTGTGCACGACCGGAAATGAGGACGTGTCCTAATTATCATAGGCCACGCCCCTACGTGATGATATTTGGAGGCGTGTCTGCATGGCACGCCTCCAAAGAATAACAGGCTGGGAGGAGCCTCACTAGCTGGGCTTCCCCCAGTGCTCCATCACTGAATGGATGCCGCGCGCATGCGCACAGCATCCATTCAGACTCCGGGGTCCGGCACCACCTCCCGATTTGACCACCCACGGGCCACTTCGGCCCACGAGTGGAACAGCGGGACAGTACTGAAAATCGATGAAATAGGGATGTTGGGGAGGGGTGCGCCCCTGTTCGACAACACTAATTTATGCATGCCCAGAAAACAGTTTAAAAGGTCCTGACATGCCTGTATTTCTCTAGCCACCCCCCATTACTTCCCCCAACACTGACTACCTGTCATTCACTTTGCAAATTAATCCTCTGTGCAAACGTAATCGTAATACAATTGCTGCACGCATGCAGTGCAGCTTATACACATGCGCCATGGCTAATAATCGCACAAGCTGCGTAAACATTGGCATTGGTATGAATCAGGCCCAGTATCTGTTTTTAAATTTTTTTATTTCAAACAGAACAGTGCAATTCAAGCCAAATTGTCACAGCACGGGGACACCCCCTGATTGGTTGCACCCTTTGATAATAGTAAATGCCTACAGTAATTGAATAATGTTACTACGTTGCTGTTTAAAATAATTGTCAATTAACCTGAAGTCTCACTGTTATTTCAATCTTAAATCATATTCTTTCCATAATCTTTTTTCTTCAATATCTGGGTAATTTGTCAGGGTGAGAAAAACAAGTCTTTAAATCTCTGGGAGTTTTGCCAGGCAAAATAGCTTTTACATGAGTTTTCCCCCCTATTTTACTATACAGCTCCCACACAGACCAGGTGCCAGTGTGTATTTTAACAGAGGACTTCATTATTATTTTGATCATATAGATATCGTTAAATCTTTTCAAAAGGGGTAAAATTTCAGATAATTACTGTATAACTCAGATTTTCCATGCCTAGTACAACTTTTATTACATATAATACATTGCTTTATCATTCTGGCTCTTGTTTCCTTTCAGCCATGTCTTTCTAATATCAGGGTGACTACTTTGTGTCTAATGACCAATATACAAAGCAAAGCTGCTCTCTGGATATAACTGTATTCAAAGCAGGAACAGAGCAAATGGTCATAATCCAGATCAACAAAAATATACATCCCTGGCTAGTGATATCAATACATAGCTGAAAGCAAATAATCAAGACAGAAAAACTACTAGGACTTGCAGAAATCAAAATATATCTATTTCCATCCGAATGTTTAATGTATTATACCAGAATCCAACACATACAAGAGTATTTTGAGGCATATCCAGAATTGATGTATTCATAAAGTGCCTGCTGTTAAAATAAGATAAGCAAAGGCAAAACAGCAGATATTATACATATATATTTATTTTTGTATGTGTGTATGTATACATAATAGTGAGGTAAAGTGGAAAGAGATACAGTACAACCAATCCTTCATTACCTGCAACGGGGCCGCTTGCAATATAGTCTGGTTGGATGTGTAGTACGGCCTACCGGACAATGTCACGAGTGGCCGCGGGAGTGCGCATATTGGCCGTACACACTGAGAGATGCGGCCGATATGTCGTTCCGATTCGGCCGGAAACAACTTATTGTGCAGACATCGTCTCAATGTGTACCCAGCTTGACTGCCACGAAAAATGACAGTTATGAGCTGATTGGTTGCTAATTTATCACTCTCCACTTAATCTCTCTCCAAGCTTTGACACATCTCCCCCTGAGTGTGTGTGTATATATAAAATTATAAAAGAGGGTACTTTGCCATGTTCTGATGTCATCCAGAACAGGACTCACTCCCTAGGACAAGGGTCAGACTGTGTGAAACCTTTCCTGAAGGAGACAGCATGATCCTTAACACACAGCTGCACTACATGGGAATGATTGCTCTGGAGTGCGTGATGGATAAAAGTATTGTGGGATCTGGTGGGCGGGGCTTCAGACGCTGACTAGCAGCCATACGATAGTTAGGGCTGGTGGAGCATAGCTAGTGTCAGGTTGCCATCTCATGTATCTAAATGTGCTGTTATAACATTTGAGTAAAGAAGCCATCTGAGTGAGAAAAGTGGTGTGGTAAGTCATTAATTTGTAAGCATATTCCTACAAAAAAAGGCCACGCCCCCTACGTGACATTTTATATATATATATATATATATATATTCTAAAAGACTAATAGAAGGGGCGCCAATAGTGCATTATCTACAGATTTTATTTGAACATATAAAACAGACATATGTCTTAGATGACGTACCAAATAGAGCGGTCAAGCCACCGCAAATGTACAGCACATGAAAAAAACCTCCGTCTCCGGGAACAAACGGGTTAACTCGTCGGAGGACTCGTAACACGGAACAACGAAGTCCTGAGTGACGAAACGCGTAGGGCGTGGCCTAGAGTTGCTCCGTGTTACGAGTCCTCTGACGAGTGAACCTGTTTGTTCCCGGAGACGGAGGTTTTTTTCATGTGCTGTACATTTGTGGTGGCTTGACCGCTCTATTTGGTATGTCATCTAAGACATATGTTTGTTTTATATGTTCAAATAAAAACTGGAGATAATGCACTATTGGCGCCCCTTCTATTTGTCTTTTAGAATTTGATTACCTGTGTTGTGGATACGGGGACCTTTTGAAAGGGAGATACGCCGGCCCAATACACGAGGCAGTGCATACAGACCCCTGTTTTAAGGATTCACTTATTGGGACTATTTTCCATTGCTACAGACTTGCGCTCTGACTGTTTGTGTATATATATATATATATATATATATACACACACACACACATTATATATATATATATATATATATATATGGTTTTTTTTTTTTACATAAAGTTCCATTAGCTCCATCCATTACATCAGCTGTAGGGGTACTTGGAGGTACAAGGTTGGACATCACATTCATATTGTATATAATGTATTTCACGGCAATTTTCATTTGCCTTGACATATTGTATATTTATCTGTGTGAAAATGGTGGCTGTTATCACAACTGTTCAGTCTCTTACCAGTTGCCAAAGGCCTCTCTTGGTCCAGCTTTTCCAAACATTGTTGTTTGTATTGAGCCCATTTCTTCAGCATGTCCTCCAGCACAATCCCGCTGACCTAGAAGATGACAGGAGTGTTTACACTTAATTAATGAGCCAGGTCTTAGTCAAGCCAAGCCAAACTGCATGTTCTCAGTGTGGAAGTCATTTATTCAGATGTGAATAAGTGGCTTAGTTTGCTCCTGATATGCAGCTGGGAATATGAGAACTGAACACGACACAGTCTAAACTGTTCAAGAAGAGGATAGATGCTTACGTGCTATACAGCCACACAGTCCAAGATTGGAAAGAATATTTTTGATCATTTATGAACTTAACAATTTGGGGGAATGTTCTTTTCTGCTTTACAATGCTTGTCCATTTGGCTATTTTGGCGATTTGCATCCCCAGCTAAACCACAGTACAAGCCTCACTTTAACGTTTCTACATATGCTTAGGTATATTCAATTACTTACACTATTTTACTTTGCTCTACAAAATTGTTCAATAGAGCTTCATTAATGTTTTAATGAAGTTTAGAAATGAAAGCTTGTTTTCATCTCTAGAATGCCCATATGAATGTACCTGGACAATGTCCCTAAATGATGTGTGTCAAGAGTGTAGTGGCAGGAACAGAGGATTTAAATGCCCACACAGGTGCCTGGGAAAAAACATCGCCCTTCCTTCAGTTCATGACCAATTCCAATTACTCCAGCCTATCGGATCTATTTATTAAAGACCAAAAATGCTAAATTGTTTGCTATTAATCAAGGAGTACTCTCTGCAGCTATTGGCAAATATTGTTTTATGTTAGCCATTTCCTGCAACAAGTTCCCCATGCAATGCACGGGGAAGGTAGCTATCATATATTTAACAAGGACAGCAGTGGTACAAATTAGGGGTGAGCAGGTTCGGTTTTACTTGGATTTACTCTGATCTTTTTATTGGCTATCGCCTATCATGTGTTTTGGATAGCCAATATAATCAATCCGAATTTGCGGTAAAGTGGCGATAAGAACCGAGTAAATCCGAGTAAAACCGAGCCTGCACATGCCTAGTACAAATACTGCCGCTTACCTCAGATCACTATTGCCATCTTAGGATGCGTTCCAAGACAGTGACTGCAGGACGTTACTGTGTAAAGAGAAGTACTTGCGTGCCAGAGATACTGTATCAAGAGAATGCTTTATGAAAGGGGAGCTCTAGATCCCAGTGTGAGGCAAAGAGAAGTTAGTGATCGATAGTTGTGCTGTCACTGAGCTGAAGAACAGGTGCATGGAGAGAGGCACCTCTGAGGAGTGTGTGCATACCAATGAGTATCAAATGGGACAGGATATTGCATACTTGGCTACCCTTCTGGAATGTCCGGGTACTCCCAAATTTTGAGTCAACAGGGTCTCAGAGGAGAGTAGGTGACCCTCCCACATCCCATCTACTTCCTAGAGAAATAGGCGGGACAGTTGAGGGTGCCATGATGCGATTCTCAGAGAATTGTGCTATCGTGGCTCCACCCCATCTTCATAAGGTGCTCCCGCACAGTGATTTACCTGCATCTCCCCCCTCCCCCGGGAGCTGTCCCTTGCAATAGCATGCAATCACCATTTGTAAACCATTGCATAATTTAGGTATAAACGGTATGCTTGTGTATGTACAGTAAGCGCAGTGGACAAACGGAAAATAGATACTGTACCAAATAATGAAGTAAGAGCAGAGCAAGTAGACAAAATCCACCAGAGTGGAGGCTGCAGAGATGGAGGCAGAGTCAGGGCTAGCGCTACCATTAGGCAGCTGCCTAGACCACTGAGGCTGCCTACCACAAAAATGAAGGATGTCTTTGTAAAATAATGACTGTTTCAACCTACATATGAAAATGATGACCATTATGGTATGATTGGTTATTCATATACATGACTATAATCCTACAAAATCCCTGACTTAGTGCAAGTGTACCTAGAAGAATTGATGGTGTTTTCAAGGCAAAGGTTGGTCACATCAAATATTGGTTTGATTTAGATTTCTCTCCTGTTCATTCTCTTTGCATTTTGTTAATTGATAAAAATAAACATGCATTTTGTTAATTGATAAAAATAAACTATTAACACTTCTATTTTTGAAAGCTTTCTTACTTTGCAGCATTTTTCCACACCATCCTATATATATATATATATATATATATATATATATATATATATACACAGATATATATATCTGTGTAACTGCGTTGTGTAACTGTAAATGTGTCTGTGTAACCAGGGTCGCAACTAGGGGGGGTTCTAGGGGTGGTGTGCACCGGGTGACAGATTTGAGGGGGTGCCGCAGGGCCGCTCCATGGTCATGAGGAACTAGCGGTGGTGCAGCCGGTGCATTGTACTGGAGCCCACCGCAATAAAGGGACCCATGGCCAGTGTCAATAACAGCAAGCAAGCAAGGCATGCTGGTGGCTGCCACGGGAGAGGCTAGGAGGCAGTCGGGTTGGAGGAGAGGCAGAGGAAGTCCCTCCCCTTCCATCCCCTCATCACCTCTTCTCTAAGTTGGTGTTACGCCGTACTTCCTGCTGTTTCAATGGCACCATCGGGAGTCTGAAGTCCCCGGCATAAAGACCATGGTAGCCAGTGGAGAAGAGCCTCCCTGGCTCCTAATGCCAACCTCCATCCCAGTCTGAAATCACAGGCAGACTGAAACAGGTTTTGCTCAAGAATATAACTGTATTTTGCACCATCCATCTTTCCAAGTCCCTGCTGCTGAAAAACATCCCGACAGCATGATGCTGCCACCACCATGTTTCACTATGGGGATGGTGTTCTTGGGGTGATGGGATGCGTTGGGTTTGCGCCAGACATAGCGTTTTTCTTGGTGGCCAAGTCATCTGACCAGAGCACCTTCCTCCATACATTTGGGAAGTCGCCCACATGCCTTTTGGCAAATCATGTCCTCTTATTTTTATTGCTAAGTAATGGCTATTTTTCTGGCCACTCTTCCATAAAGCCCAGCTCTATGGAGTGTATGGCTTATTGTCACATGCACAGATACACCAGTCTCTGCTGTGGAACTCTGCAGCTACTTCAGGGTTACCTTTGGTCTCTGTGCTGCCTCTCTGATTAATGCCCTCCTTGCCCAGTCTGTGAGTTTTGGTGGGCGGCCCTCTCTTGGCAGGTTTGTTGTGGTACCATGTTCTTTCCATTTGATGATGATGGATTTAATGGTGCTCTGGGGGATCATCAAAGATTTTGATATTTTTTTATAACCCAACCCAGAATTGTACTTCTCAACAACTTTGTCCCTGACTTGTTTGGAGAGCTCCTTGGTCTTCATGGTGTGATGCCTCTTGCTTAGTGGTGTTGCAGCCTCTGGTGCATTTCAGAAAAGGTGTGTTTATACTGACAGATCATGTGACACTTAGATTTCACACAGGTGGACTTCATTTCACTAATTATGTGACTTCTGAATGTACTTGGTTGCACCAGAACTTTTGAGGGGCTTCATAGCAAAGGGGGTGATTACATATGCACATGCCAATTTTCAGAATTTTATGTATAAAGATTATAAATATTGGCAAATTTATTGGCAAATTTAATGTTGCTTTCTGTAAACGGTGGATAGCCGTTCTTAATAAGTGTAGTTTGGACTTAATATTGCTTGTTATAGAAGAATCAACTAGGGAGCTAAATCTTATTAAGGACAAAATTGCGGTCTTTGAATCACTACATAAATCTGCGTTTGAAATGGATGGTTCTAATAATTGGCTTGATAAATTAACCAATCAAGTTGCAACATATAAACGTGACCTGATAGCATTTTAAAAAGAAAAAGCTTACCAGAGTGAACCTAGATTATGAACAGAATCATGTATACCACTGGGTTGGAGCAGGTACTCGCGAAAGGAGTCAGTTTCAGAGAGGTCGATATCAACGGAGACCGGTTTATCGCGACCCGGTTAACTCTGATTCATCACAAGAGTTTCCATCAACTAGTGACTCTGATAGCATGCAGGCACGTAATTTTGGCAGAGGAAATATCCCTTTAGGGGCCATTACCCGCAACAGCAGTCTAAAAGGCAGAGGAGGTATACAAGACGAGGCGGCCAGAGGCAAAGGCAAAGGGAGAGTTGGTCGTCCACTTCTGCCTCGGAGACGCTAGTATTCAATCTATCCTCACGCAATTTAACTGATGTAGAGATGAAAGTTTTAAGTAAGGGACTGTCTTTTGTAACTACTACTAGTTTCAATGAGCTATCCTGGGAAGTGGAGAAATAAACTTACACGACAACTAAAGCTCCACAAACATTTTAGAGGTGCTAAGATTGATAAAGCACCAGACAATCAACCTGATACACAGATACCACAACAATTAAAATGTCTTCAGAAAAGGAGTACTTTTGAGCCTTGTTCTAACAATGCCTCCATACGTACTTTCTCTCGCATGATTGGTAATAATGTAGATACATTACGGAAACAAATAAAGGAGGATGGTGGTAGTAGACATAATAATTTATCTAAATTGGAGCGTGAGGCTCTCCGTGATTTATCTGGTTATACGGATGTCATCTTTCGCCCTGCTGACAAAGGGGGGGCGATTGTTGTTCAAGACACTCTTGCTTATAAAGCTGAGATTGATAGACAGCTGTCCGACTGTTCTGTCTATCAATTACTTTCTGGTGATCCCACTACTAAGTTTTGTGCTGAATTAAATACACTGCTTGACAACGCAGTTTGTGCTAATATTATTTCAGAAGAGTTAAAATCTGCACTTATCCCTGTGAATCCTATAGTACCTGTTATGTACACACTGCCTAAGATACATAAGTCCATCATTTGTCCTCCTGGTCGACCCATTATAGCGGCCAGGGGTTCTTTATTTCAGGCAGTGTCCACTTATCTGGATGCTTTGTTGCAGCCTTGCATCAGTAATAGTCTGGGTTTTATTTCTGACACCACTGCATTTTTGAATAGATTGTCTTCTGTTAGGGATGTACCTGTTAACTGTCTACTATGCAGTATTGATATTTGTAATCTCTACACTATCATTCCCAATGACGAGGGTTTAGTGGCAGTAAGATCTCTAATTGAGGGTAATGAATATTATAAGGGTCCTTGTATAGATCTGTTTATTAAATTACTAGAAATGACCCTTACTCACAATTACTTTCTTCACGATGGCAGGTTTTTTCTGCAAGTCTCCGGATGTGCGATGGGGTCCAGTGTGGCCCCATTGTACGCTAACGCATACATGCTTGTTGCTGAAAAAGAGATCTTTCTCAGTAGGCAGTTGATTCGTGACCAGATCAGGATTTATTGTCGTTATATTGACGATATTTTCCTGGTATGGTTAGGTACTAGGGATCAACTTACGGAGTTTATTGTACATCATAATGAGACGAACAGCCCTATTAAATTTACCTTCCATGTCGATAGGCACAGAGTTAACTTTTTGGACGTTGCAGTCTCACTTAATGAAGGTACATTTACCACGTCCCTTTTTCAGAAATCTACGGATCGCAACACGCTCCTTCATGCTAGCAGTTGCCATCCTAACTCATGTAAATATGGGCTTCCTTACTCCCAGTTTATTCGAGTTAGACGTATTTGCAGCAATATCGATGATGCGGATCACCAGATGGATGTTATGGTCAAAATTTTTTTAGAGCGGGGCTATCAATTAGACAGACTTATTAAGGATAAAAATCATGCTCTGTCCATACCTAGGGAGAGATTACTTTTGAAAAAACAACATAGGAATGAGAAATCTTGTATGCCCTGGGTCAATCATTTCAACCCTTTGAGCCCCATGATTAATAAGGTGACTAAGAGCCTGTGGCCTATTGTGCAATCTGACAGTACTTTACGCTTACAGGATAAGCGTATTATGCCATGCTATACTAGAGGGCGCAACATTAAAGATATAATCATGCGCACCGACATTACAAACTTAAATGTTAGACAAAATTTGCCCCTCAATTTTCTGTCCCTTAAACCGGGTTGTTTTAGATGCCATAATTGTTTAACCTGTAGGTATATGAATGTCGGGTATCCTTTAAGTGGTCAAAGTCTTAGGATTAAGCATCGATTGACTTGTTTAACAAGATTTGTAATATACCTCATAACCTATCCCTGCGGACTTAGTTATGTAGGTAAAACCGAGAGAATGATCAGAGAGAGGATGGCCATACATCGCTTGGCCATTAAATTCGCTATAGAGAGAGGACGTAGTGATCAGCCCGTGGCCAGACATTTTTTGCATGCTGGTCACGGTCTGTCCAGCTTTCGCTTTATTCTTATTGACCACATTCCGAACTCCATTAGACGGGGTGACCGTGCAGGTAAACTGTTGCGTTGTGAATCCCGTTGGATTCACAAATTGGGCACTTTATCACCCAGAGGTTTGAACGAGAGCATGGGATTACATTGTTTTCATTAGTATATCCTGTTAGGTTTGTTCATGTTTATTCAGTGTTATAGGCCAGTGCAAGAGTTAGGCTTGAGTCTTAATATATAATTCAATATGGAGATGTTTATGATGTTATCGATATTGTCTATAATGTTTTGCCAGATATGCACCTCGATTTTTGTTTTTATATATGTAATAATGTTTTGTATAATACGAGCGTCTTTTTTGTTGTCATGCCACAGATTTTGGTTGTCTGGGCAACGTGACTCCTGTGGATGACGTCACTTGAGAGCGTCTTCCGGGGGTGTTGCTGTCCGGCAGTGCACGAGGTGATGGTGAAGGTATTTAAGGTCAGTGTGTTTGTATCTTTTTATCCTGATGACGAGACAATAAAGATCTCGAAACGTTGAACTTATCTACCGGCTATGACCTGGTGTGTGTTGACAAGTGCCGCCTTCCATTGTATGTATGTTGGATCCCCGCTGTGGGACACCTAGGAGGGCACCGTACAGCGTTTACAGTTTATGAGTTGGGAGTGCTACCCTTGAACACTGTATAAAGATTATTTTTTATATATATTTTTCTCATTTCACTTCACCAAATTAGACTATTTTGTGCAGATCCATCACATAAAATTCAGATTAAAAAAATAAATAAATTACAGGTTGTAATGTAACAAAAAAGGTCAAAAGCCAAGGAGGGTGAATACTTTTGCTAGGCACTGTATATATATATATATATATATATATATATATATATAAACAGATGCCCTATTTTTTGCACTATTTCTTTTAAGGGTAATAATAAAAAACCAAACACTTATAAACCCTATAATAGGTGGCTGCACCTTTCTCTTTATATCTCTGTTAGATAGATATAGACAAAACAAAAACTAAAAAGGAAGAGAAGGGGCGCTCAAATAAACAAATAAAATATGAATATATAATAAGACCAAATATAAAATAGTCACTCTTAACAGACTCCAATAAAAATAAAATCAATATTTGCAGCAATGAAGCTACTCCAGTAATCAGTCCCAGATGAAAACGTGGATAATGAACTTCCTTTCCTTTTCAGAAGGATAATGTAACTGAGGGTCTCATTCAGACCCGCTCGTGAGCGCTGAGCGCTCGCAAGCGGGTCGATGGTGCCCTAATGCTATGGGTCTCGCACCAAAGGGGGCGTGCTGTCGATGGTGAGTGACAGCACGCCCCCTTTGGTGGGCGTGCCAGGGGCGTTGCTGCCCAGACGGAGGCGTTCCCATGGGAACACCTACCATCTGGGTCCGGCCCCCACTGACATCACTAGTGATGTCAGTGGGAGTGCTTTTGGCTCTGATAGAGCCAAAAGCACTCCTGGGCTTTCAGCAGCAAGACCCTACAGCAGGGTCTCGTCGCAAGCCCGATGGTCGCGATGGTCATGACCATCGCAACCATCTTTTTGGCCTCTCGCATAAGCTGTGGGTGGTCACCCACAGCTATGCGAGCGGCCAGGAGGCCGCTCCATTTTTAGGTAGGAGGGCCCTGATTCAGAGCGAGCGCTCTGGTCTGGGCGTCCGGCTCTGAATCAGGCCCTGAGTTCTTTGTTGGTCTTTGGATATTTTTGAGAGTAACACAGGCACCGTTTTCCAAATGTACGATAGTTCCTTTTGGTGTGGCTGAAAAATACCCTTACACCAGAAATACACCAGTAAAGAGTAAAACACTTCAAACGCGATAAAATGAAGTAATATTTGTTCCATAAAAGCAACGGATTCCACTAAAGATAAGCTTACATCAAATGCTATATATGTAGCTGGGTGGGCGGTTATTGGGGTGACCAAGGACGATATTTATGTAGTTTTGTGAAGGGTGTCTAAAAACTTTGCACTGGCCTTGGGCTGAGTGACAATCCCCTTCAGCAGAAGTGTCAACTCTGCAGACAAATTGTGTGCTCAGTTGCCACAGTCATTTATGTAACCAATGGCTTCCATTAGGGGTGAGCGGGTTCGGATTTCTGAAATCCGAACCCCCCCGATCCGAGGCCGATCCGAGTCAGGCTTGACTTTTCCCGCCTGACTCGGATCTGAAATCGAGGCAAAACGTCATCATCCCGCCTTCCGGGTCTCGCAGGTTTTGGATCCTATATAAGGTACCCGCGTCGGCGCCATTTTCTCACTCGGCTGTGTACAGTGAAGAGGGAGGGTGGGAGTTAGGGCTGGCTGGGCTGTGTAGTGTAGTGTAGTGCAGAGTAGTGTTGTGCTGTGCTGCGCTGTGCTGCTGTTGTCCATAGGGGCTGTGTCCACTACTTCAAAGTCCATAGGGGCTGGCTGTGTTGTACTGTGCTGCTGTTGTTAATAGGGGCTGTGTCCACTACTTCAAAGTCCATAGGGGCTGGCTGGACTGTGTTGTGCAGTCAGTTCTCCATAGGGGCTGTGTCCACTCCAAAGTCCTGTGCAGTGTCCCAGTCCTAAAGGGGTGCTGTAGTGTTGTCCAGGGGGTGCTCTGTCCATCAAGGGTGCTCCCCCCAAGTGCTAAAAAAACACCATATTTTTTCTGTGTTTGTGAATTGTGTGCGCAGTAGCCGCACGTGCATCAACAAAGTAATGCCAAGCGTGCGCCTGTGTCATAAGTAAAGGGCCGGCTGGCTTGACAGTTAAAGGGTGCTGTAACCCCCAAAGTACACTCCAAACCAAATAAAAAAATATTTTCTGTGTTTGTGAATTGTGTGCACTGTGGCTGCACGTGCATCAACAAAGGAGCAGCGCCAAGCGTGCGCCTGTATCCCATAAGTAAAGAGCCAGCTGGCTCATTTCTTAAAGGGTGGTGTAACCCACAAAGTGCACTACTCTCCAGCAAAAATAAAAAATATATTTTCTGTGTTTGTGTGCGCCTTAGCCGCACGTATATATCAATATAACATAAATGGAGGACCAAACTTTCTCCAATAAAAATAAAATAGGGAAAGATCAAGAACCACTTCCTCCTAGTGCTGTTGCTGCTGCTGGGAGTTGTTCATCATCCCAGAGAGGAAGTAGGAACACCACTACTTTTACTAAACAATTGACCCTCCAACAGTCCCTAGCGATGAGGATGAAGTACGACAGCAGTCATCCTGAAGCAAAACGTATAACTGAGGCCTTGACTGCTATGTTGGTGTTAGACGTGCGTCCGGTATCCACCATTAGTGCAGTGGGATTTAGACAATTGATGGAGGTAGTGTGTCCCCGGTTCCAAATCCCGTCTAGATTCCACCTGCATCCTCAAAGCAGCAGCGACAAGCGTGCATCTGTCTGTTAAAGGGTGGTGTAACCCTCAAAGTGCGCTCCACAAACAATAAAAATATTCTTCTTTTTTTTTCTGTCTTTGTGAATTGTGTGCGATGTAGCGGCACGTGCATCAACACAGTAGCAGCGCCAAGCGTGCGCCTGTGTCATAAGTCAAGGGCCGGTTTGGACATCTGGTCCGGACTGAAGGACGTGCCAACAATATCTGACAAGTCTACTGTCACTGCATATGATACTGTCCTCAAAGCAGCAGCGACAAGCGTGCGTCTGTCTGTTAAAGGGTGGTGTAACCCTCAAAGTGCTCTCCACAAACAATAAAAATATTCTTCTTTTTTTTCTGTCTTTGTGAAATGTGTGGGCTGTAGCCGCACCTGCATCCTTAAACCAGCAGCGACAAGCGTGCGTCTGTCTGTTAAAGGGTGGTGTAACCCTCAAAGTGCGCTCCACAAACAATAAAAATATTCTTCTTTTTTTTCTGTCTTTGTGAAATGTGTGGGCTGTAGCCGCACCTGCATCCTTAAAGCAGCAGCGACAAGCGTGCGTCTGTCTGTTAAAGGATTACATCGGTGACAGCATCCAAGTAGGCATGTCAGACCGTACCTGTACTGGCAGGAAAAAGAAGCAATTTGGAGGTCCCTGTACAAACTGGCTCTATTTTACCTGAGTTGCCCCCCCTCCAGTGTGTACTCCGAAAGAGTGTTTAGTGCAGCCGGGAACCTTGTCAGCGAATTAATTATCAACTCTTCCAGGGAGACCAGCCTCCAGAATGTACAGAGGGACCTGTGGTTGTGGATTCCAGCGGGGACAAATTAATACTCTGTGAGGATGAGGATGTACACAACACTGAAGAGGGTGAGGAATCGGTGGATGAGGAGGATGAGGATGACATCTTGCCTCCGTAGAGCCAGTTTGTGCAGGGACAGATTAATTGCCAGCTTGTTTTGTGGGGGCCCAAACGAACCAATCATTTCAGCCACAGTCGTGTGGCAGACCCTGGCGCTGAAATGTTTGGTTTGTTAAAGTGTGCATGTCCTGTTTATACAACATAAGGGTGGGTGGGAGGGCCCAAGGACAATTCCATCTTGCACCTGTTTTTTTTCTTTGAATTATGTACTGTTTGGGGCCTAGTTTTTCAAACTGCCATCCTGTCTGCCACTGCAGTGTCACTCCTAGATGGACCACGTGTTTGTGCCGCCCACTCGTATCTCTTAGCATAGTCATCCAGCTACCTCGGTGCAACCTTTTGGATATAAAAACACTATTGTGAGGTGTGAGGTGTTCAGAATAGACTGGAAATGAGTGGAAATTAAGGTTATTGAGGTTAATAATAGCATAGGAGCAGAAAAACCCACAAATTCTGTGATTTTAGCTGTTTTTATGCTTTTTTAAAAAAAAATACAGATCCAAAACACAAAACCCAAAACCCAAAACACGGAAGGGTGGTTTTGGCAAAACCAATCCAGATCCAAAACACGAAGAAAGATCCAGATCCAAAACACAAAACACGAAAAGTGGCCGGTGCACACCCCTAGCTTCCATATTGTGGGTCTAAAAAAAAGCTCAGGAGGCACCTGCAAAGCCTGGAATGCCCCCCTGATTGCACTGGTCTTGGAAGCATTTTACAGCAGATTGTTAACATCTAGCATGGAACACCCAGATCCTCCTAGTAATCACCTCTGTCTAGAAGTACGAGTATTATATAAGAATGAGCACAAATACTTATAAAAGAGCATAAGCCAAAGCCAGAAGAAACCATGTTTACGCTTTTCCTCCAATGTTTCAGTTTTATAAATAGACCTTATGAGAATAATAGTACACAATATATAGAGCTTAGCTGAGCTGCTTCTTATCCATAAACAAATCTAACTGGATCATATAAAAGATCTGATGAAAAACACAGAGGTAAGCCAGAAGTATATAAAAGAAAAATCTATATTATAGTCAAAGGAGGAATTTAGGTACAAAATAATTACTTAAACGTGCCTGACATGTAGACCCAGGGAACAGTTCAACATATGGTTAACTAGTGAAGGAGCATAAAGCAGCCCTTGCAGCTCTGCTATGGGAGCTTTACGTTAAGCATTTATACAATGTTGTAATATACATGTTTATTTAATAATAGACTACAGGAAAAATAATCTGAGCCATTCAATGGCTTGGTACAAATCAATACAATAATACCATCCAGGAGGCAGCTCAGGAAATGAAACCATTTCAGATTGACTAGGCAGTCTAAACAGTTACTAAGGTTTCATCAACCACATTGAAGGTCCTGAGATTAGACATGACCCTGACCCATCCATTTGCTGCCAAGTCCCTTTCAGCGTACAAGCAATGATTAATCATCTGTACGTTTCTCTTAGAATCAGGGGGCCCATGTGCCCTGCACACTCTGAAACCATTGTTAATACTCTACTGTCCGTACATGCCCAGAAAACAGGTCATACACCTATGTGACATCTTGCACCTTGAGGCCAGACAATGGAGGGAAAAGAGGCTGTGCACAGTAAGGCCTGTTTCACACCTGCCGGTTTTGACCAGACGGCAAAAAACCAGGCAGAGGCTAGTTTCACACTTGCAGGTTTTGACCGGACGGCAAAAAGCCACCCGTTTTTTTGCCAGGTGTGAAATATAGTTAAGCAGGGAAGCAGGTGGGTCCTTTCGCACACGGCCCGAGCACGGCCCGGTTGCCATGTTACAGCCGGGAATATCCACTGGAAGGATGGCTGCCATGCCCGTGCCGTCTCTGCATGCTAGTGGTGTATAGGAAACAATGTTTCACATCGGCCAGTTTGTGCAGCAGCAGCTGCTGCACATGCCCAGTTGATAAGTAAAAAATATTAAAAGCGTCTCAAAGCCGCAGCTTGTGAAAGGCACTGAGTGCCTGAAAAACACAGTTCGGCTTCTGCCTGTTTCTTGGTCGGACGGCCAAAACCGGCAAGTGTGAATCTAGCCAGAAGCTGGCTGTTTTTTTGAGGCACTCAGTGCCTTTCACAAGCAGCGGCTTTGAGCAGCTTTTAAAGTTTTTTTTTTATTATTTATCCATTGGGCATGCGCAGCAGCTGCTGTACACGCTGGCCGGTGTGTGTGAAAGGAAACATTGTTTCCTATACTCCACTGGCCTGCAGGGACGGCACGGGCACAGCAGCCGTCCTTCTCAGGCGGGCGGCCAAAACGGCAGGTGTGAAATTGGCCTTAGTAGATATTTCTGGCTGTAACACGGCAACCGTGCCGTGCCTTGGCCGTGTGAAAGGACCCACCAGGTTCCCTGCATCACTACATTTCACACCCGGCAAAAAACTGGCTGTTTTTTTGCCAGCCGGTCAAAACCAGCAAGTGTGAAATAGCTCTAAGGGTGCATGTGTGTAATTACAAAGAGAGAGTTACAGACAGAGAGCCTGATTCAGCTTTGGGAATAGAGTGAGAATTAGCACTTAACTGTGAACCTGGACAAACCATATTGCAATGCAAGGGGTGTAAATACATACATTTTTTTGCATGTGGGGTAAATACTGGCTGCTTTTGAATGTAGCCTACAAATACTGCACAACTATATTATTACTTTACAATTTACTTGTCAGTTTGGACGCCTCGCTCCCAAATCTAAATCTCTCTGCACATTTTAAATCTGCCCCACCTGCAGTGCAGCATGGTTTCACCAAGATGATCAGTTGAGTGAGATATCTCACTCTATTTCCAAAGCTGAATCATACTTGCCTATTATTGAATCTTCCTCCCAGGGAGAAAGCCGGGGAGGTGAAGCAGGTAGGCGGGGTTGTTGGCGGGGCGCTGAATTGTGCCATTAAGCCCCACCCCCTCATGGAAATTCAACGCGATTACGCATAATTAAAATAGGGGGCGGATCTAAATGACGTGATTCTCACATCATCACAGAATCGCGTCATTAGGCCCACCCCCAACGCTCAGAACCGCGCCGATGCCCGTTAATTTTCTCACCATTCTGCCCACTTCACTAGGGAGTGGGCAGAATGCGGGAGAAGTGCCTACCCTCCCGGGGGTGCGGGGGGTTACCTGAAAAATCGGGAGCCTCACGCGAAAACCGGGAGGGTAGGCATGCACTGTATGAGCTGAATCAGGCCCTGAGTCTCCAATATCCAAATATTCTGCAATATGGAATATTCTGAAATATTGAATTTTTTTGAGTGTGGCTGAGATAGTGACACCTTTACTTTTTGATGGTTCAGGTTCAATGTAAACAAACTTTGTCTCTGTAAAGCGCTGCAGAATATGTGTGCGCTATATAAATAACTGTTAATAATAATAATAATGATGAATGCACAAAGTTATAAAAAATATTGTATAACATCATCTTCAGGCTGTGGGTCAGCGGCGTATCTATAATGGGTTCACCCATTTATTAAATACTTACCTCTCCGGAGTCCCGCGTCTGCGGTGCCATTGCTCTACAAATCACCTGGAAAATGTCCGTCGCGATCATTTTCCCACTTTTGCGCATTCGCAGTGAGATCAACAGGAAAATGGCTGCCATGCCATTTTCCCAGTGACCTGCGCTTGCACAGAAAATGTCTGCGCATAACTCACATAACTCATAGCTCACTGCGCTGCTGGCAGCCGGGCAGAGAGGAGGAGGCTCAAGACGGAGACTGCACACGGGCCTCCTCCTCTGTTAATACAACCCTGCTGTGTGTATAAGGTGTATATGAAACATAAATGAATTTCCTGTATGTACACAAACTTTGTTTGATGCACAAAATAGTTACAAATATTGTATAAAAGTATCTTCAGGCTGTATAAGGTGTATATGAAACAAAAAAGCATTCTGGGTTTAGACTTGGGTCCCATCCCCAAGATATCTCATTATGGTATGCACATATTCCAAACTACAGAAAAATCCGATATGCTTGGTCCCAACCAAGCATTTGACCTAGTCAGTGCCAAATCAGGAATTCCTATTGGTGTCCCTGACAATAATGATGATGGTTGCCAGCACTAACAAGCGAGTGCACCCTGATGCTAATTTATGCACATCAATGAAGGAAGCAGCTATTATGCATGTGTGCATGTTTTGCCAACTTTAATTTTTTCATACATGAACTGTATCTGCTGTATTATGCCCCCTTCAAAAATACCACTCAGGAAATTCCCAGCTGAGACCTGGGTTTTCACTAGAAACCCCTTTTCACATTACACCTTGGCAGAGCCGTAGCTAGACTTTTGCCCTGTGCCATGGCACTGGTCGCACTACCCCAGTTACGGCCCTGCACCTTGGATGTGGAAGATTCCCAGGTCGATCCTGTTCACACTGAACCTAGGAATTTCCCAGGGTTTTTCTTTTTTTTACATTAAATTTGAAAGTAATTTTTATAGCGGACACTTGTTTTGACTGACAATAAGGCAGTGTCCAAACCCCTCTACACAACTGATTAGGACCCCACCCACACCCAAAATAGCCACAAACTAAATTTTTTAAAAAAATTCTCTTTACTGGCAGGAACACTGATTTCTGCCACTTTGCATAGGCACGCAGACCCTAGCCTCTCCCCTCCTGGAAACTGGGGCCACAGAGACGTGCACACTTTTAATTGGTAGAATCAGTACAATTGTGTACAAGGGTGGACTTGCCCAGTTAAATATGTGCAGACTCCCATAGGCAGGTGCCTGCTACAAAGGTCCCTGAATGCAGCCTTCCCCTACAGTGGAGAAGAGAGAAGGACAGACAGAAATATAGTAAATTTTACATACTACTTTTGTTATAAAGACTGTAGGGCTGATATACTGTACAGTTGTTGACATTATGGGTGTATGTTGCTGTAATAAAAAAACAAGAAAATATAGTGTATTCCTGCACATATACAGAGATATACAGTTCTCCAGACGCAGGCAAGTAAGGAAGGTACAGTAAGTGGCAGAAATGCGTAATTCAGTATAGGCGCATTTGCGTGCCCGCTCTTGAGTGTTTGCAGAGTGAAATCTTACAATATATGCTTATGCAGATTGGCATAGTCCTTTCTCTGCATCAGTCTCTGTATGCTCTATGGAGGACCCTGTCTACACTATAGAGTACATTTACTAAATGGCGGTTTTGCAAAACCGCTACGTTTTCATTGTTTAAATGTCAATTTTGCATATTTACTAAGGTCCAAACCACCACAAAACTACGAGTTTGAGATACCACTAAACTAGGGGTGTGCACCGGCCACTTTTCGTGTTTTGTGCTTTGGTTTTGGATCTGGATCTTTCTTCGTGTTTTGGATCTGGATTGGTTTTGCCAAAACCACCCTTCCGTGTTTTGGGTTCTGGGTTTTGTGTTTTGGATCTGTATTTAAAAAAAAAAAAAAGAATAAAAACAGCTAAAATCGCAGAAAAACCAACACATTCTGTGATTTTAGCTGTTTTTATTCTATGCAATTATTAACCTCAATAACCTTAATTTCCACTCATTTCCAGTCTATTCTGAACACCTCACACCTCACAATAGTGTTTTTATGTCCAAAAGGCTATGCTAAGCGACACGAGAGGACGGCACAAACACGTGGCCCATCTAGGAGTGGCACTGCAGTGGCAGACAGGATGGCAGTTTGAAAAACTAGGCCCCAAACAGTACATAATGCAAAGAAAAAAAAGAGGTGCAAGATGGAATTGTCCTTGGGCCCTCCCACCCACTCTTATGTTGTACAAACTAGGGGTGTGCACCGGCCACTTTTTGTGTTTTGGTTTTGGATCTGGATCTTTCTTCGTGTTTTGGATCTGGATTGGTTTTGCCAAAACCACCCTTCCGTGTTTTGGGTTCTGGGTTTTGTGTTTTGGATCTGTATTTTTTTTTAAAAAAGCATAAAAACAGCTAAAATCACAGAATTTGAGGGTTTTTCTGCTCCTATGCTATTATTAACCTCAATAACCTTCATTTCCACTCATTTCCAGTCTATTCTGAACACCTCACAATATTGTTTTTATGGCCAAAAGGTTGCACCGAGGTAGCTGGATGACTATGCTAAGCGACACGAGTGGGCGGCACAAACACGTGGCCTATCTAGGAGTGACACTGCAGTGGCAGACAGGATGGCAGTTTGAAAAACTAGGCCCCAAACAGTACATAATGCAAAGAAAAAAAAGAGGTGCAAGATGGAATTGTCCTTGGGCCCTCCCACCCACCCTTATGTTGTATAAATAGGACATGCACACTTAACAAACCAATCATTTCAGCGCCAGGGTCTGCCACATGACTGTGGCTGAAATGATTGGTTCGTTTGGGCCCCCACAAAACAAGCTGGCAATTAATGTGTCCCTGCACAAACTGGTTCTACGGAGGCAAGATGTCGTCCTCATCCTCCTCATCCACCGATTCCTTGGATAAAACAGGAAAAAGGGATTTAGGTGTCCCTGGACTGCTTACGGTCTTAGCCAAAGTTTCTGAACTTGACAGTAACTTTTTATGAACGCGCTGCAGGTGCCGTATAAGGGAGGATGTTCCTAGGTGGTTAACGTCCCTACCCCTACTTATTTCACCTTTAAATATGGTACATATGGCAAGACAGTTGTTGTCCGGATTTGGATAGAAATATTGCCAGACCAAAGAGGTGGAATGTTTGGTCTTCTGCCCAGGCATGACCGTGGTGGGCTTTTTCATCCCACGGACAACAACTGTCTCCCCCGGAGCCTGATTTAAACAAATCACATCACCATCAGAATCCTCCTCGCCAACTTCCTCCTCAGCGCCAGCTACACCAGTATCCTCATTCTGTTGTACTTCAACAGTGACATCTTCAATTTGCATATCAGCAAGTGGACTGTGGGTGCTCCTTTCAGCACTTGCAGGGGGCGTGCAAATGGTGGAAAGAGCCACCTCTTCCCGTCCAGTGCTGGGAAGGTCAGGCATCGCAACCACCACCACACTTGGACTCTCCTTGGGGATTTGTGATATCTTCTTAGAACGCACAGTTCTTCGCTGTGCTTTTGCCAGCTTAACTCTTTTGATTTTTTTAGTGGGAGGAGGGCTTCCATCGTCATGTGAAGCTGAACCACTAGTCATGAACATAGGGAAAGACCTTAGCCATTCCTTGCCACTCCGTGTCGTAAATGGCATATTGGCAAGTTTACGTTTCTCTTCAGATGATTTAAATGTTTTTTTCAAGGTCATTTTCCTGAACTTTGCCATTTGGGATTGTATGTGCCCTCTACTATGACATTGGGCATCGGCCTTGGCAGACGACGTTGATGGCATGTTATCGTCTATGTCATGACTAGTGGCAGCAGCTTCAGCACTAGGAGGAAGTGGTTCTTGATCTTTCTCTATTTTATTTTTATCGGAGAAAGTTTGGTCCTCCATTTATGTTATATCGATTTGATATATACGTGCACCGCAGTATAACACATTTTCCTTTAACACATTTTAATACTTCACTGTCTGTTTCCTTTATATATATGTATTTCACTTTTTTATTTTTATGCTTTATATGCGGCCAGCGGCTGCTCTTAACACTTCACCTTTCTTATTAGAGCGGTGCTTTGGGGTGGATTGGCTGGGCTAGTTTGGGGGTGTCCTGCGCTCTGGATTTGAGCCTTAGTATGTTAGGGACCTGCCCGACAAGAGGTTACCCGGATATGGTGGGCAGGCCCATAAGCTTGGCCAAGATTATGCCAAATACCTCTATTGTATTTACTGCAAAATGTATTTATTTATATATAATCAGTTAATTTGGAGTTGTGCACCTGTATTTCTTCTTTGTGTATATATCAATGGTCTCCACAGGTAGCACCTCCAATTATATATATATATATGTCCAGAATGTGCAGTCTGAGATCCATTTTCTTTGTAAACTAATTAGTGCATTGATTTGCACACCTGGGAAACCTGAGCCACTTCCCACTCAGACTAGCACTTCTACTATTGGTTACAGCATGGAGTCTGGCAATGTAATATGCACACCAGTCAGAGGCACAATAATAGGTAAGTCCTGCTAATATTTAGACTGTGTAGAGCAGCTTTGGTTCATTTTTGGGGTGTGGGTCCCCCTAGATTGCTTTGCTGATCTGCTTCAGGGCACAGCAGTATAACACATTTTCCTTTAACACATTTTAATACTTAACTGTCTGTTTCCTTTATATATATGTATTTCACTTTTTTATTTTTATGCATTATATGCGGCCAGCGGCTGCTCTTAACACTTCACTTTTCTTATTAGAGCGGTGCTTTGGGGTGGATTGGCTGGGCTAGTTTGGGGGTGTCCTGCGCTCTGGATTTGAGCCTTAGTATGTTATGGACCTGCCCGACAAGAGGTTACCCGGATATGGTGGGCAGGCCCATAAGCTTGGCCAAGATTATGCCAAATACCTCTATTGTATTTACTGCAAAATGTATTTATTTATATATAATCAGTTAATTTGGAGTTGTGCACCTGTATTTCTTCTTTGTGTATATACGTGCGGCTAAGGCGCACACAAACACAGAAAATATTTTTTTATTTTTGCTGGAGAGTAGTGCACTTTGTGGGTTACACCACCCTTTAAGAAATGAGCCAGCCGGCCCTTTACTAATGGGACACAGGCGCACGCTTGGCGCTGCTCCTTTGTTGATGCACGTGCAGCGACAGTGCACACAATTCACAAACACAGAAAATATTTTTTTATTTTGTTTGGAGTGTACTTTGGGGGTTACAGCACCCTTTAACAGACAAGCCAGCTGGCCCTTTACTTATGGGACACAGGCGCACGCTTGGCGCTGCTCCTTTGTTGATGCACGTGCAGCCACAGTGCACACAATTCACAAACACAGAAAATATTTTTTTATTTTGTTTGGAGTGTACTTTGGGGGTTACAGCACCCTTTAAAGGACAAGTCAGCCAGCCCTTTACTAATGGGACACAGGCGCACGCTTGGCGCTGCTCCTTTGTTGATGCACGTGCAGCCACAGTGCACACAATTCACAAACACAGAAAATATTTTTTATTTTGTTTGGAGTGCACTTTGGGGGTTACAGCACCCTTTAACGGTCAAGCCAGACGGCACTTTACTTATGACACAGGCGCACGCTTGGCACTACTTTGTTGATGCACGTGCGGCTACTGTGCACACAATTCACAAACACAGAAAATATTTTTTATTTTGTCTGGAGTGCACTTTGGGGGTTACAGCACCCTTTAACGGTCAAGCCAGACAGCACTTTACTTATGACACAGGCGCACGCTTGGCACTACTTTGTTGATGCACGTGCGGCTACTGTGCACACAATTCACAAACACAGAAAAAATATTATTTTTTTGCACTTGGGGGGAGCACCCCTGATGGACAGAGCACCCCCTGGACAACACTACAGCACCCCTTTAGGACTGGGACACTGCACAGGACTTTGGAGTGGACACAGCCCCTATGGACAACTGACTGCACAACACAGTCCAGCCAGCCCCTATGGACTTTGGAGGAGTGGACACAGCCCCTATGGACAACAGCAGCACAGCGCAGCACAGCACAGCACAACACTACAGTGCACTACACTACACAGCCCAGCCAGCCCTAACTCCCACCCTCCCTCTTCACTGTCCACAGCCGAGTGAGAAAATGGCGCCGACGCGGGTACCTTATATAGAATCCAAAACCCGCGAGACCCGGAAGGCAGGTTGATGACGTTTTGCCTCAATTTCAGATCAGAGTCAGGCTCGACTTTTCCCGCCTGACTCGGATCTGAAATCGAGGCAAAACGTCATCGGCCTCGGATCGGGGGGGTTCGGATTTCAGAAATCCGAACCCGCTCGCCCCTACACTAAACACATCACCATTCTAATTCTTTTTACATGGAAAGCATACAACTCCATGACATATATGAAGCAGTGGTTACAGAAACTGCAGAAAAACCACCGCAAAAACCCTCAAAACATTAGTTTGACAGGCAATATTGTTACTACCAGTATAGAGAACCAGAAGTGAAAGCATGTCCTGGCATCTAAGGCCAGCTGGCAACTGAAGTACACCAGTAAATACACTTTGAAATAAAGTATTTTACTTAAATAAAAGCTCTTCGACCACAACCAAATTTATTACTCAGCTATATTTCAAAGGTCCATACAGACATCATCAGTCAATGCTTGGCAAAATAAAAACTACTTTGTACTCCTTGAGGGACTGCAATTCCTATTAAACAGAATGGCTTTGTATTGATTGGTCAGAGTGCGAGAAAAGCCATTCTGATTGGCTAGAAGTTACTAACCCACCCATGTTGGGTTCTACTCAATCAATGTACAGTACCACTGGCTAAGAAACACCTTTCAAAACAATTAGGTTTTTTTTTATCATGATTTGTTTTACATATCAACTAATTCGATGTTCAAATATTTTTGAATTCTGTAAAATTGTTGCAGAACAGGACTAAGGGCCTGATCCATCACAGATTGCTGTTGCGATCACGGCTGCGTAATCGCACAAGCAGTTGTGCTGCGAAAATATGCACATTTTGCAACCGCTCAGCCAGCATAGAGACGCCCACTACCACTTTCTCACAGCCGTAAGACCTCGCAGTCCTGTGTACACATCAGTAACATCGGCCCGTCATGCACAATTACAGCAGCTATGACCTGTCTCAGAAATTGCATGTCTCATTGCACACAGTGAGTACACAAGCTGCGTATGGTGTTGCAGTGGCTAATTCATGCATGCCCATGCAATGGTATTCAAACGGACAGGCACACCTGCGTTTCTACAACCACTCCCCCTTCACTTCCCCCATACACTAACCTGTCACTCGATTCCTGTCTGCATGCGTGATCACAGTGCGATCGCAGTGCTAACCTGCAGTACACCCCAACCGCCAATCTGTTTAAGCTGTTCCAATTGCAAACCATGCTGAATCAGGTCCTCAGTGGCAAATTGATAGGAATGGTGGAACAACATAAAATAATGGGACTAAACTCAGAAAACAGGATATAAAATTTATAATCACCCTCTATCAGATCCCATTGGGACATAGGGCCTGATTCATCATGGATCGCAACTGCAACAGCGTATGCAGATTAGTTGATGATGCATACTGTGCATATGTATGCACCACAGTGCATGTGCGGGAGTTAGCATTACGAATCAGGCCCCCAGAACTTATTACATTACACCACAAGGATGACTGACTGGACTTGTACTAGTTACCCAGGATATACAGCAAATTATATGTTGTCTTTTATCTTGGAATTAGCTTGAGATGGATAGCATGCATTGTTTTATTCCTTGCTACAAATTGTTGGATGTTCGGACAATAAACTATTTACCATAGAAACACTGGAGACTGTAGCTGATAAGATTTGTACTCTTCTATTCCAAGCAAGGTATGTATTTCTGTGTCTTTACACCATCCGTTCAATAAACTGATAGGTGGATGAGTGAGAACTATTGACTGAATTTCTTAGAAGCATTGAGTGCACTTTGTTACAGTGTATACCTTTTTTGAAGTAGTTATTTTATCTTGTTGACATTTGACTTTGCTTGCTTTTAAAAATGTCTTCTTATTTAAATGATAGTAGAACTAAAAACACCAACATATTTAACTTTATATAATGTCAGATTAACCTAATTACTCAGAAGTTGTTTGAAACGCACTGCCATATATCAGTGCAAGTACCACACTCGGATTGTGAAGGGTGATGTAGCATTGGATGCATTTGTGCCCCAAATGTTATTAGGAATAGGCATGTGCATGAAAAAGCACATTGTTTCACACTGCACATGCGTCAGATCCAAGCTTATGCAATAAGGTAATGTGATTAGGTGGGTGCGACTTCATGTAATATAGCAGCCACACCAATGAATAAAGTAGCATCAGCTGGAGAGAGGAATCCGCAAACATCCAATCAAAAGCGGCTACTCAGTGCTGCCGCTCATCATCATCATTACTGTCCGCACTCCAGCGCCCCCGACATATCCGCCTGCACTTGCAAGTAGTCACAAGTGTAAGATATGACCAAATCTGCATATAGGTAGATGATAGCTAATGTGTATGCATTTTTTTAATATACACTGCACAGACATCCCTAGTTTAAGCATATATTAGAAATGTATGTAATTAATGCTATATCAACTTTATCAACCCTTGGTAATGTACATCTAACTGCACTTAAGGAAGAGTTTTGTACCCTGAAACGTCTGCTTCTTTCAAGACATTACCCTGTTTGTCTGTTCTGCTTCAATAAAATTGCATTGGCTCGTAGCCTTAATGCTTTTTGGACTTCTACATTCTACTGTACCTGGGTTTGGAGACCTGCAATGCCCCTGCAGAAGGGAGATAGCCACATCCACACCTTTGCTCTACAGATGAAAATTATCTGGCATTGAGCGCCATCATATATAAATATTGTCTGAGGTCCAATGTCATCATTCAAGCAATCCCCAAGGCTTCATCCCCCCTCTCCGTGGGATAAAGAGTTGACTGAGACACAATTATATTATTGTATTGTATTGTATTGTATTTATTGTTGTCATCAGCAAAACAAGTTTGACAGACGAAATTACATTGCACTTTTTTAAAACAGTGAATAGCAATCCATGGTAAAGGTTATCACAAACAATTTCACAAAAATAATAAAATTAAAATTAACTAAAGAGATACAATCATAGCATTCAACATGCGCACAGCAGATGGAAGAAAACTAACCCTCAAGCGACTCGTACGTGCCCGAAGTACTCTAAACCGCTTTAAAGATGGGAGCTTATCAAAAAATTCATGAAATGGATGGCTTGGATCCGATATGATACCTTTGGTTCTCTTTAGAACCCTAAGCCCATAAACATCATGAATAGTTGGCAACTGCACGCCAATGATTTTGCTGGCGGTCCTAACAACCCGTTCCAGTGCACTTCTTTCACTCGCTGTGCAGTTGCCATACCAGATAATGATACCAAACGTCAGAATGCTCTCAATTGAGCATCTGTAAAAGTTTAGCATAGTTACTTTGCTAACTCCCGAGGCCCTCAAACGTCTTAGGAAAAACAAACGCTGTTGCGCCTTTTTAATTAGGGACAGTGTATTTAAAGACCATGTCAAATCTGCCGCAACCTGGATACCCAGAAATTTAAAAGACTCAACTATATCAACATCCTGGTTGTTAATAGACACTGGCAATTTCTGCTCTAAACATCTCCTACGAAAATCAATTACCAGTTCTTTTGTCTTGTCACCATTTAGGAGCAAGTGATTATCACCACTCCAAGAAACCAAATTTTTGATCTCTTTCCTATAATGGGACTCATCATTCCTGCTAATTAACCCAACGACTGCAATATCATCAGCAAATTTGATGATTTTCACAGAATCAGAAGTCGACATGCAGTCGTGGGTAAATAGCGAGTATAATAGGGGGCTGAGAACACAACCCTGGGGAACACCAGTCTTAATCAACACTTCCCCCGACACAGCACCTCCAATTCTAACTACTTGTGGTCTATCAGTTAAAAAGTTTAAAACCCAGTTACAAATAGACCCACTTAACCCCAAGTCAAACAACTTAGATGTTAGTGAGATGGGAATAACCGTATTAAAAGCAGAACTAAAATCAACAAAGAGTATCCGAACATAAGAATCCCTCACTTCCAAATGAGCTAAAATAGAGTGAAGTGCTGTAAGTACCGCATCATCAGTGCAACGATTTTTCCTATATGCAAACTGAAAAGGATCAAAATCTACTGGGAAAAAAGATTGAATATGTCCTAATACCAGCCTTTCAAAGCATTTCATTATCAATGAAGTTAGTGCAATTGGGCGATAATCATTAAGGCATTTTACTACCCCCTTTTTTGGAACTGGAACAATATTTGCCTTCTTAAAACATCTCGGCACTACACAATTAAAAAGGGACAAATTAAATAAGACCGTTAATATCCAACTTAACTGGTCTGCACACCCCTTGAGGACTTTACCGCTAATCCCATCCGGGCCGGCTGATTTACACAAATCAACCCGACGTAGACATTTAATCACATCATACTCCTCCAACATAAGAGGAGACTCCCCCACCCGGGGAATTTGGGGCGTAACAGAAAAACTATTCTCTTGATCAAACCTAGAGTAGAACAGGTTCAAATCTTCAGCTAATAGATTATTGTCATTGCTAATCACCTCCTTTTTTATTTTACAACCAGTAATATCCTGGATCATCTGCCACAGGCTTCTCGGATTCCTGTTATCATGACTTCTAGCTTCAATCTTTGCGGAGTAACTAATTTTAGCCCTCCTAATACCTTTCTGCAATTCACACCTGGAAGATTTCAACATTTCTAAATCACCAGATTTAAACGCTCTATCACGAGCCTTGAGTAGAGATCGAACTTCCCCGTTCAACCAAGGCTTCACGTTGGGAAATATTTTAATACTCTTTGTTACTGTAACACTATCCGTACAGCAACCGATGTAACCTAATATCAATGATGCTAGAGAGTCAATATCTATATCGCCATTTACCCTACTCTCATCAATAAACAAATCCCAGTTTGTGAATTCCAACATATCCTGTAATCTAGTCAGTGCGTCCTCCGGCCATATAGTTACCAGACGTCTGACCGGTCGCACTCTCCTAACTAATGACCTGTAAACAGGTATGAGAAACAGGGACATATGATCGGATCTGCCAATATGGGGGCAAACAACAGTTTCATAAGCTGACTTGAGGTTTGTATACACCTGGTCCAAGGTACGCATGCCCCTAGTTGGAGCCGATACATTTTTATATAACTTAGGCAATACTTTCCTCAGGTCAGCTTGATTGAAATCACCTGCTATAATGAAAACTGCCTCAACATACACAGATTGTAATTTCGCAATTTCCTCGTAAAGAATTCCCAGGGCAATTGTCACATTAGCCTGAGGGGGAATATAAACGGCAATGATAATTGCCACCGAAACTTCTCTGGGCAAATAAAAGGGTCTACATTTGACAGACAGATATTCAATATCCACTGAGCAATGATTACCAATACAGATAGCATCAATACACCAGGTACGCAGGACATACAAACACAGCCCCCCACCCCTACTTTTCCCTGATGAAGAAGTTCTGTCTGCTCTGAACAGAATCCTGTTTCCAAAAGAGACCGCAGTATCCAGAACTAAGTCATTTAGCCAAGTCTCGGTAAAAATTAATACAGAGCAGGACTCCAGATGCTTCATGTATGAAAGAACTGCATGTAATTCGTCCAGTTTACTAGTCAGGGACTGAACATTTGCTAGAAATAAGCTAGGCAAAGGGGGTTTGATAAAACATAAATTGAGCCTGGCTCTAGTACCAGCTCGTTTACCCCTTTTTTGCCTCCTCTCCCTCCTCCGATGCCTCTTCCAACCCTGCCTGCGTCTCCAGGGATAACCGAGTCTCCAGAAATGCCCCCCTCCAGAGCGCTGCCCACCCCCATAATCTCTACTTCCATTGCCGTGCACATGGCTCTTCTCACAACTCCAGTCTCCAGACCAGCCACCACTCACCACCCCAGCTGCGACAGACCCATCCAGGGCCGCCACGCTTGCAGGCACAGTAACTCCAGGGGCAGCAGACACACAAGCTCCAGAAGCGGCAGCAATCCCAGCCACCCCCGCTCCACCCACAATGCCTGTGGCTGAGGGGTTACCCGGGGCTGTACCTCCCTCAGAGACCTGCACAGCCTCTGCGCCGGACCCAACAGCTCCTGCAAGCGGCTCCACTCCACCAGCTCCGGAACCTGCCACTCCACTCCAAACTCCAGTCAGGCGGAGACCAAGGAGCACCTCGCGGGGGTATGTGATCCCACACCAGCCGCCGTCACCACACAGGACTCCGACAAGCAGGAACAGGAACAACCACACCACATCCGAAGCGCGCAACACACGGACACCCGGACCATAGGAATCGCCATCACCGGCACCAACGGTAAGTGCAGCCGCAGCGTATACACGCGCCGCCATTTCCAGGCACAGCAGGGATGTCCCAAGTAGTATAGTTCAACAACTATAATAAATATACAATCCTCATTTCAATTAGTCATTTTATGCAACATATTTTGTCAGACACTTCACCCTCTTTGGAAGAAAGAAAAGTGTATCCAATGCGCTGTCAATTACTGTAGCAGCTGGTAGGGGTTGTCAGCCCCAAAATAGCAATAAGCAAAAAAAACAAATGAGGAACCAGGGCTGTGTTGTTTAGCTAATGAAATAGTTGGACAGATATAAATTGTAATGAATTTAATAAAAATATTTTAAAAAACATAAAATATATCTCAAATAATATTATAGCATTAATTCCGGACACATAAATAATCAATAGGATCCCCGACTGTTCACTTGGAAATTAGGCCCTCATTCAGAGCCGTTCGCTATTTGCGGTCGTTCGTTAAAAAACAAGGGGTGGCTATTCAAATGATCCGTACGCACATTGCAGTCTGTTCACACCTCTAAGTCTGAACGAACGAGCAAAACATACGCTCGTTTATTTGTTAAAAACGCCCCTGGCCGCACGCATCCTACGTCATGTCCGCTATTTATTAGATTAATCGAGTACATCGACCAGCGTATGAACTGCTCGCTATTCTTGTGGTTGGTGTTTGCTACCACAAATTTGCGAGCAGTTCTGGCTCTAAAATAACCCAGTGACGTGGTCAATGACGCTGCTGTTTTAAATATACACACCCATAAAACGCCCGTTTTGACCTTTAAGCACGCCTGCGTTCGGATCTCCACTCCCCATTTTCAAGCACCTTCCCCTGTTACCACCCACATACGCCTCATTCTGTCACTCAAAATAGCAGGCACTCGCTATATAGCGTACAAACGATTTTCGGCCGCACTGACTGGTTCGCGCATGCGTACTAAAAAGCGTACGCATGCGCAGATGTGCAAACATCGCTCGGAACGAGCGTACTGCCGCTAACGAGCGGCTCTGAATGAGGGCCTTAGTCTCCTAGAGCAGAAGCATTTATATCACATGGTATTACCCACAATTTGTGGATGAAGGCCCTCATTCAGAGCCGTTCGCTATTTGCGGTCGTTCGTTCAAAAACAAGGGGTGGCTATTCAAATGATCCGTTCGCAAATTGCAGTCTGTTCACACCTCTAAGTCTGAACGAGCGAGCAAAACATACGCTCGTTTATTTGTTAAAAACGCCCCCTGGCCGCTCGCACCATACGTCATGTCCGCTATTTATTAGATTAATCGAGTACATCGAGCAGCGTATGAACTGCTCGCTATTCTTGTGGTTGGTGTTTGCTACCACAAATTTGCGAGCAGTTCTGGCTATAAAATAACCCAGTGACGTGGTCAATGACGCTGCTGTATTAATTATGCACACCCATAATACGCCCGTTTTGACCTTTAAGCACGCCTGCGTTCGGATCTCCACTCCCCATTTTCAAGCACCTTCCCCTGTTACCAACCACATACGCCTCATTCTGTCACTCAAAATAGCAGGCACTCGCTATATAGCGTACAAACGATTTTTGGCCGCACTGACTGGTTTGCGCATGCGTACTAAAAACCGTACGCATGCGCAGATGTGCAAACATCGCTCAGAACGAGCGTACTGCCGCTAACGAGCGGCTCTGAATGAGGGCCGAAGATCCCAACACAAGGTCCGATTCAGCAAGGATCGCTATTCTGCGAATACGCAGTTGCTAATATCAGTGGTGAAATGCAAATGTTTGCAATCGCATTATGATCACAGCCTAACATAAAGCCGCCCACTTCCCCTTACTCACATCCGTATATTCGGGCAACATAGCAAAATAATCGGTAACATAGGACCCATACGCACAGTTAAGGCAGGTCATACCTCACTCAGGAATTGCTAACCTCAGCACAAGCTATGAGACCTCAGGCTGCGTATGGATAATTTATGCACACCCCTGCAACGGCGTTGCAATGCACAGGCCCACCTGCGTTCGCCCGACCACCGCCCCGTCACCACCCAAAAATGGCACTTCCTGTCAATCACTCTGCTCTGGGTCTGCGTACCCTCTGCAATCGCAGTTCAGATCGCAAATGCTAGTACGCGCACTGCGATGCATATACATGCGCAGTGCTGATTATTCGACTGATTGTGCTCAAATTAGCAACTGCGTTCCTTGCTGAATCAGGCCCACAGTTCCTTGTAGCAGCACTGTGTACAGAAGGTGGGAGTAGTTTGTCCACTAGGTATCCATGCAGGGCCGATGCAAGGGTGTTCGGCACCCCCCCTGCAAACTATAAATTTGCGTCTTCTATCCCAGCTTTAATAAAGGGAAAGCATGCGCCTCCAGCATGCACCACAAAAAAATGCGTGTGTTCTCACATGGAAGGGGCGTGGTTACACAATGGTACCCCCAATTCAAATTACTCCACACAATAGCAGAATCGTATTCTCATTACACCGCACATGGCGAGCCTAATTCACATTACACCACATAGTAGTGTCCCTTATGTTACGCACACACAGTAGTGCCCCTTATACACAATGCCAACAGTTCTGCCCCTTATAGACATAATGCCCACAGTAGTAGTACCTCTTATACACAATGCCCACAGTAGTGCCCATTATACACAATGCCCACAGTAGTAGTGCCCCTTACATAATTGCCCACAGTAATAGTGCCGTTACACAATGTCTACAGTAGAAGTGCCGCTTACACAAAATGACACACAGTAACAATGCCCCTTACACAAAATGACACATAAACACACTATACATACCTGTAACACCGCACTTGCACCCGCTGCTCTCCGACAGCTTGTTGACATTTATATATTTAGGTAATTATTCATAATTTTGGAATATTAGGATTAAAAGGAAATTGTTTAAATTAAAATGTCATTAATGGTTATTGTAGATATGTATATATTTTGTAGTGAGAAATTCAGTAAATGTGTTATACAAGTATGTATACATATATCAAATACTGTAGGGAATAATTTAAATAATCAAGTTTATATGTCTGATGTACATCAAATGTAGCACTGTTGTTAGGACAGTTTGAACAAGTTTTCCTGCTAATATCATAAAACAATGGTATGCACAGGTGCGTAGGTGACACACACATACAATTAAGATCAGGATCAAAGTATTGCATACCTTGGACAATTTATAAACCAGCTCATCTATGTCCAGGCCAGGGGCAATTTATCTATTATATCATCAAGAGGTCACATCTATTGATGATAGCACCTTAGGCAAAACAGATCTGTTTGCACATCAAATAATCAAAGGTAAATAGTTTGATGAATAAACAAATACAAAAGTTTATGATCCCAAACTACGTTCCCTACTGCCCACCTGAGGGGTAAACGTGAGCTGACACTTTTACACACTTCAGAATCTGGTTTTAGGGAAACCCGTAATTATCTGCCACACTGGACAGAATGGGAAATGGCACAATTGTATTGACAGATTTTGGGATAAAAGACAGCACTGGAAGTACAAGTTATAGAGAAGTTGTAGGAGGACAGGGGGAGAACAGACGAGATGTAAGAAGAGGTCAGGTATGGTGAGTATAGGAGCCCAGTCTGGAGAGAGGTCAGCACAATGTAACACAGAGGGCCTGATTCAGAGCCGGACGCAATTAACGCTCGCTCGTCCAGAAAATAGGGGTGGCTATTCAAATTAACCGTTCGCTCTTTGCGGTCTGTTCACGCCTCTAGGTCTGAACGAGCGAACAAAACTTGCGGTCGTTTTTTGAAAAAATACGCCCCCTGGCCGCTCGCATCCTACGTCATGTCCGCTATTTATTAGATTAATCGAGTACATCGACCAGCGTATGAACTGCTCGCTATTCTTGTGGTTGGTTTTTGCTACCACAATCTTGCGAGCAGTTCTGGCTATAAAATAACCCAGTGACGTGGTCAATGACGCTGCTGTTTTAATTATGCACACCCATAAAATGCCCGTTTTGACCTTTAAGCACGCCCCATTTTGCAGAGATAATGCAGAGAGCGTCGCAGTGACTGCCAGAGCGTCTCAGTGACCGCCAGATAATGCAGAGAGCATCGCAGTGACCGCTAGATAATGTAGAGAGTGTAACAGTGACCGCCAAATAATACAGAGAGCATCAAAGTGATCGCCAGATAATACAGAGATAGTCACAGTGACCGCCAGATAATGCAGAGAGCGTCGCAGTGACCGTCAGATAATGCAGAGAGCGTCGCAGTGAGCGTCAGATAATGTAGACAGCATTGCAGTGAGCACCAGATAATGCAGAAGCGTTGCAGTGATTGCCAGACAATGAAAAGAGTTGCAGTGACCGTCCGATAATGTAGAGAGAGCTGCAGTGACCATCAGATAATGCAAAGGCCATCATTGACCCACATACAGTACAACAAATAATATGAATACACCCCTCACACAAACACAATAATAATACCCATCAGTGGTGTAAGTAGGGTATTTGGAGCCCAGGAAAAATAAAAAAATGAAGCCACCTCCCTCCCGCTAAGTGCACATGCCAAAGACACATGCGCCGAAAAATGGGCATGGTCACATGCCACAAGGGACATGACCACTGAAAAATGGGGCGTGTCAACATTATACACACCCCTTTCTCGTCACTCTGGGAACATTCCTTACCATTCCATATGCACCTTAATGCCCCGAGTAGTAGTGGCCCTCTTGCAATGCCCACTGTAGTAGTGCCCTTTATGCAATGTCCCCAGTAGCAGTGCTCCATGTAGTAGTGCCCTTTATACAGTGCCCCAGTAGTGTACCCTTATACAGTGCCCCCAGTAGTGCTCTTTATACAGTGCCTCCAGTAGTGCACCCCTATACAGTCCCCCCTATGAAGTGCCCCCAGTAGTGGTCCTCCTTATGCAGGCACCCAATACAGTAACCCAGTAGTGGTCCCTCTTATGCATGCCCCCAGTAGTGCCCTTTATACAGTAACCCCCAGTAGTGGTCCCCCTTATGCAGGCCCCCAGTAGTGATTCCCCCCTATGCTATGCCCCTTATATAGTGCCCCCAGCAGTGGTCCCCTTTATGAAGGCCCCCAGTAGTGTTCCCCCTATGCAGTGCCCCCAGTAGTGATTCCCCCCCTATGCTATGCCCCTTATATAGTGCCCCCAGTAGTGGTCCCCTTTATGAAGGCCCCCAGTAGTGATCCCCCCTATGAGTTGCTCCTTATACAGTGCCTTCCATGCTGCATAAAACACACAAACAGACAGACATACACACATATAACACTGACTTGACTTACCTGAATCCCCGCTCCTGCCATGCCCGCAGCTGTCTGCTCCTCCATCCTCACGCTGGGTACTATGGGAGAGACGTTATGACATCTCCCCCATCACTCACTGCAAGAGCCGAAAGGCGGAGCTCATGAGTGAGCTCCAGCCCGGCTCTGGCAATGGGCGCAGCAGCCAAAGAGTCTGTTTCATTCTCATTGGCTGCTGAAACACACACATTGCCACCGGTTACTACGTGTGCCGGCGGTGATGTGTGTGTAACAGTGTCATGCAGACATAGTGAATGACTATATATTTACCAATAGGAACTCACCAATAGAATGTCACAATATTACTCAATGACATAATACTAAGATATAAAAGTAAATAAAAAAATAAATATACAATACATATACACTACCGTTCAAAAGTTTGGGGTCACTTAGAAATTTCCTTATTTTTGAAAGAAAAGCACTGTTTTTTTCAATGAAGATAATATTAAATTAATCAGAAATACACTCTTTACATTGTTAATGTGGTAAATGACTATACTAGCTGCAAACGTCTGGTTTTTAATTGAATGTCTACAAAGGTGTATAGAGGCCCATTTCCAGCAACCATCACTCCAGTGTTCTAATGGTACAGTACATTGTGTTTGCCTACATGTTAGAAGAGTAATGGATGATTAGAAAGCCCTTGAAAACCCTTGCGCAATTATGTTAGCACAGCTGAAAATGGGTTTGCTCGTTAGAGAAGCTATAAAACTGGCCTTGCTTTGAGCTAGTCGAGTATCTGGAGCATCACATTTGTGGGTTCGATTATACTCTCCAAATGGCCAGAAAAAGAGAACTATCATGTGAAACTCAACAGTCTATTCTTGTTCTTAGAAATGAAGGCTATTCCATGCGAGAATTGCCAAGAAACTGAACATTTCCTACAACGGTGTGTACTACTCCCTTCAGAGAACAGCACAAACAGGCTCTAACCAGAGTAGAAAGAGAAGTGAGAGGCCCCGATGCAAAACTGTGCAAGAAGACAAGTACAATAGAGTCTCTAGTTTGAGAAATAGATGCCTCACAAATCTTCAACTGGCAGCTTCATTAAATGGTACCTGCAAAACACCAGTGTCAACGTCTACAGTGAAGAGGCGACTCCGGGATGCTGGCCTTCTAGGTAGAGTGGCAAAGAAAAAGCCATATCTGAGACTGGACAATCAAAGGAAAAGATTAATATGGACAAAAGAACACAGACATTGGACAGAGGAAGATTGGAAAAAAGTGTTATGGACAGACAAATTGAAGTTTGAGGTGTTTGGATCACACAGAAGAACATTTGTGAGACGCAGAACAAGTGAAAAGATGCTGGAAGAGTGCCTGACGCCATCAGTCGAGCATGGTGGAGGTAATGTGATGATCTGGGGCTGATTTGGTGCTGGTAAAGTGAGAGATTTGTACAAGGTAAAAGGGATTTTGAATAAGGAAGGCTATGACTCCATTTTGCAATACCATGCCATACCCTGTGGACAGCGCTTGATTAGAGCCAATTTCCACCTCCAACAGGACAATGACCAAAGCACACCTCCAAATTATGCAAGAACTATTTAGGGAAGAAGCAGGCAGCTGGTATTCTGTCTGTAATGAAGTGGCCTGCGCAGTCACCAGATCTCAATCCCATTGAGCTGTTGTGGGAGCAGCTTGACCGTATGGTGCGCAAGAAGTGCCCATCAAGCCAATCCAACTTGTGGGAGGTGTTTCAGGAAGCATGGGGTGAAATTTCTCCAGATTATCTCAACAAACTAGAATGCCAAAGGTCTGCAATGCTATAATTGCTGCAAAAGGAGCATTCTTTGATGAAATAAAAATCATTCATTCTAACCATGCCAATGCCTTGACTATATGTTCTATTCATTTGGAACTCATTTGAGAAAAAAAAATGGGTTTCATGTACAACACGAAATTGTCTGGGTGTCTCCAAACTTTTGAACGGTAGTGTAAATAATAAGAGATCTATTTTATACGATCACATTAAAGGGAGGCAAAATTAACCCATAGTTATATGACAGAGTTAGGTTCAATTGGTTCAAAGGACCTGCAAGATTTATTAAACTATCTCCTCCTCTCATGGTAGAGGGGATAGTTTCCAAACAGATAATTGAGAGACTCTCTGGATTGCCATCATGTACTAAATTGAAATGATGTGGTATACTATTATTGGTACAAACGACTAAGAATGTTACACCTGTGTTCCATAAAGCAAATCCGTAATAGTCTTGTGGTTCGCCTATATAATGTAAGCCGCAGACACAACTTAACAAAACGTACTTAGAGTCACAATTCAGAAAAGTTTTAAAATATTATTATTTATTTTTATTACCAGTTATTTATATAGCGCACACATATTACGCAGCGCTTTACAGAGAATAATTGTCCATTCACATCAGTCCCTGCTCCAGTGGAGCTTACAATCTGTATTCCCTACCACATGCTCACACACACTAGGGTTATTTTTTGTTGGGACCCAATTAACCTACCAGTATATTTTTGGAGTGTGGGAGGAAACCGGAGCACCCGGAGGAAACCCACGCAAGCACAGCGACAATATACAAACTCCACACAGTTAGGGATATAGTGGGAATCGAACCCACAACCTCAGTGCTGTGTGGCAGTAATGCTAACCATTACACCATCTGTGCTGCCCAAATAATAAAAGAATATGTTTCATTGTGTATTGGTACTATATTTAAAAGTAGTTTCGTATTTATATATGAACACATGGTACAGTACATCTGGTCTTTCCACACCTATAAAAACCAGGGTGTCTTTATGTTAACCATTCCATATCTGCAATACCCAGATTTGTATTTAATTGTTTTAAATGACTAGGAGCTAATATTGGACCTCATGCTGAGCGCTTGCAAGCAGGTCGATGTTTACAGAGCCGTAACTAGACTTTTTGGTGCACTGTGCCAGAAAGAGCATTGGCTCCCCCCTCCTTTTTCACCCAAGAAAGGGGAATGGCCTCATGGGGAAGGGCCAGGGAAGAGATAGGTGTCGAAACCGTATAAATTGGTTGCGATCGCTTAATTGCGCACGAATCGCAACACGACATCCATTGGACGATTTGATCGTCCACGGCCATCTTATGCGAACACAGGCTCCCGCCGCATTTGCGCACGCACTTGCGCACGCGCAATTGCACATGCTCGCTATACATGCACACGCATCCCATGCCCCCGCAACTTGTCATATTGTGAATGGCGAGCCATGCTTCTGTGCTCACAACAGTTAAGCGCCATTTTTACATTACATAAACACATAAAGTTAGTACAGCAATACTGTTTAAATACTGTTTTGCTTTTAAGTATTATTGTCGGAAACCTTACCCCGACGGACAGCAGCCTTTCCTTACAATAAACATATCCCATTTAACCCTAAACTGACTGAGATACGCACAATGCTATGTGTTTTAAAGGTATACAGTGAATGTTACATGTTAAATAGCAGTTATATGATATCTGGGATTAGGAATAAGATAAATGGGTCATGAGTAGTATCTACCGATTTCCCTCTGTCTCAACAGGAATATGAAACCAACAGAATGAATATGGAAGGGATCACTATAGAGTTATGAAGACCTGCCAAGAATTATACTCTATACTGTATAAATCACTGTACACCTCCCCTGTAGATTTGCATGCCAAATGTTAGTACAAAGGGATTTTTTTAACAGTTCAACCTCCAGTGACGTCAACCATTTACTAACAAATGAATAGCAACAACCATTGTGACTCAGTAATAAAGGGCCAATAGGGAACCCCTCTGAGTATTCAGCTTATGTTCAAAGGTAATTGTACACCTATAAATTGCCATGCAGTCTGGATCCCTTCCCTTTCCTTTGCTACCTTCCTCCCTGCCTGACCCTAAAGAAACACACAGCAATCCTGATGGACAGCTGATTAGTCTAGGATCCAGACCGCATAGCGAAGTGTTGGTAATTGTATCTTTGTCTTTATCCTGTATATAGCTGCATTGTATAGATTAAGGCTGATTATACCCTTTTTACAATATAGTACCTTTGTGTGTGTTGTAACCGCAAACTGTTTCTGTGGGACAAAGTTATTTTATATTGAAATGGGAGGTATGGGCAATCTGGTCTGTGCAATCAAATCTCTCTAATATCGATGCTGTTCAAACGGTATCGATAAATGGGGGCTCATCGAGTTGGATATCACCCATCACTGTGTTTTTGAACTGCTCCCCTCGTCTTGGAACAAAAGACTGGGAAGGCGCCCGCAGATTTTTTTCCTGCGTTCCTATTTTTGTTCAGAGACGGAGACTCGCGGTTTGCGAATTCAGAGAGGGCTGATTAGAATCTGGGGTAGTGGAGAGAGATTTGTGCTTGCCCACGTTGTTGTAGAACGGCCGCGCATTGCATGCGCAACCGATCGCACAATAACGCCACAAAGGTTTTAGTGTACACCACGTGCAAACAGTCGCAGCATAGTGCGTGGTACCGGATGTACGGCCACTTCCTGCCATGTGTAGTGATTACATCTAATTGTTTGTAACCAAACGCACAATAGCAAGTGAAGCATGTGACTAGCATTTCTGTTAGAATTCAAATAAATCATCAAGACTGAAATACGTCATATTGATAGGACTGTAATCTCCAAAAGGCTATTAATCAAAAGAAAGGTATTTTTTTTTATTTTTGTTATTTGGCCACAATATAGAAGTGTGTAAGGTGTATGATTGAGATTGTTAAATAGGTTGTGCCTTCGTGGTCCCTATTTTAGGTAATAAATATAGGGTATACATAACAGGTATACTGGCAGAGGGGATCCTCCTGGTTTCCTATCGTTAAAGAGAGTTAACGATAAAATATAGCTTCCAGTGTAGTTGTAATATTCATCGGTCAGTTAGGGCCTTTGAGTGTTGCGACCGGACCATACGAGTGTGGCATCTCTGACTGAGGCTGGTTGCGGGGACAAAAGGACAATAGGTGGTTACTGTGGTTTTATCTATAGCTAGATAACTCCTGTGTTCCCTATTATAGGTGGTACTGTGCTTGCCTTAGTAGGTATTGCTGTGTTCCCTATTTTTAGATATTAGCTAACTGTAGAATAGGTGTGTGGAGGCAGCCTATCGGTTAATTCTTCCACCGGTCTCATCATTGTTGTTTTTTTTTTCGCAAAATGGGCGCAAAACAGTCAACAGGGATGGTAGACGATGCGCTGTGTATGCAAGGTCCGACCGGGTCGGCTGTTCATATAATGTACACTAAATATGGTGCGTACGCAACGACGCACTGTACTGTGTGGGTTAAGATGACGGGTAAGAGTGAGAAACCTTTCCCAAAGATTGGAAGCTTTAATATGGAGATTTTAAATAACCTTAGGGAACACATATGTAGAGTGAAATCCCTAAAGAAAAGAGTGGAGTATGATGATTCTTTGAAACTGGCTGAATGAGAGTCGCACATGGGTTAATGGCGTGCATGGGGCACCGCGTGGAGCCACGTGCATGCCTAGGGGTGATGCGCACGCAACGCTACACAGCGTAGTGTACGCATCACAGGGAAATGCAAACTTGCGGCATGGTAGCGTTGCCAAAGGTATTGCGAATCGCGCTTTCGCACCCCCGCCACCTTATGTGGTGGGCGGTGATGATACATTACCACATAACAAAAACTATAAAAATGTTGTAACTGAACCAAGTAAGTTGTACCCGGTCCTGAGTGAATATTTGGAAAATGTCTATGATGCAGAAAGTGATCCTGTAGCAATGTCTGCTGTATCCCATGCTGTGCAGTTATTAAATGTCCCTTCCCAGCAAGTACAAGTAGCTGCCCCTATGGCATCAAGAGGGGGGGAGGGATCCTTTGCTCATGGGGGGGGGGCCCTAGTAGAACCCATGGTGGGGGAGGCTCCTTTAATAAGGGTGCAGGAAGTATTAGAACCAACTGCTTCAATAGCGGAGGTTACTAATACCGTTCACTGCAGTAATAGGCTTAAAGGTATAGAGGTGGGAGGCATCCACCCTGTAAGGACAATTATTGTCCCTAATGGGAACGCAGATGCGAATGGTGTCGTACCCACAAGGGAATTAGCGATGCACTGTCCTTGGACACGGGCGGAACTACATTCCATTATGTCTGAATTTCCTGACCCCAAGAAACATCTGGCAAAATGTCAGCGTTTCATAAAGGATCTAGGCAATGCCCATGAGCCAACCAACAAGGATTGGCGAGTGGTGTTAAGAGCATGTCTCCCAGAAGGTACAGATGTGAAAAAGTTTATCACAGCATGTACTCTGGATGCAGACATCCCCTTAACTGATCAAGGTAATCAGGATTGCATTGCCCGTATAGTTGCCCAACTAGCCATATTTTTCCCGTTAGTTGTTAATTGGAGTAAAATCTTCTCCATTAAACAAAAGGAAAGTGAACCTGCAGAAGATTACTTTAATCGTGGGCTGCAGACGATCACTCAGTACACTGGGATCGAAAACATTAAGGATAGCACGCACTACCGGGGAATGGTCATCACTGTTCTAATGGACGGTCTAAAAGACAGTTTGAAAGACAGAGTTCAGACCTCACACCCTGGTTGGAGAGGGATAACAGTTGACGCGCTCAGGGAAACTGCAATAGACCATGACAAAAATATCACCAGGAAACGTGAAGCTCAGAGCGAGAAATTGATGGCTGTTAGCATTCGAGCTCTAGAAGATATGCACTTACAGCCAACAGACACATATCCACCTGCACAGTTACAAGTCTTAAACACCTACCATCCTGCGCAGGCCCAACCCATACAATTCCCTAACACATACCACACCAGACCACAACACACTCTTCACACACACCCAAAACCATCATACCCACACTCAAAATCCCCTCCTCCCGGACTTCAACAAAATTTCCCCAACAGATCAGCTAAGAAATGTTTTAACTGTAACCAAGTAGGACACGTTAGGAAGGACTGTAGAGTCATAATTCAGGAACCACACATGCAGCAACGTATTGATGCATCTCGTAACCATAAGAACTACCAGATAAATCCTGCCCACATAGTTGCTGCAAATGCCTTGCTGGGGGAAGATAGCCAACTATAGGGGTTAGGTCATACCTGTAGTCTGCAGGCAGTCAGGATAACGGGAGGTACTAGGGAAGAGCCGGTAATAAAGGTTAATGTAGCTGGTACTGAACGTTCCTTCCTAGTAGACACAGGGGCGACCAGGTCTGTTTTAAAATCTCTTGAAAATCTACAGATAACAAACCAGACAGTACCAGCAATGGGTGTAACAGGTAGCGTACAACATTACCCTTTAACCAAACCCACGGAGGTTACCATTGGGCCTTTGCATGCCAGGCATTCTTTCCTCCTGGCAGCAACAGCCCCTACTAATCTCCTGGGAAGAGATTTATTGGGCAAAATGGGATGCATTATCTATTGTACCCCTGACGGGATATTTATGGATGTCCCAGGAAGGTTTGCACACGAGGTAAGGGATGTGCTAGACACTCCCCAAAGGTTAATGCTGCACACCATAACATCAGACAAGGGTTCAGCTCAGGTAGATGAAATGTTAGAACAAATACCTAGTTTCCTATGGACTAAGGATGGACAGGACACTGGGTTAATGGCAAATGTAGCTCCCGTCATGGTAAACCTGAAAAACGGTAGACACGCTCCTAAAATTCCCCAATACCCATTAAAGCCAGACGTGGAGTTAGGGGTTCACCCCATAATTGAGCGTTTACTACAACAGGGAATTTTAGTCCGTACAGCCAGTGTAGCCAACAGTCCCATCTTCCCTGTGAAAAAGAGTGGTGGGAGGGGGTACAGGCTGGTACAGGACCTTAGAGGGGTTAATAAGGTGGTAGAAAGTCAATTTCCCGTAGTGCCTAACCCAGCTGTCATCCTTATGCAAATCCCATCAACCGCAACACATTTCACGGTAATAGATTTATGCTCCGCTTTCTTCTCCGTCCCCCTTCATCCTGATTGCCAATACCTATTTGCCTTCACATACAAAGGCGTACAGTACACATGGACACGACTACCCCAGGGCTTCATTGACAGCCCCAGTATCTTCTCCCAGGCCTTACATGATTGTTTACAGTCTTTTCAACCTGCCAATGGATCGGTACTAATCCAATATGTAGACGATTTGTTGTTATGCTCTGATTCGTTTATGTCATGTTTAAATGATACTAAACTTTTGTTGCTTCACCTCTCGCACACAGGGCATAAGGTTGCTAAGGACAAGTTACAGCCGTGCCAGACCAGGGTTAAATACTTGGGACACTGTCTTACCCAAGGCCTCCGACATCTGACAGCGGACAGAATCCACGCCATACAGATTATGACACTACCGCAGAACCAGCACCAGATCCGTACCTTCTTGGGCATGTGTGGGTATTGCAGGTCATGGATACCCAGTTTTTCCATTCTGGCTTTACCACTGCAGGAGTTAGTATCTTCCACAAAACCAGACCGTGTCTTGCACTCTGAAGAGTCAGAGCAAGCCTTCCTTAATCTTAAGGACAGTCTGATAAGAGCACCTGCATTGGGGATTCCAGACTATGGGAAACCCTTTGATTTATTTTGTACGGAGGCTGCTGGTTGTGCGGCAGGAGTTCTCACACAAAAACATGGTGATGCCAATAGACCAGTAGCATACTACAGTGCCCAGTTGGATGCTGTGGCAAGAGCACTCCCAACGTGTTTAAGGAGCGTAGCTGCAACCGCACTCTTAGTGGAAAAGAGTGAGGATGTAGTGTTAGGCCATGACATGACTGTACATACACCACATGCTGTTTCTGCCCTGTTAAATTCGGCCCAGACCAGACACGTTTCCTCCGCTAGGTTCACTAAATGGGAACTAGCGTTAATTGCACCGACCAACATTACTATAAAGAGGTGTAATACTTTAAACCCTGCTACATATTTACCAAGTGTGCCTCATGATGCACAAAGGGTGGAAGGTAAAGGTGAATCGTTACCAGTGGTAGAAGGTGAGTTTGGTACAGGAATTAATAGGCATGACTGTATGGAGTATTTAAATCAAAATTTTACAGCTAGGCCTGACATTCATGACACACCGTTAGAAAATGCAGACTTAACGTTTTACATGGATGGGAGTTGCCATAGACAGACTGATACAGGTGAGTTATGTACAGGTTATGCTGTGGTTGATGACAAGGATGTTATAGTGGCCGAACCACTCGGTCCACCCCATTCAGCGCAGGTGGCGGAACTCGTGGCACTAAGGAGAGCGTGTGAGTTGGCCGAAGGAAAAACGGCCAATATTTACACAGACTCCAGGTACGCTTTTGGGGTGGTGCACGATTTTGGGGCCCTTTGGCGTCTAAGAAATTTTCTAAAAGCAGCAGGCACACCAATCGCACATGCACATCACATAAAACGACTGTTGACGGCAATACAGCTACCCAAGACAGTAGCTGTCATTAAGTGTAAAGCCCACACCTGCGAAGATGATCCAGTATCATTGGGTAACAACAGGGCTGATGAAGCTGCCAAATGGGCAGCAGGTTTAAAACTTAATCAAATGGATAAAGTGTTGGTATTTGAAACGGTTGACATGCAGAAACTGGTTGAAATGCAAAGTCTGTGTACCCATCAGGAAAAGGCAAGCTGGAGATCCAAGGGATGTGAGCAAGAGTCCTCTGGGCTCTGGAGAAATGGACAAGGGAAGCCAGTAGCTCCTAAGGCATACTACCCAAGCTTAGCAGAAGCAGCACATGGTCTGACCCATCTGGGTAAGCAGGGTATGTGTAAGTTAGTGAAGGCATACTGGTATGCACCTGGCTTTTCTTCCCAAGCAGAGAAGAGGGCAATGTCCTGTTTGACCTGCTTAAGGAAGAATATAGGAAAAACTGTACCCACCGAACCATCTCACATCCCTCCAGCAGACGGCCCTTTCCAGGTCATACAAATTGACTTCATCCAGTTACCACCCTGCAGGAACTTGAAGTATGTTTTGGTTTGCATAGACGTATTCTCTAATTGGGTAGAGGCATACCCAGCTGCTACCAACACTGCTGCATTCACGGCAAAGAAAATAGTTCAGGAGTTTGTATGTAGGTATGGTATCCCTAGAGTAATTGAAAGTGATAGGGGTACCCATTTTACCGGAGATGTTTTTCAATGTATGTGTAAGTTGATGGGTATTAATAGTAAGCTTCACACCCCATATCGACCGCAGGCCAGTGCCAAGGTGGAGAGGGTAAATGGTACTATTAAAAACAAGCTGAGTAAAATCATGGCTGAAACTGGTTTGGGATGGCCAGAAGCTCTGCCTCTTGTGCTCCATAGTATCAGGACCACCCCTAGATCCCCTCTTAATCTTTCCCCATTCGAAATACTGTTCGGGAGGCAACCTCATTTAATTATAAGTCCTCAGGAAGATTTGAAAAGTAACAACGAGGTTACTGTGAGGTACCTTATAGGGATGAGTAAGCAGCTCCAACAGCAGCAGCAGAAACTAATACTGTTATCACCTGATATGCCTGAAATGAACTGTCATGATGTTGAACCTGGAGAGTATGTTATGATCCGAAACTTTTTACGTTCAGGTTGTTTGACTGACCGTTGGGAAGGACCATACCAAGTGCTACTGACAAGTACAACATCCGTGAAAGTAGCTGAGAGAGACACCTGGGTCCATTCCAGCCATTGTCGGAAGGTCAAAAATCCTGAGGAGAACCAGACCAGGGGAGAGACAGAGAACCTGGACCTGTCAATTGCAAGCCTGTTCCGTGAAAGCTACTAATTGTATCAGTAGCACTTGAACAAGGCTGGTAAGACCTGGTATGGTGATGGGGTTTCAGGTTGTAACTGCTTTTGTGTATCCTCCCAGAGTTCATATCATACTGTTGTGTCTCGGGATGTCCTGGTTCTGTGCTGGTGGTCGGAGGATGGAGAGAGAGATCGGTAGTGGTGTCGGTGGAGAGGAGCTGGGAGAGAAAGAGCTGCAAAAACAAGGCCAGTACCTGACCAATATTAGCACTGTAATGGTTAAAAGATCTGCTCTCTTGGAATCTCGGAGGCAGTGTGAAGGTTTATTGTCTGAAGAGTATTGTATATGCGCAAATTGTGGGCCTGTAGTCAATGATAAATGCATCCTACGATGTCAGACCCAGAGTAATTTATACTTGGGCGAGCATCCGTTAGAGGACTACCATTCCCTAGTAGGCAAGGTTTTGAACCAAACCGAATGTTGGGTATGCTCCCAGGTTCCTCAAGGACAGCTTAATGTAGGGTTAGTTCCATTCCCCTTAAAGGTCTCTGAAGTCATTGACTTACAGGGAGGCAAACCGGTGGACAGAAAATTTAACATATCCGATTCCCCTAATTTGAAGCTCCACCAATATCAAGTAGATAAATCCCTGTTATGTTTCAACTTCACCAATCCCAACAAACCTGGGAATTGGGAAGTCACAGGAATTAATCAGACAATGACCTTCTCACTGAGAGCCGATAATGTATCTATAGACTCAGCACTTTTATACAACATTGTTACAAGTGGGAAATTCTATAGGTACAGGTATACGCGGAGTAATGTTAAAGTGATGGTTGGAAGAGTACCACCCGGGTACTGTGTGAAGATCATACAACCTGATACTTGTATTAGCCAAATGGAGGAGATAGGGATGGGATCATTCATAGAAAAGATGTGTACCGGTATCATGAAACATTCCATCCCATTCATCCTCCCAGATGATGTATATTATATTTGTGGTAGAAAAGCATATAAATGGCTCTCTCCAAGTTCCAGTGGACTATGGTATTTGGGAAAGGTACTCCCTGAAGTCATGACTCTTGCACATAATGAAATGATTGATGTCCATAGGAACATACCTTCTCCATACCTTCATACGCATTATGAACACAGAAATAAGAGAAACATGATTCCTGGTGATGTGCATAAAGCCACTCAAATGATAAGTGAGACGACTGGCTTCCAGATTTTAGTTGCACTTGATCCCACCAGGATTGCTCGGGGATCTCTAAATTTTAGGTATATTCAAGATCTCGCAAAATTAATAGATAATATCACCGAGCTATATGATGACACCTTTAGGTACACTGGTAAGGAGTTGCAAGTGTACAAGAAAGAGCTGGTCCAACATCGTTTAGTGCTGAATTATTTAACTGCTGTCACTGGAGGGTATTGCGTAACCCTAGCCACCCAGTTTGGTGTTAAATGTTGTACTTATATCACCAATAGCACTAGTGACCCCAAGGAGGTGATAGACCGGAAAATGGATGAAATTCTGCAGTTGAAATGGGAATTTCGGAATAACCATAAAGCTTCAATCGCTGAAGTGGAGGAACAGGTCAAAGAGTGGTTCTCCTGGTTGAACCCTATGAAATGGTTCTCGGGTCTAGGAGAGTGGGTCCAAGGACTGATGGCGAGTATAGGGAAACTCCTGATCCTAGTGTTGGTGGTCATCCTAATAATTGGCATATGTATCAGATGTGTTCCAGCGGCTATGAAGTGTGCAAAAGGTTGTTCCAATGGAAACCAGGAAAATGAAATAATGATGGTAGTTACCCATGATGCTGTGAATACTAATGTAACTAATACCCTACATTATAACCCTGAATTAGAGAGTACGATCTAATGTTTGCTTGCATATTGCCATGTATAATAAAGTATTGTCAATGTTTCTTTAGAACACCCTAGTTTAAATGTAGTCTCCATCTCCCCTTTCTTCCAAGGTTGTCCTCTCCATGGAGTGGTGCTTTCCCACACTAGCTCCCCATTGGTCCTCGACTTAGAGTCCACGTGGTATGTGTACGAGTGGCTACTTTATGTCCCCAGGGGCGCATTATTCAATGATTCAAATGACCACACGGAGTCATATCGTTAAGAACATTGAACAATACTTTATAATACAGTGTCCACATGAAATAAGATCCGAATGATAGTAGAAGTCCCATAAGAACACGTACCTTGTGATGATGTGATTTGGATTTGTTTAGCAGTGCATAAAAGTGTTATTAATGCTATTTCAAAACATCTTAAAATGAAGTCTCTAAACAATTCAAAATTATCCTTATGGGTTAGGTGCGTTCCCACATCTAACATATGGTCACGACCTCTTCAGTCTGGCCTGTGGTGTGCACATAAGGCTAGTTTTATGTCCCTTCCCCCAAGAGCGCTTCATTGATGGGTAAATTAACAACTCATGCCATCCCATAACAATAACATTAACTAATGTCTTATAGTATGGCTAATCAGATAACCAATTATTAAGTGTTGCTTGCGTATGGTGATAGCGTATAATTGCTATCAAAGGGTGGACTGTCGAAACCGTATAAATTGGTTGCAATCGCTTAATTGCGCACGAATCGCAACACGACATCCATTGGACGATTTGATCGTTCTTATGCGAACACAGGCTCCCGCCGCATTTGCGCACGCACTTGCGCATGCGCAATTGCACATGCTCGCTATACATGCACACGCATCCCATGCCCCCGCAACTCGTCATATTGTGAATGGCGAGCCATGCTTCTGTGCTCACAACAGTTAAGCGCCATTTTTACATTACATAAACACATAAAGTTAGTACAGCAATACTGTTTAAATACTGTTTTGCGTTTCAATCGCATAGCCAGCTTTTAAGTATTATTGTCGGAAACCTTACCCCGACGGACAGCAGCCTTTCCTTACAATAAACTTATATCCCATTTAACCCTAAACTGACTGAGATACGCACAATGCTATGTGTTTTAAAGGTATACAGTGAATGTTACATGTTAAATAGCAGTTATATGATATCTGGGATTAGGAATAAGATAAATGGGTCATGAGTAGTATCTACCGATTTCCCTCTGTCTCAACAGGAATATGAAACCAACAGAATGAATATGGAAGGGATCACTATAGAGTTATGAAGACCTGCCAAGAATTATACTCTATACTGTATAAATCACTGTACACCTCCCCTGTAGATTTGCATGCCAAATGTTAGTACAAAGGGATTTTTTTAACAGTTCAACCTCCAGTGACATCAACCATTTACTAACAAATGAATAGCAACAACCATTGTGACTCAGTAATAAAGGGCCAATAGGGAACCCCTCTGAGTATTCAGCTTATGTTCAAAGGTAATTGTACACCTATAAATTGCCATGCAGTCTGGATCCCTTCCCTTTCCTTTGCTACCTTCCTCCCTGCCTGACCCTAAAGAAACACACAGCAATCCTGATGGACAGCTGATTAGTCTAGGATCCAGACCGCATAGCGAAGTGTTGGTAATTGTATCTTTGTCTTTATCCTGTATATAGCTGCATTGTATAGATTAAGGCTGATTATACCCTTTGTGTGTGTTGTAACCGCAAACTGTTTCTGTGTGACAAAGTTATTTTATATTGAAATGGGAGGTATGGGCAATCTGGTCTGTGCAATCAAATCTCTCTAATATCGATGCTGTTTAAACGGTATCGATATAGGGGAGGCCAGGAGATGCTGGGGATGAAATAAGAGGAAGCTACAAGTGAGAATGATAATAAACAGAAATTGTACAGGCCCAAACAGCGACCCCTGACCTGTGGTGCCCTGCACCGGCCGCACTACCCTAGCTACGGCCCTGGATGTTTAGGCCCTGCGCAAGCACAGCGGCCGCACTGCGCATGCGCAAGCCCCGGAGCGAGAAATTCTCTTGCTCCAGAGCTCACTACAAAAGGGGCGGCTGTCGATGTTGATCGACAGCTTGCCCCGTTTTGTAGGCGTGGCGGGGGGTGTTTTCACAAATGGAGGCATTCCTTAAGTAACGCCTGCCATTTTTTGGGCGGACGCACTGACATCAGCAGTGATGTCAGTGGGGAGCTTCCTGCTCGATCAGAGCAGAAAGCTCCCTGGGGCTTGCGGTTACCGAGACCCCGATGGTCGCGATGGTCTTGACCTTCGTGACCATCAACCTAGTCGGTCGCTAAAGCTGTGGGTGGTAACCCACAGCTTAGCTAGCGACCAGGAGGCCGCACTTCAAAACCCAAGCGGCCGCCCACATTCAGAGCAACTGTTCGCATATTGCGAGCGCCTCTGAATGAGGGCCATAGTTTTTAAAGACCTATTCTTCCTGTATATAATCTGTGTGAGCTGCACGAATCTCTCCTAAAATATTGTCTGGTTTCAATATATGATAATTCTTATTAATAATATTTCTAATTTCCTGCGCACTATTATTAAATTTGCATACAAAAAAGGTACTTCTATCTTCCTTTAGATCTATAGGTATAGGGTTTCCATCTTTTTATCCTTTCTATACTCCCATTCCATACTGAGAACTTCAACGTATGACCTTCTAATAGTTATTCTGGCTATCCACAGTCTTTAAAAGATTGGATCAAATTCTTAGCTTGGAGAGAAAAGGTCTCTGTGTACAATTCCTTCGAAGTCGCATAAATTGACTCTTAGGAATATTTTGTTTCCAAGGCTTATAATGAGTACTTTTGTAGTGTAAATTAGTGTTTACATTTCTTATATAGTTAGAAGCAACAATTCTGTTATCTTGAATCACGAGGGTCACATCCAAAAAATTGATAGACGTTCTATTGTAGGTGGATGTGAAAGTTAAATTATAATGATTATTATTCAGTGACGTAACAAAGGAAGTGGCTGAAGTGAGAGCCCCATCCAAATAATAAATAAATCATCAATATAACGGCCCGTAAAGACCAGGGATGCGTCCCAGCCACCCTCCCACACATGGGTCTGTTCAAAGTCACCTCACCCTCTTTGTTCATACAGCTAAAGTGGTTTGCAGCATATCAGAGTGGCAAGAATCTTTTCAAGTGCTTAGGAAACATTCCTATAGTAAGCCAAGCCATAAAACACACTTGGTTTTTGCTCCATAATATCGTAATAACAATAATTAATTGCAACCATCGGGACTTTTGATGTAGATTCTCCAGCCCATGATTATCCTCTGCATGTTAATATCTCTCTACCTTCTTTCTTATTACTTGTTATTTTAAAACTTGTCATAGTTATTTGGATGTTGGCCACTGACCATTGCAATGTAAACAGTTCCTTTAAATGTATAAACTCCCATTTGCATCTGCTTTTCCTCAAACTTAAGAAGATGTTTATGAAAACAAAACTGAATGTAACATACGGATTAACAAAACAAGTTACTGTGCAATGTTTAAACAAGCAAAAATGATAAGAAACTACATTCAAAATGTGTTTATACTGATGGCCTTGCAGATAGAATTAATCTAATATAATAGTAATGAAATACTTTACTACTCTCCTGGAAAATCTGTGAGACTTCCAAGTTTTGGTAAATACCCTGAGTCCTAGGAGAGTTGCCCACCCTCCGAAGTGAAGTGGGCGAGATAGGGGCACATTAGCACAACATGAAGAGAATTGCATAATTAAAGTCCCCCCTGCCCCTTGGTTCTAAAGGCCTGCACGCGAAGCATAAGATAGTACCTTTGCGCTGGCCCCCCCAAAAAGGGATGTGGCTTCACAAAAGAGGGTGTGGCCGGCACCCACACACATTGGCCACGACAGTGAAAAAGCAAATATAGTGATCTCCACAGGGAAAAAATAACACACACTAACCCGCACAGTAAAAACATAAAATAAAATATAATGGCCCCACAGTAAAAAACAAAACACAACAATGGCCACCAGTAAAAAAAAAAACTTACCTGACCTGTTGGCAGCACTACAGAGAAGAGCTCCTAGTCCCTCCCTCTTCTTCAAACATGGGCAGCAGTAGCCAGAGCAGCACTACAGCCTCAGAGATGCACAGGCTGGCAGAGGCTGCACTGCAGAGTGCTGGATGGCACCGGCAGGGGAATCAGTATGTAATACCGCCGGCCCCATGGCCGACGGTTCAAATCCCGACAGTGGAAGCCCGGCAGGGGTGTAGATCCCGACAGCTATAAAGGTAAGTATAACTAACCCTATTCTAACCCTAACCTTCCTCCCTAGTGCCTAACCCTAACCCCCCTCTAAGTGCCTAAGCCTAACTCCCCATCCCCGCAGCCAAAACCTAAGTCTCTGTGGTGGTGCCTAACCCTAACCCACCCTTCCCTTAGCCTAAACCTAACCCTTCCTGGGAGATGCATAACACTAAGTTCCCCCAGGAGCTCTAAAAACTAACCCTCCCCCCTGCGGTTTCCGCGCCCGGTGCCCGGCTTACCAAGATTTTGACGCCTGTCATTAGTACCTTGTCTGGATAAAACAGTCAGGAAACCAGCAGTCGGCAGTGCGACCATCGTCTTCCTAACTGCATCCCATGGCAGGTGGCTGCATGACCTATAATGTCATGCTGCTGCATCATCATAGGTCACAGCACGGGCAACATCTGAGTCGACTGGCAGAGCCTTGTGCTCCCCGGACCTGAAAGTAGGACTGGTGGCAATGTTGTTACTGACAGTTGCGCTGCTCCCGATGTGTGCTGTGCACAACAGAAGCAGGCTTCAGGTGATGTTGGAACTTGCTTAAGTAGAATGCTTATGAAGCAAATACTGTAACCTGGTATCTGGAACAAGTGCAGAATGCAGTTAGCATCTGCTCCAGCAATCAGTCTCCAGTATTGCTGTTAGCAATACTGGAGACTGATGGCTGAAACAGATGCAGGGGCAGATGTACTAAGCTCTAGAAAGTGATCTGGAGAGTGATAAACTACCAACCAATCAGCTCCTAACTCATTTTTCAAACACAGTCTGTAACAGGTCAGTTAGGAGCTGAGTGGCTGGTAGTTTATCACTTTCCAATTTTTCACTTTCCAGAGCTTAGTACATCTCAAATGCAACCAAAAGCCATGGTACTGATTTCTAGGGAGAAAAGTTGTTTTGGCAATGAACAGTCAGCAGTTCCTGGTTTAAATAGGATGCTCTTAGAAATGATAGGCTTGATGATGCTGGAGACTGGTTTGTCATAGCAGATCATGTGATACTGTTTAAGATGGAGGTGCCCATAATGTATACCGCCAGGAACTGCATGTCACAGATGAGTGACCACAAGTCTCAGGGATGCTGCAGGCAGCCCGTGGAGTCACAGATGTCAGTAAGGTGACACTTCCAGACCAGGTAACAGGGATTGGACCCCAATGTGTGACCATATAATTGGATAACAAAGGAAATCAGGGCTGGCTGGGAGGCCCAGTACAGTGCTGTAGAGGCTGGGATGCTAACTGGTATGGGGTTAAGACTATTGGCAAGAAACAGAATTTTCATAAGAAAACAAGCTACAGTAGATGCTGGCAGTCCAGTGGTGAGAGTAGTTGCTGAAATTTGGTGGATGTACACAAGAACAGGCATGAAGCTTAAGACAAATGTGGTTTAGGGCCAGGACTGTACAGCATGTACTGTACAGCCCTACCCATTGATGCATAGCAGAGACCTGACCATGTATGCATACAGTAGTAATGACCTGCAGAATTTGACTATTGATATATCCCTGTTTGTGCACAGTAAAGTCCTACTCATCAATGTGCATTAGAATGAGGACAATGGATGCACAGTCGAGTGCCTCTACAAAGTCCATCACATCCTTGAGGATGACCTCCGTGATAACCCATGAACATTTATAATAATTGTTAGCAGCTCGAAGGGCCCAAAACGTGACCCTCTGTCTGTGACACTTATGTGGTTAAAATTGGATAAAACCAATTATCCCTAACATTTCTCTATCAAAGATAATTCTTTCTGGAACCTTTTTATTGTATTTGTTTCCTGAATCTTTTAATAAATTCTATTCAAACATAAATTAGATTAAGCTCAAGATAAGGTGAAATACTGAATGCTGCAGAAGATGTACAGTACAAAGTATCAGAGGTCTTCCCATGGGTGTATATCACGGTAGAAAGCGTAAGTTGGCAGTTTGCATGTTTAATTGGCCTTGGGAGATCGTTTAAATTTATACAGACTAATTTAAACATATTACATCTTGCAAAGAGAGAAGTTAATTTAAACACAAAAAGAAAAAAGTTAACTATAGTATGTTGATAAACTGCTTGAGCTAAACTTTAAAAAATAACTTCTAATTATTTTGTTTCAAAAATTATATTTTTGTATTACTGTGAAGCAATTATTAAACCTGCCAAATATCAATTGATAGAAAAAGGGTGTGCATGAAATACAGTGCAATAAAATTGCTGTGTGATCTAATTGCTCACATTACCATTTATTTTGTCCTCTATATTTGAGTTATGTTCACTTATTGTCTAATACTTTTTTATTCAGGGTACTTTTAAACATAAATCCTAATATTACAACCTCTTGAACAGTAGAAAGATATTATTAGAGGCTTTTGTAAATGAGAAGTGAAATTAGGTATCAGTTAGAAATCACATAAAGTGGTCTGTCTGAATCCTCACCATATGAATAAATTACCAATGGACTTTTATGATGATGTTTATAGAGGGCTAAAACTTTGCAGATACGGCACTGAGTGACATTTATTTAATGCCTATTGCAAAAGCACAAAAATGAGTGGAGTGCAAATGGTAGTGCGTCCCTCCTGTGCTTCTTAAATGAGGCTTGTATGATGTGTAGTAGTGATGTGCGGCTGTGCGCATCATTCTGACTCATGGTAGAGCAATATTGCTGATGTCACAATGTGCCACTGTTATGAGCCTTCCAACTGCCTTCCAGCGGCACATACCTAAAATTGCTTTTAATTGAATCAGTCACCTTCAATCATTGCAAAAGGAACTAAAATATAATGCATACTTGCCTACTTTTGAAAAAGCATTTCAGGGAGATTGTAGAAGTAACACATATGAGCGTGGCGGTAAAGTGGACGTGTACTGCTACATCTGAGAGAAGTGTCATAGACGTTACTTACAACCAAATGTAAATGATATACAAAGCAGTTAGTAAGATCTATTTGCTGATGAAAACACCTTGATACTTTTCAGAAAATACATGTAGCATAGGGATCATTGGGGGAGATGTATTATAGTGGCACTTACCGAGGCGAAGTAGGAAGCACTAACGATGAGATGTATGAACTTCTCATTGCCCGGAGTGGGGGAGTGTTAACTCCCCCTCCGGCGATCCCCGCTAGAGTCCACAGCGCATCAGCTTAGTGCTGATGCGCCGTGTCTCAGTCCCGGCCTGCTCCACTGAGCATGCGCGGGATCTCGCAAGTATCGCGAGACCCGCGTGGAGCCCTGGAGCCAGCAGCCACCGCAGTGCTGTCCCTGCTGTGGGAATAGGGATTCGCCAGACTGTAGTGGTCAACAGCTACATCGGGCAGAACGGTCAGGTGAACTACATTGCCTAGGCTATAGGCGCTGTTATCTTGTAGATAGCAGCACCGATAATGACAGGGGCGCATAGCGTACCTGTCATTTACCGCCAAACCCCCCAATCATACATAGGGGAGAGGTGGTATCAGCGCACATAAAGTGCACTGATACCGCTTTGGCGCTTCTTACATCTCCCCCATTGTGCCTTATAACCAATGCAGGGAAATTATACTAATGATCCCATTTGAATGTATATATATCTGTTTTTATTTACATGTAACCGCTTCATGATTGGGGTAAGATGCAATCAGGGAGATTGGTAGACTCTTCAGGGAGTCAGGGAGATTGCTACTATTTCAGGGAGTCTCCCTGACAATCAGGGAGAGAGTTGGCAAGTATGATATAATGTCATTGCATATTGTTATTATTGACTAGTGATGTCATAGACTGACAAAGATGCAATCTCCTTTATAGCACTAACAGTAATGCTGTATATAGTGATGAGAGACTAGTAAAATTGTAGCTACATTTTCTGTGAATTAAATATATCAACGATGTATTTAGTTTTGCATTTGATTAGTGAGAAACTGCTCTGGTGGTAAAGGGGAGTCCTAAGGAATCCCAGCTGTGACCATTTCCCTTTGGTTGGTTGTTTAAAATGGGCAGGTGGGTCATTTTGATGAATATTATTTTATTTGTCTGTTTTCTAGGACTGAGAACTTCAGAAAGTAACCAAAATAGTAAGGAGAATTCTAGGCTGAATATGAGGCCAAATGCTGCCAGTGGATCATGTAACATTTCAGCGCCAAATGCGAAACAGACAAAGCTGTATCAAGCCTTGGAGAGAGATAAAGTGGAGAAGTTGCCTTAAGCAACCAATCAGCTTCTGTCAGTAACCGAGCACAGTCAGACAGGAGCTGATTGGTTGCTTTGGGCAAATACTCCACTTTATATCTCTCCAATGGTTGCTTTGGGCAAATACTCCACTTTATCTCTCTCCAAGGCTTGGTACAGCTCCCATTAAATCTGCAGATTGATTTTGAAAATCTGACATCTCTACTAGTGACATTTTTAAAACTAATTTAGTTAATTAGTTAATAAATTATAATTAGCCTGAAATAAATTAAAGACTTAAGCACTTGAGGCAAATGTTTAAGGAGGCCAACCCCTTACAGGTAGGGTGGTGTAAACATAAGTGATGATGACCATAAGCAGATTTATGCAGATTCTTTTTTGAACAGTTAACAAGCCTAGAGCAAAATGTATTTCAGATCTATCAGAAACCATGCTACCCATGTTACTACTATAATGCTATTACACCATATGGGGGAAAGTGGAACCTAAAGGTGCATACACACTGGGCGATTTTCACCCTGAACGATATCGTTGAACGATTTGGACGATTTTTGATCGTTGAACGATCAACGATCATTGATCGTTCAACGACTTTATGCAAACGATTTTGTAAACGATTTTTAAACGATTTTACAAACGATCAACGATCAGCGATATCGTTCAGATTAATAATAATAATAGAGGCTTTATTATTTTTAATGTAAAATAATGTGGGCAGGGCTATCATGAGGTGATAAAATTGTGTCGGCCATTTTAAAATCACTGCATTTATGCTCTGTGGCTAGTTTGGTTTGGTGTATTCCTTGCTGAACGCTGTTGCTTAGCTATTTGCTGTGGTTTGTTTTTGCTTTGGCTTTAAACAAACTGTCTATACTATCTGTCGTGATGGATACGTACCGTTATCGATTGATGGTTGCTTATGCAGGAGTGGTGGTGATAAGTGACCGGGAGAGGACTGAGAAGAGGAGAAGGCTTCGTTCATGCTGGACGAAGGAGTGGTTGCAGCAGAGGGATTCGTTCTCTCATATGCCGCTGCTCATGCAGATTCGGCTAGAACAACCCGGATGACTTCCGGAACTTCTTGCGAATGGACGATTCAACATTTCAAGAATTACTGGCCTTGGTGACTCCGTACATACAAAGGCAGGACACCAGGTTGCGTAGAGCCATTCCTGCAGAGGAGAGGCTCATTGCGACCCTGCGTTTCCTGGCTACAGGGAGATCTTTGGCCGACTTGAAATTCGGGACTCTCATCTCACCGCAGGCTTTGGGTCTTATTATTCCGGAGACCTGCAAAGCCATCTTTTACGTCCTCAAGCCGGAGTACTTTAAGGTATTTAAATTTTAATAACCCTGTCACAAATCTCCTAAATCTGTTACTTCTTTCTAAATGTCTTCAAAAATGTGTTAATATAGGTGCATGCCAGTTGTATGTCCCTGCTACTGCTCCCTACTATATCTCCTCCCAAATGTATATAAATAGCTGTTTAGCCATCCTCTGTCTTTGCTGCTCCCAAATTATATCCCGATTATATACCCCCCAAACGGCAAGCGTTCTCCCCTCTCTCCCGAGCACCACAGGCTTACACTGAAGCCGGGGCTTATCCCCATACCCCTGGAGTGGTTGGTATGGCGGTAATAGGGGGGCCAAAATAATGTCAAACTATTGTACTTTACAGTGGAGCTACAAGTGCCAGCATGCCTGCCATTTTGCACTTGTGGAACTACAAGTGCCAGCAGACATGCGGCACCTGTAACTTCACTTGAAATTTCAAAAGTTAAAAAGAGTCAAAACACACACACCGTGTCAACTTATATTTTATTACACATACCTACCCATTCACACATACTTACCTATACCAGATGTTTGGTCCCCTTGTCCACGTAGTATTTCCCAAAACCATGGCCCTGCAAGAAAGATTTCATACTCACCTACATCCAGCGCTGGTCTCCATTATCTTGGTTTTGTTAAAAGTAAAAAAAAAATCCTTACACAACCCACGGAACACAGCTATCTGTATGTGTGTTCAATCAAAAAAACTATTGATTTGAGGGTCTCATTCAGACCCTCTTGCGAGTGCAGGACGCTCGCAAGCAGGTCGATGGTACCCAAATGTGCATGCGCACGATGGAGGCTGCTGTCGTGCATATGTGCGAGACCCGTTCAGCAACGGCGAAGCTGTTGCTCGGGGTCTCGCACCAAAGGGGGCGTGCTGTCGATGGTGAGTGACAGCACGCCCCCTTTGGTGGGCATGCCTGCCAGACGGACGCGTTCCCCTGGGAATGCCTACCGTCTGGGTCCGGCCCCACTGACTTCACAAGCGATGTCAGTGGGAGTCTTTTTGGCTCTGATAGAGCCAAAAGCACTCCTGGGCTTGCGGCAGGGAGACCCTACCGCAGGGTCTCTGTCGCAAGTCCGATGGTCGCGATGGTCTTGACCATTGCAACCATCATCAATGACGCTCGCTATAGCTGTGGGTGGTAACCCACAGCTATGCGAGCGTCCATGAGGCCGCTCCATTTTTAGGTGGGACGCCCCTGATTCAGAGCGAGCGCTCTGGTCAGAGCGTCCGGCTCTGAATCAGGGCCTGAATACGGTGTTATAGCAAAACTAGGGAAAATTATGTCTTGCATTCACAATTTTAACTTCAGATAATTTTTAACACCAAAATAAATACCCCTTATAAAAGTATTAATGTAATGTTTAAAATGTTTTTTTTTTTTTTTTCTGTTTCTAGTTCCCTTCGACTGTTGAGGAATGGCAAGTTATTGCCAACGAATTTGAGACCCGGTGGAACTTCCCAAATTGTGGCGGCGCCATAGACGGGAAACACATCCGGATAACACAACCTGCAAACACTGGATCTATGTACTTCAACTACAAAGGATTCTTTAGTATGGTTATGATGGCGGTCGTGGATGCCAATTATAAATTTATCTTTGTTGACGTTGGCAAAAATGGAAGGTCTTCCGATGGTGGGTCTTTCCGAGAGACCGTCTTTTTTGAAAGACTAATGAAGAATCAGCTAAACATTCCTTCGGGATCGCAAACAAAATATGGTTTAAATTTTGTTTTTGTTGCCGATGAGGCATTTGGCCTTAATGAAAATTTGATGAGGCCTTTTCCTCAAAGGGCATTAACACCTGAAAAAAGAATTTTTAATTACAGATTATCGCGTGCGAGGCGCACTGTTGAGAATGCCTTCGGCATAATGGCGAATAGGTTTCGCATTTTTCATACTTGTATAAATTTCTGGCTAGACAAAATCGAGTGGCTTGTCTTGGCATGTTGTGCCCTACATAATTTGCTTCGAGCCAAAAGAATTGGACAACCGCCTGCCACAAACTCATTGCCTGTCAATATTGACCATAGTGAGGAAAATATTGCCCTCACATCTCTAAATCCCCCAAGATTTCCCTCTGCGGCCTCTGCCCGGGCAAAAGAGGTCAGAGAGAAATACTTAAATTATTTTAATGGTGAAGGTGCCATTTCATGGCAGGTTTAAATATGATCTGGAATTATGTTTCTTGATGTTTGTAAAAACTGAAAAATAATAAAAAAAATTTCACCTTGTGTTTATTTTTCATGTTAATATTTAACATACTTTTTTTGCAAAATTAGATTAATAAATACTTTAGTAAACCGAATTTTAACAATGAAAGTTAACTATTCAGTTTTAGGGGCCAAATTCAGAGGCGGTCGTAGGATGCAAGCTTTCATTCTGAAACAGGGCGGCGGCTTGCATCCTGAACGGCCGCCTCCATGTCGCCGGTTAGGCTGTGGGTCAATATCCACCGCTGTAACGGCCGCTATTGGTGATGGTTGCAATGGTCAAGACCATCGCGACCATTGGGGGTAATGACTACACCTTAAGGTAGGGTCTCATCAACCTTAAGCCCCCGAACAGGAAGCTCTCCAGTGACATTATTGATGAAGTCAGTGGGGCTTCCCACCAAACAGCAAGCGTTCTGGCAGGAACGCTGCCGTTTGGCCAGGCACGCCCCCGTACCACCAAACAAACGTAGCAAACTGTCACTCAACATCGACAGCTTGTCCCGTCAGCTAGGAGACCCCTAACGACGGGTCACCTTCTGAATCAGGGCCCTCCTACCTGTTTTAGGAGCGTCCTCATGGACGCTCGCATAGCTGTGGGTTACCACCCACAACTAATAGCGAGCATCCATGAAGGTGGTTGCGATGGTCTTGACCATGGCGACCATTGGACTTGCAACGGAGACCCTGCGGTAGGGTCTCCCAGCCACAAGCCCTGGAGAAATGTTGACACTAGTGATGTCAGTGGGGCAGGCTTCAGACGGTAGGCGTTCCCATGGGAACGCCTCCGTCTTGCCGGCACGCCCACCTAAAGGGAGTGCGTGCTGTCAGTCACCATTGATAGCACGCCCCCTTTGGTGCAAGACCCGGACCAACAGATTGGCTGTCGCAGTCCGGGTCTCGCGTATGTGCACGACGGAGCAGACTCCGTCCTGCGCATGCGCATTTGGGTACCAACTACTCGCTTGTGAACGTACTGCCGCTCGCGAGCGGGTCTGAATTACCCCCTCAGTACCCTAAATAACACATTATGACATTACAATTTTTAAAATCCGTTAAATAAGAGACCACGCGATTTTTTTACTTTTTAAAAAAAAATTTTTTACTTTTTGGACAGGATTCATTGAGACTAGACTTTAAGTGCCTCTGGAGACAAGATTACACAAATAGAGTGTGAAAAATAAGGCATTTGAGGAATACACCAATACAGTACAGAACAATATTCCTGATGTGAACATTTGAACAGGTTCAAGAACAGAAAACAGGATCTGGGCCCCGGTTTTGAAGGAACACAAAAAATACTTTAGAATCACAAAGAACAAGATACCAGGGGCAGATGAGGTGGAGTAGCCATCGCTATTGTACTACGACCATGCTACAGTCCACCATGAAACAAAGAGCCAAATCAATACAAGGAGTGATAAGTTTTTAAAAAATGAAAAATAACAACTGCCAATTTTGTAATAATTTATATATTTAAAAATTCATCTTCGCCAAATACAGTGGAGCGAGCACTGCCCAGTGCTGTGTGAACACCACTGGATGAAGTACTGGGAAAGACAGAAGGGGGCGAGGGGGTACGCGACAAAGAAAAGGGGTGGGACTGTAACGGAGAAGGGTTTTCTTGATGTGGATCCGCGTAAGATTCGTGAGGGACGGTGAGGTTGCCTGATGTGGCCGTTGGGGTGGGCTGCTGTCTGTTATGTAAGACAATGGTACTTGTCATACTCAAGTCCCCCTCAATAGCATGTACCAATGCCTTATAAACTAGACGCTTGAAAGGCTGGACCTGTTCCGGAGGAATGGTCCGCATTTCAATGGCGAGATTTTGGCCAAATATTTGATTATCATCCGGGGGTTTGGAAAGAACCTCCTCCGCATGTTTTAAAAAAGTATCACTCCTTGACGTTCCCGAAGTGGATGCTTGTGTTGTCCCTTTACGCTTCTTAGCGGGCGGCTTGGATGGCGGCTCAGCCACTCGCACAGGGACTTCCACTTGGGGCTCGCAGGACACCGGGTCAGGATCCTCTACCGCCAGCAGTAACTTAAAAGAATTGAAAATAAATCAAATTATAACATCAATAAAAACATTAAAAAAAAATTCTGTAATAAAAAGGCTAGGTTGATTTTAAAAAAAATTTTGTAAACAATAATATTTCACAAACCTGCAAAAAAAAATTTTGGCAATAAAAATATATTACATATTTAATGTTATAGTTAACACATGCGTAAATTATATTCAACATAAATGACCCACACCCACATTTCTGGTGTCATAAACAATAAAAAAAAAAACACAACAGGGATTAAAAAGTCAAAATCTTTATAGTTGTAAAAAACCCTTTACATTTACCCAACCTTGCCACTCCTTTAGCGTGCATAACCTGAAGCTCCCCCTTTCCCCAGCCTTACCCTATACCTCCCAACCCCCCTCCCCTCAGAAACCCTTAACCAGTCATTCCCCCCCCCACAACTATCCCTGCCCGGCTTAGCAGTGACAGGGATACCATGCGTCTGGACTCATGCGTAGTTAAGGCATCGGGATTACGACGCCTGGCTTTTATCCACTGCAGGGTTTAAACATTTGGAAAGGCGAAGGTTGGCATTCCAACCATCGGCCTCCAGACCGATTACTGATTAAAAAACATGACTACATTTTGATTTTTTTTTTAAAAGTGACATTTTAAAAAAAAAACTAAAAAAAAAAAACTTATAGAATCCTGACTCACGGTGTCCTGTGGTACCACATCTGGTGACTGTGGCACCAGCAAGCTCCGGGAACCTTGACTTGGCTCTTGATCCAAGGTAAACAGCAGCAGGTCGTAGTACCATAACGATGGCTTTCTCACCTCAGCTGCCCCTGCTCCGGATCTTTGCGAATCCAAGTATTTTTTGTGTTCCTTCAAAAACACGGTTCGCAGACCCTGGATTCTGTTCTTGACCCATTCAATGGTCACATCAGGTTTATACGCTGTACTGTATTGGCGTATTTTCTCAAATGCCTCATTTTTCAACACTCTATTCATGTAGTCTTTTCCTTTCAGTCTCCAGAGGCACTCATTAGCTTGATATAGCTCAATGAATCCTGTCCAAAAAACAGTGTCTTTGGATGAAGGCATATCTGAAAATTTAAAAAAATAAATAAATAAATATATATAAATTATTTTTTTTATGAGACAAAATAAAGATATGCCCCCAGTATAATTGCAGCCCCCCCCCCAGCACATGCTGTGCAATGCCCCCATTAGTCATGCTGCCCCCCAGCACATGCTCTGCAATGCCCCCATTAGTCATGCTGCCCCCCCCTCCCCCCTCCCATGCTGTGCAATGCCCCCATTAGTCATGCTGCCCCCCCTCCCCCCTCCCATGCTGTGCAATGCCCCCATTAGTCATGCTGCCCCCCAGCACATGCTGTGCAATGCCCCTATTAGTCATGCTGCCCCCCCTCCCCCCTCCCATGCTGTGCAATGCCCCCATTAGTGTTGCTGCCCCCCAGCACATGCTGTGCAATGCCCCCATTAGTCATGCTGCCCCCCTTCCCCCCAGCACATGCTGTGCAATGCCCCCATTAGTTATTATGCTGCCCCCCTCCCCCTCCCATGCTGTGCAATGCCCCCATTAGTCATGCTGCCCCCCAGCACATGCTGTGCAATGCCCCCATTAGTCATGCTGCCCCCCCCCTCCCCCCTCCCATGCTGTGCAATGCCCCCATTAGTTATTATGCTGACCCCCCCTCCCCCCTCCCATGCTGTGCAATGCCCCCATTAGTCATGCTGCCCCCCAGCACATGCTGTGCAATGCCCCCATTAGTTATTATGCTGCCCCCCCTCCCATGCTGTGCAATGCCCCCATTAGTCATGCTGCCCCCCAGCACATGCTGTGCAATGCCCCCATTAGTCATGCTGCCCCCCCTTCCCCCCAGCACATGCTGTGCAATGCCCCCATTAGTCATGCTGCCCCCCCCTCCCCCTCCCATGCTGTGCAATGCCCCCATTAGTCATGCTGCCCCCCAGCACATGCTGTGCAATGCCCCCATTAGTCATGCTGCCCCCCTCCCCCCTCCCATGCTGTGCAATGCACCCATTAGTTATTATTCTGCCCCCCCTCCCCCCAGCACATGCTGTGCAATGCCCCCATTAGTCATGCTGCCCCCCCCCTCCCCCTCCCATGCTGTGCAATGCCCCCATTAGTCATGCTGCCCCCCAGCACATGCTGTGCAATGCCCCCATTAGTCATGCTGCCCCCCCTCCCCCCAGCACATGCTGTGCAATGCCCCCATTAGTCATGCTGCCCCCCCTCCACCTCCCATGCTGTGCAATGCCCCCATTAGTCATGCTGCCCCCCCTCCCCCCTCCCATGCTGTGCAATGCCCCCATTAGTTATTATGCTGCCCCCCCTCCCCCTCTCATGCTGTGCAATGCCCCCAGCATTATGCTCCCTTTACTTATGCTGACTCTTACCTAATAATGACCCCAAAAACATTGGTGGACAGTGGGGGACTTTACTTACCTTTTTTTTTGGCAGGACCACGCGCAGCAAACTTCCTCCAAGTTGAATAGCTGTAATGGCTGTGTCTGGCTCTCCGCGCGCCGCAATATCGTTATCTTTATCGTTATCGTTTGATCGTTTGGCAAAAACATGTACTACATGCCGAACAATTAAACGATAACGATAAAGATATCGTCCTAATCGTGCTGCAAGTACCCGCGATGAACAATGTCGAAAACGACCAGCGGGAGCGCGCATCGCTGGTCGTTTTTGACATTGTGTTTAACGATTTTTGAACGATCAAGCGATTACGATATCGTAATCGTTTGATCTTTCATTAAAATCGCCCAGTGTGTATGCACCATAAGCTGTACCAGCAGAGACATATCAGTATAGATGCCCCAGTCCGTTGGCCAGGTTTGTAGGCTGGATTGTGCACTGCCTATTAGCCTTAGAAAGGTAGCATGCAGTCATTTACACATACAGCCATTAGCCCGCCCACTCTTTTACTTCCCCTCTGTACTTTTGCTCCTCCACCTCTTCCTCTTCCGTGTAGCAAAGTGGTGAAGTGTAAACAAGGTTCCTGCATACAATTCTGGGCTCCCAGCAGAATATAATGTTAGAGATGTTCCTTCTACTCCCCTGCTCACCCCCATGCTTGTCATATCTTGTCTGTCATCTTCTTAGTATTGAATAACATTATTATTTTTAATAATAATAATAATAATAATAATACGAGGTGGTTTAATAAGTAAGGTAACAAGACCTCTCACATGTGTAATGTTCTCTATTTCGTTCTAATTTCCCACCAGGCCAGAGCAGGTAGAGCACTGCTTCCCCTCACGGCCATTAGACTGCGCCTCATATCAGTCATACTGTCCCAATATTAGTTGTAAGATTTCGGGGCTGGTGGAAACATGATCAAACATTGAGGTGCGTAGTGTGGTCATATTTCTGTATCTAAAGCAGCAGCCGAAATTCATCACCAACTTGTGGAGGTGTACGTCATGTCACAGACACAGGTTAGGGTTTAGGGAAGCCAATCCCACCTCATTTTCAATCCCTGGATTCCTGAGATCCCCAGGATTGAGTTGAGCAATGAAAATATTATTATTAAAATAAAACTTTCATGGTCCCCCGTATCATTTTAGTCCTGTGGTGTGTGTGTGTGTGGGGGGCTGAAAGTTTTATATTTTACCTGTGCTTCTGGACCAAATGCACAGGCCAATAGAAAAAAACATTAAAAACTTTCAGGGGAATAACTTTTATGGCTCCCCCAGCCAGTCTAGCAGCACCACAGTAAGAGCAGACCACTAGCAGCAGGACACTCTCACTGGCTCAGGCTTGCAGCAGCCAGCTGAGCCAGGGAAAGGTACGAGTACTCACATGCCAGTCAAGTGGCAGTGACACACAGCACAGCAGGCAGCGCAGGTAGTGTACCCTACTACTCGGCAGTTGATCGTCAATTTGTTGCCTCAGTAAGCAGTCAATGCACTGCTCACAGTTACATTGAGTTGAAGAGTTGCAGGCGCATTGCAGCTCACCACCGGTCCTCCTTACCTCTACGAGCAGCGGACAGGCAGGCACGGCTGTTGATGGGGTGGGCTGGCATGGGGCTATGCAGCGTGACCTCTGACATCACACCTGCTCAGCCTCACAGCCTTCACTCCGCACTGCCTTCCCGTCGGGGCAGCTCACTCTGACTTAGCGCTGCCTGGCTCAATTCATCATGCAGCAGCTGCTGCACAATTCAATCCCTTCAGTCCCAGGATTGGAATTGCCAATCCTGTGATTCATATCCCGGCATTTTTGACTTGGAATCCCAGGATCCTGATCCCGGGATTGGAATCACTATTTGGGACTAGTGCACTGCCTTTGATAATGGCAGGACAGACATGCAAGATGAGCATCGAAAGACCAGCCAAACACGTCCACCACAGATCACAATTTGCGCCGCATTGAAGGTCTGGTTCAGGAAGACAGAAGCATTTGAGTTTGTGATAATGCTGACCGTTGAAGAAGCACCTGGGTGGAAAGCGATTCGCAATGGGTCGTTTGGTGTTGCTGAGCTCTCTTGTGCGTTCTTTCTTTTTAAGAATGTTCCAAACAGTTGATTTGGCCACAGCTAATGTTTTTGCTATCTCTCTGATGGGTTTGTTTTGATTTTTCAGCCTAATGATGGCTTGCTTCACTGATAGTGACAGCTCTTTGGATCTCATATTGAGAGTCGACAGCAACTGATTCCAAATGCAAATGTCACACCTAGAATCAACTCCAGACCTGTTACCTGCTTAATTGATAATGAAATAACGAGGGAATAGCCCACACCTGTCCATGAAATCGCTTTTGAGTTGATAGTCCCATTACTTTTGGTCCCTTAAAAAGTGGGAGGCACATATAGAAACCGTTGTAATTCCTACACCGTTCACCTGATTTGGATGTAATTACCCTCAAATTAAATCTGAAAGTCTGCAGTTAAAGCACATCTTGTTTGTTTCATTTCAAAGCCATTGTGGTGGTGAATAGAGGCCAAAATATGAAAATTCTGTCAATGTCCCAATATTTATGCACCTGACTGTATGTATATATATATATATATATATATAATTATTGTTATTATCATCCTTTATTTATATGGCGCCACAAGGGTTCCGCAGCACCTTCCAATGTACATAAACAAATTAGCACACAAGAAAACAGTTATTGACAGTACAAACAATGCAGGACAGATACATGATTAATACATTGCTGCATAACAATTAGATAAGCAGCATGGTGTCGGCAACCAAGGGTGGGGTACTGTTGTATATTAAAGTATAATCAAGTGAAGGAGAAGCACATGAGGGAAGAGGGCCCTGCTCGTGAGAGCTTACATTCTAAGGAGAGGGGGCAGACAGACAGGGGTGACACAGATGGGCTGGATACAAGGGTGACAGTAATATAACATTTATGGAAAGATTAGTTTAAACTTAAGAGGAAAGGACAATGAGTTGATCCAAATTTCACCAAGCCTCAAGATTTGGGGGCCACAACCAAGGTCCATTAGAGGGGTCAACTTGCTGCATCATTTGGTGTGGCATAGTTGGAGTGGATAAGCAGATTACATGAGGAGGCCATAGGCATGTGGGAAGTGTGGGAAGTGTGGTGGTAGTTAAAAACAGTCCTTAATAGCAGGAATAGTTGATTTGTTTATATATATATATATATATATATATATATTTATATATATATATTGTATATATGTGGCACCCCCAGAGAAACTGCTTAGCCTGGCAGTCCTTTCTTGTCCACATTGAGTGTTGCTCAGGATTGGCTCTAGGACCCAGGAGCAGCCAACTGTGAGCAGCAGCAGCACTGCTGAGCCCAGGATGGAAGGTGAAAATAGAGAAGGCAGAGCAGGAGCAGCCATGTGGAGCATGACAGGAGCCGTGCAGTGTGAGCTGTTGGAGAGAAGCAACTGCTAGGAGTGTGTGTGTGCTGCACTGAGCCTTGACTGTGGGCACAGAGAGTGGGGATCAGCAGCTGATCGGGGTAACAGTGGCTGCACACCTCCCAACTTTTGAAGACATGGATGCGGGACCTTTCGCGTGCTGTCGGCGCTCGCGTCTGAAAAGGGGCGTGGCTTCCCGAGGAGGAGGCGTGGCTTCCCGAGAAGGGGGCATGGCATCTAGGAAACAGGACTGAGCAGCGCTCAGCAATCACTCTCCGAGATTCTGGGCAGCCCCCCAGGCTCTCCCTGCGCTAGTGAACAGGTGCCGTGTGATGCTATGCAGAGCAGCGGGTGTGCTCTCCCCAACTTCCCCCCCACCGCGGGACACTGTGGGACAGTTGGGAGGTATGGTGGCTGTGAGAAGGAGGCTCCCCTCTATGTCAAGACAAGAGAGCTTGAAAGTGCTCAGTTTTACTGATCTTACTACAGCACCAAAGAGAGGAGAGGCTGTGCAGGTCACGTGCTACATGCTGAAAGTCAAGTGCTGGCATCTGGACAGGTATCCTTGGCATTGCAATAAATGTCAGGCGAAGGACTGCACAATTATAGAGACTGATCTTAAAGGAAGTGGATTTTCTGCAAAGACTGTAACAAGCATAATTTAATACATACATGCCTACTCTCCCGATTTGGTCGGGAGCCTCCTGAAAATTGGGTGCCGCTAATGGCCCCCCAAAAAATTAAGCATTCCTCCCGGCCCCTCCAGTCCCCCCCCCGCAATACCTACCCAAACACCCGCAGCGTGGGGGCTGATGAAGCGATTCTTGCTGAATTGCGTCATCATGACCCCGCCCCCTGCTCCACAATGCCAAAAATCTCTGCATTGTGTAGATGGGGCGGGACCAAAAAGCTGCGAGTAAGTGGCTCTGCCCCTAGCCCCGCCCCTAAACGGCATATGATATCCCAGCCACGCCCCCGTTTGCCGCCCCCGCCCCCTCTGCTGAGCCGACCTGTCTGCTCCCTCTCGGAAGGGGCAGCCATTATACCGGCAAGTATGATTTAATACCCAGGTATTCTTATAATGAGTTCCAACGTGCTGATCAGTGAAGATTAGGGACACTATTCCTGGGCACACTAACGACAAACACGGTAGTTTATTGTCAATCTTTTGAGATCGTAGTGTTTATAGGGAAACGTTATTTTGCACTTGACTTTATATGACACTATGAAGTATTGTTCATGATCGTAACTGTTTTCTATAGAGTATGCAAAGTAATTAATTATTGAATGTTTACAGTATTGACAGAGAAGTGAATACATAGCTGAAGTTAATTGCCCTACCGTATTTGAATTTAATGTATTACTGTATTTGCATATTATATTGCTGAGTGTTCTGATATGAACCAGATTATAGGTAATGTAATATTTTGGTAAGCAGCTTGGGTTTGGAAGCCAGTTTTCAAATTCACAAAACTGCAGTTATTTCTAATAAATCTGCTCTCTGCAGAGCAGACTGTTTGAGTGACCCTCTGGACTGATTTTCCTTACCTCCCTGAAAAATGGAATGAATCTGTATGAGAATCCAGTTCACCAGGTAAAACAATTTAGCTACAGTCACCATCTCATACTACACCTGGGTATAACACATTATATATATATATATATATATATATATATATATTATACACACACGCTAACATAAAAAAATTGACAATACGGATGTGCCCTCAAACACTATTGCAGCATTTGCGCCAAACAGCCCTTCACAGGTCCCATGCGATGGTTTGCGAAGAGCATCTTTTTCAATTAAAAGTGCGGCGCAACGTGATGCAACAAAACCACCTCACGAGACTGCACTAACTTCATATGCAGCACTTGTATATCTCTGTGCTACTGAGTCTCAGGGGTGTATTTACTAAGGGGAGAAAAGGGGGATAAATGCGAAAGGTAGAGAAAATCCCTGTACATAACGCTTCTCAGTATGTACTAAAGGGATTTTCTCTGCCTGTGGCCTGCCAGCGCTAAGTGCAGGCTACAATATCACACTGCACCTGGGGCACTTATTGCCTACCCTCCAACATGACCCGATCCATTAGGTACAAAATGCTCTGTTCCTGGACTTCCCACATAATTAATGATTGCAGTCACCTGTGGTGAGGTAGGTGATTGATGAGACAAGTGTTTCTACACAGGTGGTTGCAATCATCAATTAATAAGGAAGTACAGGAGCAGAGCATTTTGTACCTAATGGAACGGGTCATGTTGGAGGGTCTGTTAGTGCTGCCAGAAACACCAATGGAGATGTCACTTACCGTCTGCTGACTCCTCCAGCGCTGATATCGCCTCCTGTAGCTGCCGTTAGCCCTCTTCTCCTCACTGGAGAAGCAGGACTTCAGCTGTGTCAGGTTGGCCGTTTTTAAATAAAGTTTGTTAGACAAAAAAAAAAAGTCACTGACGGACCCTGGAGATGGTGAGTAACACAGGGCTGTAGGGGAAGGGAGTCTCAGCTGTTACCGCCAAGGGGGTGACTAAACGTTCACCCTCCTCGGCAGGTCTGTTTTTAGTAACTGCTGCGTTAGCCAGCTCCTGCTTCGCAGCGGTAGCAGGCGAAGCAGGAGTGGCATTAACGCAGCATCTTAGTAAATAGACCCCTCAATCTGTATACAAAGTGCTACGATGCAGCGGCTATGACTTTTTTTCAACTTCATTTGTACAGATTCAGACTCAGTCGCACATAGATATAAAAGTGTCACATATGAAATGAATCAGAGCAGTCTCAGGAAGTGATTTTATATAACGTATTGCGTTGCGGCTAAGATGCACATTCGAGTGAAAAAGACACTACACCTCTCAGTGCAGCTCACTCACACTGTATGGCATATTAATGCCAGGTGTATGAGGATACATCTGTGCCTCTGATTATTGTGGCCACAGGCCCACACTAGTTCTAATTTGGATGGCCATGTGCCCTTATGCTCCCAGAAAAAAATACCATTAGGCTATACAAATACCAGGCAAGTTTTTTTCTACAGAAGCTTTTTCACATCTTAATTTAGTAAACACCTGTTACAAAATAAATACTGAGACATGAATGTATTGCAATAGCAATAAAAACACATCACTGAGTTATGTTGTACTACTGCATAGTTTGTCTTTTCATGTAGATCATTAGTAATTACAGTTTTAATTTCTTGATTTCTCCACTCACTGCCATCACCACCTTCAGGTGATCAGATATGCAAGCGTGTGCCAATGCCTCGTTCCCTGGCACCCCCCATCTAGTCTATGAGCAGGCCATGCGTGTTGCCAGCTATGCGAGAGTGAGCTCATAGCTGATCTGAGGATGGCGTTAAGATGTGTATGGAAAAACTATTTTTCTTTGGCATGAGATCTTACTCACACATTCTTGCAGGCACATTTATGACTGATATGCATTTCTCTGCATATGTCTATAATGTATAATTCCATGCCCAATCATCTGGTTCAGTATATCATACAGTATGTATTTTGACAGCTTACTGCTGCTTGGGACCACCTAGAATATAGGGAGGTAAAAATACTGTCTTTCTATGGACTCTACTGAAAGAGTACTTTCTTTTTAGTAAAAAAGGTACAACAATGTCTCTTTTTTTTTTTTTTTAAAGACGATTAAGATCGGCCTGTGTGAGCAAAGGGACCTTGTTAATCTTTTATTGTAGTAGTGTGGAGAGTGTCCTGACCTACGGGATTGCCATACGGTTTGGGAATTATACTATTGCTGAACATGAGGCTCTGGATCGGGTGGTTAGGAAGGCTGGGAGAGTAATTGATGTTGCTTTGCCATGTAATCAGGAGATCTATGATAAGCGAGTCCTGAAGAAATCAAAGTCCATTAGTAGAAACACGTCTTTAATTTTAAAGAATATTAATTCTATAAGGTTTTTTTACTGTGAGCCCTATTTTGAGAGCTGAACGTAAAAGTATATTTGCGGTATGAAAATAAAGGTCTTACCATGTAAATGTGCCAGCTGAAAAATGAGATCGGGGCAAGCTAATGACATTGCACTGATGTATTTCTTGATGTTGTCTAAGAAATGACCATTGGCAGAGTCGCCGTCTTTCTTCAGAAGATTTTCAAATAATGGGTGAGAAAGTGTCAATGACAGGAGAACTTTCTTTATGGCAATAGCTACTAAAGTGAAAGTTTGTCTTGGTGCAAACCTTTTCGCAATCGAAATGTAAAGCTCTGCAGGACTCACAAGGACAGAGGGCCTAGATCGTAAAAAAAAAGAATCAGCATTCAATGTGTAGCGAAGGTGTGGTTTACGTATTCTTATAGCTGCCATCAAGGACTCTATTCATTATGTTAATTACGATAATTAACATTCCAACTCACCGCAAGCACTGAAACAAATCATCACTGCTCTGGCGCAGAGACAGCCGATCCGAGAATCAGGTGCACAAAAGCCCTGGTATCCGACAGAAGGAGCTGGACAGGGGTGGAGGGATCCGAAAGTTGGAGGATCCCTCTTCGCAACCTGGGACTCCTTCCCATAGGGAAGGAGCGGGATGTGTGCCGCGAGTGGGAGCAAAAACACCATCTGAAGATGGCGAATGCTCCCGCAGTCAAGTTCCAAAAATATTGTATTTTCAGAGCTTGATGAATTTATGGACAACCGGCCACATCGGCAGAGAAAGGTAAGCAGGAGATATCTGTGCTTTTTGATGAATGGCCCGAAAACGTGATTTCTACAGAAACAGGTGAAAACGAGTCTTGTAGAAATTAAGTGATAATGAATATAGAGAGGAATTACTTCTGCTTCTTCATCTGAGGTATCAGGCAAAACTAATCTGCAAAGTGCTCAGAGTGGTGATGTCCCAATTGGTTCAATTTCTCACTGATGTTTGAGATGGGGGAGTGTCAAGGCCCTGTTCATATTGGATGTAAAAAATAAATTATCCCAGTCTTGGTTAAGCAGCTTTCTATTATTTTAGTCAGTACAACTGGCCAGTATATAAGATTTAGGGTTAGATAGAAGCACTTGAAATGGTATATAATTAGGGCTTACATCAGTGTATGTTTTACATATGTGAGTGTACTTAAAACAATGGAAATTGTTGTGACAAAAACAGCTTACTGCATGTAGCAGACCAGCAATATTTGAAACACAGTCCATTCTATACGTAAAACCAAGCAATAAGTTTATAGCTTTCTGTGAAAAAATTAGGTGTGTGTTTAAGTGTTCCAGGTGTGCCAGCACCTTGTGCAAGAAATGTTGGAGCACCCCCCCCCCCCCCGAGTTTCTAAACCTAAAATCCCCCTCCCTGTACCATACTTGCCGACAATCTGGCTGCCCCTTCCGGGAGGGAGCAGCCAGATCGGCATGACTGGGGGCGTGGCCAGCGAACGGGGGTGGGGCCGGCCAGTCGATGAGTGTTTGCGGGTGGGGGCGGAGCTACGCAATCACGTAATTTTGGCCCCGCCCCCGTTACACACTGCCGATATTACAAGCAGTGTGAAGCAGGGGGCGGGACTAAAATGACGCGATTCCACGTGAATCGCGTCAGCGCCGTCCCCCGCTGCGGGGACTTTATATGTAAGTGTGGGGGGGGGAATAGGAGGGGTCGCTGGCAGCCAGGAGGATTGCCTGCCTTCCCGGGAGGGGCACCCGATTTTCAGGAGGCTCCCGACCAAATCGGGAGGGTAGACAAGTATGCCCTGTACCCTAAACCTAACCCCACCCACTAATGCCTAATCCATAACCCTCCTCCAATGCCCAATACTTAACTTGCTTACGATCGGGATTCTGCTGCCGGGATTTCAGCCATCAACATCCTGCATGCCGAGATGCTGACTACACCCAATTCAGCCACCCCCACTCAGTTCAGCAAATGACCACTGAAGTGCAAAGTTACTTATACACAGTGCTCCTCCTCAGCCAGAACTCAGTCCCCCTCCCCACTACAGCTCAACAAATACACATGCACTTAAGTCAATATCTCTGTCAGAGGCACGCACGGCTCCTTAGCTAGCCCCCCTACCCACCACAGACTCAGCACCTGCTGTAACTCATACTCTCCAGTCCTTGCTTAGTTAGTATTACCACCTTTGCCATGCTGTTCATTCATCCCCAATTCCCCCACCCCACGATTTCTCAGCAGCAGCACCACCACCTGCATGCTCACTGTCTGTATGCTGCTGAGATGAGTGACTAGCTCGCTCCTCTTCTAAGTTCTAAAATACCAGACCAGTATGGTACAGTACCGCACCCACCACGCCTGCCACCACCTCCACACTGTCACACAGTCCCACCACACCTCATCTCTTAGCACTTCCACTTGCTCACTGTCTGTCTGTCTGTCTGCATGCTGCAGTGCTGAGTGACTAGCTTCTTCTTCTACCATACCCGGCTGCCGCACTCCATCACACTCACAGCCTGCCTTTCAGTGCCTGCTGCCAGCAGCCAGCCCATAAATAGAAAAAACAGTGAAGTGTGTGGATCACACAGTTCCCTTTTTTATTTACTCATGTGCTGGCAGCAGGCACTGCCAGGCAGGCACACTTCACAGTTTTTTTTAATCATGGGCTGGCTGCTGACACTGGCTGGCAGGCAGGCACACTTAACCATATTTGTAATCATGGGCTGGCAGCACTGGCAGGCAGGCTGCGTGAATGTGACGCTCAGGGGCTGACTGGGAACTTTTATCCTGGGGGACAAATGCAAGCAGGTGGCCCTGGTGCATGGCAAATGAAAAATAGGCGTGACAAAAACCTGTGGGAGTGGTTTGTCTGAAGTGGGTATGGTTTAAAATTGTGATGTCATAGAGCTATAATGAAATACATCATATACTGTACCAGTCCCTCCTGGCAAAGCAGAGACTAGTAGAATGACCTCTATACAATACACAGTGCATTCTAGTGAGTTTTACTTAGACAATACAGTGACCACTCTAGTGATCAATATACACTACATGGACCAAACTAATGATTTCTATACAATAGAGGAAGCATTAAACTCACAATATACAATACAGGAAAAGCACTGATAGTAACCAACATACAAAGGAGTATTGCAATGACAGTTATACAATACAGAGACCATTCTAGTAACCAATATAGGAAGCAATCCACAGACAATAAGCCTTAGAATATCAGGCTATAAGTTAAAACCAGTGCGCTTTACCACCTGATACACCTGTGTGATTGCTCAGAAAGGGCCTGATGCTGAGATGAATGGATGTCAGTAGGTGAAGCATACAGTTTCTTGCGTGTTTTTGCCTTGCTCATACTCCGGATCCAAGCATACCAGTGATGCAACGTCATATGCACTTCACCTCAGCATCACACTCCGAGGGAGGAATGGATTATCTATTACTAACAAAACTGTCTACAATCAACATACAAGCGTAAGTGGTGCCGCTGGTCACAAGCCAAGGCAAATCATAAAAAAGTATGAATACATATAGGGCCCGATTCAGAGATGGGTGAATTTGCAGAGGCGCACACAAGCAGCTGTGCAAATCTATCCATCTCAGATACAAATGTAGAAGGACGTGTCAGACACCTCCTAGCTGCATTATGATCCTAGCACTGCAACAGACATCGCAGGCTTGGATAACCATTGCAACCATCGTTGCTCCTTTGGTCAGGCTGCGGGAGCTGAAGCTTCCTTCAGCCTGACCAGGTGCTGGTCACGTAAGAGGCCAGGAATGTGCGTCCGCTGACACAGACCCTGGCCTAGTCCCTCCAGGAAAACGCCTCCAAACACCTCAGTATGCGGCTTCGGGGGGTCTGCGAGCATAAATGCAGGACCCGTTCTGCACATGCGCAGAACAGATCCTGTGCAGGCGCAGATCCAAAAACATTAGAGATGTACTTGCCTCATCGGATGACCATACATCTCTGAAGCAGGCTCATAGTTATTAAAGTCACATTCTATATGTAATAACAAATTAGAATATTACTGACTTGGCATAAAAAACATTTATTTACATATACCTTAAAAACCACCAAATAATCTGCTACATATACACCAACAAGCCAATTATTGTCCACTTGGTAAAATAAATAATAAATTCCTCCCATTTAAAATCATTCCGCAAAACCAACAATCATCACCAATAAATTCTAATCATACTTTAGATCTGACACCCCCATTCCCTAAATTACAATACCACCCCAAATCTGAAATCCCTCTCATCCCTAAATTATAATCCAACCGCATATCTAACAGCCCTCTCCCATCTGAATTAAAAATCATGTCACAGACTTGCCCCCTCCTCACACAACTATAATCATGTCCCTTAATTCCCCTTCTCCCACAATAAACTCCCCTGCCCCTCCTCACATAATAATAATGACCCAACTGCCCCTCTCTTCACGCAATAATGACCCACAACTGCCCCCCTCCCCACAAAATTATGTCCCACAACTGCCTCCCTCCCCCTACCACAATTATAATTATGTGCCATAAATGCCCCTCTTCTTCCCACAATTATTTTCCACAATTGCCCCCCTCCAACAATTCTAATTATACCCCATATCTGCCCCAATTCTCCATCAATGATATGTCTTGTAACTGCTTCCCCTCCTCATACAACTATAACCATGTCCCCTACATTTCCTCCCCCCTGCACAAAGAGCCATTTAAAAATCAGACCTCAGATCTATGGAGACGGCCATCTCCTACTGCTGCTGTCCCCTCCAGCTCTTCCTCTCCCATAGTCCCAGCGCATTTGCAGTGTCCTCTGGTGGATTGGTGGATGGCTGGAGCTATTCACCAATCAGTGCATAGATACGCCCACAACAGTGATTGGTGGATGGCCAGCATCATCCACCCAGCAGTAATCTTAGCAGGCATATCAGTGTTCACAGTGTACAGCCACTGTGCACTGTGACAGCAACGCGGCTTGGAGTAGCGTTACATGACTGGCAGCCGCTGCGGCTGCACAGCCGCACTGATCTGATTGTGTCCGGGCAGTATTTCCAGTTACTCCAAGCTGCAGCCCTAAATGGTTTCAAATGTACCGGCCCAGGGGGCAGATGTTACCCTGCCCACCGTCCCAGCCTGCCTCTGGTGACGCTTACAGAGTTTCTCTCTGAGGCTGAGTCACTCACCGCGGCGGTCCTTCTCCTCAGCATGGCCTTTTCGGTCACCGTCGCCGTTTCCTCTCCGGGCCCTCCACCGGGCGTCCACCCAGTGCTCACTGCAGACATGTGACTGAGCCTCACGCTGGTCCTGTGGCCGGCCGCCCACCGCAGTCAGCAACAAGGCAACTTGCCAGTGCCCATCCACTTAGTCAACTGCCACCACAGAGACTGCGCGGGCAGGGATGACATCACACCCGGCCTGCCCAATCTTGGAGCACTGTGGGTGTGTCCAATAGCGGCCGCGGGGTGGGCAGCCCGGCACACAGTGACAGCAGCATAGCCAGACAGGGTAAAATGGGGGCAGAAAATCACCGCGCCCACTGTAGGTGGCGCCCTTGTGCGGCTGCTCAGGTGGAACATGCCTAGAGCCGGCCCTGTTGCCCGGGAACTGACAAATGCGATTGGTTCAGGAGCAGCAATGTGCCCTACCTTTCCCTAGCAGCGGTGTCTTCTGTAGTCAGCCTCGATCTTTTGCGGTGGTTGGTACGGAGTCAGTCAGCAGTATAAGTTCTCCGCTGGACTGCCACTTTATTCTCCACCTGCCGGAACAGCGTTCTAACCCTGGCTCTTTGCAGAAAGCTGCTGCATCTGAAATTCCTGATGCCTCATGTTCACCTGTGAGGTGACGTCAGTAGGGGGTATGCTTACACCATCGCGTTTCGTCATGTATGACTTTTTCAAGGTGCCTGAATGGTGAACTCGTTCATATCGGGGATTTCAAGGTTTGCCATCAATGCCTCCATTTTGGTTGGCTGTCTAGAGGTTGATGGCTGAGGGTTGGATAGTCTGCGCCTCTTCATTTGGTTGTAAATGTTGTTGGAATGAGACTCACGTTGTGAATACTCTTTATTCTCTATTGTCTGAGACATATAGTTGCGACCCATTGATCGCTCACGCCTTCCAGTAAGGCTCTTACGTTTTCTTTTTCTTTTGTTTGCTGCGGGGAAAACATTCTTTTATGGGTAAGTATGTAACAGAATTGTGTATGTCTGTTAGTGAGGCAGGGATGTGCCGCTGTCAGTGAAGCAGGGATGTGCCGCTGTCAGTGAAGCAGGGATGTGCCGCTGTCAGTGAAGCAGGGATGTGCCGCTGTCAGTGAAGCAGGGATGTGCCGCTGTCAGTGATGCAGGGATGTGCCGCTGTCAGTGAAGCAGGAATGTGTCGCTGTCAGTGAAGCAGGGATGTGTCGCTGTCAGTGAAGCAGGGATGTGTCGCTGTCAGTGAAGCAGGGATGTGCCGCTGTCAGTGAAGCAGGGTGGTCATGCCGCTGTCAGTGAAGCAGTGAACAGATGGTCATGTGACAGTTGGAAGTAGTTCAGGTGAGCGGTTACGCTGGGAAGTTTGTGGCCATTGGGAAATAATGTACAGTCATGTGATCTATTGTGTGCAATCATGTTAGTGGAAATGCTGTCATTATAACACACTACTTTACAGGGGAACTTTGCTGCTCCGCTACGCCCGAACTGTTGCCCCAACCTAATTTTCTCTTCCTGTGGCACATGTACATGGTAAGACCTTTATTTTGATACCGCAACCATAATTTTACGTTCAGTCGTTCTCTCAAATAGACTTCACAGTAAAAAACCTTATAGAATATATATATTTTGACAGACGCCAGACACCGTATCTATGCGTTTTTCGAGAGATTAGTCAAATAGACGTCTCAAAGCTGTGAACTCGCGCACAAAACGTCTGTATAACAGCTTTTTCCTACTGCCGTCCGCATGTTAAATTGTTGAAATGTTCTTGTCTGATTTTTTCTTATTGAATCGTTGTGCCTGAATTCTGCTAAAATGTAATAGCTGTTTTTTGCTGATTATTTGGGGTTTGTTAATGACAAATAAAGGTGTTCATTAATTCATTCATTGAAGAAGATCTTGCTGCAGTCATTATTTTGAAGTACAGACAATTTTTAAAGATGGTGAGTCTCTGAAGACATAGTATATGTGTCACACATATTTGACAGACACTTGTGTGTCATAGATTTGTCATACCTACCAGCACTATTCACAAAACACCCATTAACACTTCAAAATTATCACAGCTATTCAAGGGTCTTAAGCATCTTGTCCTTCTTCATAGGCAAATGCAGGGGGGGGTTCTGTCTGCCTGGAAACCCCCCTCCCCAGCCCACACCATTACCACATTAGAAATAGTAATATAATAGAAATGTACTATCGCTGCATGTTATTCTCAGTATCACAAATGAAATAATTAGCACCACCTGTGAATCTTTTAACATGTATCAGCCAGTAATAAATAACCTGTGCACCAACTAGGAGATCTGGAAAACATTCACTGTTAGGGATGTGCTGCTAAAGAGCCCAATATGTACATATACAGTATGTCCAGGGCAGTGCTAGGTTCTTCTGCTGCTCCCAGACTTGCTCTAATACTCTGGAATGGTGCCCACATCTGAAAAAAAATAAACTTTCTGCTCAGAAAGGATGGACCTACTGCCGCATTTGATGGCTTACTGTGATCACTAGTCATGTATATACTGGAATTATGACACACAATACACTTTGTATGACACATATTAAAGCTGGATAAGTGCTAATGGGGCAGATGTATGAAGCTCTGGAAGTGATAAAGTGCAGAGTGATAAACGACCAACCAATCAGCTCACAACTGCCATGTTACAGGCTGTGTTTGAAAAATGACAGGTGGGAGCGGATTGGTTGGTCATTTATCGCTCTGCACTTTATCACTTTCCACAGCTTCATACATCTGCCCCAATATGCCCTCTTCATGGACAGGCCACACTCACTCTAAAATCAAGCATTTGGAAACCCCCTCTAGAAATCCTGTCTTTGCCACTGTTCTTAACTTGATAACACGTCTGTCCCTCTCTTTGTGCCTCTTTGTCCCCCACTTGAAGTGTATATGTCCCATTATATCATCTGTTCCCTTTACTTTTTCTCGCATGTGCTTCCGCAAGCCACTGTGCACCCCATCTTCAATTTCTTCCCTCTTCACATATTACTATCCTCTTCTTCTGCTAGATTTGAGAGATAAAAACAGTGCTGTGTCTGTCAGTCAGAAGCAACGCAGACAAAAAGAAGTGCAATTGTATCCAACACACGATAACTAAACTAATGGAAGCTAAGCACAATTTTCTGGAGCCTTAGCCATACATGATCAGGCAAAGTGGAGGCCAAGGCCACAAGCAGAGGGTAGGATCACAAGCTTGGATTTGTAATCATTTAACAGGCAGGGTCTGGTTCATTGCATAGCAAGGCAGAAGTCAGGAGTGCAGGAGCAAGGTATGGGAGCTAATACTCTGGCACTGTATAGTGCATAGAGCCATACTTAAATAGGCTTATCTTTAGTTTATTTGTAATTGGTGCCAATTGCCATGAATTTCCATTTAGCTATGGATCAGAGCCGGAGAAGCATCTGCACTCAGATTGCATGGAAGAGAGAAGGTAGCAGGGGACATGTCTTAGGAACGCACCACTGACACTTAGTGACAGCGATGTGAGATGAATGGAACCACCATTGCGGCATGCCAGCTATTATAGTGGCAGACATCAGCATATAAAAAATGTCTACTCTGTTTTCGGTGTCAGACCAGTTTTGGCTTCCTCCAGTTCAAGTCTAGGAAATAGATTTCGAAGAGGTCTATTTACTATTAAATATTTGCAGCATATTCCCCAAATGGGTGGTACCCGCATATATTTAGTGTCCCCTAAATGCGTTATTGGAGATATCTGCTGCGGTCCCTCCATTTCCGTTGGCACCACAACCTCCATTGGTTTCTATGGGGGATGAAATGCTGCCAGGTTTACCAAGTTCCGGAAAGCAAAGCAGTACGGAACTTGGTCCATGCAGCTTATGCCATCTGCAGATGGCATAAGCCGCTATAGTATATGAGCTAAACATTACTAAAATTACTGGGAGAGGGTTCCATAGCAACCCCCCCTGGCAATGGCCGCCGCGCAGGATCCCCGGGACAGGAGTAAAGATCCCGCTGCTGCGGTCACTTCACTCAGAGCACATCGCAGGGACACACTACTTTCAAAGCCCCTGTCCCTGCAGGTGCCATTTGATACATTCGGGTGCTATAATCGCATCATGCAATGTGATCATGCGTGATACTATCGTGCCCATATTGCATTGCAAACACAATGATTAATAAATGGGCCCCTAAACAGTAGGTATATTTAAGTGGTAAATGAACATTTAAACAATTTATAGCAAATCTGAATCAGTACTATAACATTTGTGAATTGATATACATAAAATATTGGGTGAATACGGTCAGTCAGTTTGAGAATAGAACCTCAGGAGATGTAATATACCCCTTTATGACTTTACTTTGAGGGCAATAGAGAAAATTTTAAATCTAAATCGTTCAACAGATTAGTATCTCTCAATAATTGGAGTGAAAAGCACAGAAACAACCAGTAACCATCATTCTATGGCAGAATAACCACATTTGCAGGGAATGCAGCAGCTAAGGTGTGGCGGGGTCAGTGTTGCTGGTCCTTGCCCCGGAGGCACTCGCACTGTCCCAGTGAGTATGTCAGAACAGAAAACCCAAATGCCCCCAAGCATGCTCAGGTGAGGTGTCAGAAGGATGTAGCAGGCAGCACCCCCTATTTTGTTATGGGGCCAGTCAATGGATTGTTATACCCCTTTTATCACTATAATACAATGCTCACACTACTGTCTTATAAAAATAAAATCTGCACCAGTTCCTCTTATGGAGACATAATTACAGTATTTACTTATATTACATGTAGGTGCAATATGCCACAACCAATCAAGTAGCTTTGAATTGTCTGCTGCAAGTTAAAAAAATAATAGAGGTGCTTTTCAAGATTCACACCCACATCCCTGTCTTTGGCAACACCCCTGTAACAGGGGTAAGCACCTACATTTAGAGCCATGTAGGATATGTTTCTAGTCTACAGAGGTGAGGGTGTGGAAAGCAAATGTGTTACAGGGGGGGAACATGAACGCACCCATGATATGGAATAGCAATACCTCTACCACGCTTCTGTCCCAATGGCCACTTTTAACAATATTCAGAGCTATGGCATTAATGCAGATTCCTCTAACCTCCACTTTTCTATGTCTCTTACATGTTTATGCAAGTCAAGTGTAATTGTGGCCCCTTTATATCAGTACTATCCAAGTGTGGCTCTCTGAGAAGAACAGGCTGTGAATGTCAACGTGCATTCAGACATTATGCTGTCGACATGCAATGTCATAATATTATTACTGTACTATTTCATTATAATTAAGTATTTTTATATAACACATACCATTTTGTCAGCATCCTGGCATAGTTTCAATGCCTAGTTGAACACAAGTAGCTGACACTGGATTCCGTGCTTAGTACTTGGAATATCTCTCAGTGGCAATCAGATCATTTAACCACTAAGCCAGTGGTTCCCAAACTGTGCGCCGTGACACCCTGGGGTGCCTTGGGACACTTGCAGGGGTGCCTCAGGTTGGTAGTCCAGCACCAAATCAAATTATTTTTGGTCAATGTAAATATGTCAACAAACAGAAGCACAAACCTGTCCACCACCACATAACTGAGCCTAAGGATGACAGGTAAAAGCACAATTCACTTCGTTTTACTAAAGTACTTTAAAAAAAATGTCTGAATTTCTCACTTACTTTTGGCTTAGGGGTGCCCTGACAGCAATTCTGATACTCTAGGGTGCCGCGGTTGAAAATAGTTTGGGAACCACTGCACTAAGCCATTAAATGGCATTCTAACTTTTCCATTTACAAGGGTATTGCATAGCAGTTCTCCGAATGCAACTGTATATTGTTTTATTTTTCTATGCTTGCAGTTGAACAGACATTGATAAAACAGCAGGAAAACACCCCCCACAATTTATATGCAACATTCTGTTTCTTTAGTCCTTTGTTGCACATCCAGATTAAGCAAGCCTCCGTGGGATAGTATATGTGGTCGCCTCAGTCACATTTTGAACCAGAGCCTGGGCTATGGCGCCAACTGAGTGCTGTAATGATGGGAGAAAGGCCAAGAGTTCTGTTGACCCTGTGTGTCCACTTCTGTCTGGAACATCCAAATAATCAGATGCGCAATCAAAGCCCGGATTGGGCCTGTGGAAGTTCTGTTTGGTGGTTGTGTCTTTGTAATATGGCTGATATGTCTGTGTAATAAAGGGGTGTCTTTAATGGGAAGATCTGCATGCAATGCAGTTCCTGTTTGCTATAGCCTTCCATTATGGGAAATGGCAGGTAAGATTTCACATTTGGGATAAGGGGCCCAAAATGAAGGCCCGTATTACACGCATGGAAAAAAAAAAGCTATCATATTGGGCAGGAGAAATAATGGAGGGCTCGGATGAGCCAGGAGGGACTTAAACCAGGAGGCTGGGCTTTGGCCGGGGTGTTGATCATTATGTTTGGTCCCAAACTGTAATGTAATGTTTTGGTACTGTGAAACATACATATCTCCTCACTCTACCTTTCTCTCTCTATACTTAGCTGCTCTTCTCTCTCTGGGCCTGATTCAGACCCGGTCGCAAGCGTTGAGCGCTCACAACCAGGTCGATGGTGGCCCACAGCGCATGCGCACGATTGAGCCGGCTGCTGTCCCTGCCTCTAATGGTGGTGTAAGCGGCCGCCATTTTAGTGCATGGCGGGGGGCGGGGCCTATTGCTCCCGCTGTAGTAACCCCTTCAGTGCTGCCGGGGGCTTCTTCCCAGCATGCTGCGCCCCCTGTGCCTTTGGCTGCTGATGACCCTGGGCCACGGGCTTCTGTGGCTGGTATTGCAGCTCCCTCACCCCTGCATTTGGCTGGCCAAGCTGTGGGCCTGATTCTGACCCGCTCGCGAGCGCTGAGCGCTCGCAAGCGGGTCGATGGTGCCCAAGTGTGCATGCGCACAACGGAGGTGCCTCCGTCATGCGCATGCGCGAGACCCGAATAACAACTGCCAAGTCGTCGTTAAGGGTCTCGCACCAAAGGGGGCGTGCTATCGATGGTGGCCCGATGGTCGCGATGGTCTTGACCATCGCGACCATCATTTTGGCCGCTTGCTATAGCTGTGGGTGGTCACCCACAGCTATGCGAGCGGCCAGGGGGCCGCTCCAAAAAGGTGCAGGGACGGCCCTGATTCAGAGCGAGCGCTCTGTCAGAGCGACCGGCTCTGAATCAGGGCCTGTTTCCCCAGCCTTTGACCCCACTGCTATAATGGGTCTCTTTGCTAACATGGCCACTGCCTTGGCCCCCATGTTTGCGGCGATGATGCCTCCTACTGCGCAAGCAGCATCATTGAACCCGGTCGCTCCCCAGGCTGCTAGCTCCACGTCCCAGGCTGTGCTGATGCAGACAACTGAAACTACAGCAGTCAGCGCGTCTGACGGCATCTTGTTGGGCGGTCCGCCTGGTGCGCCTCTTGCTGTAGGGGTTCCACAACCTGCCCTGGCCCCGGAGGGCCCTTCTCCATCTTTTGCATGTTCCGATGATCCCTCATGTGATGCTGGTGCCGAGATGACTTCCGGTGGTTTTCAATCTGATAGCCACGCTGATCCCTCAGCCGAGGCGGATGGTGAGTGTTTGTCCAGTTCTCATTCTTCGTTTAGCGAGTTATTTCACCTCTGATGACTCCAGTGACTCTAGCCCCTCACAGAAAGCTTGCAAGGCGCGGCGGCGCGCAGCAAAGTTTCCTAGGATCGAGGCTGACAGACGCTTACAGAGACCACGGCTTAATCGCCCCGTGTCCTGTGATGACAAGGCGCACGCTGACAGTGGTGACACAGGGGTTGAGAGGCCTCCACCCTAGCATTAAAGACAAAATAAGGAAGGGACATTGGCCCTCATTCAGACCCACTCGCAAGCGGGCGCACGTACGTTAGGCGTACGTACAAAAATATTTAAATTCAATGGCACGCTCGTATTTTCGTTCGCATCTAAAATTCCTCCCAAAACTCTGACGACCCCTCCTCTAACTAACGAGCGTACGAAATAGCGAGCGTACATCCCCGAAATGGCTTGAAAGGAACGCACGCACAAGTATAAACAGGAAGTGGCCTTGTCAGATGTCGATTACCTGCTCCTTTATTCTGCCTACCTCCATCAATCGTATCATGCCAATCAATGTATCAATTAGCTTAATTGTTTGTTTTTTTTCAACACAATGAAAGAAACTTTACTCTTGTCTGTGTTTGTGTTTACCCGCAGAATACGTACGGATGAAACATTCGCTTGTATTGTTTAAAAAACATGTGAACCACAATTAAACAATTGTACTATTGCTGTGTATCCCCGCATATTTCCCTGGGTTCATTTCTTTATTTAAATTTGCTTACGCATGTCACTGCATCAAGCCTATCCTAACTCTCCAGAGATTTCTGGCCCTGTCGAACACATGACTCATACACTAACCAATAAAATTGCTCCTGTTAATTTCCAAAATACATTAGCCAATCAGAAAATTTTTACACACTTTATCAAAAATGATTTTTAAGAAAAACACCATTGCCATCATGAGAGCCTCCGCATTCACCAGGCGTGAGCTGCTGGTGCTTACGGAGGTCATGGATCGCCGGATCACCAGCCAGCCAGAACCCATGACCAACCGGCAGAAGCGCTCCGCGTATGCGGAGGTACGGTCCCGCCTGCGGTCCTTTGGATCACGCCGCAACATCGGCCAGCTGGAGCGCAGGTGGTCCGACCTGCAACGGCGAACGCCCCGCTTGCTGGCATGCTTTCGCATGCAGATCCTGGCAAGTAAGTGTTATGTATTGTGGTTTTAATGTTTGTGTTTGTGGGGCAAACTGCGTGTGCATGTTTTCATGTTTGTTCTATTTATTATTTGTACTCATATCTGCGTCTGCATGTTTTCCTGTCTGTTCTATTTATTATTTGTACTCATATCTGCGTCTGCATGTTTTCCCTCTTTTTATGATTTTTTAATTCTACTGCTATTTTTTTTTTTTTTTTTTTTTTTTTGTTTGTTTGTTTGGCCGGATTTGTCCATAAACTAAACGCAATTTATTTGACATATTTTAGGGGGACAGCCAAGACTCCGCCGTCAACGTCGGCGTTCCCGCCCACTCTCCCCAACCCCCAGCCAACACTCCACCCCAAATCTTTCCCCTATTCCCCACTCCTCCCCATCCTTCCCAGACCCTCTCCCGGAAATGTCGGGACTCCTTCCCCTCCGTCCCACTTCCCCCTCTCCTCCACCCACCCCTCTTCCAATTACCCCCTCCCCGGAGTCCAGCATAACTCCGCCCCATTCTTTGGGGAATGACGGATCCTCCGAGGAGGATCATGGAGGTTTTGCCGGAGCTCCCGATTTTTTTCCCGGTATGTTTTTTATTATTTTTTTTTAAACCACAAACTGTTTGTATGTAATCATGTGTCGTGCCTTTCTTCGTGTTTTTGTGGCTTGACTTTTGTTGATTGTGAAGGTTTGCCTTTACCTCTTCCTGGTGATTTAAGCATACACATATCATACCTGTGGGAATTTGTACCTAGGCCTTGTATTTTTGCCAGCCCACACTTTTTATTTATGTTTTTGGGTTTAGGAGTGATTTGTTTTTTAATTAATGTTTTTCTGTGGAGTCCCTATTGTTGTATTAACCCACACACTTTTCTCACCCACAGAGGAACAGAGGCGTCGGCAAGAGGTGGCGGATGTTGTGGGGCAGATGCGCCACCATGTAATCGGCCTTCTGGTGGCCCTCGACCGACTGTCTGGCCTCCTTCGGCATTAGATTTTTTTTTTTTGTTGTATTTTCCCAATAAAATTTTAAAGACAAATATACGTTGTGGATCATTTTTAAAAACCAAAACCAAAATAGTTTAGCCTGACATAAGTTCCTGCAAGGATTTCCCTTTTGTAAAAGTTAGATTGTGTTTTGTCTTTGTATGTCAAACAGACACCAGAAACACATAACAGTAACAATGTAATTTCCCTTTTTGGGTGTAGTGTCAATTTCAGATTTCTACATTTTCAAGGTTCCTACTTGGTGCGCAAGCTGCTTAGGCCAATCTTACAAATCCCAAGGTTGGGCCAGGCTTCCTTTTGGTGTGGATTGGAAAGCTGAAAACATATTTCAGTTTTGCTCATCTGGCGTCAGTACTGGTTTACCCCTTAGTCAAATGTAACTTGTGTTAACCTGGTTACACTTGCTGTTAACGTCCAAAAAAAGGAAGACCATTTCACTCTTCAAACATTTATTCACCACATAACAGAGCAAACAAAGTGGTCACTCCCCCAAAAAATACACAGTGATAAATTCAAATACAACACATACCAAGAAAAAAAAAAATAAAAACACAAAATCAAGAACTGGTTGACGAAGGACCATGCCAACATGATTCCACAAACATGGCGTTGCGATATGGGTTCCAGAATATATGCCCAAAAGGACCAGATCCAGGTTTGGTAAGGGTAGCAGGAAGTAGTGAGCGTTGGAGTGCCAAAGATTATGTGAACAAACAGAAGATGGTGAGAAAAATAAAAATAAATTAGATGTTTGCCCCAAAAAAAAAACACATTAGGTATAAACACTGGAGTTTTGAACAAACTTACCTAAAAAATCTGGCCACAACATCATCGCGTATGGCCCCCCCACATACTGACCTTCGACCAACCTCGGGGGGGCCATCCTCAGGTAAGGCATCCTCTGGCTGCATTGGGACACCACTCCTTATGGCAATGTTGTGAAATATCCCACACAGGACCACAATTTTAGACACCATATCCGGCACATACATGAGCTCGCCACCAGAGCGGTGGAGGCATCTGAATCGGCCTTTTAAAAGGCCGATACAGCGCTCCACCACTTGCCTGGTGGCTGTAAGTGCGGAATTATACGCACTTTGTGGCCCTGGTGTGGGAGCCAAATAAGGAGTGAGCAGCCAGGACATGCAAGGGTATCCACTGTCTCCTGTGAACAAAAATAGACCACATCAGGAACACTGTGTATCAAGCTTAACATTGTTATGTACTAAAGGTCTCCACTTACCCAGAAGCCACGCATCACCAGCTTGTAGGTTGGTTAATTTCTGCCATATCCCTGATTGCCGGATGACGAAGGAGTCATGAGCACTTCCGGGTAATTTAGCATTCAGGGACAGGATCTGGAGGGAGGCATCACATACCACCATTACATTCAGGGAGTGATAGTGTTTCCTGTTTCTAAATATGGCCTCCAGCCGTGCTGGAGGCTGAAGTGGTATGTGAGTACCATCCACAACCCCTATGATGTGTGGGAAGCCAGCTATTTGGTAAAAATTGGCCTTGGCCACACTAAGGGCACCCATATCCAAAGGCATTTGAATAAAATGATGGAGGTGCTTGAAAAGTGCCTCCATCACTGCCCTCAGGATCCGGGAAATGGAGGATTGGGAGATGCCCGCCACTATTCCGACCGTTGTTTGAAACGATCCTGAGGCACAGAAATGTAACACCGCCATAAATTGCGTCAGTGGTGGTATTGCTGTTGGACTGTCAATTTGCCGCTCAAGATCACTTTCTATTAATGAGAGAGTGTCTATGATGATTTTGGGAGGTAGACGGTAGCGTCTTAAAACCTCATCATCGGGCATTCCAAAAAGGGTGACACGTGTTCGAAATATCTGGGGCCTTGCATGCCTACGATGCCTACGCCTGGGACGAGTTTGAGGTTGGTCGTCTTCCGGGAGCAGGGCCAGAACAATTCGCCCCAGATCTATCTGAAATTCAAAGTTTACAATGTAAGGCTTTTGACCCACCCCAAAAGTAAGAAAAAAAAACTTAGCTTTCTGATACCATCCATAGCTGCTTACATGCCGGGGTATTGTCATGATATGTATAAACTGTAAAAAAGGCAACAATGAGACGTCAAAAATGTAAAGGGTTTTTATTAAGGTAAAAAATTGTTGCAAGCCAACACAGAAAATAACGGAAAAACACATTTGGCCATCGCTGAAAACTACATTGCACACCGTACGTCAAATAGGGTTCAAATGGACCCAAAAAATGGAAAAGGGCAAAGCAAAACTGGATTATATGATGAATAAGCCGTCCAAAATGCGGTAAATTATTCGCAAATGCAAGTCACTACACCAACAGTCCAAAATGCGGTAAATTATTCGCAAATGCAAGTCACTACACCAACAGTCAAAAATGCGGTAAATTATTCGCAAATGCAAGTCACTACACCAACAGTCCAAAATGCGGTAAATTATTCGCAAATGCAAGTCACTACACCAACAGTCCAAAATGCGGTAATTCATTCGCAAATGCAAGACAAAAAATGGACTTACCCAACTCGAATATATAAGATGTCCTCAAAAAACTTCTTTGGGTCCGAAAACCAAAAAAAACTAAAAAATATGAAATGAGTGTTAAACAAATTAACTAACCACAAAACAGAAGAATACAACAATTGGCCACAAATTTGAATGCACAAAACTTACCAAATCAGGAAAGGATGTAGAAAAAATGAAAAAAATGCGAACGTAAAAACCAAAGAAATGTAGCAAAAACAAACAAAAAAACAACTCTCCAAAATCCTCCAAACGCAACCAACCAACCAAATCCAAACCACTTCACCGACAACACTCCAACAACCCCACCTCGAATCCACACACACCAAGCCATAAATAGTGTTTATTTTCCCGCACAAATTAAGGATGAATCATAGGGACGCACAATCAATGATGCGGCCGCAATCTAACGACGCATGTATAAATACGTCACAAAATCACATAGAATTTCTGGATGATTTCATGCTGGAAGCAGAGACATGGCTTCAAACCAGGGAAACAATGGTCAAAATTGCGGCGGTAAGGCCTTCATGCATTTTGTGTCAATGAGTATTTTAAAACATAATATTGTGCAAGTTGTGAAGTGGCTAAATCTGCATATTTACCCAAATAGGTGAGGAGGATGACATGGAAGAGACTGCTGGCCCCAGTCAACCCGCCAAAGCTGCCAAAAAAAAAAGGCAGCCACATTTCACAAGCAAGGAGATGGAGGTTTTGATCCAGAAGTGCGTTGACATCCTGCCCCAGGCAGCCAGGAATATGAGCCAAAGCCAGAAGTGGAGAATGTGGGAGGAGGTCGCCGTTGCTGTCAATAGGGTGGGTGATTATGTCCGTCTAGCCCGGGATGTCAAACGGCGGTAAGTAAACACTTTCCCATCCTATAAACAAACCCCATTGTTAAAAAAAGGATAATGGTTCCAAATTCATTCCACAGATGGGCAGACTTCAAATATCGTCTAAAGCAAAAACTTGCCGACAGGGCTAGGCATGCAAGGGGGACAGGTGGGGGTCCCACCCCTGTGTCATTGGAGTTGACAGACTTAGAAGAGATGGCACAGGGGTGTGTGCAGGCTGTGGAGGTGTTTGGCGTGTCCAACATGGATACGGACATGCCAGACTTTGCGGCTCCTCATGTTGGCCAAGGTAAGTCTTGTCATGTCACCATCTCAGAAATGCTATTGTGCCAATATGTAGATTCTAATGTGAGTCTTTTCTCCAATTTCCTAACAGAGACAGAGGCGGATGAGTCTGCTCCAGAGGGGAGCCTTGGCCGCAGAATTTCTGCTGACTCTGCAGGGGAGGAACCAGTACATCCGGCTGAGGACCCTGCAGAAGCCAGTCCAGGGCGTGCCCCCTCGCAGGCAGTGGGCCTCCTCACAGAACTCAATTTTAAATCGGATTGCCATACGGAGATTCTGCAGAGGATGGACGCCAGTCTGATACGGGTGGCTGAGGCCCTGGAGCAAAATGCTGCGGCCAACGTGACCATTGCTCAGGCCCTGGCGGAAAATACCAGGGCCAACATCCGCATCGCCGATGCCCTGGAGCAGCTCGTTCGCCAGCACATGGTGGAGCCGACCTCCCTTCCTGCCGGAACATCCAGATCCTCCACCTCTGGCACAACATCAGGCAATCCTCCAAATGTGCCTAGCCCTGTGCCTAGTCCAGAGGCCACAACATCTGCCTCTGGACAGGCCAGCCCGATGGCATCCCGGACCCGGTCTGGCGCCCACCCTCACCCATCCAAACGGCCGAGAAAACGGTGACAGCAATGGCGACTTTTCCCACTTTCCTTCTGTGCTTGGCTCATATTCCTTTCTGGTCAAAACTTCCCTCTCCTTTCTTGTGAAATGTTTTTAAATTTTGTATTTACGATTATGTTAGTAGTTATGTTTTTTTTTTTTTTAGATCAAATATCTTGGCCACAAAAAAAGGCAATACAATATTATGCCAATTTGTTTGTGTGTAAACTAGGGGTGTGCACCGGCCACTTTTCGTGTTTTGTGTTTTGGTTTTGGATCTGGATCTTTCTTCGTGTTTTGGATCTGGATTGGTTTTGCCAAAACCACCCTTCCGTGTTTTGGGTTCTGGGTTTTGTGTTTTGGATCTGTATTTTTTTTTTAAAAAGCATAAAAACAGCTAAAATCACAGAATTTGTTGGTTTCTCTGCTCCTATGCTATTATTAACCTCAATAACCTTAATTTCCACTCATTTCCAGTCTATTCTGAACACCTCACACCTCACAATAGTGTTTTCATGTCCAAAAGGTTGCACCGAGGTAGCTGGATGACTATGCTAAGCGACACGAGTGGGCGGCACAAACACGTGACCCATCTAGGAGTGACACTGCAGTGGCAGACAGGATGGCAGTTAGAAAAACTAGGCCCCAAACTGTACATAATGCAAAGAAAAAAAAGAAGTGCAAGATGGAATTGTCCTTGGGCCCTCCCACCCACCCTTATGTTGTATAAACAGGACATGCACACTTTAACAAATCAATCACTTCAGCGCCAGGGTCTGCCACACAACTGTGGCTGAAATGATTGGTTCGTTTGGGCCCCCACAAAACAAGCTGGAAATTAATGTGTCCCTGCACAAACTGGCTCTACGGAGGCAAGATGTCATCCTCATCCTCCTCATCCACCGATTCCTCACCCTCTTCAGTGTGTACATCCTCATCCTCACAAAGTATTAACTCGTCCCCACTTGAATCCACCACCACAGGTCCCTCTGTACCTTCTGGAGGCTGGTCTCCCTGGAAGAGCTGATAATTCATTTTGATGAACATCATCTTCTCCACATTCTGTGGAAGCAACCTCCTACGCCTTTCGCTGACAAGGTTCCCGGCTGCACTAAACACTCTTTCGGAGTACACACTGGAGGGGGGGCAACTCAGGTAAAATAGAGCCAGCTTGTACAGGGGCCTCCAAATTGCCTCTTTTTCCTGCCAGTACAGGTATGGACTGTCTGACATGCCTACTTGGATGCTGTCACCGATGTAATCCTCCACCATTCTGTCAATGGTGACAGTATCATATGCAGTGACAGTAGACATGTCAGAAATTGTTGCCAGGTCCTTCAGTCCAGACCAGATGTCCAAACTTGGTCCTGCCTGCCCTGCATCACCGCCAGCGGGTTGCTTAGGATACCTAAGTTTTTTCCTGGCAGCCCCAGTTGCGGGAGAAAATGAAGAAGGAGCCGTTGACGTGTCACGTTCCGCTTCAGCTGACAGTGTGTTCACCAGCAGGTCTTTGCACCTCTGCAGGCTTGTGTCGGCCGGAAAGAGAGACACCACATAGGCTTTAAACCTAGGATCAAGCACGGTGGCCAAAATGTAGTGGTCTGATTTCAACAGATTGACCACCCTGGAATCCTGGCAAAGCGAATGAAGGGCTTCATCCACAAGTCCCACATGCCGAGCGGAATCGCTCCGTCTTAGCTCCTCCTTCACTTTCTCCAGCTGCTTCTGCAAAAGCCTGATGAGGGGAATGACCTGACTCAAGCTGGCTGTGTCTGAACTGACTTCACGTGTGGCAAGTTCGAAGGGCTGGAGAACCTTGCACAACACGGAAATCATTCTCCACTGCGCTTGAGTCAGGTGCATACCCCCTCCTTTGCCTATGTCATAGGTGGATGTATAGGCTTGTATGGCCTTTTGCTGCTCCTCCATCCTCTGAAGCATATAGAGGGTTGAGTTCCACCGCGTCACAACCTCTTGCTTCAGGTGATGGCGGGGCAGGTTCAAGAGTGTTTGCTGGCGCTCCAGTCTTCGGCACGCAGTCGCTGAATGGCGAAAGTGGCCAGAAATTTTTCGGGCCACCCAAAGCGTCTCCTGCACGCCCCTGTCGCTTTTCAGAAAATTCTGCACCACCAAGTTTATTGTGTGAGCAAAACATGGGACGTGCTGGAATTTGCCCAGATGTAATGCCCGCACAATATTGGTGGCGTTGTCAGATATCACAAATCCCCAGGAGAGTCTAAGTGGGGTAAGCCACTGGGCGATGATTTCCCTCAGTTTCTCTAAGAGGTTGTCGGCGGTGTGCCTCTTACTGAAACCGGTGATACACAGCGTAGCCTGCCTTGTAACGAGCTGGCGTTTCTGAGATGCTGCTACTGGTGACGCTGCTGCTGTTGCTGCGTAAGGTGATACATCTACCCAGTGGGCTGTCACAGTCATATAGTCCTTAGTCTGCCCTGTTCCACTTGTCCACATGTCCGTGGTTAAGTGGACATTGTGTACAACGGCATTTTTCAGGACACTGAGGACACTTTTTCTGACGTTTCTGTACAGTCTCGGTATCGCCTGCCTAGTGAAGTGGAATCTAGACGGGATTTGGAACCGGGGACACACTACCTCCATCAATTGTCTAAATCCCACTGCACTAATGGCGGATACCGGACGCACGTCTAACACCAACATAGCAGTCAAGGCCTCAGTTATACGTTTTGCTTCAGGATGACTGCTGTCGTACTTCATCCTCCTCGCTAAGGACTGTTGGAGGGTCAATTGTTTAGTAAAAGTAGTGGTGTTCCTACTTCCTCTCTGGGATGATGAACGACTCCCAGCAGCAGCAACAGCAGCAGCGGCAGCAGTAGGCGTAGCAATGCAGGATCCTCCAGAGGAATCCCGGATAGGAGAGTCAGTCATGCCAGTGACATGGCCTGCAGGACTACTTCCGATCCTGACTAAGGAGGAAATTGACGAGGAGGGAGTTGATGGTGTGGTTTGCAGGCGCTTGGATACAACAGGACAACGGGATTTAGGTGTCCCTGGACTGCTTACGGTCTTAGCCAAAGTTTCTGAACTTGACAGTAACTTTTTATGAACGCGCTGCAGGTGCCGTATAAGGGAGGATGTTCCTAGGTGGTTGACGTCCCTACCCCTACTTATTTCACCTTTACATATGGTACATATGGCAAGACAGTTGTTGTCCGGATTTGGATAGAAATATTGCCAGACCAAAGAGGTGGAATGTTTGGTCTTCTGCCCAGGCATGACCGTGATGGGCTTTTTCATCCCACGGACAACAACTGTCTCCCCCGGAGCCTGATTTAAACAAACCACATCACCATCAGAATCCTCCTCGCCAACTTCCTCCTCAGCGCCAGCTACACCAGTATCCTCATCCTGTTGTACTTCAACAGTGACATCTTCAATTTGCATATCAGCAAGTGGACTGTGGGTGCTCCTTTCAGCACTTGCAGGGGGCGTGCAAATGGTGGAAAGAGCCACCTCTTCCCGTCCAGTGCTGGGAAGGTCAGGCATCGCAACCACCACCACACTTGGACTCTCCTTGGGGATTTGTGATATCTTCTTAGAAAGCACAGTTCTTCGCTGTGCTTTTGCCAGCTTAACTCTTTTGATTTTTTTAGTGGGAGGAGGGCTTCCATCGTCATGTGAAGCTGAACCACTAGTCATGAACATACTAGGGATCGACCTTAGCCGTTCCTTGCCACTCCGTGTCGTAAATGGCATATTGGCAAGTTTACGTTTCTCTTCAGCTGATTTAAATGTCTTTTTCAAGGTCATTTTCCTGAACTTTGCCATTTGGGATTGTATGTGCCCTCTACTATGACATTGGGCATCGGCCTTGGCAGACGACGTTGATGGCATGTTATCGTCTATGTCATGACTAGTGGCAGCAGCTTCAGCACTAGGAGGAAGTGGTTCTTGATCTTTCTCTATTTTATTTTTATCGGAGAAAGTTTGGTCCTCCATTTATGTTATATCGATTTGATATATACGTGCGGCTAAACACAGAAAATAATTTTTTTTTTGGTTTGGACTGGAGTGTACTTTGTGGGTTACAGCACCCTTTAACGGTCAAGCCAGCCGGCCCTTTACTTATGACACAGGCGCACTCTTGGCACTACTTTGTTGATGCACGTGCGGCTACTGCGCACACAATTCACAAACACAGAAAATAATTTTTTTTTGGTTTGGACTGGAGTGTACTTTCGGGGGTTACAGCACCCTTAACGGTCAAGCCAGCCGGCCCTTTACTTATGACACAGGCGCACGCTTGGCACTACTTTGTTGATGCACGTGCGGCTACTGCGCACACAATTCACAAACACAGAAAATAATTTTTTTTTGGTTTGGACTGGAGTGTACTTTCGGGGGTTACAGCACCCTTTAACGGTCAAGCCAGCCGGCCCTTTACTTATGACACAGGCGCACGCTTGGCACTACTTTGTTGATGCACGTGCGGCTACTGCGCACACAATTCACAAACACAGAAAATAATTTTTTTTTGGTTTGGACTGGAGTGTACTTTCGGGGGTTACAGCACCCTTTAACGGTCAAGCCAGCCGGCCCTTTACTTATGACACGGGCGCACGCTTGGCACTACTTTGTTGATGCACGTGCGGCTACTGCGCACACAATTCACAAACACAGAAAATAATTTTTTTTTGGTTTGGACTGGAGTGTACTTTCGGGGGTTACAGCACCCTTTAACGGTCAAGCCAGCCGGCCCTTTACTTATGACACAGGCGCACGCTTGGCACTACTTTGTTGATGCACGTGCGGCTACTGCGCACACAATTCACAAACACAGAAAATAATTTTTTTTTGGTTTGGACTGGAGTGTACTTTCGGGGGTTACAGCACCCTTTAACGGTCAAGCCAGCCGGCCCTTTACTTATGACACAGGCGCACGCTTGGCACTACTTTGTTGATGCACGTGCGGCTACTGCGCACACAATTCACAAACACAGAAAATAATTTTTTTTTTGGTTTGGACTGGAGTGTACTTAGGGGGTTACAGCACCCTTTAACGGTCAAGCCAGCCGGCCCTTTACTTATGACACAGGCGCACGCTTGGCACTACTTTGTTGATGCACGTGCGGCTACTGCGCACACAATTCACAAACACAGAAAATAATTTTTTTTGGGTTTGGACTGGAGTGTACTTTCGGGGGTTACAGCACCCTTTAACGGTCAAGCCAGCCGGCCCTTTACTTATGACACAGGCGCACGCTTGGCACTACTTTGTTGATGCACGTGCGGCTACTGCGCACACAATTCACAAACACAGAAAATAATTTTTTTTTGGTTTGGACTGGAGTGTACTTTTGGGGGTTACAGCACCCTTTAACGGTCAAGCCAGCCGGCCCTTTACTTATGACACAGGCGCACGCTTGGCACTACTTTGTTGATGCACGTGCGGCTACTGCGCACACAATTCACAAACACAGAAAATAATTTTTTTTTGGTTTGGACTGGAGTGTACTTTCGGGGGTTACAGCACCCTTTAACGGTCAAGCCAGCCGGCCCTTTACTTATGACACAGGCGCACGCTTGGCACTACTTTGTTGATGCACGTGCGGCTACTGCGCACACAATTCACAAACACAGAAAATAATTTTTTTTTTGGTTTGGACTGGAGTGTACTTTGGGGGTTACAGCACCCTTTAATGGTCAAGCCAGCCGGCCCTTTACTTATGACACAGGCGCACGCTTGGCACTACTTTGTTGATGCACGTGCGGCTACTGCGCACACAATTCACAAACACAGAAAATAATTTTTTTTTTGGTTTGGACTGGAGTGTACTTTCGGGGGTTACAGCACCCTTAACGGTCAAGCCAGCCGGCCCTTTACTTATGACACAGGCGCACGCTTGGCACTACTTTGTTGATGCACGTGCGGCTACTGCGCACACAATTCACAAACACAGAAAATAATTTTTTTTTGGTTTGGACTGGAGTGTACTTTCGGGGGTTACAGCACCCTTTAACGGTCCAGCCAGCCGGCCCTTTATTTATGACACAGGCGCACGCTTGGCACTACTTTGTTGATGCACGTGCGGCTACTGCGCACACAATTCACAAACACAGAAAATAATTTTTTTTTTGGTTTGGACTGGAGTGTACTTTCGGGGGTTACAGCACCCTTAACGGTCAAGCCAGCCGGCCCTTTACTTATGACACAGGTGCACGCTTGGCACTACTTTGTTGATGCACGTGCGGCTACTGCGCACACAATTCACAAACACAGAAAATAATTTTTTTTTTGGTTTGGACTGGAGTGTACTTTCGGGGGTTACAGCACCCTTAACGGTCAAGCCAGCCGGCCCTTTACTTATGACACAGGCGCACGCTTGGCACTACTTTGTTGATGCACGTGCGGCTACTGCGCACACAATTCACAAACAGAAAATAATTTTTTTTTTGGTTTGGACTGGAGTGTACTTTCGGGGGTTACAGCACCCTTAACAGTCAAGCCAGCCGGCCCTTTACTTATGACACAGGCGCACGCTTGGCACTACTTTGTTGATGCACGTGCGGCTACTGCGCACACAATTCACAAACACAGAAAATAATTTTTTTTTGGTTTGGACTGGAGTGTACTTTCGGGGGTTACAGCACCCTTTAACGGTCAAGCCAGCCGGCCCTTTACTTATGACACAGGCGCACGCTTGGCACTACTTTGTTGATGCACGTGCGGCTACTGCGCACACAATTCACAAACACAGAAAATATATTATTTTTTTAGCACTTGGGGGGAGCACCCCTGATGGACAGAGCACCCCCTGGACAACACTACAGCACTCCTTTAGGACTGGGACACTGCACAGGACTTTGGAGTGGACACAGCCCCTATGGAGAACTGACTGCACAACACAGTCCAGCCAGCCCCTATGGACTTTGAAGTAGTGGACACAGCCCCTATTAACAACAGCAGCACAACACAGCCAGCCCCTATGGACTTTGAAGTAGTGGACAACAGCAGCACTACACTACACTACACTACACAGCCCTAACTCCCACCCTCCCTCTTCACTGTCCACAGCCGAGTGAGAAAATGGCGCCGACGCGGGTACCTTATATAGGATCCAAAACCCGCGAGACTCGGAAGGCGGGATGATGACGTTTTGCCTCGATTTCAGATCCGAGTCAGGCGGGAAAAGTCGAGCCTGACTCGGATCGGACTCGGATCGGGGGGGCTCGGGGGGGTTCGGATTTCAGAAATCCGAACCCGCTCACCCCTAGTGTAAACAATAAATTTTACAAAAAAAACAGACATTGTATTGTGACATTATTGTACAAATGGGTTACATTTAATCCTGGCCTTAAACGCAAAAACTGACCCTCTTATGTAAAAAAAAAGGCCTCTTTAAGGAACGTTTAAAAAAACACATAGCGATGCAAATTCAACAGTAAACCAAAAAAAAGGGGAGCTAATTAAAAGATGATGACATTATTTTTACAATAGGCCATAACCACCAAATTGTAGCCAAAAAAAAAACCCAAAAATGTACGCTAATTGATTATGTAATCATGACATTAGCAGCTCTGATTTCCACCTGCGTACGCTTTTGTGCTATCCCAATAAACTGCTTTCCAAACACATACCAAGCCGGATTTCAATCCAACACTAATTACTTTACTGACCAGCCACGATTAATCGCAGCACCATCGTGGAGTCCCGGGACGGAGGAGAAGGCCATCGCCAATGTGGTCGAGTAATCCTGACCCTAAGCTGTGCGAGCATTTTGAAGGGAAAGCGGATGTTTCAGTGACGTATGAGACGGTCCGAACTCATTTGACGTTCGCATCTGCTAATGTATGTACGCCCCAAAAACGCTTCGCCACGCCTGCGTTTTGTCATCTCCACCCCCGTCAACACCCAAAAACGCCCTGTTCTGTCAATCACATTTGACATGTCACTTCCTGTACGCTATTTTAGGAACGAGAGAAAAAAAGCTCGCAATTTGCCGTACGCGCATGCGCGGTGTAACCCCGACGCATGCGCGGTTAGTCAACATCGGAACGCAACGAGCGTACTGTTGTTAACGTGCGGCTCTGAATGAGGGCCATTATGTGGATGTATTCTGCCTTACAGATAACATGCGCAAGGAATTGTGAGCAGCTAAGCGCAAAGGCGGTATTGGTCTGGAGGCTTTCCAGACCTATTCTAATTGGCAGGCAGGGATATTTGTCTTCTCGACCTGCTATTTGGAAACTCACCCCGCCGAACACCCCAATATCATTCGGTACTTTCACCTTATAGATAGTATGCAAAGGTCCGGCCGAGGGGTTGCCTGGCATGTTTACGACGAAGAATTTCGTCATAAGCAGGATAGGTTTCCTATTAGGGGTGTGCACCGGCCACTTTTCGTGTTTTGTGTTTTGGTTTTGGATCTGGATCTTTCCTCGTGTTTTGGATCTGGATTAATTTTGCCAAAACCACCCTTCCGTGTTTTGGGTTCTGGGTTTTGTGTTTTGGATCTGTATTTTTTTTTAAAAAAAGCATAAAAACAGCTAAAATCACAGAATGTGTTGATTTTTCTGCTCCTATGCTATTATTAGCCTCAAAAACCTTAATTTCCACTCATTTCCAGTCTAGCTGGATGACTATGCTAAGCGACACGAGTGGGCGGCACAAACACGTGGCCCATCTAGGAGTGACACTGCAGTTGCAGACAGGATGGCAGTTTGAAAAACTAGGCCACAAACAGTACATAATTAAAGAAAAAAAAGAGGTGCAAGATGGAATTGTCCTTGGGCCCTCCCACCCACCCTTATGTTGTATAAACAGGACATGCACACTTTAACAAACCAATCATTTCAGCGCCAGGGTCTGCCACACGACTGTGGCTCTAATTATTGGTTCGTTTGGGTCCCCACAAAACAAGCTGGCAATTAATCTGTCCCTGCACAAACTGGCTCTACGGAGGCAAGATGTCATCCTCATCCTCCTCATTCACCGATTCCTCACCCTCTTCAGTGTTGTGTACATCCTCATCCTCACAGAGTATTACCGTATATACTCGAGTATAAGCCGAGTTTTTCAGCACAAAACATGTGCTGAAAAAGTCCCCCTCGGCTTATACTCGAGTCAAGTGTAGCGCTGACCGGACGAAGTTCGGTCAGCGCTACACACTGCCAAACACATAGCCGCCGGAGCCGGCAGCTATGTGTTTGCTGTAATCAGCAGCCGCTGAGAGTCTGTCAGACTCTCAGCGGCTGCTGCTGCTCCCACTGCGGGAGCCATCTTCCGGCTCCCGCAGTGGGTGATGGGAGACACGTCGTCATGACGACGTCTCTCCCATGCAAAGCGGCCGGAGGAGCGGACAGCGGCGGGACCAGGAGCGGACAGCGGCGGGACCAGGAGCGGACAGCGGCGGGACCAGGAGCGGGAGTTTCAGGTAAGTGTTTATTTTTTTTTTATTGTTATCACGTCTCTCTCTACTAGGGGGGGGGACTACAGGGGGCACTACCAGGGGGTGATGACTGCAGGGGGCACTACCAGGGGGTGATGACTACAGGGGGCACTACCAGGGGGCGATGACTACAGGGGGCACTACCAGGGGGCATTATCAGGGGGCGATTACTACAGGGGGCACTAAAAGGGGGGAATACCACTGGGGGAACTACCAGGGGGGGATTACTACAGGGGGCACTACCAGGGGGAGATTACTACAGGGAAAGATTACTACAGGGGGCACTAAAAGGGGGGATTACTACAGGGGGCACTAAAAGGCGGGATTACTACTGGGGGTACTACCAGGGGGGGATTACTACTGGAGGCACTGAAAGGGGGGATTACCACTGGGGGCACTACCAGGGGGGGATTACTACTGGGGGCACAACCAGGGGGAATTACTACTGGGGGCTCTACCAGCTGTTGCCATTTCCCACACTAGGCTTATACTCGAGTCAGTAAGTTTTCCCAGTTTTTTGGGGTAAAAGTAGGTACCTCGGCTTATATTCGGGTTGACTTATACTCGAGTATATACGGTAATTCTCCCCGCTGGAATCCACCACCACAGGTCCCTCTGTACGTTCTGTAGGCTGGTCTCCCTGGAAGAGTTGATCATTCATTTTTATGAACATCATCTTCTCCACATTTTGTGGAAGCAACCTCCTACGCCTTTCGCTGACAAGGTTCCCGGCTGCACTAAACACTCTTTCGGAGTACACACTGGAGGGGCGGCAACTCAAGTAAAATAGAGCCAGTTTGTACAGGGGCCTTCAAATTGCCTCTTTTTCCTGCCAGTACAGGTACGGACTGTCTGACATGCCTATTGGATGCTGTCACTGATGTAATCCTTTAACAGACAGACGCATGCTTGTCGCTGCTGCTTTGAGGATGCAGGTGCGGCTACAGCCCAAACATTTCAAAAAGACAGAAAAGAAAAGAAGAATTTTTTATTTTTTGTGGAGCGCACTTTGAGGGTTACACCACCCTTTAACAGACAGACGCACGCTTGTCGCTGCTGCTTTGAGGATGCAGGTGCGGCTACAGCCCACACATTTCACAAAGACAGAAAAGAAAAGAAGAATTTTTTATTTTTTGTGGAGCGCACTTTGAGGGTTACACCACCCTTTAACAGACAGACGCACGCTTGGCGCTGCTGCTTTGAGGATGCACGTACAGTGCAGACAATTCACAAACACAGAAGAAAATATTTTATTTTTGTTGGAGTGCACTTTGGGGGTTACAGCACCCTTTAACAGTCAAGCCAGCCGGCCCTTTACCTATGACACAGGCGCACGCTTGGCGCTACTTTGTTGATGCACGTGCGGTTACTGCGCACACAATTCACAAACACAGAATATATATATTATTTTTGCACTGGGGGGGAGCACCCCCCATGGACAGAGCATCCCCCGGACAACACTACAGCACCCTTTTAGGACTGGGACACTGCACAGGACTTTGGAGTGGACACAGCCCCTGGACAACTGACTGCACAACACAGTCCAGCCAGCCCCTATGGACTTTGGAGGAGTGGACACAGCCCCTATGGACAACAGGAGCACAGCACAACACAGCCAGCCCCTATGGACTTTGGAGGAGTGGACACAGCCTCTATGGACAACAGCAGCACAGCACAACACAGCCAGCCCCTATGGACTTTGGAGGAGTGGACACAGCCCCTATGGACAACAGCAGCACAGCACAACACTACACTGCACTACACTACACTATACTACACAGCCCAGCCAGCCCTAACTCCCACCCTCCCTCTTCACTGTCCACAGCCGAGTGAGAAAATGGCGCCGACGCGGGGACCTTATATAGAATCCAAAACCCGCGAAACCCGGAAGGCGGGATGATGACGTTTTGCCTCGATTTCAGATCAGAGTCAGGCGGGAAAAGTCGAGCCTGACTCGGATCGGCCTCGAATCGGGGAGGCTCGGGGGGGTTCGGATTTCAGATATCCGAACCTGCTCACCCCTACTTCCTATTATTGATTTTGGGTGCAAGGACGTTGAGGTTTGGCTCGATGTCACTCAGGGCCCCAGATTTTCCCCAGCTGTTGTTAACCAGTGGCGTAAGTTAGGCGCTGGCCGTACGGGTCCGGCTGCCAGTAGTAAGGGTAAGTGCTTTGCATTTAACTCAACTCAGTGTTCGTTTGGCCAGTGGTGTTGTTTTTATCACCTCTGTAGCAAATGCTGTGATGCCCACCCAGCATCAGGCTGCTCAAAACCTGTTGTTTCCCCTTCCCCCAGAAAGCCTGCCGGCCCCGGGGCCTGCTAGTCAAAGCTTTTTCCCCTTTTAACCTGGATGCCATGGCCAAATGGCTCGCATGGTACCCTGACGCAGTTGCGGCGCAGCTTTTGAGTGATGGTTTCAAGTTGGGTTTCCGTTTCCCGATAGCTTCAGTCGTGCTGGTGGATTCTCCTCGGAACCTTTGATCAGCAATAGAGCTGCCGCACATCGTTAGGGACAAAGGACCTCATTCAGAGTTGGTCGAAGCGGCCGCATGGGAAAAGGGGCCGGATATGCAAATGATTCCCTCGCAAGTTGCGTCCCTAAGTTCGGATCGGTAGCTGGCCGACCAGGGGGAGGAAGCACCCGGAATTCCAAAAAATACGCCCCCTTCTCGTACGCATTGCACGTAATCTCCAGCCATATAAGGATTAATCGAGACCATCGGAACTGGTCGTAGAGCTTAAGGTTGACCATACCCTCTCTTAAGCTCTATGATCATGTCAGTGTAAAAACCTCCCATGTCACATGTGCCATGACGCTACTTTGTTAATTATACACTCCCATAAAACGCTGTTCGCATAATTAGGCACGCCTGCGTTCGGATCTCCACTCCCCCGTTTTCAAGCACCTTCCCCTGTTACTACCCACAAACGCCTCAATCTGTCACTCAAACTACCGACCTGGCTGTGTTCAAGGAGAGAGAAATTTCTGATCGTAGCGGCTAGTTTGCGCACGCGCATTGCGAAATTTACGCATGCGCAGTATAGCGAACATTGGTGGTGTAGGACCGTGCGGCCGCTTCGACCGACTCTGAATGAGGTCCAAAGTCCTTAAGGAGGTGTGGCTCGGTCGCATCATTGGTCCCTTCCTCGATCCGCCAATAGCAGACTTGGTATTATCCCCCATAGGCGTAGTCCCTAAGAAGAAGCCGGGTTCTTTTAGTCTCATTCAGCATCTGTCTTGCCCATCGGGACGATCAGTTAATGATGCCATCCCGCAGGAGCTTTGCTCTGTGTCTTATCAGTCCTTTGATGAAGCACTTGAGCTTGTCCGGGTGCACGGTCCCAGCGCATTGATGGGCAAGGTAGATGTTGAGTCAGCTTTTCGCTTGCTGCCCTTGCACCCTGACTCGTTCAGGTACATGGGCTTTCGCTTGGACGACGGATACTACATAGACAAGTGCTTGCCTATGAGGTGTTCCGTGTCCTGTGCTTATTTCGAAATGTTCAGCACTTTTCTGCATTGGTGTGTCGAGGCTGGTTCCGGTGGGCACGGCCTAGCCCATTACCTAGACGACTTTCTGTGCAACGGCCCTGCTGATTCTCCTAATTGCGGGGTTTTGTTAGAGTCCCTTGAGGCGCTTTTTTCTCTTTTTGGGGTTCAGATTGCTTGCGATAAAACTTTGGGCGCCCGTCTCCTGGCTGTCCTATTTGGGTATTGAAATTGACACCTTGGATGGCTGCTGCAGACTTCCGATGGATAAAATTCTCAAATTAAAACATGCCATTCAGGATTGCCTGGCTGCGGGAAAGTTGACACTGCGACAAGCGCAATCTCTCCTGGGATTGCTAAATTTCTCATGCCGGGTGATTCCCATGCGTAGGGTATTTTCCCGGAAGCTCCAGAGAGCCACCGAGGGTGTTCCTAGGGCACACCATTTCATTCGGCTCTCTGCTGAAATAAAAAGGATCTATCTATTTGGCTCTCTTTTCTAGCAGACTTTGATGCCAGCCACAAGAGAACACCATTAGTTACAGTTGTTCACTGATGTGGCCAGCTCGTCGGGCTTCGGGTGTTACCTGCAAGGGGAATGGTGCGCTGCCCCTTGGCTGTTGGAGAGGTTTTCCAGGGGTTGAACTAAAGACCTGCTACTCCTGGAATTGTTTCCCATTATGGTGGCGCTGGAACTGTGGGCCCCCAAGTTGCGCGATAGTGTTGTTGTTAGATGCGACAACCTGGCCCTTGTGCACGCTGTTAATGGACAATGCGCCTCGTCGTTGCAAGCCTTACGCTTGCTTGCGCAGCTAGTGCTGCGTTGCTTACAATTTAACATCGTTTTCAAGGTGATTCACATTCCGGGCTCAGACAATAACATTTCTGATGTGCTCTCCCGTTTCCAGTGGGACAGGTTTAGGTTGCTTGCTCCTGAGACTTATTTAGTTGGTGAGCCTTGCCCCCCCTATGTTTGGCAGGTCATTGAGCCGGCATGGAGGGCCTAGCTGAGCAATCCCTTGCCCCGGCTACGTTGCGGGCCTATCAGAAGGCTTGGTCCGAATGGAAAAGTTACCTCCTTCACCGCAGACGCAGAGGTGAAAGCACGCATTGCTCAATGCTTTCTTTTGTTTGGAGTCTTTATGTCTCTGGTCGGTCCCGGCCCGTAGCTTCGCGTATTCTGGTGGGTATTTTTTCTTTTTGAGCCTTAAGGGACGTCCAGACCTTACGAAGAGCTCTGTGGTTATTAAGGCCCTTAAGGGATGGGCTCGCTCCTCCCCTCGGCCAGTTGTTAAGAGACGGCCGATCGATACTCCCCTATTGCTTAAGCTTCTAGCTGCGGTGCCTGCGGTTGTGGTTTCCCATTTCGAGGTTAATCTTTTCTGTTTGGCATTTTCGATGGTGTTTCATGGCGCCTTCTGAATATCGGAACTAGTTGCACCTTCTAAATTAGCGATTTCTCCCATGGCCCGTTCGGACGTCAGTATTGGGGAGGGGGCTGTGTTGTGCAAAATTCGGCGTTCTAAAACTGAGCAATTGGGTCGCGCCCGTTGGGTCTCCCTGACGGCCTGCGAAGACGACCGTGTTTGCCCAGTCCATCTGGCAAAACTTTACCTGGCATTGCGGCCTGTAAATTTGTTCATTCAATGTTTCATTAGTCAGCTAAACTTAAACTGAATATTAAACAAAACTTACTTAATTTTAAGTTTATAATTTAAAGTTTGCTATTTTTTAGTTGATTAGTCTATTTAAACTAAAGATTAATTATTTCTTAGTTTAGGATTTAGTTCAATCAGGTTCCTCTGTATGCTAAACATTTTGTGTTACACTCCAGTCTGTTAATTACTCTAAATCTTAAATTACTAATTTTTTACATTCCTTCCTCATCTACCGTTATAGGTTTGACATTTGATGTTAAGGATGTCTGGATTGTTGGTCACTCCTTCGTATTTTGGGCAGCTAAGTCCACTATGGCCAAGGACCAGATGTTATGGCCTGTGTCAGCGAGGATTCGTTGGCTAGGTTTTAGGGGTTTGGGAGTTCCTCAAGCCCAGATTGGTAGCCACGGTGCGGCAATTTGGTGTCCCCAAAGTGCTGGTAATACATCTCGGTGGGAACGATCTTGGTTCCAGGATTGCCCTCAATTTACGGCTAAACATTGTGTCAGACGTCCTCCTCATTATGGATGCTTAGCCTTTCTGTACTGTTATGTGGTCCTGCATTACTCCTAGGCAGCAGTGGCGTGGCGCGCGTTGTCCTAAGGCTTTGGACAAGGCTCGTAAGAAGATCAATGCTGCAGTGGCTAAATTTATGCGGTCTCATAGAGGTTTTGTTCTTACGCGTCCTTTGTACCGTGATAAACATCTCTATAGGCCTGATGGGGTGCATTTGATGGAGGCTGGTTAGGTCTTATTTGTCGGGAGTTTGTTCACTGGCATAGGTCAGGTGGTTTAGTTTTGTATGGTGGCGGGCTGCGATTCTCTGAGGTAGAATCTTGCATTGGCGGGAAGTACGGTTTATCATCAGTCCAGGTGTAGTGTGTGTGCATTGGGTGTGCTCACCTTCTATTAAGTGTGGAGAAGTACTGTACCACCTCTACAGGGGGCAGTACAGCCATCTAAGGATGGTATTGTGTTTGGTAGAAGGTTATGCTTAATACCCAAGTGCAGGGTTTGACATCCACAGGGCGGACTCCGCCCGCAATGCTGTGTTTTTGGTTGTTGAGTTTGCATTGTTGGGCTACTCTGTGTAGGGGCCATCCTTTCCAGCCACCATACAATATTTGAAATAACTTAAATTAAATCCCTTAAATAAATAGCCGACCTGTTTTAAAATCCATTAATGTCTTCGTGTGTTTATTCTTAGATAAGTTTTCCGATAGTTTATATTTTTATGGTATAATGATCACACACACTGGGCACACATCAGCCGTTACTAGGTTTAAGAGTTTAGTGAGAATTTATCTATATAGACCATCAGACATAAAGATATATGGTTACATCAGTTCAAGGCTGTTTAAACTACTCGTGCACTGTACCCAGTTATGATGCACATGGTTGGTATGTAAACTCACATTAGTAATAAAAGGTCAGGATTCTTCTTGTACTACATCATATCTCTGACTCTTATCTGCAAATTGCACCAAACCTGTACACCTTCAAGTGTCATTTTTCATAAAAACGTGGAAACAAACATGGACTCTTAATATTTATACAACTTGCACACAGCAAATATAAGCAAAATTAAACAGACTAACCCTATGTCTCCCACTTTGTATTTGTAGAAGCTAAATATTAAAGGAATCCTGTATAAAATGATTTTCTTGCTCCCTCCAATCTCCAGTTGATGATCACAACACCTTCCTACTAAATAAAATATTTATTCACCATTGATTGCTGCATCTGCACAAAAGTTGAAATCTGTGGTGAATTTAGTGACTGAGAGCCTCAGTCTGGTGCACAATATTTTTAACTATATCAGAATGAAAGGATATTTCTAGAGATGTGCGCTGACCCCTGTGTTTTAGTTTTGGTTCTAATTAGTCATCGGGTTTTGGTTTTGCCAAAACCGCCCACACATGTATTGGTTTTGGATCTGTATTTTTTTCAAAAATTGATAAAAACAACTAAAATCACATCATTTAGGCCTATTTTTGTTCCTACAGTATTATTAACATTCATTTCCAGTCAGTTTTGACCACCTCACAGCTTACAATATTGTTTTCATCCAGTTTAGACCAAAAGGTAGCATCGAGCTAGCTGGCTGACTACACTAAGCGACAGTAGTGGGCGGCACAAACATGTGGCAGTTCAACTTCAAACATGGTACAACTAGGAAAGAGAGTGGCACTGCAGTGGCAGGACAGGATGGCCGTTTAATATAAACTATCCGATTCTATAGAATGTTTTCATTAAGCAAGAACTAGATCAGAGGCCCAAGAGCAGTACAGGGAAATGAAAGTGAAGTATGTAGTGCAAGTGAGATTGATTGAGTAATTCATTGATTGATTATGGATTATTTTATTACTGCTATAAATAAAACAAAGCAGAGAAGTGGAAAATTTTATTAAAAAAGAAGCACCCAAAATAGGTGAAAGTGGTGCATTAATTAATTGATTGACTCGTTGATTAATTATAATTGATTGATTCATGGATTAAGAAAGTTAAATTTAATGCCATAAAAGATTACATTGTCAATAGCCAAGGATTTCTCACAAGGGTTGAAAGAGAAGCTAACACAATTAATAGTTGCATTGCAGAACATCTAACTCCAAATCAGCATATATTATACTAACAAACATTAGGAGACTGACCTGCTGGCCATACTAACCCCCTCCCCCTAATTGGGTAACACACCCCTGTACTACATTTATGAGGCGCACCAAAGAGTCTGAGTATGAGGGATAATAAACACACAAAAAAATATTTTGATATAAGACAAATAAAAAAACAAACTGCCCACCAACTGCAACACTGTGCAGATATTAAAGCGGTGGCCAATGGCCTACTGACCATTAGTGTTCTTAAACATTCCAGTTTTACTGCATACATTTTTTAGAACGCACAAAGAAATTTTTTTATTTTGATAAAAGTAAAACAAATACAACAAAAAATTGGCCACCAACTGCAACACACTCGCTTATATATGTATGTGAACAAACGCACTGGGGGACAGTGCACAGACATTGGGCCTGATTCAGAGCCGCTCGTAAGCGGCAGTACGCTCGTTCCGAGCGATGTTCGCACTTCTACGCATGCGTACGGTTTATAATACGCATGCGCGAACCAGTCAGTGCGGCCAAAAATCGTTTGTTCGCTATATAGCAAATGCCTGCTACTTTGAGTGACAGAATGAGGCGTATGTGGGTGGTAACAGGGGAAGGTGCTTGAAAACGGGGAGTGGAGATCCGAACGCAGGCGTGCTTAAAGGTCAAAACGGGCGTTTTAAGGGTGTGCATAATTAAAACAGCAGCGCCATTGACCACGTCACTGGGTTAAAACGACCGCGTTTTGTTCGCTCGTTCAGACCTAGAGGCGTGAGCAGACCGCAAAGAGCGAACGGTTCATTTGAATAGCCACCCCTATTTTCTGGACGAGCGAGCGCTAATTGCGTCCGGCTTTGAATCAGGCCCATAGTACAAACAATAGAAGAACATTTTTTTATTTATTTCTTTTCAATTCGCAGCTCAGCTCACACTGCGTGCAGTCACAGCGCTGATATGTACTTGAACAAACACACTGAAGGACAGCGAACACAGGTTGTATAAGCGCAACATTTTTTTTTTACTTTTTCTTGCAGCTCAGCTCACACTGCGTGGAGACAGCGCTTTTATATGTACCCGAACAAAATCAACAAATGTACTGGGGGACAGTGCACAGAAGTAATACAAACAATAGGAAAAAAAAAAATTCCATTTTTTTTTTAAATTTGCAGCTCAGCTCACACTGCGTGCAGTCACAGCGCTGAGATGTACATGAACAAATACACTGGGGGACAGTACACACAGATTGCATAAGCAAAACTAAAAAAAAATGTTAAAACTTTTTCCGCAAATGACAACTGTGGCGTCAAATGCTTATATCGCAGTTGGGTGTGCGGAGTCAAACTGCAGCACTACTGTGTGACAGACTAGTAAGGAAGTGGATGGACACAACAGCAGCCACTGGACACAGGGAGCGGATGGACACAGCACACAGCCACTGGACACAGGGAGTGGATGGACACAGCAGCAGCCACTGGACACAGGGAGCGGATGGACACAGCACACAGCCACTGAAGGTGGAGAGGATGGACCCAACACAGCAGCCACTAGACACAGGGAGTGGATGGACACAGAATCAGCTATTGGACAGAGGGATACTGGACTGGACACAGCACAGTAGCCACTGGACACGTAGGCGCACACAGCACAGCACAGACTGGAGCTGTGTGTAATGGCACTCGAATCACCATGGGAGGGACTTCTATAGAATTCAAAACCTGCGAGAATCCAATGCCGAGATTATGACATTTTGTCTCTATTTGAAATTCGAGCAAGGAGGGGAAAGAAACCCGATGAAGTCGGATGGGCTCTGTTTTCAGAAAACCGAGTCCGCACATCTCTAGATATTACGCATAATAGGAATCGTGATCTGGAATAACTGACCAGTTGTGGAGCAGTAATGGTACCAGTTGTATAAAGTTTTAGCACGCCCAAGGGCCCACAAAGCTCAGCTGCAACACCTACAGTATACAGTATGCTACACAGCGGCAGGGTTTTGCCTGTCTATTCTGCTGCCTGAGGCGGTAACGGAGATGACTCCTTCCTCATCCTTTATACAATTTACAATAAACCTGTATGAGCTGTGTTTATTTTAAAAGGCAGACATTGTCATTTTCAAACATTATCAGATTTACCAGCAAAGTAAACACTATTACCTTAGACACTTGTATCAAGAAAATTGCCTTTTTTAAAAATATAATTCCATTCAATGTAAGATCTTCAGAGCACATTTTACGCTTACGCCAAGGGACCGTTCTCTACGCTTCTGCTAATTACATAAAAAAAAGTCTATTGCAACAATTTCACTTCTTTTTTTGCCTAAAGATCTGTTTAAACATTATTCACCAAACACTGTCCTTTAGGGAGACTGTTAGCAATTCATCTGTGATCATTTTTACAGAGTGCAAGCAGCTGGTGCGTAAAGCATGTTTATAAAATGTTTTATATTTATTACGTAGAAAAAAATAAATTGTGGATCTTGGTTGAAAGCTGCAGTATGTACACTGTATAGAGCGCCTTCTAAGATCTGTCATGCAAGGCATATTTGAACATTCTGTGTGGTCTGTGGGTGAACAGAACCATGAAATAGTCCAAAAGGTTTTATTTCATGTAGTTGGATATTGTTATACAATATATTTGTAGCATTAATAGGACAATTCTGTGTTGGCTATATAGCATTGTACTCGGTTATTCAAAACTAAATACTATAGGTGACTGTTTTTATTGCTCATTAAGGGGCCTATTCATCATGTTAATTATCGGGGTCCGAAACGGACCCCAATAATTAACATCCTAGCTAGGGATGTGCGCCGGACCATTTTTGCCGGATTTGGATTTGGTTCTAATTCTTCGTCTGGCTTTGGATTTGGATTTTTTTACAAAAATTTACAAAAAAAGCTAAAATCACATAAATTGGTCTTTTTTTTCTTCCTAGAGTATTATTAACCTCAATAACATTAATTTCCAGTCAATTTAGACCACCTCACAACTTATAATATTGTTTTCAACATTATTGGCCAAAGGTTGCAGTGAGCTGACTGGTTACTAAGCGACAAAGCAGCGGCACAAAGACACCGACACCACAGTATAAAGCACATCTATGACACATTGCCACACAGCAGTGGCAGAAATGAAAAGTAGTGCACCCACCCAGTGGGATACGGCCAGCAGAGTCACAGTACTTGTTTACATAGTGGGCTACGGGCCAAGGAGTCACAGTGCACAATCTTATTCACATTACGCCGCACATAGAGCCTGATTCACATTACACCATAAAGTAGTGTCTCTCACACAGTAGTGCCCCTTTTACACAATGCCCACAGTAGCGAACCTTTTACACAATGCCCACAGTAGTGACCCTTTTACACAATGCCCACAGTAGTGGTGTCCCTTACACAATGCCCCCAGCAGTGGTGCCCCCTATGCAGTGCCCCCAGTAGTATGCCCCCCCTTTAGTATGCCCCCCATTAGCAGGCCCCCCCAGTAGTATGCCCCCCATTAGCAGGCCCCCCAGTAGTATGCCCTCCCAGTAGTATGCCCCCCATTAGCAGCCCCCCCAGTAGTAGGCCCCCCCAGTAGTATGGCCCCCCCCAGTAGCAGACGCCCCCAGTAGTATGGCCCCCCCAGTAGCAGACGCCCCCAGTAGCAGCCCCCCCCAGTAGTATAGCCCCCCCAGTAGCAGCCCCCCCCCAGTAGTATGCCCCCCCCAGTAGCAGGCCCCCCCCAGTAGCAGACCCCCCCAGTAGTATGGCTCCCCCGCACCCCCCAGTAGCAGACCCCCCCAGTAGCTGTGCCCCCCAGTAGAGCCCCCGGCCCTTACACAAGTAAAAAAAAAAAACTTACCTGTATCCCCGCTCCCGCGCCGTCCGCTCTGCTGTCACACGCTGAGGAGGGAGCCGGAAGACGGAGCTCATGTGTGAGCTCCAGCCGGCTCCCTCCGTGCAGCAGCCAATGAGAGTCTGTGTGACTCTCATTGGCTGCTGTAACAAACACAGCTGCCGCTGGCGGCTGTGTGTTTGTGTCTGTGTAGGGCAGACCGCTATCACAGCGCTCTGCCCTACACAATAGGAGCCCTGATGTCGGATTCTCTAGTGAGAATCCGACATCAGGCGGCCGCCGTTCGGCCCCGAACGGGGATCCGAGTCAGGCGGTGAACACCCGAACAGGGTTCGGGTTGACTCGGATCCCCAATGTTCGGAGCGGTTCGGATTCCACAGAATCCGAACCGCTCATCTCTAATCCTAACTCGCCGCGGCTGCCGGTGCGTGGTGACAGCTGATGCGAAATCAGCTGTCCCCACGAGCGGCTTCACTGCTCCTTTTTGGAGCAGTGAATCCTTTCACTGCTCATGTTGGAGCAGTGACGGGAGCAGTGACGGGAGTGCGCATGCGCACCCCGACGGAAGGAGCTGGACAGGGGCGGAGGGATCCAAAAGGATCCCTCTTCGCAACCCGGACCTTCTTCCCTTAGGGAAGAAGTGGGTTGCGATGCTGGAGCAGGAGCATTCGTCATCTGAAGATCAAGCAGTCAAGCTCCGAGAATATTATAGTTTTGGAGCTTGATGAATACTGTCCCCATACTAGTGTATGGGGACAGCGGGCCATTCCGCCAGAGGAAGGTGATATCTCCTGCTTTACCTTCTTGATGACTGAAGTGAAGTGATGATGAACAGGCCCCTAAATGAGAGAGTTAAAGGAAGACTGTAACTAAATGTATATATTTCCTGTATGCAGAGGGGTTGGGTATGGGATGCCCGATGCTGGCGGTATTTTGAGAGGTGTCGGGATTCTGGCACAGGTATTGTAAGTGCTGGCATTCCATGTGCCGAGATATTGACCGGATCCCATGCAGAGTTGTACACTGTATTCCGGGCAGGCTGTTATTATCCATACGCTTGGTTTGTTACCCATCATCATCAGCAATGCGCACTTACAGCACAGGCACCATATTCCTGGCCACCTCAGTATGTGCAGTAGACTGACACAAAGCCAGAGTCTACTTACTGCGCTGCTGGAGAGGAGGGGGCCTGCACGAAGGCTGCACATGGGCCCCCTCCTCTCTTAAACCGCCCCTGCCCTTACTGAATATTGCCTACATGTTATAGCCCAGTTACTCCCCTTCAGTCACAAATGGAGATTTGACTGAATTGCATACGACTCTGCAACGCCTTTAGTTGCATACATTTGACTCCGAAAGCACAGTAGGAAAAAACAGTAACACTCCACAAAGGGGCTGTGAGCAGAATAAATGTGGAGATTACTGTATATACTAAGGATCTATTATGCAAATATCCCTCCTATCATATCTGTTGCTGCATGCTCAAAAATGCAGGGATGGGGGCCTTTTGCAGCCAGCCAAACATCACAGGGACCCCCTCACTGACAGGCATCATAGTAGCCACATGGTCTGTACCGACAGTAGTTCCGCCACTGTTAACAGGATAAAACATTCACTTCAGTCCCTGTGACAATAGAAATGACAGTCAAAATGTTGTCAGAAACCAATTTACCTACCAGTATGTTTTTGAACTTTTTGGGAAGAAATTGGAGCCCCCAGGGAAAGAGAATGTGCAAATTTCAAAGAGATAGGGCCTTGGTGGGAATGAATCTAAACCACCCATGACCCTTCCTCTGTGAGACCACAATAACCACTCTGCCACATTGGCTTATCTATAACGGGTGCATGATGTGCGATGCACATAGGCCCATGAGTAAGGGGTGATCCGTGCCACACATCCTCTGAAAAGAAAAGATTATTCCACTGTTACCTGGTGGCTAGTGCCATCTATCTGGCTTTGTCATTGGCACAAAAGGTAGCAAGGATTAATTTCTAGCACTGAGCCAGAGCCTATTTTCTGCGCATGCACCATTTTACTGAAGACATTGCTGGAAAGATGGCAGCGTCAGGTTACCTGGGGATGGGGGGGAGAGGGGGGTATACAAAGTTTTCCATGTTTGATTTGCTCACTGCCCAGCCCCGTGTTATTCTGTGTACTTTTATGTGGTTACAGTATTAACAAATTTTCCTCAAAATGCAACCCACAACCCATTACTGTTATTAATAGGAATAAACATCAATACATCATGATGGTTTACATAATTCTCCCCATTTTATCTTCGGACTTTTGCAATGTTACAATCTTCCCATTCTTATTCTTCAATACGAAAAAAAAAACCTCTCTTCTATTGCATTTAGAGAAAAGTATCACCGCAGGAATCTCTGAAATGGTTGTAAAACATTTAGCAATTCCCCTGCCATCTCTAATTTATATCTCTAGGCAGTAGTCATAGTGCTAAATTTCCAAGAGTAAAGCAAAGTAGCATGTGATTTCCACAGAAGTGACAGGGAAAGCCTGTGGTGCTGTGCCAGCAGATCAGTTCTGGATAAATGGGGACAGAGCACTTGCCCGCAATGATCTCAATGCTTGGCAGGACAGAGACAGGAAGTGACATCAACAGATCAGAACATTGACCAACAAGGCCTGAGTTATGATGACTACAGCAATAAAGCTCCAACTTCAAGGGACTGAACAGTGAATGTAATTGTAGTTACAATGCAGATCTGCTGTCCTATTTGAAGGCAACAAGTTAACAATCACACCTGAAAGATGATGTTATTTTAAGGCAGATTTACTCTTTAAAGTAATCTAAAGGCTCATACAGACTAGACGATAACATGAACGATATCGTTATCGTTCATGGTGTTCAATATCATCCAATGTGTATGCACGATATCATTAATGATGCGCACTCCCGCAGATCGTTAATGATGTCTGCCATCACCTGAACTTGAAGGACAATCTGACAATATCGTCAGATTCAGCAAGTTCGGGGATGTGGCAGGGTGGCGTCAATGAACAATATCGTTAACAATATTGTTCAGTGTGTATGCTCAATGTTGTTCCCGACATTGAGCCTGGGAGTTCAAGGGATAACACTTAACGATATCGCTCATGGAGCATACTGTATTGTTAAGTGTGTATGAGCCTTAAGTTCCACAATTCTAACAGAAAGCTGAAAATCCAAAACCAAAACCCACTCTATTATCGTCTAACACCAGGGCCTAAGAAAATATGGAAGAGGAAAAGAGGAAGAAAATGTGACCGCACAGAAAAAAAAAAAATCCCACAGATTGAAAAGAAAAACCAAAATTCCCAAATCTCCAAAACAATAGATACTGTAAAACATAAATGCTATATTATCTGTAATTCAGGTATATATATCCAGAACAATAACACAGTTACATTCCCAAAAAGATGGATATACATCCATAAGGTTGTTCCTTGTCAGGACACTGAGGGCCACCATCTGGGGGTACCGAAAGAGGGGATGCAGCAGTAATGGGCTCGGACTGCCTAGGAGGCTCTGACTGACTGTCTGGACCTGACTTTTAATTATTTTTTTATTTTAAATAAAATGTACATTGCCACTGCTGCCAATAAAAGATCTACAATCATGTATTGTGCTCTAATATCGATTTGTTATTTATTATACAGTTCCAGCGGTATGCAATCGGGAAGCCGACTGCCTAAATACCGGCAGCCGGCTTCCCGACTTTCATATCCCGGCAAGGGTGAAATGCCGGGCGTCTAGATGTAGACGCCCGGCATTTCCCCGACGCCGGGAGACCGTCGCCCGGCATCCCGATCGTAGTGATGCCGGGCGCCGCCGGGCTAGGTTTAGGGCTCCCGGGGGGGACTTAGGGTTAGGCACTCCCCCGGGAGTGTTAGGGTTAGGCTAGGGGGAGGGAGGGTTAGGGTTAGGCACCCCCCCGGGGGACTTAGGTTTAGGCAGCGGGGAAGGGGGTGGTGTGGGTTAGGCACTTAGAGGGGGGATTAGGGTTAGGCACTTGGGGGGGAAGTTAGGGTTAGGCAGGGTTAGGGAGGTTAGGTTAGTAGATACTCACCTATCCACGATCGGGATTTCCAGCGCTGTCGGGCTTCCGCTGCTCGGAACTCTGCTGATGTCGGGCTGCCGCTGCCGGGAATCGAACCGCCATGCGGCCGGCGGTATTTCATACCGATTCCATTCCTCCTGTATAGAGTTCACTGTACTGATGCCAGAACTCACTCTAACCTGGAACCCTGTTGAGCTCACTATTTATTACCAGCCTGCAACTAAGTTCCTGAAACACTAATTAGGTCTAGAATATGTTTTCTGAATCCTTGTCTGAAACAAGTTCTATCTTATTTGTATTTTTGAGTTTTTCTATCCTGAATCCCTATCTATTTGGCTTGGAAGAATATCTCAGAATCTTGCCCTCATCTTATACAGTATGTGAACTGTGGGCCTGATTCAGACCCACTCGCAAGCGGGCCGATGGTGGCCCAGTGCGCACACGCAGCGTGCGCGAGCCCCAGAGCGAGTGAGACCTTCTCTCGCTCCGGTACTCGCAGCAAAACGGGGCGGCTGTCGATGTTGATCGACAGCTCGCCCCATTTTGTAGGTTGGTGGGGGGGTCGCTGAACAAACGGAGGCATTCCCGAAGGAACACCTGCAGTTTGTGGGCGGCCCTACTGACATCACTTGTGGCATTGCGAGTGCTGAGACCCTACCACAAGGGTCTCCTTGCAATTTCGATGGTTGCGATAATTGCGACCATTGCCAGGCCACTCGCACAAGCTGTGGGTGGTCACCCACAGCTATGCGAGCGGCCTGGAGGCCGGAATTAAAAAAAAATAGGGACACTCTGATTCAGAGCGAGCGCACGCAAATAGCGTTCGCCTCTGAATCAGGCCCAGTGTATCTCAGTATTACATCATTCATATACAAGACTGTCTGGTCAACACTCATTTCAGAAAGATCTACAGTGCTTTACTACTGCATATATTCCCTATTTTGTTTCTTACTGTTCCAGTCTGCGATTGGTCACAATTAGATAAACATGCCCTTACTGTACTTGGCGTACGTTAGAACGCCATCAGATTCATATGAGTATATGAGTCTCCCTGTTTTTTGGGCCTGCAGAGAGCCATATTGATTATTATTTTACATTTTGCAAACTGACACAAATCCAACTCATCAACAGGCCCTAAGTGTGAGGGAAATTCTGACACCATCATGCCCTGCCAGCCAGAAGGACAACACCTCCTAATGCATTTTGGGAGATTTTTCAGCTCATTAGGACATTCTGGGAGAGTACTGTATGCGGCTATAATTAGTAGTCAACACAGAGGGCCTGATTCAGACCCGCTCGAAAGCGGGTCGATGTTGGCCCAGTGCGCTTCCGCACGAGGGAGCTGGCTCCGTCGTGCGCATGTGCGAGACCCGGGTCCCGCTACTTAGGGGGCGTGCTGTCGATGGTGAGTGACAGCACGCCCCCTTTGGTGGGCGTGCCGGGGGCATGGCTGCCCAGACGGAGGCGTTTCCATAGTGATGTCAGTGGAAGTCCTCTCGGCTCTGATAGAGCCAAAAGTACTCTAGGGATTGCGGCAACGAGACCCTACCACAAGGGTCTCGTCACAAGCCCGATGGTCACGATGGTCTTGACCGTCACCGACAGCTATGCGAGCAGCCAGGAGGCCGCTCTAAAAAAAGAGAAGGACGGCCCTGATTCAGAGCGAGCGCTCTGTCAGAGCGTCCGGCTCTGAATCAGGGCCTGTTTTTTTTTTTTTGCAAAGCGGCCTTTTGGATGCTCTCATAGCTGTGGGTTACCACCCACAGCTTATGCGAGCATCCATGATGATGGTCGCGATGGTCAAGACCATCGCGACCATCGGGCTTCCGATGAGACCCTTGTGGTAGGGTCTCGGTGACCGCAAGCCCTGGAGTGATTTTGGCTCTATCAGAGCCAAAATCACTCCCACTGACATCACTAGTGATGTCAGTGGGGCCGGACCCAGACGGTAGGCAGCCAGGCCCCCGGCACGCCCACCAAAGGGGAGCGTGCTGTCACTCACCATCGACAGCACGCCCCCTTTGGTGCGAGACCCATAACGACGGCTACCCCATCGTTATTCGGGTCTCACGCATGCGCACGAGGGAGCTCCCCGCTTGCGAGTGCTCAGCGCTCGCGAGCGGCTCTGAATCAGGCCCAGAGTCCCTTATTGACATATATAAAAGTACTTTGCCTTTATATGGTCACAGTCAGGGGCGCCGAGAGGGGGGGAGCGGGTGCAGTTTACCCGGGCCCGGGCTTCCAGAGGGGCCCGGCGGGGGCCCGGGTCTGGCGCCGCCCCCCCCTCACTTCCTCCCTCCCTCCCTCTGCAGCAGCCCAGCACACAGCGTGTGCTGGGCTGCAGCGGGAGATTGCTTGCAGCTGCTAAGTAGCAGCCACAGCAATCTCCTATGCCTGAAGGGGGGAGCGATCATACTGATCGCGCCCCCCACTGGCTTTGCGCCAGGCTCAGGGGCTCACAGCGCCCCCCTCCCCGGTGCGCAAAACATTTATTTTTTTCAAGGGGGCGTGGCCTCCCCTTCTGAAATTAGGCCACGCCACCCTCTTTACCGGGGCCCCGCGTGGCTCTCTACGCCCCTGGTCACAGTACTCCTACTTGAGTGGTTCAGTTTTGATTCAGTTCTATAGCCAAATTAGAGCAACTTCGTATTTATCTTATTGGCTACACAAAAACACGTGAGAGATGGATAGCAAATAAGATGATGTTATTGAGATCCGAACATAACCGAGTAAAACCGAACTGCTTATCTCTACTTCTAATATCGTTATGTTTTACAGTACAGGTACATTACTTGGGATGTAGTCATTAGGTTAACATTCATAATGACGGCACCACAATATAATATCGAGTTATAATGTCAACATTGTTAAAATATTGACAGGCAACATGTCTACATTCTCGGTAAGGCTGCAGGACAAGAGGGTTAGAGTTAGGCACTCGTAGGAGGTTAGTGTTAGTGTTGGGCTACAGGGTGGAGGTTACGGTTAAGCACTAGGGGCAGGGGCGCCGAGAGGGGGGGAGCGGGTACTGTTTACCCGGGTCCGGGCTTCCTGAGGGGCCCGGGTGCGGCACCGCTCCCCCTCCCTTCTCTTTTCAACACAGCAGCCCAGCCCAGCCCACAGTCTCCTTTGCCTGTGAAGGGGGGAGCGATCACACTGATCACGTCCCCCCTGGCTTTGCACCAGGCTGAGGGGCTTACAGCGCCCCCCTCCCCGCGGCGCTGCAAAAAAGTGTTGTTTTTTTTTCTTAAGGGGGCGTGGCCATGCCTCCCGCGATTAGGCCATGCCCCCTCTGTACCTAAGCCCGCCAGGGCTCTCTACGGCCCTGACTTGGGGGGAGTTAAGGTTAGGGCATTATACTCACTGGTACCACCTATCAAAATTATGTGCCGGAAGTCACAGTCACATGAACGGTGGGACCCAGAGGACACCGCTTGAGTTGCTGCAGCCGCCAGGAGCAGCTAAGTCTCCGCTGGGCCACCAGGGAAGTCGATATTCTCATGTTGACATTATGAATGTAAATATGACTGCCGTCATATCACACCTCATAACTCCTATTATAATACGTGAATGGTGGATATCCTTACCTTTGCAACTCTCTTACATCCTCTTGGACATCATTAATGAAAATATATTTCACTATGATTACATGTTAGAACTAGGGGTGTGCACCGGCCACTTTTCGTGTTTTGTGTTTTGGTTTTGGATCTGGATCTTTCTTCGTGTTTTGGATCTGGATTGGTTTTGCCAAAACCACCCTTCCGTGTTTTGGGTTCTGGGTTTTGTGTTTTGGATCTGTATTTTTTTGAAAAAAAGCATAAAAACAGCTAAAATCACAGAATTTGTAGGTTTTTCTGCTCCTATGCTATTATTAACCTCAATAACCTTAATTTCCACTCATTTCCAGTCTATTCTGAACACCTCACACCTCACAATAGTGTTTTTATGTCCAAAAGGTTGCACCGAGGTAGCTGGATGACTATGCTAAGCGACACGAGTGGGCGGCACAAACACGTGACCCATCTAGGAGTGACACTGCAGTGGCAGGCAGGATGGCAGTTAGAAAAACTAGGCCCCAAACTGTACATAATGCAAAGAAAAAAAGAGATGCAAGATGGAATTGTCCTTGGGCCCTCCCACCCACCCTTATGTTGTATAAACAGGACATGCACACTTTAACAAATCAATCATTTCAGCGCCAGGGTCTGCCACACAACTGTGGCTGAAATGATTGGTTCGTTTGGGCCCCCACAAAACAAGCTGGCAATTAATGTGTCCCTGCACAAACTGGCTCTACGGAGGCAAGATGTCATCCTCATCCTCCTCATCCACCGATTCCTCACCCTCTTCAGTGTGTACATCCTCATCCTCACAAAGTATTAACTCGTCCCCACTTGAATCCACCACCACAGGTCCCTCTGTACCTTCTGGAGGCTGGTCTCCCTGGAAGAGCTGATAATTCATTTTGATGAACATCATCTTCTCCACATTCTGTGGAAGCAACCTCCTACGCCTTTCGCTGACAAGGTTCCCGGCTGCACTAAACACTCTTTCGGAGTACACACTGGAGGGGGGGCAACTCAGGTAAAATAGAGCCAGTTTGTACAGGGGCCTCCAAATTGCCTCTTTTTCCTGCCAGTACAGGTATGGACTGTCTGACATGCCTACTTGGATGCTGTCACCGATGTAATCCTCCACCATTCTGTCAATGGTGACAGTATCATATGCAGTGACAGTAGACATGTCAGAAATTGTTGCCAGGTCCTTCAGTCCGGACCAGATGTCCAAACTTGGTCCTGCCTGCCCTGCATCACCGCCAGCGGGTTGCTTAGGATACCTAAGTTTTTTCCTGGCAGCCCCAGTTGCGGGAGAAAATGAAGAAGGAGCCGTTGACGTGTCACGTTCCGCTTCAGCTGACAGTGTGTTCACCAGCAGGTCTTTGCACCTCTGCAGGCTTGTGTCGGCCGGAAAGAGAGACACCACATAGGCTTTAAACCTAGGATCGAGCACGGTGGCCAAAATGTAGTGGTCTGATTTCAACAGATTGACCACCCTGGAATCCTGGCAAAGCGAATGAAGGGCTTCATCCACAAGTCCCACATGCCGAGCGGAATCGCTCCGTCTTAGCTCCTCCTTCACTTTCTCCAGCTGCTTCTGCAAAAGCCTGATGAGGGGAATGACCTGACTCAAGCTGGCAGTGTCTGAACTGACTTCACGTGTGGCAAGTTCGAAGGGCTGAAGAACCTTGCACAACACGGAAATCATTCTCCACTGCGCTTGAGTCAGGTGCATACCCCCTCCTTTGCCTATGTCATAGGTGGATGTATAGGCTTGTATGGCCTTTTGCTGCTCCTCCATCCTCTGAAGCATATAGAGGGTTGAGTTCCACCGCGTCACAACCTCTTGCTTCAGGTGATGGCGGGGCAGGTTCAAGAGTGTTTGCTGGCGCTCCAGTCTTCGGCACGCAGTCGCTGAATGGCGAAAGTGGCCAGAAATTTTTCGGGCCACCCAAAGCGTCTCCTGCACGCCCCTGTCGCTTTTCAGAAAATTCTGCACCACCAAGTTTATTGTGTGAGCAAAACATGGGACGTGCTGGAATTTGCCCAGATGTAATGCCCGCACAATATTGGTGGCGTTGTCAGATATCACAAATCCCCAGGAGAGTCTAAGTGGGGTAAGCCACTGGGCGATGATTTCCCTCAGTTTCTCTAAGAGGTTGTCGGCGGTGTGCCTCTTACTGAAACCGGTGATACACAGCGTAGCCTGCCTTGTAACGAGCTGGCGTTTCTGAGATGCTGCTACTGGTGACGCTGCTGCTGTTGCTGCGTAAGGTGATACATCTACCCAGTGGGCTGTCACAGTCATATAGTCCTTAGTCTGCCCTGTTCCACTTGTCCACATGTCCGTGGTTAAGTGGACATTGTGTACAACGGCATTTTTCAGGACACTGAGGACACTTTTTCTGACGTTTCTGTACAGTCTCGGTATCGCCTGCCTAGTGAAGTGGAATCTAGACGGGATTTGGAACCGGGGACACACTACCTCCATCAATTGTCTAAATCCCACTGCACTAATGGCGGATACCGGACGCACGTCTAACACCAACATAGCAGTCAAGGCCTCAGTTATACGTTTTGCTTCAGGATGACTGCTGTCGTACTTCATCCTCCTCGCTAAGGACTGTTGGAGGGTCAATTGTTTAGTAAAAGTAGTGGTGTTCCTACTTCCTCTCTGGGATGATGAACGACTCCCAGCAGCAGCAGCAACAGCAGCAGCGGCAGCAGTAGGCGTAGCAATGCAGGATCCTCCGGAGGAATCCCGGATAGGAGAGTCAGTCATGCCAGTGATATGGCCTGCAGGACTACTTCCGATCCTGACTAAGGAGGAAATTGACGAGGAGGGAGTTGACGGTGTGGTTTGCAGGCGCTTGGATACAACAGGACAACGGGATTTAGGTGTCCCTGGACTGCTTACGGTCTGAGCCAAAGTTTCTGAACTTGACAGTAACTTTTTATGAACGCGCTGCAGGTGCCGTATAAGGGAGGATGTTCCTAGGTGGTTGACGTCCCTACCCCTACTTATTTCACCTTTACATATGGTACATATGGCAAGACAGTTGTTGTCCGGATTTGGATAGAAATATTGCCAGACCAAAGAGGTGGAATGTTTGGTCTTCTGCCCAGGCATGACCGTGATGGGCTTTTTCATCCCACGGACAACAACTGTCTCCCCCGGAGCCTGATTTAAACAAACCACATCACCATCAGAATCCTCCTCGCCAACTTCCTCCTCAGCGCCAGCTACACCAGTATCCTCATCCTGTTGTACTTCAACAGTGACATCTTCAATTTGCATATCAGCAAGTGGACTGTGGGTGCTCCTTTCAGCACTTGCAGGGGGCGTGCAAATGGTGGAAAGAGCCACCTCTTCCCGTCCAGTGCTGGGAAGGTCAGGCATCGCAACCACCACCACACTTGGACTCTCTTTGGGGATTTGTGATATCTTCTTAGAAAGCACAGTTCTTCGCTGTGCTTTTGCCAGCTTAACTCTTTTGATTTTTTTAGTGGGAGGAGTGCTTCCATCGTCATGTGAAGCTGAACCACTAGTCATGAACATACTAGGGATCGACCTTAGCCGTTCCTTGCCACTCCGTGTCGTAAATGGCATATTGGCAAGTTTACGTTTCTCTTCAGCTGATTTAAATGTCTTTTTCAAGGTCATTTTCCTGAACTTTGCCATTTGGGATTGTATGTGCCCTCTACTATGACATTGGGCATCGGCCTTGGCAGACGACGTTGATGGCATGTTATCGTCTATGTCATGACTAGTGGCAGCAGCTTCAGCACTAGGAGGAAGTGGTTCTTGATCTTTCTCTATTTTATTTTTATCGGAGAAAGTTTGGTCCTCCATTTATGTTATATCGATTTGATATATACGTGCGGCTAAACACAGAAAATAAATTTTTTTTTGGTTCGGACTGGAGTGTACTTTGTGGGTTACAGCACCCTTTAACGGTCAAGCCAGCCGGCCCTTTACTTATGACACAGGCGCACTCTTGGCACTACTTTGTTGATGCACGTGCGGCTACTGCGCACACAATTCACAAACACAGAAAATAATTTTTTTTTGGTTTGGACTGGAGTGTACTTTGGGGGTTACAGCACCCTTTAACGGTCAAGCCAGCCGGCCCTTTACTTATGACACAGGCGCACGCTTGGCACTACTTTGTTGATGCACGTGCGGCTACTGCGCACACAATTCACAAACACAGAAAATAATTTTTTTTTGGTTTGGACTGGAGTGTACTTTCGGGGGTTACAGCACCCTTTAACGGTCAAGCCAGCCGGCCCTTTACTTATGACACAGGCGCACGCTTGGCACTACTTTGTTGATGCACGTGCGGCTACTGCGCACACAATTCACAAACACAGAAAATAATTTTTTTTTAGGTTTGGACTGGAGTGTACTTTCGGGGGTTACAGCACCCTTAACGGTCAAGCCAGCCGGCCCTTTACTTATGACACAGGCGCATGCTTGGCACTACTTTGTTGATGCACGTGCGGCTACTGCGCACACAATTCACAAACACAGAAAATAATTTTTTTTTGGTTTGGACTGGAGTGTACTTTCGGGGGTTACAGCACCCTTTAACGGTCAAGCCAGCCGGCCCTTTACTTATGACACAGGCGCACGCTTGGCACTACTTTGTTGATGCACGTGCGGCTACTGCGCACACAATTCACAAACACAGAAAATAATTTTTTTTTAGGTTTGGACTGGAGTGTACTTTCGGGGGTTACAGCACCCTTAACGGTCAAGCCAGCCGGCCCTTTACTTATGACACAGGCGCACGCTTGGCACTACTTTGTTGATGCACGTGCGGCTACTGCGCACACAATTCACAAACACAGAAAATAATTTTTTTTTGGTTTGGACTGGAGTGTACTTTCGGGGGTTACAGCACCCTTTAACGGTCAAGCCAGCCGGCCCTTTACTTATGACACAGGCGCACTCTTGGCACTACTTTGTTGATGCACGTGCGGCTACTGCGCACACAATTCACAAACACAGAAAATAATTTTTTTTTAGGTTTGGACTGGAGTGTACTTTCGGGGGTTACAGCACCCTTAACGGTCAAGCCAGCCGGCCCTTTACTTATGACACAGGCGCACGCTTGGCACTACTTTGTTGATGCACGTGCGGCTACTGCGCACACAATTCACAAACACAGAAAATAATTTTTTTTTGGTTTGGACTGGAGTGTACTTTCGGGGGTTACAGCACCCTTTAACGGTCAAGCCAGCCGGCCCTTTACTTATGACACAGGCGCACGCTTGGCACTACTTTGTTGATGCACGTGCGGCTACTGCGCACACAATTCACAAACACAGAAAATAATTTTTTTTTAGGTTTGGACTGGAGTGTACTTTCGGGGGTTACAGCACCCTTAACGGTCAAGCCAGCCGGCCCTTTACTTATGACACAGGCGCACGCTTGGCACTACTTTGTTGATGCACGTGCGGCTACTGCGCACACAATTCACAAACACAGAAAATAATTTTTTTTTTGGTTTGGACTGGAGTGTACTTTCGGGGGTTACAGCACCCTTAACGGTCAAGCCAGCCGGCCCTTTACTTATGACACAGGCGCACGCTTGGCACTACTTTGTTGATGCACGTGCGGCTACTGCGCACACAATTCACAAACACAGAAAATAATTTTTTTTTGGTTTGGACTGGAGTGTACTTTGGGGGTTACAGCACCCTTTAACGGTCAAGCCAGCCGGCCCTTTACTTATGACACAGGCGCACGCTTGGCACTACTTTGTTGATGCACGTGCGGCTACTGCGCACACAATTCACAAACACAGAAAATAATTTTTTTTTGGTTTGGACTGGAGTGTACTTTCGGGGGTTACAGCACCCTTTAACGGTCAAGCCAGCCGGCCCTTTACTTATGACACAGGCGCACGCTTGTCACTACTTTGTTGATGCACGTGCGGCTACTGCGCACACAATTCACAAACACAGAAAATAATTTTTTTTTAGGTTTGGACTGGAGTGTACTTTCGGGGGTTACAGCACCCTTAACGGTCAAGCCAGCCGGCCCTTTACTTATGACACAGGCGCATGCTTGGCACTACTTTGTTGATGCACGTGCGGCTACTGCGCACACAATTCACAAACACAGAAAATAATTTTTTTTTGGTTTGGACTGGAGTGTACTTTCGGGGGTTACAGCACCCTTTAACGGTCAAGCCAGCCGGCCCTTTACTTATGACACAGGCGCACGCTTGGCACTACTTTGTTGATGCACGTGCGGCTACTGCGCACACAATTCACAAACACAGAAAATAATTTTTTTTTAGGTTTGGACTGGAGTGTACTTTCGGGGGTTACAGCACCCTTAACGGTCAAGCCAGCCGGCCCTTTACTTATGACACAGGCGCACGCTTGGCACTACTTTGTTGATGCACGTGCGGCTACTGCGCACACAATTCACAAACACAGAAAATAATTTTTTTTTGGTTTGGACTGGAGTGTACTTTCGGGGGTTACAGCACCCTTTAACGGTCAAGCCAGCCGGCCCTTTACTTATGACACAGGCGCACTCTTGGCACTACTTTGTTGATGCACGTGCGGCTACTGCGCACACAATTCACAAACACAGAAAATAATTTTTTTTTAGGTTTGGACTGGAGTGTACTTTCGGGGGTTACAGCACCCTTAACGGTCAAGCCAGCCGGCCCTTTACTTATGACACAGGCGCACGCTTGGCACTACTTTGTTGATGCACGTGCGGCTACTGCGCACACAATTCACAAACACAGAAAATAATTTTTTTTTGGTTTGGACTGGAGTGTACTTTCGGGGGTTACAGCACCCTTTAACGGTCAAGCCAGCCGGCCCTTTACTTATGACACAGGCGCACGCTTGGCACTACTTTGTTGATGCACGTGCGGCTACTGCGCACACAATTCACAAACACAGAAAATAATTTTTTTTTAGGTTTGGACTGGAGTGTACTTTCGGGGGTTACAGCACCCTTAACGGTCAAGCCAGCCGGCCCTTTACTTATGACACAGGCGCACGCTTGGCACTACTTTGTTGATGCACGTGCGGCTACTGCGCACACAATTCACAAACACAGAAAATAATTTTTTTTTTGGTTTGGACTGGAGTGTACTTTCGGGGGTTACAGCACCCTTAACGGTCAAGCCAGCCGGCCCTTTACTTATGACACAGGCGCACGCTTGGCACTACTTTGTTGATGCACGTGCGGCTACTGCGCACACAATTCACAAACACAGAAAATAATTTTTTTTTTGGTTTGGACTGGAGTGTACTTTCGGGGGTTACAGCACCCTTAACGGTCAAGCCAGCCGGCCCTTTACTTATGACACAGGCGAACGCTTGACACTACTTTGTTGATGCACGTGCGGCTACTGCGCACACAATTCACAAACACAGAAAATAATTTTTTTTTGGTTTGGACTGGAGTGTACTTTTAGGGGTTACAGCACCCTTTAACGGTCAAGCCAGCCGGCCCTTTACTTATGACACAGGCGCACGCTTGGCACTACTTTGTTGATGCACGTGCGGCTACTGCGCACACAATTCACAAACACAGAAAATAATTTTTTTTTGGTTTGGACTGGAGTGTACTTTCGGGGGTTACAGCACCCTTTAATGGTCAAGCCAGCCGGCCCTTTACTTATGACACAGGGGCACTCTTGGCACTACTTTGTTGATGCACGTGCGGCTACTGCGCACACAATTCACAAACACAGAAAATAATTTTTTTTTAGGTTTGGACTGGAGTGTACTTTCGGGGGTTACAGCACCCTTAACGGTCAAGCCAGCCGGCCCTTTACTTATGACACAGGCGCACGCTTGGCACTACTTTGTTGATGCACGTGCGGCTACTGCGCACACAATTCACAAACACAGAAAATAATTTTTTTTTGGTTTGGACTGGAGTGTACTTTCGGGGGTTACAGCACCCTTTAACGGTCAAGCCAGCCGGCCCTTTACTTATGACACAGGCGCACGCTTGGCACTACTTTGTTGATGCACGTGCGGCTACTGCGCACACAATTCACAAACACAGAAAATAATTTTTTTTTAGGTTTGGACTGGAGTGTACTTTCGGGGGTTACAGCACCCTTAACGGTCAAGCCAGCCGGCCCTTTACTTATGACACAGGCGCACGCTTGGCACTACTTTGTTGATGCACGTGCGGCTACTGCGCACACAATTCACAAACACAGAAAATAATTTTTTTTTTGGTTTGGACTGGAGTGTACTTTCGGGGGTTACAGCACCCTTAACGGTCAAGCCAGCCGGCCCTTTACTTATGACACAGGCGCACGCTTGGCACTACTTTGTTGATGCACGTGCGGCTACTGCGCACACAATTCACAAACACAGAAAATATATTATTTTTTTAGCACTTGGGGGGAGCACCCCTGATGGACAGAGCACCCCCTGGACAACACTACAGCACCCCTTTAGGACTGGGACACTGCACAGGACTTTGGAACTGACTGCACAACACAGTCCAGCCAGCCCCTATGGACTTTGAAGTAGTGGACACAGCCCCTATTAACAACAGCAGCACAGCACAACACAGCCAGCCCCTATGGACTTTGAAGTAGTGGACAACAGCAGCACTACACTACACTACACTACACAGCACTAACTCCCACCCTCCCTCTTCACTGTCCACAGCCGAGTGAGAAAATGGCGCCGACGCGGGTACCTTATATAGGATCCAAAACCCGCGAGACTCGGAAGGCGGGATGATGACGTTTTGCCTCGATGTCAGATCCGAGTCAGGCGGGAAAAGTCGAGCCTGACTCGGATCGGACTCGGATCGGGGGGGCTTCGGGGGGGTTCGGATTTCAGAAATCCGAACCCGCTCACCCCTAGTTAGAACCAACCTCATCCATGCCAGAAAGAGAAAAACATAAGTATATTTCACATGAATTTATGTACGGAGTTCACAGATTAGTTACAATTTCTGTGTCACTCCTTACTCTTCCCATCAAATGTACCTCATCCAGACATTACACTGCTGAAAGCAGACACAGCACATCCCATACACCTAAGTGACCATATTTTTCTTCTTAAATATCATATTACATGTCCGTAAGAACATTTTATCTGAATGTCGTCCAAGCTTCAGGTCTGGTATCCTCAAATATTACTTTAAATCAAAATGAAAAATAATTAAGCAACATCCAGATAAGAGAATTTACTTCATGCTTAAACTGTTCCCACATTTGGCTAATCATTTTATTAATGATCCCCCTAAAGATTTCATGCCTGTGGATTATAGTGTCATTTCAGGTATATATTACAGAGTGCGTCTGAGAGATTCCTTTACAGCCAGACATGTTTCAGGAATTTAGCTGCATATTGATCAAGGCTGTGTACGATTGTTAGGTAACCGGGTTTAATGGAAACTACAGATCTCCATTAACATAATGGAACAATAAAAACGGTTGGCGTAGTGATTAAGGAAAAATAATGACAAAGCCTTTATATAGCTTAGCATTACTTAAAGCAGTGGTTAAATGATTCCAATTATTTAATAGGAATACAATATCTAATTTACTTTGTATTTGCTATGGCCAATTATGATTTTTCAGAAGTGCAGTACCTTATTTTAGCCTGGCAGTGGAATCTGTCAAAGTGCAACACCACAAAATGTCTTGATTTTGCACTAGAGTCTACTCTACAGAGTCCTCCAGGTACAGCAGGGCTAGAAGTGCACCTAAAGGGGATTTTTTTTCCTTGCAAAATATTGCTCACTTGCCCTGATTCACTATGGACTGCTATTGCGATCGCAGCTGTGATTACGCACGCAGACCCGCTGCGCAAATATGCTAATGAATGCTATTGCAATGCCGTCGCACAGCCAGCAGAGTGACGCTCACTACCGCTATCTCTCATCCATAATACCTTGCAGTCCTGTGTATACATCGGGAACATCAGCCCCTCACGCACAATTACAACAGGTCAGACCTTACTCAGAAATTCTAACCACGTCGCACGTAGTGAGTACTCAAGCTGCGTATGTCGTCGCCCATACAGCGGTGTTCAAACGGACAGACACACCTGCGTTTCTCCAACCACTCCCCCGTCACCACCCCCAAACGCTGACTACCTGTCACTCACTCAGCGATGGATTCTTATCTGCGTAGGTGATTGCAGTACGATCGCAAAGCTAACTCATGCACGCGCACTGCTGTGCATGCGCAGTACACACCAACAGACGATCTGCGTATGCGATCAGTTGCGAGTAATGAATCAGGCCCTTAGCCTAATTTATGGAGTAAATTAATAATGTTAGTGAAGGAATATGAGGACAGTGTTTTTTACATGTGGACATTAGGGATATATTTGCTAAAGTGCGAGTTTTTAGAAGCAGAGATGTTGCCCATAGCAACCAATCAGATTCTAGCTAATATCTTCTAGAAGGTGCTAGTTAAATTTTAAGTAGAATATGATTGGTTTCTATGGGCAACATCTCCATTTCTAAAAACTCTCACTTTAGTAAATATACCCCATTGAGTTTGCAATTATTTTTTTAATTTAATTTCACATTTCTCAGAGTGTGCTTGGAAATGCATTTTGCCACCTAGGTGCATCAAGGAGTCCCTTTAAGAGACAGAAGCCAAAGTATGCCAGCATGTTTGTGCAAATAAGGGGCAAGGATTTTATTTACCAATGACTGGTTTTAGACCCGATAATTATAAAAAAATTTTGCTGCTATTCGAACCAATAAGAATTTATGGACCGCCTGCCTGTATTATTACTCACACACAGGGACAGGGGCTGTAAAATGATCACTAATGCAATCATTTTACTTCTATTTTGGGACTCCGGTGTGCTACTGCACATGCGTGGTCTGCTGACGGCCATCTACCAGTGATTTCGGCAATCTGTAACCCCAGGCTACTGCAGCTAATGTAATCTGAAGATGGCGTTAGCTGCTTGGGCCAAACTCTGGAATGCTTCGCTCTGGAATGCTCTCAAGAGTATTCCTTCCCTTCAGATGTATCTACTCCATACTTTGACAGGACTGTCTTTACTTTGGCCAACTCTTCCCATTAGCCTATTAAACTTCTGCCCCTCCGCAAATGCCTCAGTATTGATCTGTAAATATCTGCACAATTGCAGAAGTCTTGGTGAACGTGCCCAAATTGAGGTGCATGGGAGTACAGAGCTGGTTTTGCACTATGCTGTGAACATTTTCTGTTTTGTATACGACTTCCATTGAGAAACTGAAGCAATTTAAGACCCACTGTCTATTAAAGGCCATGTACTAATTTTTACACATATTCCCTATTATCTTAATCTTACAGCCATTAATAAGCTCTGGCACTTTTAGAAATAGTACCAGTCGTAAAGACAAGTAGTGAAAAATGTAGTACAAAACAAGCAGAGATAAATGCAGACGTACTTCCAATCTGATACAGTACCACTTAGTACCATAAGTACTTCATCATAGAGGAAGTTCCAGGTTTTATTAAGATGATTGTTATCTCTGCTGCATGTTTATAGTGTGAAACCACTCCACTGTTTGGGGCCTGGTGTAACTGTGAGCTCAGAAATTATACATGGGATTTATTTGCAAACCATTACTTCTCCTATTATGACTGACATTTTACCATCCAGTATGAAATATTTCACTCATGTATTTTTGCCAGCCAGCTTTAAATACCCATCTCCTAATGCTGCATCTATGCATGTCCCATCGCTACAATATCCATCACTGCATGCCCCAACACTACATTCTCCATCACTGCATGCCCAAACACTACACTCTCCATCACTGTATGCCCAAACACTACACTCTCCATCACTGCATGTCCCATCGCTACATTCTCCATCACTGCATGCCCCATCGCTACATTCTCCATCACTACATGGCCCATCACTGCATGCCCCAACACTACATTCTCCATCACTGCATGCCCCATCGCTACATTCTCCATCACTACATGCCCCATCACTGCATGCCCCAACACTGCATGCCCCAACACTACATTGTCCATCACTGCATTTTCCATCACTACATGCCCCATCACTACATTCTCCATCACTGCATGCCCCATCACTGCATGCCCCATCACTATACTCTCCATCACTGCATGCCCCAACACTACATGCCCCATCACTACATTCTCCATCACTACATTTTCCATCACTGCATGCCCCATCACTGCATGTCCCATCACTGCATGCCCCAACACTACATTCTCCATCACTGCATGCCCCATCACTGTATTCTCCATCACTGCATGCCCCATCACTACATTCTCCATCACTGCATGCCCGATCACTATACTCTCCATCACTGCATGCCCCTTCACTACATTCTCCATCACTGCATATCCCAACAATTCCCAATCTCTAGATTCTTCATGTCTAGATCTCTCATCACTACAAGCTCCATCGCTGCAAGAAGAATGTATAAATTGGTTTATGCCCAATTGTAAACCTAAAGGTAACGCTGCTGGTGGCTTAAGAATGTATTATGCTTGGAGCAATTAGAGATTCAGGATAAACAAGTGAGACATGTTCCAAACTCTGTAAATAAGTTGAGTTCAGAGTTGACTAGTGTCAAGTCTGGAAGTTTTGTTCCTGAGTTCCTAAATGGAGAGACCAAAAGTGCAGAGCTGCAAAATGAAGACGGGAAGTAGTGAAGTTCCTGATACTAAGACTGAGAACCAGAGAGATAAAACAGAGTATGAACTGAGACAAAATACAGCTAAACTGATTCGAGTGAGCATAAGTGCATACTAAGAGAAGTAGTTATCAGATTTAGCAACTGAAACTACCCACGCAACAATATACTAATGTGAACAGTATGGATACACAAGTTAGGACTCTATGCTGCCTAAAGCAGGTGTACGTCTGCAAGTGGAGCTAAGGGAAACAGTAACTGATTGCTTTAAAACCACACTGCAGAGGACAGAAGTAGAGAGTCACAGTATTACAATGAATGAATTACCTCCTGGGTCAGTTAAAATTTTTGTCGCCCAATAAGGCCTATCTGGGATAAAGGCGTTATACATGCCTTGTCGGCATTACACTTATTACATGTAATGTAGGAACACTAGTATGCCAACTTTACTCCACAGGATCCTGTGCTGGACTTCAGCTGGTGGATATACCCACAGGTACTACCATGTAGAGGTCATGAATGGCAAACTACCACAATACACTAACACATACATGGGTTACACAGTTGCACTTTTTTGTATAGACGACCAGAGTTAAAGAGTAATGTTTTAAATTGCAGTGCATTAACAGATGGGCATTAATCTTAATGTGGGAATGTTTATCAATTATAGCACATGGGTAACACTGTGCATATTTTAAAAAATACACGCGTTATACATGTGAAAGGGCTCATAGTTCAAACATCCAACTGCTTTTCGCTTAGAATGTGATGTTTACATGACATAAATCAAGCTTAACTTGAAAAGCATCAGTGTTTTTCTCTGTACTTTGTCTTCTATCTCCTGCTGACCCTTGATGATGGCCGAGGCAGTACATAGACAATGTGATGGATCTGTACAACACAATAATCCAACCTTGTTGTTTGAGCCGCACTAGGCCAATATGAGAGGTCTGTGTGAAACAGGCCTAACATATGTATGATGTGAGCAGCTCCTTTCTTCTCACCCTGTCCACCTCCAGGCCTCTCACTGAATCCCCAGTACCTTTTCTGTCTATGTGCTGATCCCTGGACCTCATTAGATGTTTGAAGTGATGCTTCCTGACAGCTCGTGTCACAGAGGTCATATTATGATTGACTGGAATCCACCTAATTATTGTAATAGTTGTGAAGATTTTAATGTTACTGCAGTGCATTCAACTACACATTCTACATGTCAGCTTATCTAAATAATGTTTTAAGTTAATGGACAACTGTAATTCTTATTTAACAGACAGGTGCTGTGTTTCTTCTGAAATCTGTTTCTAATGTATGCAGTAATTGGCACAAGGTAGAGCTGACACTGCAAGGGAAGATTCATTATTTAATGTCATAATGTATTTTTCATACTTTAGTGCAGAGTTATGTGAACATAACAAGTCCAAATACAACAGTGGCTGGGCAGCTTTAGGCACAGAATGATGGCTGGGTTGTAATATATCACATTTAAGAACGCAGACAGAGAATGTAAAATAACTCATATGCTCTGGAGTGTTCTAGGCATCCCAAACTAAATATCTTTATAAGGTAACATATTAAATTCTGTATCTGCAGAAGGAGGTGCAGTGACTTCATGACTGCTAATGCTTTTTCACCATTATATACACAAATGATGTTTTTAGGACAATTGCAGTTGAAAAATTAAAGTTGCTGAAAAAAAAAATACTTTAAAAGAATATTTAGAAAAGAAGATTTATTTTGTGGTAAAATCTGTTGCTAAAAGGATTTTTCTTTATACTCGTTTCACATAAACAGAAAAGATATTTCTTGATTGTTGATTGTTGCTAATTTAGGCTGAAGAAAAGAAACATCTACTGTAGCTGCACTTACAGCAAATGGCGGTAATTTGTCAGAAAAATAATTTGCCAAAAAGTCTTCAGTTAAAATTGCATTTCCATTATAGTAGAGCTAAACTTTGTGGCTAAAAGAATTAACATTCCGCCATAAAAAGATCTTTCAATACTAAAACATTCCGCAACTTTCGTGAATAGTATCTTGTAGGTTTTACTAAATATTGCCAAGATAATTAAGTGAAACTGGAATCAGTTACCTTAAAATCACTATGCAGTATGAGAGTGGAATGGAGTAACAGAACTACAAAAAGTGCGTTAGCTCTTGAGTCTAGTGAACGTTTTAATTACCCATAGACAACCTTTTAGATAGTAAGATCTCACAAGCAGGGCTCTCTTCCCTCATGTGCTTTACCTTCCCTCACTTATTGCATTACCATAATCTCCTTACCACTGCCAACAAAGGGTTCTGCCGCCCTGCTGCTTATATGGGTAGTAGGCAGGTTTGCCTACCCTCCCGATTTGGTCGGTAGCCCCCCGAATATCGGGTGCCGCTCCAGACCACCCGGAAAGGCAGGCAAGCCTCCCGGCTGCCTCACCCCCCGACTACACCTAGAAACCCCCGCAGGGGGGGGCCCGATGAAGCTCCGCCCCCTGCTTCACAATGCCTTTTTCCCGGCATTTTGAAGAGGGGGTGGGACCAAAATGACAGTCATGCCCCTGGCCCCACCCCCATGTGGAGTCAGTGCCCGGCCATACCCCCCGCTGTGTGCAGGCATTCAGCTCCCTCCCGGAAGGAGGGAGCTGAATGTCGGCAACTATAGTATTAGGGCTGCTGATGCATCAATGTTTATAAATCTTGTCCATGTCCTGCAATGTTCTGTATTGTAAGTCACTTATTTCTTGTTTTGTTCACAGTGTTTGTTTATGTACAGTAGTTTGTAAAGCGCTGCAGATCCCTTGTTGTTTCATATAAATAAAGGATAATAATATTAATAAGACTGTATATCATAGCAATTTAGCTGGATAACTTTCTGCAATGATCCTATGTAAGAAAGAAGAGCACGACAGATATTGCCTCTTCCTTATATCTGAAAACATACAGAATTTCTGTTATTTCATTAGAAGAATACATTTGTATTAAACATCAATATTGCTGATTTAAATTATTTAAAGTTATATTAAAATGATATGTTGTCATGTAATAGGCTATGCAAAATGTGGTCATTGTCAGATTCTAATTTCTATAATTCACATTACTGAAAATTATACAATCACTTTAGAAGATGCTCATCCATTGGTCTCTTTATGCTCTTCTGAAGGGCTTAGTAAATACATTACTTAACCTTTATGACCTTTCATGCATTTACACCATCCAAGCAAGAATATTACTTCTATAGCCCTTGGATATAACACAGCTCTTCTCTGCATTGTATATATTTAAATGCAACTAAATTTAGAGTCTAGTCCTTGTTGTAGGATCCCGAGGTGATATCAATCTTACAATGCGTTCCCCACTGTTCATAAGCCCTTCATCTCCTTATTCCCAGGAATGGTTTGTCAGTTCCCCTGTAACTGGGCAAATATAAATACTGCAGAGTGGCGGCACTCAGATTAAATAAAGACAGGAAACAGTGGCTTTCAATTACCAACGTTTCAATGTATAAAATACATTTTCCTCACCCTGAGAAAAATGTATTCTAAACATTGAAACATCAGTAATTGAAAGCCACTGTTTCCTGTCTTTATTTAATCTGAGTGCCGCCACTCTGCAGTGTATATATCAGAGTTGTGCAGTTCGGTTTCCCTGAAAAAGGAACACACCCGAATTTAGGTGTTCCGAGTTGAATCGAGCCCCAGTTTGGAATCACTTTGGGGTTCTGAGTGGTACAGAGTCCCGGTCAGGTCTGCTGTAAGTTCGGAACTCATATTTAAGAACCAAAGTCAGATTTTGGATTGCAGGTAAACAGGTCCAAATTACATGATTTTAGAGGTTTTGTACATTTTTATTTTAAAGGAGTCCAAAACCAAATTAGAAACAAAATATATATTTTAGAGATGTACGCTGACCCCCGTGTTTTGGTTTTAGTTCCAATTCATCATCGAGTTCTGGTTTTGGCAAAACCACCCTCAAGTGTTTTGGATCAGATTCGGTTTTGGTTTGGATTTGGATTCCTTAAAAATTGATATAACAGCTAAAATCATGTAATTTGAACCTGTAAACATGTAATCCAAAAACAGAGTTCAGTTTTTAAATTTGAGTTCTGAATTGCAGCAGACCCGGGACTCTGTTCGACTCGGAAACCCAAATTGATTCGGAACTGCGGCTTGATTTGACTCTGAACCCCTAAGTTCGGGTGTGTTCGTTTTTCATATTTCAGGAAACCTGAACAACACATAGCTTTTATTATATATATATATATATATATATATATATATATACATATATACATATATACATATATACATATATACACACACACACATATACACATACATTCACACACACGCACACACACAGTACTGTGCAAAAGTTTTAGGCAGGTGTGGAAAAAATGCTGCAAAGAAAGGGGTAAATTTACTAAATTCTTTTCTAATTTACCCCTAAGAGTGCTTTCAAAAATAGTGTTAATAGTTTATTTTTATCAATTAACAAAATGCAAAGTGAATGAACAGAAGAGAATATTTGGTGTGACCACCCTTTGCTTTCAAAACAGCATCAATTCTTCTAGGTACACTTGCACACAGTTTTTGAAGGAACTTGGCAGGGAAATTGTTCCAAACAACTTGGAGAACTAACCACAGATCTTCTCTGGATGTAGGCTTGCCAGGGGCATATCTATTATGGGTGCAGGGTGTGCGGTGCACACAAGCCTGCAGGTCCAGGGGTGGCCCGCATTGCACACCCTGCACCCATATTATCTAAAACTTACCTCTCCAAGGTCCTGTGTCGGGTCTCTCAGCTCTGCTCAAAACGCCAGAAAATGGAGTCGTGGCCATTTTTCCAGCGTTTTGCGCATGTGCTTTGAGGATATTGCAAGGAAAATGGTGGCCGTGCCATTTCCCCAGCGATCTGCGCATGCGCAGTAGACTCTGGGCACACTCTAGAGTCTACTGATTCTACGGTGGCCGGCCAGCCGCATCAGTCGACTGCCGGCCGCCGGGGTGGGAGGAGGGCCCCCTCCTCTCTAAAGATGCGCCTGAGGCTTGCAGACCCCTAAACAGGCAGACCCCTAAACCGGGGACTTTATTATATATATATATATATTTTTATATATATTAGGGGTGTGCACCGGCCACTTTTCGTGTTTTGGTTTTGGATCTGGATCTTTCTTCGTGTTTTGGATCTGGATTGGTTTTGCCAAAACCACCCTTCCGTGTTTTGGGTTCTGGGTTTTGTGTTTTGGATCTGTATTTTTTTGAAAAAAAGCATAAAAACAGCTAAAATCACAGAATTTGTAGGTTTTTCTGCTCCTATGCTATTATTAACCTCAATAACCTTAATTTCCACTCATTTCCAGTCTATTCTGAACACCTCACAATAGTGTTTTTATGTCCAAAAGGTTGCACCGAGGTAGCTGGATGACTATGCTAAGCGACACGAGTGGGCGGCACAAACCACACGTGACCCATCTAGGCGTGATACTGCAGTGGCAGACAGGATGGCAGTTTGAAAAACTAGGCCCCAAACTGTACATAATGCAAAGAAAAAAAAGAGGTGCAAGATGAAATTGTCCTTGGGCCCTCCCACCCACTTTTATGTTGTATAAACAGGACATGCACACTTTAACAAACCAATCATTTCAGCGCCAGGGTCTGCCACACAACTGTGGCTGAAATGATTGGTTCGTTTGGGCCCCCACAAAACAAGCTGGCAATTAATTTGTCCCTGCACAAACTGGCTCTACGGAGGCAAGATGTCATCCTCATCCTCCTCATCCACCGATTCCTCACCCTCTTCAGTGTGTACATCCTCATCCTCACAAAGTATTAACTCGTCCCCACTTGAATCCACCACCACAGGTCCCTCTGTACGTTCTGGAGGCTGGTCTCCCTGGAAGAGCTGATAATTCATTTTGATGAACATCATCTTCTCCACATTCTGTGGAAGCAACCTCCTACGCCTTTCGCTGACAAGGTTCCCGGCTGCACTAAACACTCTTTCGGAGTACACACTGGAGGGGCGGCAACTCAGGTAAAATAGAGCCAGTTTGTACAGGGGCCTCCAAATTGCCTCTTTTTCCTGCCAGTACAGGTATGGACTGTCTGACATGCCTACTTGGATGCTGTCACCGATGTAATCCTCCACCATTCTGTCAATGGTGACAGTATCATATGCAGTGACAGTAGACATGTCAGAAATTGTTGCCAGGTCCTTCAGTCCGGACCAGATGTCCAAACTTGGTCCTGCTTGCCCTGCATCACCGCCAGCGGGTTGCTTAGGATACCTAAGTTTTTTCCTGGCAGCCCCAGTTGCAGGAGAAAATGAAGAAGGAGCTGTTGACGTGTCACGTTCCGCTTCAGCTGACAGTGTGTTCACCAGCAGGTCTTTGCACCTCTGCAGGCTTGTGTCGGCCGGAAAGAGAGACACCACATAGGCTTTAAACCTAGGATCGAGCACGGTGGCCAAAATGTAGTGGTCTGATTTCAACAGATTGACCACCCTGGAATCCTGGCAAAGCGAATGAAGGGCTTCATCCACAAGTCCCACATGCCGAGCGGAATCGCTCCATCTTAGCTCCTCCTTCACTTTCTCCAGCTGCTTCTGCAAAAGCCTGATGAGGGGAATGACCTGACTCAAGCTGGCAGTGTCTGAACTGACTTCACGTGTGGCAAGTTCGAAGGGCTGGAGAACCTTGCACAACACGGAAATCAATCTCCACTGCGCTTGAGTCAGGTGCATACCCCCTCCTTTGCCTATGTCATAGGTGGATGTATAGGCTTGAATGGCCTTTTGCTGCTCCTCCATCCTCTGAAGCATATAGAGGGTTGAGTTCCACCGCGTCACAACCTCTTGCTTCAGGTGATGGCGGGGCAGGTTCAAGAGTGTTTGCTGGCGCTCCAGTCTTCGGCACGCAGTCGCTGAATGGCGAAAGTGGCCAGAAATTTTTCGGGCCACCCAAAGCGTCTCCTGCACGCCCCTGTCGCTTTTCAGAAAATTCTGCACCACCAAGTTTATTGTGTGAGCAAAACATGGGACGTGCTGGAATTTGCCCAGATGTAATGCCCGCACAATATTGGTGGCATTGTCAGATATCACAAATCCCCAGGAGAGTCTAAGTGGGGTAAGCCACTGGGCGATGATTTCCCTCAGTTTCTCTAAGAGGTTGTCGGCGGTGTGCCTCTTACTGAAACCGGTGATACACAGCGTAGCCTGCCTTGAAACGAGCTGGCGTTTCTGAGATGCTGCGACTGGTGACGCTGCTGCTGTTGCTGCGTAAGGTGATACATCTACCCAGTGGGCTGTCACAGTCATATAGTCCTTAGTCTGCCCTGTTCCACTTGTCCACATGTCCGTGGTTAAGTGGACATTGGGTACAACAGCATTTTTCAGGACACTAAGGACACTTTTTCTGACGTTTCTGTACAGTCTCGGTATCGCCTGCCTAGTGAAGTGGAATCTAGACGGGATTTGGAACCGGGGACACACTACCTCCATCAATTGTCTAAATCCCACTGCACTAATGGCGGATACCGGACGCACGTCTAACACCAACATAGCAGTCAAGGCCTCAGTTATACGTTTTGCTTCAGGATGACTGCTGTCGTACTTCATCCTCCTCGCTAAGGACTGTTGGAGGGTCAATTGTTTAGTAAAAGTAGTGGTGTTCCTACTTCCTCTCTGGGATGATGAACGACTCCCAGCAGCAGCAACAGCAGCAGCAGGAGGCCTAGCAATGCAGGATCCTCTGGAGGAATCCCCGATAGGAGAGTCAGTCATGCCAGTGACATGGCCTGCAGAACTACTTCCGATCCTGACTAAGGAGGAAATTGACGAGGAGGGAGTTGACGGTGTGGTTTGCAGGCGCTTGGATACAACAGGACAACGGGATTTAGGTGTCCCTGGACTGCTTACGGTCTTAGCCAAAGTTTCTGAACTTGAGAGTAACTTATTATGAACGCGCTGCAGGTGCCGTATAAGGGAAGATGTTCCTAGGTGGTTAACGTCCCTACCCCTATTTATTCCACCTTTACATAAGGTACATATGGCAAGACAGTTGTTGTCCGGATTTGGATAGAAATATTGCCAGACCAAAGAGGTGGAATGTTTGGTCTTCTGCCCAGGCATGACCGTGATGGGCTTTTTCATCCCACGGACAACAACTGTCTCCCCCGGAGCCTGATTTAAACAAACCACATCACCATAAGAATCCTCCTCGCCAACTTCCTCCTCAGCGCCAGCTACACCAGTATCCTCATCCTGTTGTACTTCAACAGTGACATCTTCAATTTGCATATCAGCAAGTGGACTGTGGGTGCTCCTTTCAGCACTTGCAGGGGGCGTGCAAATGGTGGAAAGAGCCACCTCTTCCCGTCCAGTGCTGGGAAGGTCAGGCATCGCAACCACCACCACACTTGGACTCTCCTTGGGGATTTGTGATATCTTCTTAGAAAGCACAGTTCTTCGCTGTGCTTTTGCCAGCTTAACTCTTTTGATTTTTTTAGTGGGAGGAGGGCTTCCATCGTCATGTGAAGCTGAACCACTAGTCATGAACATACTAGGGATCGACCTTAGCCGTTCCTTGCCACTCCGTGTCGTAAATGGCATATTGGCAAGTTTACGTTTCTCTTCAGCTGATTTAAATGTGTTTTTTTCAAGGTCATTTTCCTGAACTTTGTCATTTGGGATTGTATGTGCCCTCTATTATGACATTGGCCATCGGCCTTGGCAGACGACGTTGATGGCATGTTATCGTCTATGTCATGACTAGTGACAGCAGCTTCAGCACTAGGAGGAAGTGGTTCTTGATCTTTCTCTATTTTATTTTTATCGGAGAAAGTTTGGTCCTCCATTTATGTTATATCGATTTGATATATACGTGCGGCTAAACACAGAAAATATTTTTTTATTTTTGCTGGAGAGTAATGCACTTTGTGGGTTACACCAGCCTTTAAGAAATGAGCCAGCCGGCTCTTTACTTATGGGACACAGGCGCACGCTTGGCGCTGCTCCTTTGTTGATGCACGTGCAGCCACAGTGCACACAATTCACAAACACGGAAAATAATTTTTTTTTTGGTTTGGACTGGAGTGTACTTTGGGGGTTACAGCACGGTCAAGCCAGCCGGCCCTTTACTTATGACACAGGCGCACGCTTGGCACTACTTTGTTGATGCACGTGCAGCTACTGCACACACAATTCACGAACACACAAAAAATATTATTTTTTTAGCACTTGGGGGGAGCACCCCTGATGGACAGAGCACCCCCTGGACAACACTACAGCACCCCTTTAGGACTGGGACACTGCACAGGACTTTGGAGTGGACACAGCCCCTATGGAGAACTGACTGCACAACACAGTCCAGCCAGCCCCTATGGACTTTGAAGTAGTGGACACAGCCCCTATTAACAACAGCAGCACAGCACAACACAGCCAGCCCCTATGGACTTTGAAGTAGTGGACAACAGCAGCTCAGCGCAGCCCAGCACAGCACAACACTACTCTGCACTACACTACACTACACTACACAGCCCAGCCAGCCCTAACTCCCACCCTCCCTCTTCACTGTCCACAGCCGAGTGAGAAAATGGCGCCGACGCAGGTACCTTATATAGGATCCAAAACCCGCGAGACCCGGAAGGCGGGATGATGACGTTTTGCCTCGATTTCAGATCCGAGTCAGGTGGGAAAAGTCGAGCCTGACTCGGATCGGCCTCGGATCGGGGGGGCTCGGGGGGGTTCGGATTTCAGAAATCCGAACCCGCTCACCCCTAATATATATATATATTATACACATATACATATATACACATATACACACACAAAATATATATTTATATTTAAAATATAATGTTTGGTACACACAAAATATTATTCCCTGTGAAACTAATGTACTGTATTATGAGATCATGATAATTGGAATTTCCATGAATTAGCGATAACCTCAGGGCTTTCAAGTGGTTGCAAAGGCTTATTAGGTTGTTCCGATTTCCTACACTGGGCCTGGGTGTCTGCTAAGCCAATATTCTTGAACTTATTAATGCTGTAGGAAACAGCACACAGGCTATTAGTGATTTAATAGGCTGCATTTGTGTATGTGATGGGGACATTTTAATGAAATAATATGAATCTCTTATACCGGGTCATGCCTTAAACAAACTGATTGGGCGGGGTGGTGCTTGGAGATGAGATCATCTTGAAGCGCCCACTGAATGCTGGAAGACCCGGGTCACTGCAAGACCCAGGTCCGGTGTGAAGGGTGACGACCCAGGAATAACCCGGGTCATCCCCCTTTGTTTGAAAGGGCTAGCCCGGCTTCAACCCGTGCTCGGTGTCCTAGGTTCGAGTCAGGTAGAAGCTGGGATTTTATGTCTGAAAGCGGCACAGGTTGAGTCTCCCATATCCAAATATTCTGAAATACGGAATATTTTTAGCATGACTGAGATAGTGAAACCTTTGCTTTTTGATGGTTCAATGTAGACAAACTTTGTTTAAGGCACAAAATTATTAAATATAAAGTATAAAATGACCTATAGGATGTGTGTATAAGGTGTATATGAAACATAAATGAATTTCATGTATGTACACAAACTTTGTTTGAGCCACAAAATTATTGAAAATATTGTATAAAATTACCTTCAGGCTGTGTGTATAAGGTGTATATAATACATAAATGCATTTTGTGTTTAGATTTGTGCCCTATTCCTAAAACATTTCAATGTGGTATGCAAATATTCCAAAATATGAAATATTCCGATATCCAAAATAACCCTGGTCCCAAGCATTTTGGATATAGGAGACTCAACCTGTATTAGACAGAGGAGTACCCTTATTCCCAATGAAGATTCTTCTAAACCTGTTTTGTTTTAATTGTGCTTCAGTATAATTATTGTCGATTTAAAAATATATATCATATTGTTCAACCAACCAAAACCCAACTCCCTCAGCATAATTTCACACTATTACAATGCATTAAAGAATAAATAGTTTGGAGCGGTTATATCAGAAATATGCCTACTAATTATTCAAAGGTGATAAAATCATTTTTTCCTAAAGAACTTAATTTTACTTTAAAAATAACATTTTTAAAAGTTTCCACTTTATTATAATCGAATAAGCAGCGTAGTGAAAAAGACAAAATTAGGAATGTCTTTACCAGTCACACACTTATTCTGTACAAATCAGTTTTTCTGAGATCCCAATTTCATGCTTACCAACAATTTAAAAAAAGTTCCATGGGCACCATACTTCTTGGAAGTTGCATACAAGGCCGACATTTGGTGAACTGTGTACTTTAGATGTAATATACCCTCAACAGTTCCTGGTTAAAATGCATTTTCATTAAAATATCAAGCTCTCATAAACATTAGACAGCTAAGAGCAGTCTAGAAAGTAAGATATAATGAGAATTATATCCAATATACAGTGGAATTAACTACACACATTTGTCAATACTAAAAACCAAGACTTTTCAAAGACAAAAAGTTGAAAGGACAAAGTTGTAAAACTACATTTTAATTTAAGGTCCTCGATACCAGTCTTGTTATAGAAAGATGCCTGTAACAGAATGCAAGTCATTAAACCAAAAGCATTGAGAGGAGCACAGTTGTGCTGAATTTTGCTTAAAATGAGTCTTGTGGCAGCAGAGGCCATTTAACTGAAGAGTTAATCCCTAGTGATACACATTTCATGGATTTTATAATAAATATTGTTGGGACAACAGTCAACTCGTTCTACTGACTGGTGCAGTTGGGAACACTTAAGAACAACTTTTGCTCAGAAAGGGGCTGTTAAGTTCAGTATACACAAACATATTTTTGGACAAATTTTATGATTTTTTAAACTGTGCATGCTCCATTGCCGAGCATAGGCAACTTTAAGCAACTTCGAGCAAATCAGCTTTGTGTGTATCTCAGCTGCACCTCTACTTACAGTATGGCTGAATGGGTGTAACTGGGTGAAAACTGGGCACCCACAAGTAGCCTAAGTGTTTCTAGAGAATGCCGTGGGCATATAGACAGCAATGTGGGCTATTCAGGAGTGAGCATACGCAGAGATCCCTCTGATTTTTGATAGATCTCCTGCAGCAAGGACAGGGATGGTGCAATTGCATGCTGATAGTGAGGATGGCTACTTTCAAAGGGGATGAATGAGAGCATTGCGGCTGCATAGATGTGGCACACCATGAATACAGGTGGAGATATGTATTTATTTCCAAGTACATTATGTGCCCAAATGCAGAACAATATGAGTATATCAAAAACCAGTTTTGGTTATGTATACTGAAATACAAGTTGCTCATATTTAAAATACACTGTATGATAATCAAATACATATTTGAAAGGTTCCTCTACCATGCTGGTAGTTAAGATGTTTGACATTGTATGCAAAATTCTTCTCCTGTGATAATCATCTATTTAGGCTTTAAAAGTCTTCCTGCAATACCAATCTATGGGGTCTCCGACAGCCAGCATTGCATTGCTTATACAAAAATAATGTTACTTTATTAATCTCTAATATATTTAGTTCTGATAAGTCCATTAATATTGACACACATGTTGTAATTGTACTATTAGATGATCTTTATACATTAATTTGCATTTTAGGTTTAGCTGCCCTCGTATTGAAAGCAACAAAAGTATTTGGGCTTTTTTCTATTATGTAATACAGAACAACAAGAAAATTCTAAAGTAAAGTACTTGGAGTATTCAGTACAACATCTGCACTGTCTTCACCTACAGATAAAAGCACAAAGCAAATACAGTAAAATTTAAGAACAGAACAGTTAAAATCCTCCATATGGCTACTGTCAACAGCTAATTTATCATTTCTCAATACTAAAACAGAACATGTTCCCCTTACTTGGCTGATGACATGCAAATACTAATGCCACATACACTGAATATGAATATACACATTCATGCAACAGTCTTCAGAAATTATGTTTTACAGCGTTGCATTTGAAAAGACAATAGAGAAATAAATTGTTCTAAAAATATAATAGTATTTGTTGAATAACAAATAAAATAATGTAATAAAATAAAGTGAAAAAACATTATCGGCATTATGTCATTTGTAATTTTTATTAATGATCTGTCATTATTATTTTTTTAGATTCAAATTTACCTACGGGACAATTTTTTTCCCCTAAAAACGTAAACTTGATTTATAATTTTTGTATTTTTTTCAAAAAATTCAGTAAAATTCAATGATTTACAGTATGTTTAACATGTTTTATTTAATTCAGTTGTACATGCCAAAAAATCTTAGTCATCATAAAAATGGAAGCCTTACCTCATTTTATAGGTATGAAATGGTCTATATATCAAACAAGAAACGAATGTACATTAAGAACTCAGTCAATCGTAAATTCTAATAAAATCATGTTGCATACTATGTTTAAACACTAACTATTCTTTATCAATAAAAGAAAAAAGTAAAGAAAAAACATTAAATTGAAATGTATTTCATACAGTACGTAAAGAAAACAGTGCTAGAAAAACTTATAAATATTTTTTTTTCTTACCTGCTTCATAGACAGTAGTATTATTAGGACAAATGCTGGTCTGTAACACCACTTCTTCCCAAAATGAATCCTACAGTTATCCGACGCACTGGTAAAGCCTCCCATGTTTCCAGATAAAAAACTGTAGTATTTCTTTTTCTCCTATTTACTTAGCCCTGTAGTGTGACACCGCTGCTGATGCTGCACATACAAATAAAAACCATTTGCAAATGACACTTTTACAAGTATCAGGAATGTTCTTTTGGCAAACCCATTGTACAATAACAGACACAGAGTGCAGGCATTCTTGTACACTCCACAAGTTGTAAAAGAAACTTTTTAAAACATCTGTCGGTCTGCAGAAGAATGACGCACTACCTTACTCGGGTCAGAGTCTATGCATCTTAGACATTTTTCGTAGGGTAGTGAGCAGACATAAATGTTCCCTGTTCTCTACAGACACAGCTGATTTTTTTTTTTTGCCTTATCTGTATGTCCAATGAGAGCATAGATTGGGATTTCCTGCTAGGGTTTCAAAGTTTCTAACCTACGCATCTGGAAGAGCATGATCTAAATCCATTAATGTTTTGAAGCACATTGAATACATCTTTATTTGGCACTCATACTGTATAAGACATATTTACTGCATTGTTAAAATTGTGCAATAAAACTGATAACAGCATTTAAACCTCCAAACATTTTGGTGCACAACCCTAAGTAAGCCATTTAACTTACAAAAATAGACTTTACTTAATTATTTAAAAATACTTTTAAAAGGAGTTGTTTAGAATTTCATCATTGAGAGGGCAAAATTTAGACGTTATTATTAATATAGGTCAACGGAGCAGTAAATATGCACATCTCCTAACCGGGCATGATGGAGCAAAGGAACCCCTTCCTTAGTGATGGTAGTAGGTAAGAGCCTTGTATGGCTGATTAGTGATGGCAGTAGGTAAGAATTGGTTGGGGACCATTGACTATACTTGCAGACTCAAACTATTAAATTGCATTTTTTTGAATCCTTTGTATTTTATTTTGCGGATACACACAGGATTAACAAAACAGCAATTTAATTAGTTTGTGTAGGCAAGCATTAGATAGTGTGATCTAATGCATCTTCGTCTGGCATTGCCTGTTTTGTTTTCAGTCCACATTTTATTACAACTACTAACCTTGTTGGATCGGCTTAAGGCCTTTCAGTCTGCTGGGCAGTGCTAGATTAAGGTCCACATGGGCCTGGAGCTGAAATTTAGGAAGGGTCTATTGTGTGCCGCCGCACAGGGTGTGACCAGTGCAGCAGGGGTGTGACCAGTGATTTTGGGTCGTAGTCTGCGCTGTGTGGAGTAGCTAGCGCCATGGAGGCCATAGCTACCACCTACCTGTAACCACCTCAATCTGGAAACAGACACCTCCTTGCTGCATCTGTGAGATCTCGGTGCTGTAACCTGGGATCACCATTGCAACCATCAGTCGCGATGGTTGCCCCTTTGGCCAGGCTGCAGTAGCTGAAGCATATCGCAGCGTGGCCAGGTCCTGGCAGCTGAAAGGCCAAGAAATCTGCGTCCACCGATGCAGACCCTGGCCACCTTTCCCAGAAGTGCTTCCGTTTCAAGGAACGGTGACCAGCCATGTCCCCATCTAGGCCCCCAAATGATGCAGCATGTCAATCATGCTGCGGCTTGGGCTGGTCTGCGGGCGAGATCACAAGACCAGTTCTGCACATGTGCAGACCACTCCCTATCCGAGATGTACGCTAACCATTGGGTTAGCGTACATCTCTGAATCACACCCTCGGAAAAGTCAACATTATGAAAATGTTGAAATTTCCGTTGTCAAGATTCTGTCAGTTTTGACATGTTGCAGATGTCGGCATTAATGATGACAACATTTTAACTATGTTGACATAATCAATGGCAGCCTCGGCATGGTAACAAGAGACATTCTGACTTCATACCCTACAATGCAATACCCTGGGGATAGCCATAATGTAATACATACTCCATTATGAGGAGTCTGTCTTCATGGAGCTGTTCTCTTCTGCCTCATGCTGACACTGTTCTCCTTCCATCACTGGGCCGGCATCCAGGGGCATAACATCATCTGAGGCACAAGTTAGAATTTGGCTCCCAGTCCCCCCACACAAAAGAAAACTTACATATAACATTACATAATTGTCCTCCCACTGCCTTCCATGCTGTTGCTGTATTTCAAATCTGTCCTGGGAAACAGGAGTTGTAGTTCTAGAGGAGGGTTTCCAAAAAAGCAATTATTAAAAAAATAAAACTATATACAGTCAGGTGCATAAATATTGGGACATTGACAGAATTTTCATATTTTGGCCTCTATTCACCACCACAATGGTTTTGAAATGAAACAAACAAGATGTGCTTTAACTGCAGACTTTCAGATTTAATTTGAGGGCAATTACATCCAAATCAGATGAACGGTGTAGGAATTACAACGGTTTCTATATGTGCCTCCCACTTTTTAAGGGACCAAAACTAATGGGACTATCAACTCAAAAGCTATTTCATGGACAGATGTGGCTATTCCCTCGTTATTTCATTATCAATTAAGCAGGTAAAAGGTCTGGAGTTGATTCTAGGTGTGACATTTGCTGTCGACTCTCAGTATGAGATCCAAAGAGCTTTCACTATCAGTGAAGCAAGCCATCATTAGGCTGAAAAAAATCAAAACAAACCCATCAGAGAGATAGCAAAAACATTAGGTGTGGCCAAATCAACTGTTTGGAACATTCTTAAAAAGAAAGAACGCATCGGAGAGCTCAGCAACACCAAAAGACCCAGAAGACCATGGAAAACAACTGTGGTGGATGACAGAAGAATTATTTCCCTGGTGAAGAAAAACTCCTTCACAACAGTTGGCCAAATTAAGAACACTCTCCAGGAGGTAGGTGTATGTGTGTCAAAGTCAACAATCAAGAGAATACTTCACAAGAGTGAATATAGAGGGTTCACCACATGATGTAAACCATTGGTGAGCCTCAAAAACAGGAAGACCAGATTAGAGTTTGCCAAACAACATCTAAAAAAGCCATTACAGTTCTGGAACAACATCCTATGGACAGATGAGACAAAGATCAACTTCTAACAGAGTGATGGGAAGAGAAGAGTCTGGAGAAGGAAAGGAACTGCTCATGATCCAAAGCATACCACCTCATCAGTGAAGCATGGTGGTGGTAGTGTCATGGCGTGGGCATGTATGACTGCCAATGGAACTGGTTCCCTTGTATTTATTGATGATGTGACTGCTGACAAAAGCAGCAGAATGAATTCTGAAGTGTTTCTGGCAATATTATATGCTCATATTCAGCCAAATGCTTCAGAACTCATTGAACGGCGCTTCACAGTGCAGATGGACAATGACCCGAAGCATACTGCAAAAGCAACCAAAGAGTTTTTTTAAGGCTAAAAAGTGGAATGTTATGCAATGGTCAAGTCAATCCCCTGACTTGAATCCGATTGAGCATGCATTTCACTTGATGAAGACAAAACTGAAGGGAAAATGCCCCAAGAACAAGCAGGAACTGAAGACATTTGAAGTAGAGGCCTGGCAGAGCATCACCAGGGATGAAACCCAGCGTCTGGTGATGTCTATGTATTCCAGACTTCAGGCTGTAATTGCCTGCAAAGGATTTGCAACAAAGTTTTAAAAAGTGAAAGTTAGATTTAGGATTGTTAAGTTTGTCCCACTACTTTTGGCCCCTTAAAAAGTGGGAGGCGCATATAGAAACCGTTGTAATACCTACACCGTTCACCTGATTTGGATGTAATTACCCTCAAATTAAATCTGACAGTCTGCAGTTAAAGCACATCTTGTTTGTTTCATTTCAAAGCCATTGTGGTGGTGAATATGACTTGGTTCTAATCAGACCTCAAGGGGCCCTAGGCAAAATACTAGTTTGGGGCCCCCTCCCTCAAACAATACATAGCACTGTATGTGAGTTCCGGATTCATGCCCTTACATAATTTTTTTGTTTTCCCTCCTTATATTCAACTTTTTAAAGCTTTAAACATTACGGACATTAAAACATTAAGGCCTGAATTCAATTAGAAGCGAAAAGTCAGTTGCCGGACTCCTCGCCGTCATAGCTGGTTTTATGTGCGAAAAAGTATTGCGCCCGTCCCCACGTATCCCTGTATTCAATTCCAAATCGGCAAAAACGGGACCCGGCGAAACTCAAAAAGACGCAAAGTACTGTTTTTGAAGAAATCAGCCTGACTCCCCCCCAAAAGATGCTCTGACATTGGGGTTCACTATGGGTACCCCGATTAGCCCTGCTGAAGGGATTTGGGGTCTTTGAATGGTCTCAATAGGTGCGATTTAGCGTCTTTGGGATAGGGGTGAAGAATAGCATTTGGTAATTTTTTTTTGGTAAAATAAGTATTTCCATCAAATCTGGGGTACATGAAAATGGGTGCAAGCATATTTTTAAGTTGCTAAAGTCCAGCATTAAAAAGCACCAAAAAACGCACCTTCAGCAAACACATGGAATCAAAAATACACCTCCCCCATACTTGCAGAACCCCCCAAAGGCTAGTTTTTTTTGTCGCTCATGTTTTTAAAATGCATTTTTGGGGTGTCCTTTGTGGGGTTTTTTGATGGAGTTAGCGTCAGTGGTGGGGGGGTCCAAAGGGTGCAGGGTTGGTCCCGCAACATTGTACCCCAAAACCCCAATTCTGCACTTTTTTTCACCGGGTATTCATAGGCTAAACTTTTTCGCCCATTGCGTTGCGTTATCACGCCTGCGGAAAGACGCTACAATTGAATACGGGGATGAGTTGAAACCGGCGAAAATGACGTCATCGGCGAATAAGTATCACCGGAACGGACTATTCGCTTCTAATTGAATGCGGCCCTATAATGGAAAATGAAAACACAGTGCAAAAATTATATATATATAATCATTAATTGCATTAATTATGTGATTAGTGTGTGTATTTATATGCTCAGTGTTATATGTACTTGCATCTTGACAAAGGTCCATGGACTGGACCGAAACGTCGATGGCTGTACTGATGACTGTACCTTTAAGATGACGTAAATAAAACAAAACTTTTTCATATTTCTATGAAGTCTGGTGAGTGCACCCTCATTTCTTTTGGAGATTGTCTTTGACAAGGTATTTACCTTGTTTGGGTCAGATACCCCAGCATTGGATTCATGGTAAACGAGAGTGTGGACACTTTGCGGTATATATATATATATATATATATATATATATATATATATATAATCTCAATAGGAATGATCCATTCCCTATATAAATATTGACATTGTAAGAGCTGTGCATATGTCCAGTAGGTGTCACTAGTTCAAGTCTTGACCTAGTGATCCCTACTGGATATATAGTTTTTACAATGTCACTAGAAGAGAAAAGAAATTTATATAACTATCCCCATTGACATAGATGCATAGATGCATATATATATATATATATATATATATAGATATATATATTAGGGGTGAGCGGGTTCGGATTTCTGAAATCCGAACCCCCCCGATCCGAGGCAGATACGAGTCAGGCTCGACTTTTCCCGCCTGACTCGGATCTGAAATCGAGGCAAAACGTCATCATCCCGCCTTCCGAGTCTCGCGGGTTTTGGAACCTATATAAGGTACCCGCGTCGGCGCCATTTTCTCACTCGGCTGTGGACAGTGAAGAGGGAGGGTGGGAGTTAGGGCTGGCTGGGCTGTGTAGTGTAGTGTAGTGTAGTGCAGAGTAGTGTTGTGCTGTGCTGCGCTGGGCTGCTGTTGTCCACTACTTCAAAGTCCATAGGGGCTGGCTGTGTTGTGCTGTGCTGCTGTTGTTAATAGGGGCTGTGTCCACTACTTCAAAGTCCATAGGGGCTGGCTGGACTGTGTTGTGCAGTCAGTTCTCCATAGGGGCTGTGTCCACTCCAAAGTCCTGTGCAGTGTCCCAGTCCTAAAGGGGTGCTGTAGTGTTGTCCAGGGGGTGCTCTGTCCATCAGGGGTGCTCCCCCCAAGTGCTAAAAAAAATAATTATTTTCTGTGTTTGTGAATTGTGTGCGCAGTAGCCGCACGTGCATCAACAAAGTAGTGCCAAGCGTGCGCCTGTGTCATAAGTAAAGGACCGGCTGGCTTGACCGTTAAAGGATGCTGTAACCCCCAAAGTACACTCCAGTCCAAACCAAAAAAAAAATTATTTTCTGTGTTTGTGAATTGTGTGCGCAGTAGCCGCACGTGCATCAACAAAGTAGTGCCAAGCGTGCGCCTGTGTCATAAGTAAAGGGCCGGCTGGCTTGACCGTTAAAGGGTGCTGTAACCCCCAAAGTACACTCCAGTCCAAACCAAAAAAAAATTATTTTCTGTGTTTGTGAATTGTGTGCGCAGTAGCCGCACGTGCATCAACAAAGTAGTGCCAAGTGTGCGCCTGTGTCATAAGTAAAGGGCCGGCTGGCTTGACCGTTAAAGGGTGCTGTAACCCCCAAAGTACACTCCAAACCAAAAAAATATATATTTTCTGTGTTTGTGAATTGTGTGCGCAGTAGCCGCACGTGCATCAACAAAGTAGTGCCAAGCGTGCGCCTGGTCATAAGTAAAGGGCCGGCTGGCTTGACCGTTAAAGGGTGCTGTAACCCCCAAAGTACATTCCAGTCCAAACCAAAAAAATATATATTTTCTGTGTTTGTGACTTGTGTGCACTGTGGCTGCACGTGCATCAACAAAGGAGCAGCGCGAAGCGTGCGCCTGTGTCCCATAAGTAAAGAGCCGGCTGGCTCATTTCTTAAAGGGTGGTGTAACCCACAAAGTGCACTACTCTCCAGCAAAAATAAAATATTTTCTGTGTTTGTGTGCGCTTTAGCCGCACGTATATATCAATATAACATAAATGGAGGACCAAACTTTCTCCGATAAAAATAAAATAGGGAAAGATCAAGAACCACTTCCTCCTAGTGCTGTTGCTGCTGCTGGGAGTTGTTCATCATCCCAGAGAGGAAGTAGGAACATCACTACTTTTACTAAACAATTGACCCTCCAACAGTCCCTAGCGATGAGGATGAAGTACGACAGCAGTCATCCTGAAGCAAAACGTATAACTGAGGCCTTGACTGCTATGTTGGTGTTAGACGTGCGTCCGGTATCCGCCATTAGTGCAGTGGGATTTAGACAATTGATGGAGGTAGTGTGTCCACGGTTCCAAATCCCGTCTAGATTCCACCTGCATCCTCAAAGCAGCAGCGACAAGCGTGCTTCTGTCTGTTAAAGGGTGGTGTAACTCTCAAAGTGCTCCAAAAAATAAAAAACTATTTTTTTAATGTGTTTGTGACTTGTGTGCGATGTAGCCGCACGTGCATCAACATAGTAGCAGCGCCAAGCGTGCGCCTGTGTCATAAGTCAAGGGCTGGTTTGGACATCTGGTCCGGACTGAAGGACGTGCCAACAATTTCTGACAAGTCTACTGTCACTGCATATGATACTGTCCTCAAAGCAGCAGCGACAAGCGTGCGTCTGTCTGTTAAAGGGTGGTGACACCCTCAAAGTGTGCTACACAAACAATAAAAATATTCTTCTTTTTTCTGTCTTTGTGAATTGTGTGGGCTGTAGCCGCACTTGCATCCTCAAAGCAGCAGCGACAAGCGTGCGTCTGTCTGTTAAAGGGTTGTGTAACCCTCAAAGTGTGCTCCACAAACAATAAAAATATTCTTTTTTTTTTTTCTGTCTTTGTGAATTGTGTGGGCTGTAGCCGCACCTGCATCCTTAAAGCAGCAGCGACAAGCGTGCGTCTGTCTGTTAAAGGATTACATCGGTGACAGCATCCAAGTAGGCATGTCAGACAGTCCGTACCTGTACTGGCAGGAAAAAGAAGCAATTTGAAGGTCCCTGTACAAACTGACTCTATTTTATCTGAGTTGCCCCCCCTCCAGTGTGTACTCCAAAAGAGTGTTTAGTGCAGCCGGGAACCTTGTCAGCGAAAGGCGTAGGAGGTTGCTTCCACAAAATGTGGAGAAGATGATGTTCATAAAATTAAGTATCAACTCTTCCAGGGAGACCAGCCTCCAGAACGTACAGAGGGACCTGTGGTTGTGGATTCCAGCAGGGACGAATTAATACTTTGTGAGGATGAGGATGTACACAACACTGAAGAGGGTGAGGAATCGGTGGATGAGGAGGATGAGGACGACATCTTGCCTCCGTAGAGCCAGTTTGTGCAGGGACAGATTAATTGCCAGCTTGTTTTGTGGGGGCCCAAACGAACCAATCATTTCAGCCACAGTCGTGTGGCAGACCCTGGCGCTGAAATGATTGGTTTGTTAAAGTGTGCATGTCCTGTTTATACAACAAAAGGGTGGGTGGGAGGGCCCAAGGACAATTCCATCTTGCACCTCTTTTTTTTCTTTTGAATTATGTACAGTTTGGGGCCTAGTTTTTCAAACTGCCATCCTGTCTGCCACTGCAGTGTCACTCCTAGATGGACCACGTGTTTGTGCCGCCCACTCGTATCTCTTAGCATAGTCATCCAGCTACCTCGGTGCAACCTTTTGGATATAAAAACACTATTGTGAGGTGTGAGGTGTTCAGAATAGACTGGAAATGAGTGGAAATTAAGGTTATTGAGGTTAATAATAGCATAGGAGCAGAAAAACACACAAATTCTGTGATTTTAGCTGTTTTTATGCTTTTTTAAAAAAAAAATACAGATCCAAAACACAAAACCCAGAACCCAAAACACGGAAGGGTGGTTTTGGCAAAACCAATCCAGGTCCAAAACACGAAGAAAGATCCAGATCCAAAACCAAAACACGAAAAGTGGCCGTTGCACACCCCTAATATATATATATATACACACACACATATATGTACACATATATATATATATATGTATACATACACACACACACACATTATATATATATATATATTATATATATATATATATATAATGTGTGTGTGTGTGTATGTATACATATATATATATATGTGTGTACATATATGTGTGTGTGTATATATATATATATATATATATATTAGGGGTGTGCACCGGCCACTTTTCGTGTTTTGTGTTTTGGTTTTGGATCTGGATCTTTCTTCGTGTTTTGGACCTGGATTGGTTTTGCCAAAACCACCCTTCCGTGTTTTGGGTTCTGGGTTTTGTGTTTTGGATCTGTATTTTTTTGAAAAAAAGCATAAAAACAGCTAAAATCACAGAATTTGTGTGTTTTTCTGCTCCTATGCTATTATTAACCTCAATAACCTTAATTTCCACTCATTTCCAGTCTATTCTGAACACCTCACACCTCACAATAGTGTTTTTATGTCCAAAAGGTTGCACCGAGGTAGCTGGATGACTATGCTAAGAGATACGAGTGGGCGGCACAAACACGTGGTCCATCTAGGAGTGACACTGCAGTGGCAGACAGGATGGCAGTTTGAAAAACTAGGCCCCAAACTGTACATAATTCAAAAGAAAAAAAAGAGGTGCAAGATGGAATTGTCCTTGGGCCCTCCCACCCACCCTTATGTTGTATAAACAGGACATGCACACTTTAACAAACCAATCATTTCAGCGCCAGGGTCTGCCACACGACTGTGGCTGAAATGATTGTTTCGTTTGGGCCCCCACAAAACAAGCTGGCAATTAATCTGTCCATGCACAAACTGGCTCTACGGAGGCAAGATGTCGTCCTCATCCACCGATTCCTCACCCTCTTCAGTGTTGTGTACATCCTCATCCTCACAGAGTATTAATTCGTCCCTGCTGGAATCCACAACCACAGGTCCCTCTGTACGTTCTGGAGGCTGGTCTCCCTGGAAGAGTTGATAATTTTATGAACATCATCTTCTCCACATTTTGTGGAAGCAACCTCCTACGCCTTTCGCTGACAAGGTTCCCGGCTGCACTAAACACTCTTTTGGAGTACACACTGGAGGGGGGGCAACTCAGATAAAATAGAGCCAGTTTGTACAGGGACCTCCAAATTGCTTCTCTTTCCTGCCAGTACAGGTACGGACTGTCTGACATGCCTACTTGGATGCTGTCACCGATGTAATCCTTTAACAGACAGACGCACGCTTGTCGCTGCTGCTTTAAGGATGCAGGTGCGGCTACAGCCCACACTTTTCACAAAGACAGAAAAAAAAAGAATTTTTTTTTTATTGTTTGTGGAGCGCACTTTGAGGGTTACACCACCCTTTAACAGACAGACGCACGCTTGTCGCTGCTGATTTGAGGACAGTATCATATGCAGTGACAGTAGACTTGTCAGAAATTGTTGGCACGTCCTTCAGTCCGGACCAGATGTCCAAACCGGCCCTTTACTTATGACACAGGCGCACGCTTGGCACTACTTTGTTGATGCACGTGTGGCTACTGCGCACACAATTCACAAACACAGAAAATATTTTTTTATTTGGTTTGGACTGGAGTGTACTTTGGGGGTTACAGCACCCTTTAACGGTGAAGCCAGCCGGCCCTTTACTTATGACACAGGCACACGCTTGGCACTACTTTGTAAATGCACGTGCGGCTACTGCGCACACAATTCACAAACAGAGAAAAAATATTTATTTTTTTTAGCACTTGGGGGGAGCACCCCTGACGGACAGAGCACCCCCTGGACAACACTACAGCACCCCTTTAGGACAGGGACACTGCAGAGGACTTTGGAGTGGACACAGCCCCTATGGACAACTGACTGCACAACACAGTCCAGCCAGCCCCTATGGACTTTGAAGTAGTGGACACAGCCCCTATTAACAACAGCAGCACAGCACAACACAGCCAGCCCCTATGGACTTTGAAATAGTGGACACAGCCCCTATGGACAACAGCAGCACAGCGCAGCACAGCACAACACTACTCTGCACTACACTACACTACACAGCCCAGCCTGCCCTAACTCCCACCCTCCCTCTTCACTGTCCACAGCCGAGTGAGAAAATGGCGCCGACGCGGGTACCTTATATAGGATCCAAAACCCGCGAGACTCGGAAGGCGGGATGATGACGTTTTGCCTCGATTTCAGAATCCCAGTCAGGCGGGAAAAGTCGAGCCTGACTCGGATCTGCCTCGGATCGGGGGGGCTCGGGGGGGTTCGGATTTCAGAAATCCGAACCCGCTCACCCCTAATATATATATATATATATATACACACACACACGCACATATAGTGTGTATATGGCAGCTCATAAGGGTAATTAATGCAGGTAGGCCTCTACCTGGCCTTAGGTGCAGCACTGCTGCTGTTTGCTGCTGGTGGGCGGCGGAGGGCCTGGAAGGTTGGCAGAGTGGCTGCTGCGGCGGGCCGTGGCAGGACTAGCTGGATGAAGATGATGGATCAGCTAGGAGGGACAGGCCGGTGACAGTGGCGGAACAGGAGAGTGGTGGGCCCAGGTGCAAAAATATGCTTTGGGCCCCCCACCCCAACCCCACCAAGCAAAAGAAAAACTGTGTAGGAGATTACAAATGTCATTTATCCATATTTTTATTAGCACTGTATTATTTTCTACCATTTTAGTTCCTTCCATTTCACACTGACCCCCTTGCGGCACAATCTTACTCCCTCTCTGCTCACTGCCCCCCTCCCCCCGCAGCTCTCACTGCCCATTCATACTGTAGCTCACTGCCCTCCCGCAGCTCTCACTGCCCATTCATACTGTAGCTCACTGCCCTCCCGCAGCTTTCACTGCCCAATTGCAGAACTCACTGCCCCCTTCACAACACTCCACCCTCACAGCTTACTAACCCTTTGCAGCACTCACTGTCCTCAGTTCACTGCCCCCCACAGCTTATGACCTCACCCATAGCACACACAGACCCCATCATAGTTCACTTACCCCTCATAGCCCCCTGACCCCCTTGCAGTTTATAACCCCCCTAATAGCACACACTGACCCCCCTCATAGCACACACTAACCCCTTTACAGCCCGCTGTCCCTCCTTGCAGTTTATAGACCCCCCAGAGCACACACTAACCCCATCATATTTTACTTAGCCATCATACCCCGCTGTCCCTCCTTGCAGTTTATAGCCCCCTTAATAGCATACACTGACCCCCTCATAGCTTGCAGTCCCCGTCACAGCTTATAGCCCCCTAATAGCGCACACTGATCCCTTTCACAGCTTACCCTCATAGCTCAGTAACCCTCCCTTGCAACACTCATTGTCCCAATCATAGTACTCACAGGCACCTCCCCCCAGGCAGTGCCAGCACACTCACCTGCTTCCCTGGACTGCCAGTAGTTCCATCTTTGGGAAGGGAGATGCTGTCCTCCTTCGGCCAGATCGCCCACTACCCTCCTCTCTTCTCTGGCCGGACCGCAGCGGTGGCCTCCTTCTTTGTTAGGGCCCTCTGCCGGCCGTGAGTCCTACAACGTGCTGTAATCAGTCAGCAGTACGTACTGCTGATAACGCTGCCAGCTGCGGAAGGCAGGCCCCTTCACTGCCGTGGGCCCCGGTGCGCTGCACCGCCGGTAATTCCGCCCCTGGCCGGTGAGTTACAGTGTGCCGCGCACAGGTGGCCGGCTGCACACTCTGTCATTCCCCCTTCTAGAGAGCACCGACAGCCGCGCGGTGGAGGCGGGACCGTGTGACGTCATGACGTCACGCGGTACTCGCGCAGTGCTCCTTTGGGAGCACTGTGATTGGGTAATTTCTTTAGGGAAAGGGGCCCGTCCACGGGCCCCTTGGGTCCCGCCGGGCCCTAGGCGAGCGCCTAGGATGGCTAGCGGGAAATCCGGGCCTGGTTCTAATCAGTGTTCTAAGACAGAACATTCATCCTTGGGCCTGAGCCTTAATTGAGTGAAAGCTACAGGAGCTGAACAAGAGGTGGGTCCTGGCATAGGCAAACGCAGGGGGGGTTTCCGTCTGCCTGGAAACCCCCTCCCCAGCCCACAAAAGAAATAGTAATGTAATAGAGTTTTACTAGTGCTGAATGTTCTTCTCAGTATCACAAATTAAATAATTAGCACCACCTGTGGATCTTTTAACATGTATCAGTCAGTAATACATAACCTGTGCACCAACTAGGAGATCTGGAAAACATTCACTGTTAGGGATGTGCTGCTATAGAGCCCAATATGTACATATATGTCCAGGGCAGTGCTAGGTTCTTCTGCTGCTCCCCCAGACTCCCGTACTTGCTCCCATGCTCTGGATTAGTGCCAACATCTAAAATAAAAACATTCAGCTCAGGCAGGATGGCCCTACTGCTGCATTTAATGGCTTACTGTGACCTCTGGTCCTGTATATGCTGGAATTATGACACACAATACACTTTGTATGACACATATAATGGCTTACTGTAATCGCTGGTCCTGTATATGCTGGAATTATGACACACAATACACTTTGTATGATGCATATTAAAGCTGGTTAAGTGCTAATTCTGCCCTCTTCATGGACTGACCACACTCACTCTAAAATCAGGCATTTGGAAACCCCCCCTCTAGAAATTCTGCATTTGCCACTGCCTGGAAACAAAAATATGTTGTTGTAAAGACCGCATGTATGCACCATAAAGGTGAGTAGTAACTGGAGAATAGCAGAAGCTTATGGCACCTGAGAAAGTGAAAATAAGAGTAATGTTAGGTACTACACAAGGAGGCTGCTGCAGATACAGCAAGGACATGAAGTGACAATGGCATTAAATCATACTTGCCTACTTTTGAAAAAGCATTTCAGGGAGATTGTGAAAGCAGCACCTATGAGCACGGCGGTAAAGTTGGCGTGTACAGCTACATCTGAGGGGCGTGTCATAAAATTGCCTTACATCCACATGTAAAGCAACCCCAAAGCAATTAGTAAGATTTACTTGTTGATGAAAAAACTTCTCAGAAAATACATGTAACCACAGGGATCATTGTGCCTTATAACCAATGCAGGGAAATTATACTAATGATCCCATTTGAATGTATATATCTCTGTTTTTTCTTTTATATAACAATGTCAGATTGTGGGTAAGGTGAAATGAGGGAGATTGGCAGACTCTTCAGGGAGTCAGGGAGATTGCTGCTATTTCAGGGAGTCTCCCTGACAATGAGGGAGAGTTGGCAAGTATGCATTAAATATAGTACAGAAGTGGTGGTCGGAGAAGTGAGGACAAGGTAATAAAAGGCAATTATAAAATATAATCAGCAAAATAGTAACCAGATTAGAAAACAAAGAAGAGCAGTGCAGAAAGGTTTGAACAAATCTACCACAGTCAGTTTAAATACAGTAGGCAAGAACCAGACCGTAGCCATTTACACTGCAACTGTTGTGCTTGATTTGGGCACAATCTGCTGGAGTCAAATGCTTGCACTTTACACAACCACAGGGCAATCTATAAAAAAAAAGATTGTTGGGAAGGCAACGTGTGTAACAAGATCGTAGTTTCTGACAAGATGCAGATTCTCTGGAAGAACAAGCACTGCGGGAAGAACGCTTTGCCTTTTCTAGTTTATTTTATTTTAAGTTAAGAACCCTGCATTTTTTCCTACTGCAGATATGCAATCCATCATTGAGCACAAATCAGTAGTACTTTTTTCTGATTTGTGGTCTGATCATGGTGCCGTCTCACACAAAAATACAGCTCACAGATTGGGATAAGCAATAGATGTTTCCATAGAAATCAATTGCCTCTCCTTGTTAAGCTACATGGTTCTAAAAATTAAAATTTCCCCAACTATCATACCCTATTCAAATGCTTCCCCTTCGTCTCCCCCTGGCAGATATTTCTCGATGTTCATTAAATTGTTCATTATATTTTTATACTGTGGCAAAAAAACAAGACCTGCTAAATCTAAGATGCAGTTGCCTAGATCAGGAGGGGGTTTGGGATTACCAGACATTCTCACATTCTCCAGAGACAGTGTTCTTCCGATATATTAGCAGTAGCGCACGGAGCGAGGTTTTCTGAATACCCAGAAACCCCTCCTGGCAGACGAGAGAGCAGGCACTATGTTTTTTAAGCCCTGCCCAATCGTGGCAAAATGCCAATCGGGAGGAGGTGGAGCCAATATGATGCGATTCCATTAGAATTGTGTCATTTGGCCCCGCCCCCTCAAGAATGACCTGAGCGTGGCATGTTGCCTCAAGAGGGGCAGAGCTTAATAATATGTTGCCAGCCTGCCAGGTCCTGTCCCCAAGGTGTGTGTGTGTAATGTACCATGTGTGTGTAAATAAGTATATATGGGTGTGTGTGCGCATATGACATGTGTATGTGTGGTGTATAAATGTGTGTGTGTATATATGTATGCATCTGTAATATATATATAATATATATATATATATTAACACGGGGTATTGGAGTGAGGACTCCAGATAGGCAGGTACACGGTGAAGCAATGTCTTGTTAATGGCAGCAAACACTGCACCTCAGCATAGGTGGACATACTGTAGGCGTGGATACACACAGGCACATAACAGAAAATAAGCAAACAAACATAACTGTAAATGTCCCAGCACTCCTTGTGCTTAACAGTCAGCAGTTACAATATCTGTGGACCCACCAGGTCCTGGCACCCTAATGCTAACCACTAACCCTGGCCTATCGCCTGGCCAGCTTATCCGGCATCAAGAGCAAGGAGCATCAGGTGTGAGAGTTTTAATCCCTTCCTGTGCTCCAGTGATTATTCCAGCTGGGTCTGCTGTGAATACTTGGAATTCCACACCTCCACTGCTAATGCAGAACACACAGGCTTCACTCCAGCCTCCCTTGGAGAGAGATGATCCCACAGGAATGTGGGCAGCTCAGGTGAGAGACAACCCCTCTCACCACACATTCACCCCTTTCACTTTTCCAAGCTTGGGGAAGCGCACATATTCCTTGGTGACGGCTGACACCCTTCAGTCGTCTTACTTCCTCTAGAGAAGACGTCCATGTTTCTGTGTCGACTACCCAGCTGGTACTTCATTTCACCCTTCTCAGGCATATATCCTTTAATTTCCCTGAATGTGGCACGCTCTGACACAGGGCCCTATGGACCAAATTCAATAGTGTGAGATTTTAGAAAATGTGAGAAAATTGTCAAATTTTTAAACTCAGCCAATGTAATAAAGTGATTTTTGCTTACTAAGGCTTTCGCTCCTTTTCGCTGTTTTGCTGACACGGTGTCCGCCAGCGGAACTATTGTAGAACCAGGCGAACTAGAGCGGCCCCCAGGAACCTGAAGGGTGGTGGTTTCCAGCACATCCACGGCAACATCTGTACAGGGTATAACATCTCTGCCAATATTTTTGTCTGGCGTAACCGGGCAAAGTTTTGCTGATTTCTTTCCTCACACATTAATTGCGCAGAGGCTCTCTCTACAAAGAGGACTGGCTGTGCTTTTCCACTCTTCTCCCTTTTCCGAGGTAGGGCTTTGGAGACTTTACATTGGCGTTGTCTCTGTGGTTCCTTTTCGAGCTCAAGAAATCTGTGGAAATTGCGTCCCAATAGGATAGGATAGGGGAGCTTAGGACAAACCATGGCGACCACCTCATAAGTGCACCCCTTTATGGTGAGACACACTCGCAGAAATTTTCTGTGAATCCAGGAACGCAGAGTACTTTGACTAACCCTGGCACCATTTCCACTGCCCTGGACAAGACAGCCTCTGAGATCAGGGTTAGCTCACTCCCTGAGTCTACAATAGTTGGGAAATCTTGGCCATTCAGTAACAAAGTTTCCCACATTAACGGTGGTCTGGAATCCAGGGGTACCATCGTGCAAAAAGCAGGGTACATAGCGCCCATACTAGCAACCCCCACTCCATAGGCTCTGTTTTCCTGGGACAGTCCCACCTTATATGACTTGGCTTTCCGATCTCGTAGCAAACGACCCTGGCATCTTCAGCTATGTTACCTTCAGGAGGGGTGACAGTCGGGTCACAGGCCAATGGGGGTCCATTCCCTGGTTTCTTTTCTGGCATATTTCCTGCGGTCTCAGGACCTGATTCAGCAAGGATCGCTATTCTGCTAATACGCACGCTATGTAGTTGCTAATATCAGCGGTGAAATGCAAATGATTGCAATCGCATTGCGATCACAGCCTGACATAAAAACGCCAACTTCCCTGTATACTCGGGCAACATAGCAAAATAATCGGTAACATTGAGCAACATCAGACCCATACGCACAGTTAAGGCAGGTCAGACTTCACTCAAGAATTGCTAACTTCAGCCCCATCTATGAGGCCTCCTGCTGCGTATGGCCACGAAGTGGCTAATTTATGCATGCCCCTGCAATGCACTGGCACGCCTGCATTCACCCGACCACCCCTCCGTCACCACCCACAAACTGCACTTCCTGTCAATCACTCTGCTTTGAATCTGCGTAGACTCTGAAAATGCAGTTCCCATCGCAATTGCTAGTTTGAGCATGTGCACTGCGATGCATACACAATGCAAAATAATTGACCGACTGCATGCGTTTTGGCAACTGCATTCCTTGCTGAATCAGGCCCTCATACCTCTCCACAATGTACTTAATTCCTCTAGATTTTGAGGATCAGCGTGTATGACCCAGCACTGCATATTCCACCCTACGGTTCTCCCTCCGTCGTGCGCATGCGCAGTGGGGGAACATCGACCCGCTTGCGAGCGTCCTGCGCTCGCGAGCGGGTCTGAATGACGCCCTTAGATTGTTGACTTTGTATTACTAAGAGCTCATTCCTACCCCGGTTTTGAAAATAATAAAACAGATTTTCGGAAATAGCGGTATTAGCATGAAGTCGCACAGGCAACACCAGCAAAAGGTGCACATACAGACATGGCAGCATCCAACTCAGAATCAGACCATTTGTGTTTCAGTATTAATTAAATCAATATACAATCAAACCTTAGAAGCAGAGAGCAGTCGTACAAAGGAGGTCTGCAGCAATAGCTGTGCAGGTGGATCCAAGAACAATTCTACTGTACCTCATAGAGAGACCTCATGCTACGGTGAGCTGATAGGTGGTACTATACCAGCTGTACAGGTATGGTAAGCAGTGCAGTGAATGACTTTTGTTTGTTTTACTAAAAATTAGGGGTGTGCACCGGCCACTTTTCGTGTTTTGTGTTTTGGTTTTGGATCTGGATCTTTCTTCGTGTTTTGGATCTGGATTGGTTTTGCCAAAACCACCCTTCCGTGTTTTGGGTTCTGGGTTTTGTGTTTTGGATCTGTATTTTTTTGAAAAAAAGCATAAAAACAGCTAAAATCACAGAATTTGTAGGTTTTTCTGCTCCTATGCTATTATTAACCTCAATAACCTTAATTTCCACTCATTTCCAGTCTATTCTGAATACCTCAAACCTCACAATAGTGTTTTTATGTCCAAAAGGTTGCACCGAGGTAGCTGGATGACTATGCTAAGCGACACGAGTGGGCGGCACAAACACGTGACCCATCTAGGCGTGAAACTGCAGTGGCAGACAGGATGGCATTGAAAAACTAGGCCCCAAACTGTACATAATGCAAAGAAAAAAAAGAGGTGCAAGATGGAATTGTCCTTGGGCCCTCCCACCCACCCTTATGTTGTATAAACAGGACATGCACACTTTAACAAACCAATAATTTCAGCGCCAGGGTCTGCCACACAACTGTGGCTGAAATGATTGGTTCGTTTGGGCCCCCACAAAACAAGCTGGCAATTTATCTGTCCCTGCACAAACTGGCTCTACGGAGGCAAGATGTCATCCTCATCCTCCTCATCCACCGATTCCTCACCCTCTTCAGTGTGTACATCCTCATCCTCACAGAGTATTAATTCGTCCCTGCTGGAACCACAGGTCCCTCTGTACGTTCTGGAGGCTGGTCTCCCTGGAAGAGTTGATAATTCATTTTATGAACATCATCTTCTCCACATTTTGTGGAAGCAACCTCCTACGCCTTTCGCTGACAAGGTTCCCGGCTGCACTAAACACTCTTTCGGAGTACACACTGGAGGGGGGGCAACTCAGGTAAAATAGAGCCAGTTTGTACAGGGACCTCCAAATTGCTTCTTTTTCCTGCCAGTACAGGTACGGACTGTCTGACATGCCTACTTGGATGCTGTCACCGATGTAATCCTTTAACAGACAGACGCACGCTTGTCGTGCTGCTTTGAGGATGCAAGTGCGGCTACAGCCCACACAATTCACAAAGACAGAAAAAAGAAGAAGAATATTTTTATTGTTTGTGTAGCACACTTTGAGGGTGTCACCACCCTTTAACAGACAGACGCACGCTTGTCGCTGCTGCTTTAAGGATGCAGGTGCGGCTACAGCCCACACAATTCACAAAGACAAAAAAGAAGAATATTTTTATTGTTTGTGTAGCACACTTTGAGGGTGTCACCACCCTTTAACAGACAGACGCACGCTTGTCGCTGCTGCTTTGAGGATGCAAGTGCGGCTACATCGCACACAAGTCACAAACACATTAAAAAAATAGTTTTTTATTTTTTGGAGCACTTTGAGAGTTACACCACCCTTTAACAGACAGACGCACGCTTGTCGCTGCTGCTTTAAGGATGCAGGTGCGGCTACAGCCCACACATTTCACAAAGACCGAAAAAAAAAGAACAATATTTTAATTGTTTGTGTAGAACACTTTGAGGTGTCACCACCCTTTAACAGACAGACGCACGCTTGTCGCTGCTGCTTTAAGGATGCAGGTGCGGCTACAGCCCACACAATTCACAAAGACAGAAAAAAGAAGAAGAATATTTTTATTGTTTGTGTAGCACACTTTGAGGGTGTCACCACCCTTTAACAGACAGACGCACGCTTGTCGCTGCTGCTTTAAGGATGCAGGTGCGGCTACAGCCCACACAATTCACATAGACAGAAAAAAGAAGAAGAATATTTTTATTGTTTGTGTAGCACACTTTGAGGGTGTCACCACCCTTTAACAGACAGACGCACGCTTGTCGCTGCTGCTTTAAGGATGCAGGTGCTGCTACAGCCCACACAATTCACATAGACAGAAAAAAGAAGAAGAATATTTTTATTGTTTGTGTAGCACACTTTGAGGGTGTCACCACCCTTTAACAGACAGACGCACGCTTGTCGCTGCTGCTTTAAGGATGCAGGTGCGGCTACAGCCCACACAATTCACATAGACAGAAAAAAGAAGAAGAATATTTTTATTGTTTGTGTAGCACACTTTGAGGGTGTCACCACCCTTTAACAGACAGACGCACGCTTGTCGCTGCTGCTTTAAGGATGCAGGTGCGGCTACAGCCCACACATTTCACAAAGACCAAAAAAAAAAGAACAATATTTTAATTGTTTGTGTAGCACACTTTGAGGGTGTCACCACCCTTTAACAGACAGACGCACGCTTGTCGCTGCTGCTTTAAGGATGCAGGTGCGGCTACAGCCCACACATTTCACAAAGACCGGAAAAAAAAGAACAATATTTTAATTGTTTGTGTAGCACACTTTGAGGGTGTCACCACCCTTTAACAGACAGAAGCACGCTTGTCGCTGCTGCTTTAAGGATGCAGGTGCGGCTACAGCCCACACAATTCACATAGACAGAAAAAAGAAGAAGAATATTTTTATTGTTTGTGTAGCACACTTTGAGGGTGTCACCACCCTTTAACAGACAGAAGCACGCTTGTCGCTGCTGCTTTAAGGATGCAGGTGCGGCTACAGCCCACACATTTCACAAAGACCAAAAAAAAAAGAACAATATTTTAATTGTTTGTGTAGCACACTTTGAGGGTGTCACCACCCTTTAACAGACAGACGCACGCTTGTCGCTGCTGCTTTAAGGATGCAGGTGCGGCTACAGCCCACACAATTCACAAAGACAGAAAAAATAACAATATTTTAATTGTTTGTGTAGCACACTTTGAGGGTGTCACCACCCTTTAACAGACAGACGCACGCTTGTCGCTGCTGCTTTGAGGATGCAGGTGGAATCTAGACGGGATTTGGAACCGAGGACACACTACCTCCATCAATTGTCTAAATCCCACTGCACTAATGTCGGATACCGGATGCACGTCTAACACCAACATAGCAGTCAAGGCCTCAGTTATACGTTTTGCTTCAGGATGACTGCTGTCGTACTTCATCCTCATCGCTAGGGACTGTTGGAGGGTCAATTGTTTAGTAAAAGTAGTGATGTTCCTACTTCCTCTCTGGGATGATGAACAACTCCTAGCAGCAGCAACAGCACTAGGAGGAAGTGGTTCTTGATCTTTCCCTATTTTATTTTTATCGGAGAAAGTTTGGTCCTCCATTTATGTTATATTGATATATATACGTGCGGCTAAAGCGCACACAAACACAGAAAATATTTTTTTATTTTTGCTGGAGAGTAGTGCACTTTGTGGGTTACACCACCCTTTAAGAAATGAGCCAGCCAGCTCTTTACTTATGGGACACAGGCACACGCTTGGCGCTGCTCCTTTGTTGATGCACGTGCAGCCACAGTGCACACAAGTCACAAACACAGAAAATATATATTTTTTTGGTTTGGAGTGTACTTTGGGGGTTACAGAACCCTTTAACGGTCAAGCCAGCCGGCCCTTTACTTATGACACAGGCGCACGCTTAGCACTACTTTGTTGATGCACGTGCGGCTACTGCGCACACAATTCACAAACACAGAAAATAATTTTTTTTTTGGTTTGGACTGGAGAGTACTTTCGGGGGTTACAGCACCCTTTAACGGTCTAGCCAGCCGGCCCTTTACTTATGACACAGGCGCACGCTTGGCACTACTTTGTTGATGCACGTGCGGCTACTGCGCACACAATTCACAAACACAGAAAATAATTTTTTTTTTGGTTTGGACTGGAGTGTACTTTGGGGGTTACAGCACCCTTTAACGGTCAAGCTAGCCGGCCCTTTACTTATGACACAGGCGCACGCTTGGCACTACTTTGTTGATGCACATGCGGCTACTGCGCACACAATTCACAAACACAGAAAATAATTTTTTTTTTGGTTTGGACTGAAGTGTACTTTGGGGGTTACAGCACCCTTTAACGGTCAAGCCAGCCGGCCCTTTACTTATGACACAGGCGCACGCTTGGCACTACTTTGTTGATGCACGTGCGGCTACTGCGCACACAATTCACAAACACAGAAAATAATTTTTTTTTTGGTTTGGACTGGAGTGTACTTTCGGGGGTTACAGCACCCTTAACGGTCAAGCCAGCCGGCCCTTTACTTATGACACAGGCGCACGCTTGGCACTACTTTGTTGATGCACGTGCGGCTACTGCGCACACAATTCACAAACACAGAAAATAATTTTTTTTTTGGTTTGGACTGGAGTGTACTTTCGGGGGTTACAGCACCCTTAACGGTCAAGCCAGTCGGCCCTTTACTTATGACACAGGCGCACGCTTGGCACTACTTTGTTGATGCACGTGCGGCTACTGCGCACACAATTCACAAACACAGAAAATATATTATTTTTTTGGTTTGGACTGGAGTGTACTTTCGGGGGTTACAGCACCCTTAACGGTCAAGCCAGCTGGCCCTTTACTTATGACACAGGCGCACGCTTGGCACTACTTTGTTGATGCACGTGCGGCTACTGCGCACACAATTCACAAACACAGAAAATATATTATTTTTTTAGCACTTGGGGGGAGCACCCCTGATGGACAGAGCACCCCCTGGACAACACTACAGCACCCCTTTAGGACTGGGACACTGCACAGGACTTTGGAGTGGACACAGCCCCTATGGAGAACTGACTGCACAACACAGTCCAGCCAGCCCCTATGGACTTTGAAGTAGTGGACACAGCCCCTATTAACAACAGCAGCACAGCACAACACAGCCAGCCCCTATGGACTTTGAAGTAGTGGACAACAGCAGCACTACACTACACTACACTACACAGCCCTAACTCCCACCCTCCCTCTTCACTGTCCACAGCCGAGTGAGAAAATGGCGCCGACGCGGGTACCTTATATAGGATCCAAAACCCGCGAGACTCGGAAGGCGGGATGATGACGTTTTGCCTCGATTTCAGATCCGAGTCAGGCGGGAAAAGTCGAGCCTGATTTGGATCGGACTCGGATCGGGGGGGCTCGGGGGGGTTCGGATTTCAGAAATCCAAACCCGCTCACCCCTACTAAAAATATCAGAAAGCCCACAGTGGGGTTTTCAGGCTTTCGCTAACCACCATGTTATTCAGTTGAACAATATGCAGATCCTACAGTAGAAGAGCTTTCATAAATACATTTTATGACATCCTTCAGATGAAAAAAAAAACAAAACAAGATTTAATATCAGCTCAAGGCAAACATCCTCCGTGAGCTGAATAGTAGAGATGTAAGGAAGGACAGACGATTACCTCATAAGATATAAAGTACAGTAAAGGTCTAAAATGGAACCGCAACCACAATGTGTTTTTGCACTTAGTTGTGTCTAGGAAAGAGGAATGCTTACTGTATGTTAAACATAGTTTTATGTTATAATTCTATATAAGCTTTGGGCAATCTCAGGATCGTGTCTGTCACCTCCTTGCCTGATTCCTGTGTGATAAGAGATCTCTGGGAGAAAATATAGGATATCACAGGAAGGGAAGACAAACAATATCAATATACGACAGCCCCCCAAAGGATAACTGCGTAAAAAAAACTAAAAAAAAGTGAGGAACACCCCAAAAAAGCACTTTAAAAATGGGCGTGAAAAAGTGCAACGTGGGGGTACAAACTTAAAAACTAGCGAAATAGTCTTTGGGGGGGGGGTCTGCAAGTATGGGTGAGGTGTTTTTTTGATTGCATTTTTTAAATTTCTTATAACTTCACTTTGGCAACTTTTAAATATGCTAGCACCCATTTTCAAGTTCCCCAAATTTGCCAGGACTGCTTACAGTATTTTCTCCTAAAAATACTGCTTTATGCCATTCTTCACCACTTGTGCAAAGACGCTAATTAGTGCAATTGTGCAAATTTAAGTACCCCAAACAGTTTCTTTAGGACTAATCTGGCACTACTACATTGATTCCCAATGTTTCAGCATCTTTTGGGGGGGTTCAAGATGATTTCCGCAGTTCTCTGTTTTCACATCTTTTGGAACTGAATAGGGTGAATCGCGGGTATGCGCCCGATAAGTTTCCACGGCTAAAATAAGCGATGTAGGCGAAAACTCCAGCAGGTGAAACTTTATCGCGTATGCGAAACTAATTGAATACGGGCCTATGACGTAATGTCCTGGGCTAAAATGTAGTTTCCATAAGATAAGTTTAATTTTAAAGTCCCTTTTGAGTGTCTACTCTTGTAAATATATACACACACACGGTACACGGTACAGTGAACAGCATATTTAGGGAAGAATTAATGGCCTCATGGGCCTGGGGCTGAAATTGTTCAAGGACCCATACTGAGACGGGTAGGTGCTGTGTGGGTGTGGCCGTAGCCACGTGGTTGTTTACTCCCCCTACACGATTAGCCCCACTGTCTCTCTAAATGCATAAAAATTGCAGGATTTTTTGTGAAAAAACTAGAAATACTATTGTAATACTTGATTAATAATAATAATAATATTGTAAAATGATTTATGGACAACTTTGTGGCCAGCTAGGTAGCTGGTCGTCAACATGCTGTCATGATTATGGGCCTAATTTTATGTTTAGGCCTGGAGCTGTTGCTTCATCCACCTCATTGTTAGTCTGGTATTGAGCATATTATACAGCTGCATATTCGGCCAGAATATCACGAAACGGGATGTAGTTATGTGACCTGCAAAATGCTGGCAAAAAATGTATGATAGGCGTCAACATACCGCCGCCTATCATAATCCCAATGCTGGAATCCAGGACGACGCGTGGCCGAACGAGGCAAGTGCGGGGCACCTGACCTGTTAGCCGAGGGGGGGGTTAGGTTTAGGGTAGTTAGCGGGGTTAGCGTTAGTTTCTGGGGGGGAGGTTAGGGCTAGGCACCCCCCCTGGAGGTTAGGTTTAGGGAGCGGTAAGGGGGGGTTAGTGTTAGGCACCCCCGGGAGGAGGTTAGGGTTAAGCACCACCCCGGGAGTTTAGGGTTAGGCACCCCTAAGGGAGAGTTATGGTTACGGAGGGGAGGGTTAGATCACTTACCGGCCGCTGTCGGGATTTCCTGCTGTCGGGCTCACACTTCAATCCCATTCCCGCAAAACTTAAAACTATCCGATAATTTGGAATATCGGTCTCTATCAACGGTGTCCCATCCGACCGTTTCTCTATTTCAAATGGCACCAGGCAGGGCTGTCCTTTGTCCCTTTTGATCCTCGCTCGGGTAATAGAAACCCTAGCCTCCCTCACCCGGTTGGATCCTAGCATCCACGGAGTGCAGGTTGGGAATACCTCTTCTAAAATTGCCCTTTTTGCCGTCGACATTTTGCTTATGTTCACTAAACCTCGGATCTCTTTGCCCAACCTTTATAATCTACTGGACTGTTATGGTGTACTCTCCGGATATAAAATAAACTACTTTAAATCTGAGGCCATGCTTCTCCACACCCTCCGCCGGGACGCTGAAGCTCTTAAATCTACCTACAACTTTAAGTGGCAACAAAAAAAAATCAAATATCTTGGGAACTTCCTGACATCCCAATATGATTCATTGTATCAGGAGCATTTACCACAGCTTCTTACGAAGCTTCAAACGGATCTGGCCTCCTGGAAATGATTTATAATTCGTGGCTGGGCAGGATCATTGCAGTCAAGATGAATATTCACCCAAAATTGCTCTACCTCTTCCAGACCCTCCCAGTAGCAGTTCCCCTTACCCTCCTCCATAACCTTCAGAAATTTCTCAACCGTTTTATTTGGAATGGCAAATTCCTTCAGCTATCCTCGACTATTCTTAAAAGCCTATCTCCAGGGGAGGCAGAGGACTCCCTGATTTTAAGCTCTACTACCTGGCCTCACATTTTTCATTGTTTCCTCCTACTCTGGCTTTATATTGAATTCAACTTCGCAGACCTCTCTTCCCTGTGCGGCCTACAAAGGAAACACTGTCCTCCTCCCTCCAACCTTTACATTTCTCTTACACATATGGACTTAATACTCATTTAAATTTGCTATTACCTTCCATTTATCCCCTCCTACCCTTATATGGGATAATCTCAATTTCACCCCAGGTTTGCATGCGGCTTTCATGAAGTCGTGGATAGCAATGTCCCTTAAATTTCCTGCTGATATTAGCTCACAGGGGCTCTCGCTTTCTCTTTCAGACCTACAATTGCAATCTCCAGCCTAACCCCTAAATCTTTTTGAATATTTTCAAATACAGCACTTTTTAAGCTCCTTACCACAGGCTCTGCTTCTCTGCGACCTCACCTCCTTTGAACGACTCTGTAAACATTGCCCCATGTCCAAAGGGATGATCTCTCAAATTTACGGCATTCTCATCAATGTTGCTCTCCCTAATAATAATTCCCATGAATCCTCCTGGGAGATAGACCTCGGCCCCCCACCTGACAAGGAGGCTTGGGATGGCATGAGACTGGCAATTGCTAAAATCTCTATCTCCACTCACCTTAAAGAAATTATACTACCAGTGGTGCTATACCTCGGTACGGCTCTCCCATATGTTCCCCTCTGCTTCACCCCTCTGTTGGAGGAACGGTGACCTTCGGGGTACCCTAGCCCATATCTGGTGGACCTGCCCAGTCCTCAAACCTTTTTGAACCTTGGTTCATACTCTTCTGAATAATATATTTGATGCCCCGATTGCAAAGGACCCATGGACCTTCCTTTTAAGTTATCCCCCTCCTGATCTTAGTAAGCACTCTGTTAAATTGTTATCCTTCATCTTAGTCGCTGATAGAAATCTGAATGCCCGCAACTGGAAAAATCCTCTTCCACCGTCCATCTCTGCCCTAAAGTCATAAATCCGGCATATAGCAGAGATGGACCTACTATCTCCACGATAGAGGCCATATGTATTTTCAGGTGTGGGCTCCATGGCTTTCGCATAATGGCACTTCGCCACCTTTGATCTCCACACTCACTACCCATGTTTGACACATGCGCAGTGGATGGGCCTGCTACCCTTGCCTCGATTCTTCCTTGACAAACCTCCCTAACTAGATACTTTGTTGTTCTCCAAGTGGTACCTCTTTCCACCTTCCAATGCTTCCTGCCCAGTATCTGGCATTTTTTATGGTACCTTAATCCCCTTGGTAGTCTTGCCCCCCTCTACCAGCCCCTTCATATGCCACTTTTCTGTTCAGTTTTGGTTTATTGCCAACTATTTTATTTACAAATAGCTCATTTGTAATGCTCATTATACTAGTGTTTTTTCATGTTTGTTTCTGTGAGCTTTGTAAATAAAGAATTAAAAAAAAAAAACTTAAAACTATCAAATGTATGATGCAAGTGCCAACAGGCTACAAGTCCCGGGCGCCAGGATTACTACCTCTAGAAAGTCACCTTTTCCCTCAATGTGTGTGCATAATTATCACCAGGGATGGAGCCACAGAAATGCACTAATCATACAAGTAAATATTTATCTGCACCGCTAACACTAAGGGGTCTATTTACTAAAGTGAGACTTTTTAGAAGTGGAGATGTTGCCCATAGCAACCAATCAGATTCTACTTAACCTTTAACTAGCACCTTCCACAGGATAATAGCTAGAATCCGATTGGTTGCTATGGGAAACATCTCCACTTCTAAAAACTCTAATTTTAGTAAATTTACCCCTAAGAGCACTGGAGAGAGATCACTTAATTCAATACAAAGTTTGTTCTATAAAATATAAATATAAGAATTTCTCCAACTGGATTTCTCACTGAGGTGAAGAGGGGTCTCATATGGCTTGGTTATGGGGCTGTTATATTTTTCCTTTATAGTCTATTAATAGACAACGTTGCTGGAACCTATAAGTGGTAGTAGACTTCAGTATCTATTTTAATATTTAACATTTCTTAACATATAATATATGATTGTAAAACTATAAAACAAGATATCATTTAAAATATATTGATAGGTAAAGGAAGAAGGCATGTAGAGGTACAAAAAGGTATTTGGAGAGACACACAGGGTTGGCACTGGGGAGACACGTATTGGCAGGGCCAGATTAATAATGGGGCGGATGGAGCTACAGCTCCAGGCCTCCACATAAAAAATAGGCCCATAGTTATGACAGCATGTTGACTGGCCATCTACCATAAATCATAAGTAGTAAAATTGTATTTCTATTTACCACACAAAATTAAGCTTATTTTTACTTTATATATTTAGGGAGACATAGGGGCTGAGAGAATAGGGGTGTACATGCCCACATGGCATTGGCCACACCCACACAGCAATGGTCACACCTTTCTGCTTTTCATAATAGGCCCTTGATCATTTTCAGCTCCAGGTTCATGTAGCCCTCAATCCGGCCCTGCGTGTTGCGTTGGTCGTGTGGAGACACATTGGTATGGTGCTGGAGACAACCCTGGAGAGACACAGTGGAATGGTGCTGGAGACACACATGTGGTACCGCTATTTGGAGTAGATGAAAAAGCTGCGGCACAGTAATCTTTAGTAAGACACCAATTCTAAAGAAACCATATTATAGATATATATGGTACCAAAATTAGCGAATATATTTTACAAATATAAAATTGTTTGATCAGGGAAACTCACATTTTGCCTTGCCCCAAAACTTTTGTTACTATGTAAGTCTGGTTGAACCTTTGTTGCATGATGATGATATTGGCTTTATTCCTACAGGTGCCTTCTGGACCATGTGGTCTAAATAGCGAATACTGACTGAAGACACCTGATTCAGACCCGCTCGCCTCACTGAAGTTCAGTCGCTCTGGGGCTCGCTACAAGATGGGGCGTCTGTCGATGTTTATTGAAAGCTCGCCCTGTTTTGGCGGGGAGGGGGGGGTGGCTGCACAAACGCAGGCGTTCCCTTAGGAATGCCTGGCGTTTGTGGGCAGCCCTTACTGACATCACTCGTGATGTCAGTAGTGGACTTCCTGCTCTATTAGAGCAGGAAGTCCACTCGGGCTTGCGGGAGCTGAGACCCTACCACAGGGTCTTGTCGCAAGCCCGATGGTCGCGATAATCGCGACCATCGCCAGGCCGCTCGCACAAGCTGTGGGTGGTCACCCACAGCTATGCGAGCGGCCTGGAGACGGAAAAAAGCCCCCCCAAAAAATGCCCTGATTCAGAGCGAGCGCTCGCAAACAGCGAGCGCCTCTGAATCAGGCCCCCGTCTGTACAGGGAGGAACAATTTTTTCAGAGATTCCCCACAGAAAAACCAGCATATAGGTAAGGTGTAGTTTAATGCAGTACACACAAAAACAGTATAAATTTGCTGTCTACTCACTGGAGAGTGGGACTAGGGGCATGCCCAGTAGCTACTGGAGCACTGGGTATGCACCCAGGGTGATGAAAATAGGGGAATTAGCTGGTGGGCATGGCATTTCATGCAAGGACCACGCACCCTATTCCAGGCGCACGCCTTTCGGCACGCACAAAACTCCTGTTCCGCCCTTCTGGAAAGCCGACTTAGGGCCGCTTTCAGAAAAATTTTCCAGGGCCACTTAAAATTCCCAATCCGCCCTTTCGAGTGATCCATACTATGGTTACGTTATAAAATAAAGTCAGCTTGAGATTTAAACATCAGGCAGGTGCAGTATATAGAGAACATAATTACTTTATAAGGGACAGTACCAACTACATACTGTACAAGTGCTTCATAAAGTAAGAAGGGGGCAGTATGTACAGAATATAACTATGTTACAAGGTGGGCATGTCTATAATGGCTGTGGCCAATTAGCTCTTCTGACCCTGATTTAGTGTCTTTACGTAATTCTAGAATTATACCCAGCTATAAACGGGGTAAGAACATCAGAGATATTGTCATGAAGACAGATGTTGGAAGGTTTAAAAAGGTCCCCACTCATTTCTTAAGTCTCAGCAACGGATGTTTCAAATGTTTAGGCTGCAGAAGTTGTAACTAGCTTTCTATAGGTGATGAAATATCGCATCCCTTTTCAGGCAGAAAATATAAGATTAAGAGCCCGTTAACGTGCAGCTCAAAATTTGTTATTTATGTCATCATATGTCCCTGCGGTTTGTATTATGTGGGGAAGACCGAATGCCAGTTTAAGATCAGAATGGCCCAACACAGACTAGCTATTCGTACAGCTCTACAGTCAGGAACAGGGGCCAAACCAGGGGCCCGTCATTTTGCTGAATTCAAACACCACTGAGATATAAAATCGTGGAGCACGTTCCTGAATCCCAGAGGGGGAGCAACAGATCCAAAAGATTGCTCCTATTAGAGTCCTGTTAGATTTTTCATTTGGACACATTACACCCTAGAGGTCTAAATGAATCCCTGGGGTTGATCAGTTTAATATAAGATTATATAGTTTTAAACTATACATTAATTACTTTTCTCAATTTTTATCGACTTGGTTTTGTTTATGTAACAGTCATAGTTGGTATTTTGTAGAGACGAGCGGGTTCGGTTCTGAGAGAACCGAGCCCACCCAAATTTTGCAGATCCGAGTCGGATCCAAGGAGGCTTGGAGTTTCCCGCCTTACTCGGATCTCAAAACCGAGCCAAAACCACAAAGTCGAAAATCTTGTGGTTCGCGAGCTTACTTCTCTATGATCAATGTAGTATATAGGGACCATGCGGCGGACGCCATTTCACTCCGGCTGTGGAGACTGAACAGGGAGGGTGGGTAGTGTAGGGCTGGGAGAGTGGTGCTGTGTCCTGCGTCCTGGGTTGGTGCACTGCTGATCCATTCTGAGCTGGTGCTCTGCTATCTGCTGTGTCCTGGGGTGCTGCAGTGCTCATCCATTTTGGGCTGGTGCTCTGCTGTCTGCTGTGTCCATCTGGGCCCAAGTTCTGAACTCTCAAAAAAAAAAAATTATATATTAGTTAAAAAAAAAGCGTCTTTTAGTGTAATATTTTTCTGTGTGTGTGTGTTAGGCTTAACCGCACAAGATCCAGCCAGCAACGCAAGTTGCAACCTAGTGCTGCCCGACTCCAGTCGTGATCAATCGCTGCTCTGGACCCAAGTTCTGGACCATAAAAAAAATGTAACTTTTTTTCTTTTTAGCTTTAACTGTCTCTGTGTGTGCATGTTAGGCTTAACTGCACAAGATCCAGCCAGCAATGGAAGTTGCAACCTAGTGCTGCCCCACTCCAGTCGTGATCAATCGCTGCTCTCGGCCCAAATTCTGGAGCATAAAAAAAAAATATATATATTGGGCCAAATGTAATAGGGTGAGAGTTTAGAAATGTGAGAGAAAACGGTCACATTTTTATATTCAACCAATGTAATAAAGTCACAGAACATGCAAACTTGCATGTGTTTCAGACTCAGAAAACTCTCAAGATTAAAACTCTCATCCAGGTGTTTGCTGTATTGAAAATCAAACTCGATCAATGTATTAGTGTGAGAGTTTTACTGCTAAACTCTCACATTTTGTAAACTCTCACCCTATTACATTTGGCCCATTGTCTTTTTTTTGTCAATTTTTTTTCGTGTGCGTGTCAGCCACACCTGGCTGTCATGGTCATCGGCGTAGGTGCACAGGGGTGCTGTGCTCCTGTCTGTCGAGGAGCTGCTGCCCAAAATAATAGCTGCGCAGGGGTGCTGTGCTGCTGTCTGTCAAGGGGCTGCATGAATATTGCAATGAAAACTTTTTTTTCTAAGTTATTGGGTTACAAAAAGTTGTTTTCTGTTTAAATCTTAAACATAGCAGAAATGTTATCCTAACAGCTTATAAAGTTATATGCTCTAAAAAACTAAAACATATATTTATTTACAAACCTATATAGAGTAGACATCCTAAATTCTAAAACTGTTCTATTCAAAAATGTAAACAAAAGTCAGGAGAGGCCTCAGAGAACATGAAAATAGATGCTGTAGGTGCTGAACTTCAAGGGATTTCTCCATCATGTTCTGCAGTGTGGAAAGGTTTCATTCACATGTTTTCTAGAAAGCAGTTCAAAGTTACAGCCTTCAAAGTGTCTGGCTTTAACACCCACCTTTGCTTGTAATAATATTTGGTAATTCCTGGCAAAGGATTCAACTGTCTGGAATCTGTCTGGGAATTCATGGATCGTATTTACCTGAATGCACTAAGACATCCAGTGATTCTGTCACTGTGTTCTGTAGCAGACTTTATTCCTACCTGAATTGCAAACTGAAATACGGAATAGTAAGCACAGACAACATGGAGGTCTTTGTTATTCCGCTGCCTGCATGCCTACTAATACCTCCCAGACTACATACACTGGGGGGACCAGGTCTTGATAATGACCATCCCCATCTGTTACTAGACCTTCTTCTTCCAAACCATCCATCCTGTACTTCCTGTAGAAAAATGGGTGAGCAGGGTACAGAAAGAGGAGCTAGATGTCCCCGATGACATTTTTTTTCATCTATAATAGATGATGTGGAGAGATAAGAGCTTCAGATGTTGGAACAGGGGCTCCCACCTATTTGGCTTCCCTCCAGAGAACAGAGATCTGTTCCTCAGGAAGTGTCTATGCCTGAGCTGATAGGTAGGTAGTCTCTGGCTGTTGGTAAACACCCTTCAGGAGATGGCAACCCAAAATAACAACAACTATAATAATAATAATGTGTCCACTGATAATGATAACTAGCCTGATCCCTTAACAGCAACATATCCCATATGGCCAACTCATAACATGACACCCAGTTTGCAGCCTCCTCTTCCTTATGACACTAATCCAGTCGCCATGGTTGATCAATCAGCCATGTGTGGTCCACCCAATTTTTGGCCTTCTACATTCTAACATATTCACATATCTAAGACGTGGACAGTGGCAGTTTGAAGGCCACTAACTGTTTTTTTTTAATGTCCCTGTACAGGTTGGGTAATTCAGTTACAGAACAGAAGGTTTGCAAAGGATTATTTAAGTCAATTGTTTATTTATTTTTGGAAAGCATGCTTCCTGGTCCCCTTCTGGGATGGCGCTCAAGAAAGAATTCCCAAGAAAGACACAACGAAGACTTAAACCTTAAATCTGAAAAGTTGCATTTAATGCTCTGTTCCGCTTGTTCACATATCTCATATGGTTAAGTGGACAGTGGGAACAACGGCAGTTTGAAGACCACTAACTAAATCTGTTTTTTTTTAATGTCCTTGTACAGGTTGGAAAATGCCTTTACAGAACAGAAGGTTTGCAACAGATTTTTTAAGTCAATTGTTTTTTGGAAGCACTCTTCATGGTCCCCTTCTGGGATGAAAATCTACTCCTAGCCGCAGAAGCAGGCACAGGATTCTCAAGAAAGACAATGTAAGGCCTTAAATCAGGGACAGCCAACCTCGGTCCTCGAGATTTCACGTTTTCCAGATGACCTAGCTGGTGCACAATTATAGTCATTACTCACCAAAACATTTAGAAAGATCCACAGGTGGAGTTAATTATTATAGTTTTGATTCTGTGAGGAGACCTGGAAAATATGCACTGTTAGCAGCTCTCGAGGACCAGGGTTGGCTACCCCTGCCCTTAAATCATAGATCTTATACTTGACCACATATCTGTGCTGGTTAAGTGGCACATTGAGGCCACTAACTATGTTTTTTTATGTCCCTGTACAGGTTGGGAAATGCCTTATAGAAGGTTTGCAAAGCATTATTTAAGTCAATTGTTCGGTTTTTTTTGGAAAGCACTCTTCCTGGTCCTCTTCCGGGATGAGAAAATCAACTCCAAGCAGCAGCAGCCATGCTCAAGTATTCTTCTGTAGCAAAGACTGATGTAAATGTACTGTATCACATTTTTTTGTAAATGCCTCCTCCCCTCCCCTTCTCCCTCATAAATTTTCTTTTGAATCAAAAAACTAAATTAAATTTAGTACCAATCAACCCTTCCTATCCCTGCCCTACCTTCAACTACATACATACTCCAACTCCCTCAGGCCTCTCTTGAATAATAATAGTGTTTCCTGATGTGCCATGTTTGAAGTTGAACTCCCATGTGTTTGTGCCGTCCACTGCTGCAACTTAGCTTAGTCAGCCAGCTATCTTGGTGCAAATTTTGGGCCTAAACAAGATGAACAAATCAATATTGTGAGCTGTGAGGTGGTCAAAATTGACTGCAAATGAGTGGAAATAAATGTTATTGAGGTTATTAATACTGTAGGAACAAAAAAGGCCCATTTTATGTGATTTTATCTGTTTTTTTTTATTTTTCAAGAAAAAATCCAGATCCAAAACCCAAAAATAAAATATGGAGGTGAGGTTTTGGCAAACCCAATCCAGATCAAAAACCAGGGGAGATCCAGATCCAAAACTAAAACACGGGGGTCGGCGCACATCTCTAGTATTTTGTAAAGAGATAGTTGGGGTTCCTCTTACATTGGATGTGGTTTATTATTAACACTGTATAGCTGTTTAATGTGTAATCATAAAATACAGTTTAGATATAAATAGGGAAGGAAGACTTTTTTACAATGAATATTTATTCTGGAAGTTCAGGAGTAATTTTTTTGGTTGAGTCCTGGTATGTCCCACACACTATTCTACATTATTTACATAATTTTTTCATATATATTTGTTTACACAGACATTTTTTTTTACACATACACTAAATTTTAGATGTTTGGTTCATATATATTTTTTTATATATATATTGTGATAGGATCATTGGTAAAGTGGTCTGTGGCAGGTACATTTGTCCCAGATTCCTGTCTTATGTGTTTTAAACCTCCAGGAGAAAGTCTGCAGTGTAGCAGGCTTGAGTCTCAGCTTTTTGAAATGCCGGTTTGGGACCTGGGGGTTGTGGGTGAGAGGAGAGGGAGGGCTCCACCCACGGCCACTCCAGGTTTTGGTTCTCTTAGCCTGGTAACAGGCTTGTTAGGGTTTCCACCGGAGAGTGGCCAATATAAGCCTAGTGTTTTGAGGGCTGATTGTCTCACCTGGGAGAGCAGACAGGGAGTTTGCTCAGAGACACTTGAAAACCTAACTGTGAGTGTTGTGCTGTGCCTTGGTTGCTGGTGAGGGCATTAGGCCCTGCCAGGTTCTGGTAGTGAGGGAACTACCTGTGAAGTTAGTGCCCTGACAGGGCTAGGATTTATGTTTATGTTTTCTTTATGTTATTTCTGACATTGTACAATAAAGACTGGCATCGACCAGCTTGTACTTGCATCCAGACTGGTGTGCTGCTTCCCTGCTGCTGTGGGTGTGTGTAAGAAAGGAGTCCTTCTACCCAGGAGAGGGACCCCCTAACCTGACTGTGTCACAATATGGTGGAGAATGCGGGCATTCACACACACTGAACTTGCAGCAAGAGGAAAACTTTTCATTTAAAAATTAAAGGGACAGACACCCAATTTGTGAGTGTGGAAATAACACTGTGTCCTTGGAGTCCCATAGAGGAGGCATCAGCCAATGCTCAGAGAGGCAAGGTTCAGCTTCCAATCTACACCCCAGGACAAAATGGAGGAAATTATTAAGGCCTTGCTCCAAGCTACAGCAGCTCAGCAGGAAGCTACCAGGGCTCAGCAGGAGACTAACAAACTTCAGCAGGAATCCGCCAGGCAACAAAAGGTCGCCATTGAGGAAACCCGCCAGGCCTTAGCGGAAAACAGCCAGGCCATAAGAGAGGTGGTACAGCACCTGGTCGCCCGGCCCAGAGATGTTAATACTGGTCCTCCCACCACCACTCACTCCGTACGAGCCAGTCACTTCCTCCAGAAGATGACTTCGGGCGATGATGTGGAGGCCTATCTCGCCGCATTTGAAAGAATGGCCGAAAGGGAGAGTTGGCCCCAGGAGCAGTGGGCAAGTCTGGTGGCACCTTTTTTGTCTGGGGAGCCACAAAAAGCATATTTCGACTTATGCCTGGCTGATGCCAAGGACTATAAAAAACTAAAACAGGAGATTCTAACTCGCTTGGGAGTCACCACCTTTGTTCGTGCCCAACGGGTCCACCGCTGGGAGTTCCATAGGGACAAGCCTCCACGTTCACAGATGCATGACCTCGTCCATCTGTCCTCAAAATGGCTACAGCCCGAGACGCTGACGGGACCACAGATCGTGGAAAGGGTCGTGATGGACCGGTACCTGCGATCATTACCTGTGACTCTGCGCAAGTGGGTGAGCCATGCAGACCCTAAGTCCGCGGACCAGTTGGTCGAGCTGGTGGAGAGGTACGTGGCGGCTGAGGAGCTGATGAGTATGCCCCACCGAGCCCCAATGGCGCACCGGCGAACTCCCACAGACACTGGTAAGACTGTTCCAGGGGAGAAGGGTGCTGGGCAGTGGAATGTACCTAAGACTGAGGGTGTAGAACCTGGAGACAGGCCTGCCAGGCCAGGAACGACTGACATTAATATGACTCAGTGTTTCCGATGTGGTGGCTTCAGCCATATTGCCGCTAATTGTTCACTTACAACTGAACCTATGCAATGTGATACTGCTCATGTCTACCGCAGGGGGTCTTTCTTTGCACAGATAGCCTGTACGGCTGACCGGCAGGCTGAGACTAATAAGCACATGTGTGTACTCACTGTAGATGGCAACCGAGTAGAGGCACTGTTAGACTCTGGTAGCTTGGTGACACTTATAAAAGCTGAGCTGGTGAACCCCTTGAGGCATACAGGGAAAACTGTTGGTGTGACCTGCATACATGGGGATACTCGATATTATATTACGGCCGAGGTGAACATCGAGACACCATGTGGCTCTGCTATAGTTTCTGTGGGTTTGGTGCATGGTCTGGTGTACGATGCAATATTGGGGAGAGACTTTGCTCACTTCTGGAAGTTGTGGGAAAGCCGTTTTGTTCCAGAGGTGAACAACCCCAATCCATTTGAGGAGGTTGTCGATGTAGTGGAGGAGGGAGTTTCTTCTGAGTCAGAGTTATTCCCTTTTTCTACTATGATTGGCGAACTAGAGAATGCGGAGCGTGACGGTGGCCCGCCAACTGATGTGCCTCCCATTGATGTGGGAAGTGTTGTTGGGCCAGGTGATCATCTGCCTGATTTAGAGGTCAGAAGAGAGGTCTTTGCCGTGGAGCAGTTGAATGACCCTACTTTGGTAAAAGCCAGGGAGAATGTAAAAAGTAGTTGATGGTAAACCCGTAGACCCTGATAGTCCTTTGTCCTATCCCCACATGGCAATGTGTCAGGATTTGTTATATCAGGTGACTAAGAAGGGGGAAGATATTGTGGAACAACTAATAGTTCCCAAAGCCTACAGAAGAACAGTGTTGGATCTGGCCCATGGTCATATAACGGCAGGCCATCTAGAGGTAGAGAAAACCACTGAGCGAATAATGCAGAGGTTTTTCTGGCCCGGGCTTCATAAAGAGGTGTCTGACTTTTGCGCATCCTGCCCTGAGTGTCAGTATCATGCTCCCAGGCCACATTTTAAGGGTCCACTAGTTCCACTGCCTATTATAGAGGTGCCGTTTGAAAGAATAGCGATGGATTTGGTTGGACCCTTAATGAAGTCTGACCAGGGTACACCGTTTATGTCAAAAGTCATGAAAGAGTTATGTCGCCTGTTCAAAATTGAACAGTTAAGAACTTCGGTTTATCACCCCCAAACTGATGGGCTGGTCGAGAGGTTTAACAAGACGTTAAAACACATGCTTAGGAAAGTGGTCGACAAGGATGGTAGGGATTGGGATTACTTATTGCTGTATTTATTGTTGGCCATAAGAGAAGTTCCCCAGTCCTCCACCGGGTTTTCACCCTTCGACTTGTTGTATGGGAGACACCCAAGGGGGTTACTAGACATTGCCAAAGAGACATGGGAGGGGCAGTCTAGTCCTTACAAAACCGTGATTGAGTATGTTTCTCAAATGCAGGAGAGAATTGCTGCGGTAGTGCCGATAGTGAGAGAGCACCTGGAACAGGCTCAACAGGCACAGCAGAGGGTATACAACCGCAATGCTCGGTTATGCAGCTTTGCTCCTGGGGACAGAGTGTTAGTATTGGTTCCCACTGTGGAAAATAAACTTTTGGCTAAATGGCAAGGGCCCTTTGAAATCTTAGAAAGAGTGGGGCAGGTCAATTACAAAGTTTACCAGCCGGGGAAAAGAAAGCCGGAACAGATATACCATATAAATCTGTTAAAGCCCTGGAAAGATAGAACGGCACTGTCGGCCGTCCGAGCCCCTCCAGTAAATCCAGGGCCCTTAGTTCCCGAAGTGACAGTGGCAAAAACCCTGTCGGCAATTCAACAACAAGAGGTCAAGGAGTTTCTGATCAGAAATAGGGTGCTGTTCTCTGACGTACCTGGGAAAACCTCGGTCATTAAACATGACATCATCACTGACCCAGGGGTTAAAGTTAATCTAAAGCCCTATAGGTTACCAGAAGCACAAAGAGAATCGGTGTCGAAAGAAATTAAAAATATGCTAGAGTTAGTGGTTATTGAAGAATCACATAGTGAATGGTCAAGTCCCATTGTGTTGATTCCAAAGCCCGACGGGAGTGTGCGTTTCTGCAATGACTTCCGAAAGTTGAACAGTGTTTCAAAATTTGATGCCTACCCGATGCCAAGAGTGGATGAATTGATTGAGAGACTAGGGACGGCAAGGTATTTAACCACTCTTGACCTAACCAAAGGGTATTGGCAAGTACCGTTAACCAAGAGCGCCAAACAAAAGACAGCTTTTTCAGCGCCAGAGGGCTTGTTTCAGTACAAGATGTTGCCCTTCGGGCTACATGGGGCACCTGCTACCTTTCAAAGAATGATGGACAGGATTCTTAGGCCTCATAGACGGTATGCGGCTGCTTATCTGGATGACGTGGTCATTCATAGTCCTGAATGGCAGTCTCACTTACCCAGGGTACAAGCAGTTTTGGACTCCATCTATAAGGCAGGTTTGACAGCCAACCCCAAAAAGTGTTGTCTAGGCATGGAGGAAGTAAAATATCTGGGATACACCATTGGCAGAGGCCTGATAAAGCCTCAACTCAATAAAGTTGATGCCATACAAAACTGGCCACGGCCTCTGAATAAGAAGCAGGTGAGAGCCTTCTTGGGAATTACGGGGTACTACAGGAGGTTTATACCCAACTTTGCCACCATGGCAGTCCCACTGACTGACCTGACCAAAGGCAAACAAAAAGTCATGGTAGAATGGAGTCCTGAGGCGGAGAAAGCTTTTCAGGAGTTGAAAGTAGCGTTGTGTTCCCAACCAGTCCTGATGACTCCTAATTTTGACAGGGAATTCATAGTACAAACCGATGCATCAGAAGTAGGTATAGGAGCGGTCCTGTCCCAGAACAAGGAGGGTGAGGAATACCCTATTTTCTATCTAAGCAGAAAGTTGAATGTACATGAGAGAAACTATGCCACAGTGGAGAAGGAGGCGTTGGCCATAAAGTGGGCGTTAGAGGCTCTCAGGTACTACTTGGTTGGAAGAAAGTTCAAATTGATCACTGACCATGCCCCTTTGAAGTGGATGTCCGAAAATAAAGACAGTAATGCTAGAATTACGAGACGGTTCTTGGCGTTACAAACTTTTAAATTTTCAGTGGAACACAGGCCAGGAAGCCAGCTGGCCAATGCTGACGCGTTGTCACGCGTTCATTGTTTGGGGGCTTCAGTTGTTCCACCCCACAGTTCGAAACAAAGGGGGGGATATGTGATAGGATCATTGGTAAAGTGGTCTGTGGCAGGTACATTTGTCCCAGATTCCTGTCTTATGTGTTTTAAACCTCCAGGAGAAAGTCTGCAGTGTAGCAGGCTTGAGTCTCAGCTTTTTGAAAAGCCGGTTTGGGATCTGGGGGTTGTGGGTGAGAGGAGAGGGAGGGCTGCACCCACGGCCATTCCAGGTTTTGGTTCTCTTAGCCTGGTAACAGGCTTGTTAGGGTTTCCACCTGAGAGTGGCCAATATAAGCCTAGTGTGTTGAGGGCTGATTGTCTCACCTGGGACAGCAGACAGGGAGTTTGCTCAGAGACACTTGAAAACCTAACTGTGAGTGTTGTGCTGTGCCTTGGTTGCTGGTGAGGGCATTAGGCCCTGCCAGGTTCTGGTAGTGAGGGAACTACCTGTGAAGTTAGTGCCCCGACAGGGCTAGGATTTATGTTTATGTTTTCTTTATGTTATTTCTGACATTGTACAATAAAGACTGGCGCCGACCCGCTTGTACTTGCATCCAGAGTGGTGTGCTGCTTCCCTGCTGCTGTGGGTGTGTGTAAGAAAGGAGTCCTTCTACCCAGGAGAGGGACCCCCTAACCTGACTGTGTCACAATATTTACACTATATAAGAAATTGTTTAGGTATTTTTTATATAGGCTGGGTACTGTATCATTAGCACTTTATTACAGTGATATTCTGTATCTTAAACGTTTTCTAGCACAGTTTTTATTATTACTTTATATTTATTCATCCGTCATTTAGATTTTTGCATGTTTGTATTTTGATAAGCTCAATATGTGTGTTGTTGTTTATACAGTGTCTCCATGGTCACAGCGCCAGGGGCCCGTTGCATTACTCCGGCCGGATGTGAGGTACGTTCCCGGAAGTGCCTAGACGGACGCTGCAGGCAATGGGGCCATGGACAGCGCTGATTGGGGAAATCTTATGGGTAAGTGTATAAATATGCTAATATATATATTTATATATATATATATATATATATATATATACACACACACATACACACTGTATATGCACCACTTGCATTGCAACATGGTTTGTCCAGTTACCCCCTTTTGTTGCTTTGCTCCCAACTCCGAATAATCCCCATGGTTTGGCATTGCCTTTCGTACTATAAATGTGGGTAATTTTCCATTCAATTAAAAGAATATTTAGTTTTCCTTTACCTGTCGAATTCCCAATTAAGGATATTTCTTATTTGATTAAAAAGAAGAAACTTTGGTTTGACTTTTCCTTTAGGACCTACTCTATGGAATTTTGTGGCATCATACAAATAAACAATGTTGATTACAAACTAAAGACATTTCCCTTTAGAATAGTAACAAAATACCAGAATCCCATTGGATTATGAGGGCGTAATATAATTATTAATGAGGGTATTGGTGAGTATTTAATTTACTTCAATTTTATGTTTGAATGACATGAAAGATCAGAGCATTTAAAAAGAGAAAAAAGTAACATAGAAAGAATATAGATCAACAATAACAAGAAACAAGGCACAGGAAAGGTAGGGGAAAATAGGGAAGGCAAGGGTAGAAGTTAGTGAGGGAGATATGAGCTGAGGAGAACCTAGGGGCAATGACAAAAACAATGATAAGTTAGGCCTGCAAAGACCTAGTTGCACGCAATGAAGACAATCGTAAAAGACTTACAAGAGGCCTCTGGGCCACAGAGATAGGAGATGCTTTAAGAAGTTTCCTTGAATTCCAGCCAGGTAGCACAAAATAAATTTTTTGAAAACCAGTCTTTCAAAGATGGAGGGTAATGCAATTTCCAAAGGACCAGTATCACAGCTTTCACTGCATTATTGGAGGTGTCTCAGAGGAGACTTTTTATAGGCTTGGGAAGGAGCACAGGAGAGATAAGGAGGCCAGAATCCCTAGGAATATTGACCCCCAGAATCAACCCTACACATTTGATAACAGACTAACAGAGTGTGATTCCAGCATTGCCACCAAATGTGAAGAAAACTCCCGATAGCAGCGTTGCAACCTCCAACATTCATCAAGAGTCCCCGGGTACATTTTATGAAGCAAACTTGGGTATCTATAACACCAGTAAAGGAACTTAGAGTATCTCAAAGTATCTTAGAGTATCTCAAAGGTTGCAGAACTTAACGAGCCAGCATGGGTGTTTTGGAAGATTTTCTACCAGTCGATATAATTAACAACACCCTGTAGGTCCCTCTCCCAACCCATAGTAAAAGATGGGAGTGTGTAAAAAAGTTTTTTAATAATCAAAATATACAATGTGGAAAGAATATGAGAAGGTATCTGAGTGGAGAGACAAAAGAGGTAAAGGCTCTGTGTATGTCCTTCCAAGCAGTCGAAGAGGTTAGGAAGTGATGGAAATGCAAGTATTTCCAAAACTTGCAATGTGGTAAGTGCCAGGCTAAATGTACTGTATGTCAAAAAAAAAGGATGAACCCCTGAATGAGCATGCCAGTTGGCTGATCCAAAACACCTGCTTTGGTCAAAGTTTTAATAATTGGGGCATGAGAGCATTTAAAAAAGGATTTTAAAGGTGAAGATGGTGTGGAGGTATGTAAAAGTGACCAATTTTTTTTCAACAATGTACGATTGGTATCATGGTGAAATGATCTACATTTAGAAGCTTCAAGAGCCAAGGGATAATCTCAATCAGAACAGAGAGGCAGCATCCCTTAAGTGAAACCCATTCTTTGGTATTTTTGGCACTGGCCACTCCATAATTCTATTTAACAATGTAGAGTGGTGATAACTTGTGATATGGTGGAGTTGCAGACCACCTAACCATTTACGTTGGTATAGAATATCATGTCCCAGTCTTGGCCATCTGTAATAAATATAAAATTTTCAGTGACAAGTTCATTTTTACAACATTCAACTTTCCTATCCAAAATGGGCATTTTGATTGCCACTTACTATAGTCAAAGGAGTTGGTTTCAGCAGGGGAATAAAATTAGAGGAGAAAAGCTGAGAAAGACCCTTAGTGATCTTAACTTCTAAGTACTTGATATGAGTAGGGTGCCAGGCAAAAGCAAATGCATGCAGTCAAGTTCATAGCACCGGAATTGGCATAGTTAATTTTGAAGTTCAATTGTCTGTCAAATTTGTCGATAAGTTAGGGAAAGAGGTAACCGGATCAGTGACCAAAGCCAACAAATCGTCTGCAAAGAGAGCTAATTTGTGCTCCTCCCTGCTAATCGGATCTCATAAATATTCAGGTTCAATCTGATTGCCCTTACCAAAGCTTCCATACACAGTATGAATAGTAGGGTTAACAAAGGGCAACCCTGTCCAGTGACATTTGTTAAGTCAAAGGCCTCAGAGAGGGAACCGTTTCTCTCCTCCAGAATTAGGATAGAGTCATATTGGGGCCAAAATTCTATGGAGATAGTATGGGCCCAATCCCCGGTGCCATAAAAGACCTGATATAAATCCCTAATTTACATTGTCAAGTGCCTTCTTTAAGTCTATGGACAAAAGTAACAAGGCAGATCTTGACAGATAGGCCAAGTGGACCAGGTTGATGACTTTTGTGGTATAGTTTATAGTTTTGTGACCAAGGACAAAGCCAACCTGGTCTCCATGAATCTGGTTAGGGAGCAGAAGTTTTAAATGATCAGTTTAGCATATAACTTTATGTCCATATTTAAAAGTTAGAAATGTAACTTGTGCAGAGAAATGGATGTTTTGCTTCTTTAAGGAGGATCACTATATGGGATTCCAAGGACTGTTTAGAGAAGTGGAATTAAAAGCCCATACTTAAAAGGGGACTAGCTAATCTTTGAAAGCCTTAAAGTAAACAAGAGAGAACCTGTTAGGACACGTTCCACAGTCATCTTTTATGGCATATTTGAATGTGACCGCATGTTGCTCCCACAAGCCTACCTGACTTATTGCCCCACTGATAATAATGATTACAGCACTTGCCATAGGTCAACTTAAGTTTGTCCTGGAAGAGTCAGTTAGGGCTGTTAGTTCAGTATAATGATTAGGTTTATGAGTAGTCTTTAAAGATTTAATTTTAGCAAGCAAGGGAAGGGAAGGAATGGAAAAGGGACATAGGAAAACATTGGCAATAATAAAAATGTAAATAGAATACACAAGAAAACATAAATATCAGTAATACACTGCATCTGGGTATCATGGAGGAGAGAACTCCACGCTGTGTGTTTTCTTGCTGTGGCATTACCACAATGGCTGGTTCAGTCTGGTGCTGGTTAATGGAAAATTGGGTGAACCCCACTCCTGTTTTCCCCCTGATTTTCTATGACCACACCAGCTAAAAGATCCAGGACTGGGTATGGATATAACCACACGCCGCTTTTTTTTTTTTTTTTTTTTTAACTATTAAGGCTCTTTTAACCCTAAGAAGCAAGCACAGATCATAGTGATCTGTTCATGCTTCTCCCAAATACGAGTGCCTCAGGCAGGTATATTGTTTGGGGGCTTTGAAAGTCGGTTTTGGAGTCAATCAGACTGTGGGGTAAATTTATTAAGATGGGAGGTCTAGCAACCAATCAGATTCTACTTTTCATTTATCTAGCATCTTCTAGAAGATAATACCTGGAATCTAAATGGTTGCTATGGGCAACATCACTTCTTAATAGAACTCCTATCTTAGTAAATTTACCCCTGTTAGTAAATTAGGGGATCCTGTATTCATCTATGTGAAAATACCGATATTTGGTCATTGTTTGGTTTTGGTTGGGCTTTGGTTTAAAAGTCGATTTTGAATTTAGTAAATCTCCAAATTGCAAAATCGAATGAAAATCAACTACAAATACACTGAAAACCCCAAATCAACTTTTAGTAAATGTACTCCTAAGTCTCAGTCTGTTGTAATATCCCAACACTTTTTGCCTCCCCCTTTCGGTCTTTCCTCTCTGTCCCACTCCCTCATCTCTCTTTTATCTCTGACCCTGCCCCCATCGCTCTCATCTCTGTCCCCATTTTCCTCTCAATCTCTAACAACTCTGTCCCGCTCCCCCTTTCCCCTCCCCATCGGTGTGAGGGTGGTGGTGCGAGTAAGGGGGTTGCCAGCTACATGTGCTTTCTAAACTCAGGGAACATCCTGTGCATGGTACAGTGCTGGCTGAGGGAAGTAGTGAGGCTGTGTCTATCAGGCAGCTGCCAGTGAGAGCTGTGAGGGGGAGGAGCCGTTAGATACATGCCTTACAGCTTAATAATATACATAGTATAATGCACTTTTTAGAAATATTAGTATTAGTTTTGGTGTGCATTTATATTGTGTCTCTTGTATTATTGGGTATGAGGCAAGGGACTAAATTTATAGAGGTATTGGTTTCCACCTTTTCTGAGGTGGGATTAGTCTTAGGTCATTTTAAATGCCAAGCAATGCCATACAAAATTAGTAACACCTTCATATACAGTATGCACATTCTACAACCCTTGTTATGAAAAATTTGGCATATTTTGTACATACTTCACAGTCGGTAAATTATCTGCCCATTATTTTGTCTGATTCAAAATGTACTCATTCTGGTAAACAATGACTAGTGCCATACAAATAGGTGAATGGGCCATAAATACACTTATGGAATTGTACAAAGTGCCTATGGTTTGTAAATGACTGACTGCAAATCGATTGAAGAGATTTCATGTTAATAACAGTAATAAGAGTACTCTACACGATATCTGAAAGCATAGGGCATAAACAACTATAAAACAGTAAAGTGTCTGCTACAGCATTAATGACTGATGTGTTTTCATCCCAGACATATTTAACCCTATGGCAGTGCTGAATTCATATTTTTTCTATTTTAATTACTGCTATACTAAAGTATAAAAGAATATTATTGGCTAAGAGGTCACACCGATATTTCCAAGCTGCATTATTCTTGTTCCATATCTCTCCCCTATTAACAATCGTGACTTCACACCTGATCTATGATAAACAGTAAATATCTGGAGGAGACGGGTGGATTAAGGTTCTGTACATGATTGTTTACAAAAGGGAGCCCATACGAGAGGAAACTGAAATTAAATGTTCTCAATCACATTTTATAAGCAAACATTGTTCAGCTGTAAATATTTGTCTTATGAGATAGTAACATGTCTGTACTTTCCAACCACATTAACACTGACATTCACAGCAGCTGACGACAGGCAATTACAGAGGTCATTACTGTATATGGGGGAGACAAAAATATCAGACTTTCACAATGTTTCCAAATGTGTTTCCTGTGGTCATACTGTATGTGTACACAGTGTACAGTTATTTGGCAAGTCAAAAATAAAAAGGGAGTCGAGGGGGCTAAACCCTGAGCACTATTGAGTCCAATAGGTGTGAGGAAATATATGGATAAATACTGTAGTGTTGGGGGCAGACCAGAAATCAGAGTTACAATACTATGTACAATGCTGTCAGTCTATATGGGACAGTCACCCGTCAAGGTAAATAGAACAGTGGAAGAGAAAGAGCATAGTGTAGTGAACTGATATATCTGAAGGCAAGAACCAACACAATATTGAACAATGATATATAATAACTACTGAAGATTCTATAGTAAAAAATATTAACAATTATTTATTGATACATCATTAAAAACTGTATGCTTAAGTTCCATATAGGAGCACATAAAGAATATACACAGATTACCTAGAAGATATGGTTATATGTATAAAAATAAAACCATAGGTATAAGTAATGCAATTGTCAGTAATATTACTAATAAGTACATATGAACTCCAGTGCGGAGTGAGTCTCTCCAAATTGTTTGTTCAGTATTACTAAGTCTTATAGAAGGAAAAGTTTTCACCGCAATCTGTGCAGACCCGTCCAAGAGTGGGCATCACGTTGTATACCGGAGTGTTGGAGGATGATTCAATACCACATGTAATGGCGGTTAGCAGAAGGAGATGCAGGTGTGGATACAAAACCCTTACTCAGGCAAGTGGTCTCTGAAGCAGCTGATTTTCTCATGGAAACACATTAAGCTGTATTAATTATTGGGGTACACCGTGGAAATCCGTGGAACTCTCCTTTTACATACTTTGGATATTGCCTCAGCAAGTGTTTTGGAATAGGTGATAGGGACATGCAAAGGGTGACAGGGAGAAGGTAAAAGGGAGAGGCAGGGGGTGGCAAAGTGAGGCAGTGGGTGACATATATTACATATATTACAATTTATGTAGAAAGATTGGTAGTCCCACCGCTTAACCAACCATTAATTCGTAGATGATGGTTTTGGCCTCTCCCTAATTATTGAAAGTATCATGGCATGGTGTCACCGAGCGGTGAGCAGATGATGAACGTAACTGAAGCAACTGTATAGTTTTGTTCTCTTATAAATATAAATGATATTTAGCTTCAAAATGTTCAATTTAATTTAAGTAGGGCAAAAAAGCTTTCATGTACAGTGTAAACTAAATTACTCATGAAAAGTTGGCATTGTGCTCCCCCCACAACCAATCCCAGTGCCTGGTGTCCATGTGCTAGAGTGAAAACCAGTCACTGGCTCTAAAAAAAACATAATACCTCGATAGGACAGCAGACAAATACACTGGGGCTCTTCCAGACACCCCTATGTCCTTGGGGGCTGTGGTAATCAACACTGGGATTTCTGAAGTGGCAGCTTTACATCCCCAGTGGATTCAACTTAACAGGCAGGGCAGGGGTGTATTAACACCCAAGGGGGTCTGTGTGCAGCAGGCCACCTCCTCTGAGCAGCGACCTGCAAGCCCTGTATCTTACCTCTTCCACTGCGCCATCCTCCCAGTGATATTCGGGAAGATGGTGCATGTGCACAAAAGAGCAAAGGCTCTGAGTATATACAAATTAGAGATGTGCGGGTTTAGTTTTATTCGGTTCTTATCGCCAAATTATTGCAAGTTCGGATTTATCTTATTGGCTATCCAAAACACACGACAGCCGGATAGCCAATATGACGCCATTTTTTAGGTTCGGACATAACCGAGTAAAACTGAACCGCACATCTCTAATAAAAATGTCTTCTTTTTTAATCTGCCCAAATGGGAACAATGCAAAAAAACACCAAACATTGACTACCCTGTTACTCCAAACAACCAAAACACAATGACTGAATATACAGTAGGATTGCCCAGGACTTTCAATTACAGACTGCCACTCACAATAGGCAAACAGGTAAAAAAGGTTGTGGTTGACTATGGCGATTGTTTGTTTTTTTCCTAAATGAATAACTACTATTGGTGTTGCGCTTGTAGTATGTCGATTAATCGATAAACAACCTATATAAGTTTGTGTATAAAACATACATTTAATAACCAGGTATGGCAAAAAAAGGATTCAGAACACCACAATAGCGTAAAAGATCAAACTTTATATACTTCAAATCATATATGATAATATATAAAATAAGCACAACAGTGTGCAAATGAATTTTCCACTAAATAAACCACATATAAATATATGACACAAATCATACAAGCCCACCGGATTGCAATCCGTAAAAAAGAATAATAGATTCTAAAACCACATTAGTTTTTTTAACTGTGCTTCTTGACAGAAAAAGCACAGAGCCAATGTTGTAAGTCTCAAAAGCATCCAATAAGCTCTGATTCCGCTCAATGCACTGTGATGACAAATTTCTCCCGGAGTCCGGATAAACCACTATACAGTAATATCCCAATTCACTAGGAGAGAAGACTCCGGTCTATATTATCGGGACCACTATAGTACTGGTCTCCAAACAAACGGGGACAGGTGTAGATATAATTATATCGTTTTTGAGGAGGGTAATCGATTCTGAGGCTCGTAATAATGTCATCCAGTGACCGCCTCTCCTTCCTTACCTCTCCTCCACCGTGAACCAAGTCCCGTAGATGTATCCGGAGGATCTTAATAACTGGTGAGCTTTTTTATATATAGGGAATTCCAAAGCAAACTGGGTAGTCCTCCACAGGTCCTTGGAAGTCCTTAGAATTCAGAGTGGAAAAATATTCCTCCGCTAACGCGTTTCGCTCCAATTCCACAGAGCTTTATCAAAGAGTATGGTAGAATGAAATGAATCAATGTTCACCTTTTTATACCTGTCTCTTGGTCATGATTTGTTACTTAATTAACTTAATTAGACTCCACCTGAGTCTGCAGGTGATTCAATTGACACTTGTTGTACATACTGAAACTGACAGTGACACATTCTTTCACGCTAAGTGTGATGTCCTGAATAATTCATAATATTATATCTGTAATACAGAGAATAATTCACTTTGAATGTAAGTATCTATTAAACACATAATGCAAAATAGAATAAAATCAAACGGCTGAGAAATAAAAGTAGGAATAGGAATAAAAAATGAAGAACCTAGTGGGATTAGAACATTAGAACTCTCGATCTCTGCATCCCAACCCGCAACACTACCTCTGCACTACCGTAGCCCCCATGAATAACGTGAAGCTTAAACTGAATCTAGACCAGTGTTGGCTAACCTTGACATTCCAGCTGTTGTGGAACTATATATCCCAGCATACCCTGCCACAGTTTTAGCATGCTCTAATAGCAAAACTGTAGCAGTGCATGCTGGGTTATGTAGTTCCATAAGAGCTGGAGTGTCAAGGTTAGCCAACACTGATCTAGACTATTCACCTAGTGACCATAAGCCGATGAAGAACTACACAGGAGGAAAGTATATTGACATACAGAAAAGCGGAAAATAGATATCTATTACATCAAATCCGCCCTAAATCTAAACAAACCAAATAGATGATGTAGAAGAATTCCTTGAACATCACACCCAGTCTTGTACTAAAACATATATGTAGCCCAATTATTCGCCAATACAAATGTTACGGACGATCAACTTGACTGACCCCACACAATTCATAGAGCCTATATTGAGAAAACATCCTTATCGGACTAGACCTCTCAAACCACCAACTAATTTCGGCCCAGCCTAAAGCACTACCTCTACATTATAACATCCATCATGGTTGGAAAACCATCCATAATATATGTGAACTCTAATATCTAGCTCACCTTCCATATATACAAAAATAGCCTTGATCGAATGTGTTTAAATCAGTCTATAAATAAATTAGGATGATTATCATGATACCACTATATAATTCACATTTTTTGTATAACCAGTACCGTCTCAACACTTGATTGGAACCCTGAATAAAAATTTTTATATAGCCTAAAAAAGCCCTACCACAGCACTCCTTAGGCTAATAATTTGACAATTTAAGCAAAAGATTCAAAGTCTATGTTATCATTTAGCCCTGCAGGAAATAATGTTCGCTATTTAAATAACCAAAGGGCTTCTTTGCTACATAAAGATTTAAACCGATCCCCATCTCTACTGGTGGGTTTTATATGGGCCACTCTTATAATTCTCAATCCTGTGGGATCTCCATTGTGTACAGCTGAAAAATGTTGAGATACACTATGTTTACTGAATTTATTGATTATATTCAGTCTATGCTCTCTGAATCTCATTTTGAGCGATCTAGTAGTTCTTCCCACGTATTGCAGGCCACAAGGGCACTGCAAAACATAGATGACAAAAGTGGTATTACAATTGATAAAATCTCGTATACCATATTTATCCTTAGTGGTAAATGATACTATATCAATCACTCTATTTCCAATGTATCCACAAGTAAGACACCTGGTTGCTCCACATTTAAAGCAACCTGAAGGTGGACTAGGAAGCCAACTGGGCGTTAGACATAAATTATCCTTTCTTTTCTCAAAACACTAGGGGTGAGAATGCTTTTAAGATTTCTATTTTTCTTGAATATTACTTTTAATCCAAGATCTGCTGTCTTATTTAAAATTGAATCTTGTTGAAGAATCTTGAAATTATTTTCCAGAGTCTTCCTAATAACACCTGACTTATTATTGTACTTGGAAACAAAATAAAGTTGTTTTTTTCCTCCCAATTTTGACAGATCATGAAAGAAGAAAATAATACTCTATGTAACATTTATAAGGATAGTGATCAAGGACTTTGAGAAATATTCATTTCAAATAAAGTTTACTCGAGCTTATTGTGTATGTGTTTTCTTTTATTCTTTTGGCATAATGGGAAGAGGTTTTAGGGACCACTGTCAATCATATTGGAACAACTGGGCTGGCAAAGCTGCCACTTCAGGGATCCTAATTAACACTTGCCTGCATTTCTTTTCTCTCCTCATTTTGCTGCATTATGCTCCCCATCCTGCTTATTTCAATAGAACATTCCAGTAGAGTAGGTGAGTATATCCTAATCTTGTTGATTACCTGGACGTCACAGCCCCAGCACTTTACATTAAGAAGCTAGTCAGAGCCGTTTCAGGGCTTCACGGTGCCCTGCACTAATTACCCCCTGGCCACATGACATCATGCCGGGGGGCAGGGCTACCAGTGCCAATAAGGACAGCACCACCATCGGGGCATCCTCAGGATGCCCTGGGGTGTTGTACAGGCTGGCGACTGCATGTCAGAAGCATTCAACGGACACTGGCACTGCAGCTGTGACACTGGCTGCAGGGTGCCGTTCCAGGGGGGTAGAGTCAGAAAGGGAGTGTGGCTAAGTAAACGAGTGAATGTTTTCATGATTCAGCTGTGACTATAAGGTCTGCCAGCAGTTGTGTCCTTGGCAATCTGTCGTATTGCTAGATCATAGGTTCCCAAACTCTGCCATTACAGTCCACATTTTAAGTATATCCATGCTTGAGCACAGGTGATTTAATTAGTACCCCAGTTAATTTGTTTTAACCATCTGGACTCAAGCACGGATATCTATAAAACCTGGACTTTAATGGCGGAGTTTGGGAACCTCACTGCTAGGGGAAAGTTTGATAATCCAATAAACTCAGGGATATACTCCGGCTAACAGAACATTCTATTACATACGATACATAAGGCCAAGACAAGTTATGTCCTACCTGCACTTGCTGTAACTGCCAGCTGGGAGTTCTAAGTTCTGTTGGGGCTTGTATAAATCCCGGAAAGTTACAGGTCTGTTTGGAAAAGAGATAAGTAATAAACACCTCTTAAAGCCAAAAAATGTGGGAACATCTTAGCCCCCATATCTGTCTCATTATCCCCTCCCTCCATATCTGTCACTGCCCCTTCGTAGTTCTCTCAATGGGCGGGATGTAGTAAAGGAAAAATGTGGTAACAACCCTGTTTTCGGGGTTTTTACCGCATTTCCATATGTACTAAGCCCTGGCCACCCTTTTTTCAGCACGGAGGATAATGCCAGAAAAACCTGGTGTTACCCTATAGAAGCCTATGGGCTTCTTACTGCACCCCGCTCCTGACGGTTCGCCGCCCCGCCTTCGCCCAGCACTGGCCCCCACTCACTTGCACTCCATTGTCACCGGCCCGCGCTCCTCCTGGGTCATCCGCCTCCTCCTAATCTTCTTCCAGGTGCAGGGAGGAGGAGGAAGAGCCCGAAGCTTCCTGCACATGTGACCAGCAGAAAGCTCCCAGGCTTGGAGGGGACGGGGTCCCACAGAGACCCCATCACCCAGCATCGGCTATTTCGCAAAGGGCAGCTCTTATCGCAAGAGCTGTCCTTTGCGATACTAATCACATATGTTAGTACATATGTGATTAGTAAGGTTGCGGTGACTGGCGGAATATCTCTCTGCAACTTCAATAGCAGTCTCATCACCTTTTGAGCCCCATTCTCTCCATATCGCTCTGCCTCCCCCCCTTTTATAGCCGTGTCATTACCTGCCTAAGCCCCCCTCCCTCCATATCGGTCTCATTGCCCACTTCATACTGTATCTGTCACTGCCACTCGATAGTTCTCTCATTGCCCCTACCTTCATATCTCCCTGCCTCCACCCTTGAGCCACTCTCTCTCCATATCTTACCGCCTTCCCTCCACAGCAGTCTCATTGCCCCTGATCCACCTCTCTCCATATCTCTTTACCCTCCACTTCCATAGCAATCCCATTGTCCCCTTAACCCTCCCTCTCTCCATATCTGTCTTTCCCCATTCCATAGCAGTCCCATTGCCCCCTGAGCCTCCCTCTTTCTCATTTTCTCCCCTTCAATACCAGTCTCATTGCCCCCTAAGCCCCCTCCCACCATATTTCTCTACACCCTCACCCTTCCATAGCAGTGTCATTGCCCCCCCCCCCGTTCCATATTTTGCTGGCCCATCTCTCCTCCCCTAACCTTTAACTGTGTGGCTGCGGTTCCATCCAGGTGCTCCAGCGTCCTCTGCAGCTGCTCCTTCAGTCTCAGAGCTTCAGACATCCTATGAGAGATGCACTAAGCCTTGGAGAGTGATAAAGTGGAGAGTGATAAAATACTAACCAATAAGCTCCTGTCATTTTTCAAGCACAGCCTGTAAACTGACAGTTAGGAGCTGATTGGTTGGTACTTTATCACCCACCACTTTATCACTCTCCAAAGCGTAGTGAATCTCCCCCCAGGAAGTGAACAAACTTCCTTTCTAGGCTCAGGTCGAGCACGGAGCTTGTGGGAGCAGGGCTACCTCCTGATATCTCCTCGGATTGCTTAGACAGATTAAATGAAGGGTGAAAAAAAGAACTCCACCAAAAAATGATAGTAGTCGTGATTGTGTCTTTACAGAGTTACATTTGTAATTTCAGGCACACACACAAAGAATTGCATTGAAAATGTAGTAAGCGTTCTTGGGCTGTGACAGGGAGGTGCCTTAGTGTACGCACTTATAGGGGCGTGTTATGGGAGTGTTGCGGGTGTGTCAGTGAAAGAGGTTGTATACACACTCATGAGTCCATACTTGGATGCAGAAACTGCACATGCCACAGGGCTGGTGCAAGTTTCAATGCTGCGACCAATCGTAGCATCTAAGGCACACCAATCAGTATTACTGCATGTACTGGCACTGACAGTGGGCACCTCACTCCTTGCACATTTGGATGCACAGATGTACGACTTTGCATCAGCATTTCCATAAAGTCACAGATGGTGATAGACAAAAAGCGCTTCTGTGTCCACCTCTGAGTCAGGCCCAATGTTTTACTGCGGAGTATTCATTTTTCTTTTACACTTCTAAATAATTTTAAACCAAGAAATTAACCAACAGATCTGTTTCCCGACATCTTATGTACCATCCTAAAATAACTTGGCATACAGTAATGAAATGTATCCAGCACTACTAGCCATTAGGATAGCTTATGGCCTTTCTTGAAATCGAACTAAATATACAGTATTCTGTATCCCACAGCTGCGAGAGCCCACAGCTGTACTGTAGTTACATAGGGGCCTATTCATCAAAACTAAATGGTCCGGTAACCACGCGGAAACGCTATTCATCATGAAGGGTCCGAAATGGACTCTCTGATATTCAGCAAACTCCGAAAACTGAAAGTTTTCGGAGTTTGATTCCGAGAACAAGCAATATCTTCCTTTGGGAAGGAATTCCGGGATCAAATCCCTCCGCCGCCTCCTCACTACCTCCCGACTAGGAGGAGGTAAGTAATGTAGCTAGTTCTGTAGCTGCGATACTCACCAAGGGGACAGCTGCTTTTCGGAGCAGCTGTCCCCACACCGGAGCAATGATGAACTGCTCCGGTGTCATGTTTCCCCCTCTGCGAGTTGGATACTTACGTATCCCTCGCAGTGAGAGGATTACGGCCATAAGGCCTCCGATGATGAATAGGCCCCTTAGGGCTTTCTTTCAACATTATCATCAACTTTGTAACCACTGTACTCAGGAAATGTGCTGAAATGTTATTATTTTTTAGATCAGTTAGTTCAAAAGTTTGGGTCCCCTTATAGCATACTCTTTTTTCATAGCTTTCTTTCTTATATACTACCCCATTTTTGCATATGCATTACAAGTGTATTAATATTTAAATAGCATAATTTAAAGTTGTACAGGGCTTCATGAGGTTTTTTTTTTTACACATGGCAAAGAGGCTCTGAGAAATGACTAATCTCTTCATTCTTTCACCCACAGGTAATTGTTTCATACCTTGTCTGCACCAGATACCAGAACTTCAATAAGTTCTATTATTTTATTTTTTTTTACTCCATTTATGGCATGCTGCTTCTGCACAGTTTGTTTAAGGATCACTAACCTTTGTTGTGGGACATTATTGCAGGCTGATGAAAGTCACTGACCACATCTGTCTGTTACCCAGGGCTGAAACTAGGGTAGTGCGACCAGTGCCGTGGTACAGGGCACCGCAGTGCAGGGGGGCGCTGTTTGGGCCTGTCAATTTTCTTTTTATCATCATTCTCACTTGTAGCTTTCTCTTCTTTTATCCCCAGCATCTCCTGGCCTCCCCTATCTCTTCCCTAGCCCTTCCCCATGAAGCCATGGCCCTTTTTCAGGTGCACTATCTTATGTCCTATTTAAAAAATGGGGGGGCGCCAATGCACTCTCTGGCACAGGGCACCAAAATGTCTAGATATGGCTCTGCTGTTACCTATACATAATCAGTGTATATTGGCCACATAGGCAATGTGCATAAATTAGAGATATAGGGGTATATTAATCAATATGCCTTTAAGGTACATAGGGCAATATTCATTAATATGCCACGCTGTTATTCGTCTCGCCACAAATTGTAACACTGGATACCATATTATCGGAGCAATTAAATATTAGTCTGGTACTCTGGTACAGGGACGGCTTCTCTGATAAGCAGTCATCCCAGTCATCTCTACCACTGCAGATTCCACCACTAATTACTAGTAATGGAACTTTACACTGCCGGGTCCAACCTGAGGGGAATGAAAGTCCCCATACTAGTGAAGTGCGGCCAGAATCGGAGCTGTAAGGGAAGCAGAATATATCAGTGATATATCCTGTATTACCTATGTAATTAATATCTTAAATACATAATTCCTATAAAAAGAAGCATCATTGTCCATGTAACATACCGTAGTGGGGCCTATTCATCATCGCTTAATTTTCACAAAAGCAGGTGAAAATGCACATTTTCACCTGCAATTGTGAAAATTAGGTGTTCGGGCCATTCATCAAGAAGGTAAAGCAGGAGATATCACAAATCCTGTATCTCCTACTTACTTTCCTCTGGCAGAATGGCCCGCTGTCCCCATACACTAGTATGGGGACAGTATTCCTCAAGCTCCGAAACTATAATCAGAAATGGAAAATTTGAACAGCGCTCATCAAGATATTTATTGTTTAGGGAGCAGCTTAGTACTGGAGATGTCCAGTTTCCAACAGAATTGTATAAATAAAAAGGGATATTGTACCATGCGCTCACCTTATCTAGATATCATAATATAGAGGATGTAACAAATGTGAGAATGTAGAGATGACAACAGATCTGATAAATGTTAAAACACAGTATTTTATTTATATAGACACCATGTTCCAATGTGTCTAGTGATATGAATAGCTACTATAGAATACTTATATGTCTCCTCTCCGGTAATAGGAGTGTGATAATAAAATATATTCTAATAAAAATATAATTGTGACAGTCCTGTTAAGAAGGATCAAGGTTTGTCTGGGTGGTAGGTGTGCCCTTTGAGGGGGTTACCTTTCCATAAATATATACGGTACCCTTAAGCTTTGGTATCAGCTCAGTGTTTGTCCACACTGACTTGAAGCAAAAAAGTAAGCCAATAATAATGTTCCCAAATAGGTCAAATAATGTCCGGGTGGTAGGTGTGCCCTTTGAGAGGGTTACCTTCCCGTAAATATATACGGTACCCTATGTCTAGATAAAAGACAGGTATGTGTCCCTTTGGCTAACTGTAGTGTGCTAGGGAGGTAAGGGTAACCTTATGTAGGAAGGTAGCTCTCCATATGTGAGTATACACATACGTGTCCCTGCACTGTCAGATGCAATGTCCCGGCGGCAATATGAGCCGTGCAAAGTATAACTGCGGCGTCCCGCATGCGGGGCTTATCAGTCGGCATCTTCACTAGATAACACGTGTTGCTCTGTCCATGCGATGTGTAGAGCAGGGGAGCGGTGCGGTGTGATGTACGTTGCCACAGTAAGTCCAGCCAGACCACTTGCTCAACCCTCTGGCTCTAATGCACAATGCTCGGCAGTGTGACAGAGATGGTTGCGGTTTCCTATTTGGAGGATAAGGAGTAGCAGCGTGAGGCTGTGCACGAAGCTCTCTGCTTCCTTAGTCACGTGTATGGCAAAAGTGGGTGTCGACGCGTTTCGGCCAATCAGGCCTTCTTCAAGGATGGATGTGTTCTGATGTTGGCTGGTTAATATATTGTAAGGCAGCCAATCATCTATGGGGTGGGTGTGTCCCTCATTAATCAGTCTGATGACTCAATTGTCTATGTGAAAAACTTAACTGTTGTTCTGACAATAAATATGTATATCATTCTAATATACAAAAAATAAATAAAAACTATAATATTTTCGGAGCTTGACTGCGGGAGCATTCGCCTTCTTCAGATGGCGAATTCTCCTGCTCCGGCATCGCAACCCGCATCTTCCCTATGGAAAGAAGGTCCAGGTTGCGAAGAGGGATCCTTTCAGATCCCTCCGCCCCTGTCCGGCTCCATCCGCTGTACGTCGGGGTTCTTGTGCGCATGCGTGACCTGGATTCACTGCTCTGAAAAGGAGCAGTGAAATCGCTAGCGAGGACAGCTGATTTTGCATCAGCTGTCACCACGCCGGAGCAATGAGAAATTGTCTCGGCAGTCGCAGAGAGTTAGGATATTAATTATTCGGACCCCAATAATTAACATGATGAATAGGCCCCAGTGTCTTAGTGTCACACTACCATGTACTCTACCTTGCTGATTGCTTTCCATGTCTCTCCACACTGTAGCATATGTAATTCTGTTTAATGTTCTCATGCAAGTCATATGTCTGGTGCTAAATTTGTGGCACCATATAAATAAAAGATTATTATAAATCATGCAGTTGCTCCTTAAATTGACATGTGCTTATAGAAGTACAGGCTTGGCATCACTGAGACAGGTGTGGATTTATAGATAGACACCAGAAGGTAGACAGGCAATAGGTCAACAGAGACAAAAGGTCGACAGGGTTAAACGGTTGACAGGTAAGTTGTCGACAGAAAATATTGAAGGGTTTTTTGTTATTTTAACCCTAATGCCAACCCTCTCTTTAGTGCTTAACCTTGACACTCCCCCTGGTGCCTAACTCTAACTCTTCCCCTAGTGCCTAACCCTAATTGTCCCATTCTACATCCTAATCCTAACTCTCCACCAAGTGCCTAACCCTAAACCTAACTCTAAAATCAGGGAAAACCATGCATCTACCTTTTTTTACATCAACCTTTTGACTATGTTGACCATTTAACCCTGTCGACCTGGTCACTGTCTACATTCTGGTGTCTATCTACTGACTGTCTACCAAGTTACTGTCTATCTACTGTACCATTGGGATACACACTTAGACACTGGTTATTGGTTTTTGCTTTCTAGCCTGGTTACCATTGTCTTTTTGCATATCAAGATACTGAGCTTTTATTGTTGGTGACTGTCAGGGACCCCAATAGGTAACCCTGATTTGGCCCTGACTAAGTCAGAGCCTATGTCTGTCATCCTGACTAGTACTACACTAGTGTCAGGACTGAGGTCATGCAGATCCCCTGACCTTGATATAGTGAAGGCAGAATGTAATATAATACTCACAATCATAGGTGTGCACAGCACATTACCTTAGGGTGTGCACCACCAGAAAAAAATTTCTAGCCCTGCTTTTGGGGGTGTCTAAAACAAGTCAGGCTGCGGGTCTAGCATTACCTTAAAGTCATCAGTCCGCACTGCCCCCCCCCTCCCCCATCTTCAGGAAGTGCAAAATAACATCACAAATGTGAAGGCTGAAGTATGTATAAATAATCCAATGTATAAATATGTAAAAATAATTGAATACATTTTTAGGAGGGTGATATGTTTACTATATGTTAAAATATGTATGTATTTTATAATCATACCACCCTCCTAAATATGAATTCAATAATTTTTACTTGTATACCTCCCTTTCCCCTGCAAGCTGCAGTAGTTTACTTACAGAAGTCACTCAAAATGAGAGCCTGACACAGCGCACACTACTGCTGACAACTGCTGCCAGAGTCAATGCCTGCTGCTTGCCAAGTAAGTGCCAGTGCGTCACTGAATGTGTAATACTCCTCATTGCCTGGCACGGGGAAGAGAGCTGGCTGGTAGGTGCGCAGCGTGACATCGCGTCACATCAAGCGCACACATAGGTTAAAGAAGACACTGGGAGGCACAGCAACTGTGCCCATGATTAACCCGGTCAGTAGTCAGTCCTGACTGGGTGCCATTGGGGGGACATTAATTGACAGCGATCACTGCAGGCGTGTGTGTGGGAGGGTGCTGGACGTTAGAGTGTGCCTGTGCGCACCAGGCACCCCCCGTGCACATGCCTATGCTCACAATGAATATTCTATTACTCTGCCATTATACCACACATCCACCAGCATGGAAAATACACAAGAGCCACAGCACTCTATTACATTTGCGCAAGCTCAACGACACAAACTACCACTCAGTTGGTCTCCTTCTGCTTTTAGCAATAAATAATAGGTATACCGTAACTTAGCGATCTAACAGCTTCCTAAAAAACTAGGTTCTGGAGCACATATGAAAATAAACTTCTAAAAGGGACACTTTATTTACAAAAGAAGTACAATGATTTGTTACAGAAACAATATTAATAAAAGGGTTCCAAATTACATAGACAGACGTGTTAAAATGTCAAAAAAGGAAAAAACTTACACAGACTTATACACAGATTGTGGCTGCGAGCTGTGGGGTATGACAGGAAAATGCAGGTCCAGGCTTCAATTTAGAATTAATCCCCTAAATTTGACACTGCGAACATTTTTTTCATAATCTTTATCAGCTTCTCCCTATATTGATGTCATGACCAAGTACATGATGACTTGCTAGCTTGTTAACAAGCCCTAGGGAACATACCAGGACTGCCAATGTAACATTTAGCCTAAATACAAATAACTTTACTTAAATACCCCTGTGTAGTAGCCACATTAAATGTGGTATGTTCAATCTCTATTATTTAAGTTATAAAATGGGTGTAAGCAAGACTGCTCTATGATGTGTGATTAGGTAGATCTCTAATTTCTTCTAAATCTTATGATCCAGGGACTCTCTAATTGCCAAAGTTCCGTGTACAGACTTCAGGTATTTTTCTATGATATTGGGAACTCCTAGCTGTAATACAAATATTTTTTATGTAAAAAAAAAAAAAAATATGGTGAGGTCTTTCATCTCGGTTTATATTAGGTCACACCTTGTGACCATAGTCCTGTTTAAATACCCCCCACAGTTTTAGTGCTGAAGAGCATCTTCAAGTAATCTACTTGCAGACTTAGACAAAGGCCTTATACTTGCCAATCTATACTCATTGGGTCACCTGGTCTGCACAGGTAATTGCTTTCCAGCTCACAGAATCATAAGGAACGTACATTTTAATTAAATACAAAAGCCTCCCTATGGTTTCCTCAGTGGAATGAATATTATATTGATCGGTGTGGGGCAGAATTATAACCTAACATCAGAGATCATAACCTCAATATTGCCCAGTATACCCACTGATTATTGTTCTTATTGGCTTGACTTGTACCAGTTTTTGCCTCAATTTTCATCTACTGATGTACAGATTTGTCAGTTGTTTAAGACTCGGCCTGTCTGATCTCTTTCACTCTTTGGTCAATTATTCTAGACATAGTGGTCAGCAACTAGAGCTACGCATACAAGACCTGGGGTACCTGATGACAGGTAAACTTTCATATACCTAAAAGATTACAACCATGCATAAGTTATTTAATGGTTTCTGAAATTACTAAAAACATTGGGCTTGATTCTGAGTTACACACACTGCCGATGTTGGACGCAGTGGAGCAGTGTTTTTCTAAATGGCATGCGTCTAAGTTGTACCATGCATGGATCCTGTTTGTCTGCACACAGAGTCACAGTACAGATTTAGAAGCACAGTCTCTGAAATGTATTGGGTATTCCCAGGAGGTGACAGGAAGGTGGCTAATCAGATGCACAGAGATTCTGTTTCTTATGGGTGTGGTATGGGAGTGTCGTGGGCATATCGCTGAAAGCGGTTGCATATAAAGAAGCCACATTGCTCACATTGGATGCCAAACTTAGATGGCGAATCTGAACCTACCATAGGGCTGGTGCAAGTTTTGATGGTGCAACCAATGGTAACATCTAAAGATGCACCAAGTGGGTGTCTCACTCCTAGCTTATTCAGGACGCACAGCTGTGCATCAGGGAAGGGCTTTGTAGCGGCAATAGCATAAAGTTGTGGCTACGCGACGGCCTCTTCCAACTCAGAATCAGCCCCATTGCTCAATTTTAATAAACAATTAATGTCAGTAATCTGGAAAGCTGCAAGAGTAACTTCGACTGCAAGCGAGCTATTTGATTAAACATGGAGAGGTCACTTAATTGTCCCCTAATATGCGCATAGTTTATAAGGCGACATATGACAGATTCCTTATTTAACTTGCCCTCTGACCAGGCTGTAAATTGATGTAGACTTAAACAATCAAACAAAATGTCCTTGATTAACCTAGGCATTTATTTGCCATTTTGAAATGTAGAATCTGGCTCACCCGCCTAATCCACACGGAGATCTGCAAGTGCTGTGGCTGCAGATTGTGGGTGTGTGTATAATATATGGTCTGACATAATATTTAGTCAGATTGATGCTGATTAACACACTTTTAATCCCTTTATCTTTTGCAAAGCTAAAAATGTAGTTTACTGCCTGTTACCCATCTAATTCAAAAAGTCTATAAATATATTCTTTTATCCACAATTTATAATCAGTCATAAAACAGTGAAAACAGGAATGCTTTAGAACCGGCTGATAAAGTAGAGATCTTATCTGCTATAATAAAGTATTCAGATTGAATAATTTAGTTATGGTATGCAGTGTTTTAAAACACTATGGTGCACTGTTTTGTCACATTAATTAACATCTGTCATCTTATCACCACTATTCGCAGCGAGAAAAAATTAAATTAAGTTGGTTATTTATCATTGATGTCATGCTGAGAAAGGGCATCCAATAACAGGCTGTCCAGGGGATGACTTTCACCCACTCAAACCTCCTTCACTGCTTTCTTATCACAACGGTGAAGGAGGTACTTGTACTGGGCATGGGCTCACCCCAGGCTGTAGGGGAGGGATCTGAAAATTCAAAGAATACAGAATTTTATTAAAACGATTTTTAATTATTGCAGTGGTCAAGTACTGCCATGATTAGAGATGTGTGCTGATCCCCATGTTTGGGTTTTGGAGCTGGATTGATTAATTTTTTTGGTTTTGCAAACCACTCTCAAGTGCTTTGTTTTTGGATCTGTGGACTTGATTCAGACCCCACTTGCTAGGATGCGTTCGCTCATAGCGGGACAATTTTCGCATTCTGCACATGCGTACGCATCGCAGTGCGCGAACCTGTGCGAGAGATCAGGGAGCGTTCGCTCGCTGCGCATAGACAGCCCGACTGACTGAGTGACAGGAGAAGCCGTTTGTGGGTGGTGACAGGGGCTGGCCATTAAAAACGGAGGGGTGGAGGTGCGAACGCAAGCGTGCCTGAGCGTTTCTGAGGCGTGCATAATTTAGACCATGCGTCATAGTACACGTCACCTGGCTGGTTTTTACACTGAAGTGCTCGCAGTGCTTGCGGTAGGGTATGGTCAGCCACAAGCGCTGCGATCGCATCAGATGGTACCCGATGTACCAATGGTTGCATACACTTCCTTGAGATGACGTGCGCAAGTGAGCATCTTAAGACAGGCTGGTGGGCGTGTACATACACAAAGCGATCGCACGCCAAGACATAGTAGGCATGTTAATGCCTTGTCGTGCGGTCGCCTGCATTTCCAAATTTACATACGCATTGAGCGAGCGAACACATCGAGCGAGCGGGTCTGAATCAGGTCCTGTTTTGTTTTGTTTTTTAAATTTATTAGGTTTTAAAAACATTTAAAATCATGTAATTTTTGCAATCCAAACCCAGAATTCAGAACCGCAACTCGGCTCTGTCTGGATCTCCCCAGGATATCAGGGCTTGGACTGAATTCGGGTGGATTGGGATTTCTGGAGAACTGAACCGCACATCTCTAGCCATTATTCTAGTTAAACAGGCTTCCCCATTCAAAGCCAGTTTTACCATATCTTGGGTCTACCTCTGGCAATAGCAGTATTATCTCCACTGATAATCCTTTAAAGTGAGAAACAGCCCTAAATTGAGCAGCATTTTCAAAGAAAAGTCCATATTTAAAAAAAAAAAAAAGGGTGATAGTAAAGGGATAGGAGATCACCATTCTATTCCGTGACATTTACACCAAGCACAAATGTTTATCTTTTTTGCACACCTACAGTAAGTGCAATTGCAGTTTGTGGTGACCTCTGGAAAGAATGGACAATAGGCATGCACTTAGATATGCAGAGTGGTCAATTCAGGCTCAGTCAAGGTGTTTTTGTATTTGCTTCTTAAATTAGACCCTCTCTCATTGAACAATGCAATTCTCAATGAAGTGCTACAATAATGAGAGGCAGGATTTTAAACTTGGTAACCTCAGCATTTAAATCGGCAGATCAGCCGTACAATAAGACCCAAGTACAACTTCTCACTGAAGCCATTTACAGCAGAGGAAGACGGGGCAGGGTCATATAAAAGTAAGAATAAGAAAAAGTACTTTGGAGTAGTAAAGGTCAGCCAAAGGTTAACCATCTGTGGTCTCCATCAATGGTGCTATTTGTGTTTAAGATTGATGGCATGAAACCATTGATGGGAAACCATCTATGGTTTGAGCCATTGATGGACACCCCTGATATGTGACATAGCAGTCCATTCAGAGAAGGAGGCAAGGCTGAGCGGTGTGACAGGGGAGATGGATAAGGCTAAGCGACATTACCTCGGTGCCATTAATGGCGGAGAACTGTTGAATCTCCACCATCGATGGCAATACTATTGACTGTCAGTGACAAACCATTGATGTTTGATTGTCATCTAAGATCGGTGGCTATCCCTATTTTGGAGTGTTTACTATGACTTTAAGAGACACTGGTGACAATTAAGAAAGCCTTCTTTACCAGTTGTGATGTCACAAAATGGCTTTTGCACATTTTGTGTCTAGTTTTATACTGCAGCACACAGATTTGTATAACAAGATGACATCTTTTGTGAAGGAGCAATTTTTGGTTGTGGCGAGTAAAAAGGTCTACAAATGTTACAGGCTATGTAAATGTGAAGTTATTCAGAACTGTCATCAACTAACACAGCTTTTTATAGAATGTGATCAAGCGCTTCTAATTTGTAACCAAAGCAGCTTTCTTAAACAAAATAAATGGTCTTAAATTATGTGTGGTACCAGAAAGCGATATAAATTAAGTGTAATAAATACAATAAATATGCCTTAAAAAACAATGTATTTTTTTTTTTTAAATATCAAAATATATATATATATAAATAAAAGTAAAGTATGTATAATAAATGTACAATAAGATGGATCCGCAGGGTGTAATCAGTTAATAGGACACATAAAATGCACACTAAAAAGATGTTTATAGCCCCTTTTGTATGAATGTGGTGATTAACCTTTCGGGTTCTGGCACAATATGTACTGAAATACTTTTCCTGTCTTACCCTACCGAGTAATCTTCTGTTCACAGTCAATGCTGCTTGCCGACGTGCTGTCAGCGGTGTTCACTCTGTCTGGTTTTTGGCAAGTGGCTGCATGATCATTCTGCTCCGTCCTGAGCGCTGTAAGCGGATAGTCCAGGGGAGTCTCCACAAGAGAGTATAATCACTGTTTCTGGGTGCCTTCCTTCACCAACATGTTTTGTTACAATAAAAATTTTACCCTGGTCGGCCTTCCACTGTCGGCATTCCGGGAAGTGGTAATGTAACTACGTCCCACCACATAGTAAATCTATGTGGACACACATAAAATGCACACTAAAAAGATGTTTAGAGCCAATTTTGTATGAATGTGGTGGTTAACCTCTCAGGTTACAGATAGACTGTACCCTGCATCTTAAGCATGCCATCCGAAGCATGGAGTTATAACCGGAGCTGAGTTTTAATACCATCTTTCATCTCTTTCCTGGTAAACGAATGCCATCTTCCATATCTGATGCCTTTCACTGAAAGAATAGTCTGTTTTGAAAGTTTGTTTTCCAACTGTGAGGCTACATCTTCCCCCACCATTAATTAGCTTGTTGAACAAACTGCTCATACATTCCCTCCCACTGTACCAGCTGACCTAGCCTCTCCTGCAAAAGGGACTCATTTTAAAGCCTGCACACACAGGCTTGGCCTGCCACTGTAGCCCGCATATTAAGCATGCCATCTGAAGCATGGAGTTAGAACCGGAGTTCGAACTGGATTTGGACTTTTCACTACTTTCTAACCAAAATGTGAACAATTTCATGAACATACAGGAATGCTGCCACTCCACCTTCATTTACACTCCCCTGAGACTGGGTTTGGTTGCTGTCTCATGCTGATTAAGTTTAATATGGTATTAACGTAAAATGCGGTCACCATTTATTCTTTTTATTTTTTTCTCCACCTGGACGTTATACTTCCGCTACTTGCACACCCTGCCAGATGTAATCTACGCAGTCCGCCCCAGATGGCTGCCTCGGAGGGTTCATTCTTGGGCAGGATGAACAAACATGTGGATCTATTAATTCAGTGCATTTCATATTTCAAATGTTTCAGTCACCCGTAAATCTCATGCGCCAACTGCAGCACTGTTTGCTGTATTTACTATTCCCTGTTTTGTAAAATGTACTTCCACCCCACTGTATGCTATACTGGTGTGCTATACATCCACTGTATGCTATACTGGTGTGCTATACATCCACTGTATGCTATACTGGTGTGCTATACATCCACTGTATGATATACTGGTGTGCTATACCTCCACTGCATGCTATACTGGTGTGCTATACATCCACTGAAGTGCATCCTCCATGGGCAGGATGTACTTCATGTGGATCTATTCACAAAGGGTATATCATACTGCCACACGTGTCAGTTTTCCAATATATTCCTTGGGTCCTTGTATGGTTTATCACCCACAGCCCAACCTTTGTAGTGCGCCCACCATGGCTGCCTCACCTGGTACACTCGTGGATGGGATGAAAAATACATGGACCTGACTATTATGTTGGGACCCTACTCCAAGCATCAGGATGCTGCAATCACCCATATTGTGTCATCTCTTGTAGGCGTAACCTATTCCACCCAGGGTAATCCTACGTAGTGCACCCAAGACGGCTGCCTCAATTGGTACCTTTGTGGGTGGAATATATAATCTATGAAAGTTATTTCCCAAAATGTCTGCACCAACCGCGCAATATGCTTATTGTGCTCTCTAGATTTCGGTTGATTTTAATTATCTCGGTGTGGTTTTCTATTCTTTTGCAACATCAAAGCCTTGTACAATGTACCATGTTTTCTGATGTCTGTAAAGCGACTTTGAATCCTATGGGAGAAAAGCACTACATAAATAAAATTATTATTATTATTATTATTTACCTACTGTATCTTCCGAGATTCATTGCCTGATTTGGAGAGCATATTTCACAAGTGAATAAACGTACCTTGAACACTTGCCAAATAGCTAAAACTGATCTTTACAATAAAAATATACCATAGGTGCAGTGTGTTGCACTATTTTAGGCCATCCAGCATGTAAAAATATTCTATTGTAACTGCGTTTGTCACAGCCAGCAATTAATCACATTTACAGTACGCTGTATTGCCCCTTGCAGGATAGTGCAGTATGGGTTGTATTTAAGCTGCTTGTGTTTACACATTTGTAGTTGCCTTCTAAAACCACTGTAATCTGCAAGTATACTACAGCAACAACTATTAATAGTAATTAATATGCAATTAGAAGGAATAAACCCTGTGCTAGTAATAGATGAGACCATTGATCATTGCAAAATGTATAATATATATATATATACACACACACACACACACACACATCACAAACCCTCAATGCACTAATAATGATACAGATATTTATACAAATTGGTAGACAAATAAATAAAGGATTGACAGAAAGCTTCTCCTCTTGTATGATCCTTGCTAGAAAGTGGATCTATAGATAAAATATAAAAACAAAACAAGAAGGCACTAATAATGTAGTATTTAAAACACTGGTTATCAGAATAAGTAATGTGCATACATTTAATTCATATAATTACGCTCATCTTAATTTCACCCAATATTATGAAGAATCAGGACACGATTTTCATATGGTTTCCAGCAGCAGAATATAGCCCAGCATCAAAACAAAAAACAAGAGAAATTCATAGGGTAGTATATCCAAACTTTTATATAAGGTGGCAGCTTTCTATAGGTCCATTAGGACTTATTGTAGCCCAATTATTCTTTCAGCTGCATCACAATTTTGTACAATAAACACATTGTCCCCATATTTGGTGGCCATTTTGGGTTATACCATTTTCTACTAATAAATGAATTACAACATGTACAACATGATGGTTTTTTACTATAAAAATATTAATGTTAAATATTTTTACTTGTATGTAAGTTTATCTTATACATGTTTTTATGTATGCTTTTATTATGTAATAATCGGCCATTATGTTGGAGTGTTACATTGATATACAGTATATGATCAAAAATTGAGTCATTTTATTGTAAATAGGAAATAATGACATTAATGCTCTAGGGAACCAGTAGCCCTATTTAAGCATCACAAATTGAACCAGGAACCTATCCCTGAGGAAGTTTGGCTATAAACAAAACACTTTGGAGGTTTATGTCTACTATCTTTCAAGTCCACAACAATGCCATGGAGGTTTCCTGAATTCGGTACCATTCAGTTGGAATACTCTGGATCCCTGGCTTGGGTGAATTGTCCTTGATTGATATGCTATAAACCAAGTTATCATCTTGTACGTGTTCTTAATCTTATGTTTTAATCTATAAAGTTTGGATATACTACCCTATGAATTTCTCTTGGTTTTTGTTTTGATGCTTGGCTATATTCTGATGCTGGAAACCATATGATTCATCGTAACATTGGGTGGAATTGAGATAAGCGTAATTATATGAATTAAATGTACGCACATTACTTATTCTGATAACCAGTGTTTTAAATACTACACTATTAGCGCCTTCTTGTCTTGTTTTTATATAAAAATATATATATATATATATATATATATATATATAGATATAGATAGAGAGAGAGAGAGAGAGAGAGAGAGAGAGAGAGAGAGAGAGAGAGAGAGAGAGGCGCACTCAGCAATAGTAAACATAGGACACTGCTTAGTGAACCAATGTTTCAATGCCTCCAATCACGCATTTTCTTCAGGGTGTAAGGGTCTTACACCCTGACGAAAATGTGTGATTGGAGGCATTGAAACGTTGGTTCACTAAGCAGTGTTCTGTGTTTATTATTACTGAGCGCTGCCGTATTCCCATGTGTATCAGGATATCTACACCAGCTGTTAGCACGGAAGGCACCAAAGCATTTATCTCTTCATTGCTGTTCCTACAAGTTTCATTGAAGAATGCGGCTTTTCCAATAAAAGTATAAATCAAAGTTGGATAATCTTCTGATGCAGGCAGAACAGGAGAGAAAGATCACAGACAAGTTGCAAATAGCCTTAACACAAAATCATCAGCCAGGCAGCAGGCTGAGGCTGAGCGGCACTGCAGCTGCCGGCACCACTTGTTCTCCTGCCGGGTCCTCCCCTGAGTCCACTACCTTCTCCTCTCCTCCTCTCCCCTCCCCACATGTCCCGGCTCTATTCCCCTCCCCACCTGACTATCTCTAGTGCCGCCCTCTCTCCCCTCTGTTCCATATCTTCACCTCCCCTCTCATAACAGGTCAGGAGTAGAATGAAATGGCGTCCAGCTGAAGAGGAACGTCAAGAAATTGAAAATGAGTGGAGAAGACAGAAGAAGCAAATAGTTGCAGGAAAAAAGGGGTTTTATTTTAAATGTTTATAATATATCTATTTAATAAGGTAATATGTATATGTGTATTAATATAATAAATATATTTAATATTTTAAATGAAATATACACAGTGTATATTTAATTAAAAATATTAAATATATTATTTATTAGGGATGCAGTCATAATTCATCGGTCAGAATGTTGTCGCTAGAATCCCAACACAGAATACCAGTGCCGGCATCCCAACCACAGGGATCCCAAAGGTAAGTACTGGGGATAGGGGGATGGTTATGGTTAGGCACTAAGGGAAGGGTTAGGTTTAGGCACTAGGGGGAGATTAGCTTTATGCTAACGGGGAGGGTTAGGAGCAGGGCCGGCGCAACGTGTTCAGATGGCCCTTCACTGCAGGGAAGCAGCGGGCTGGAGAAGTGCCGCCGCTGCCTACTGCATTTGCCAGGTGCCTGCTGAGATTTTGTTACCAGCAGGCGCCCAGCAGCTCCATCCGTGTAGCCGGAGGCTGGAGCTCACTCCTGAGCTCCGACTTCCGTCTCCTGCAGTGGGTGAAGGAAGAGCAGTCATGACGTCTTTCCCACATTGCCCAGCGCAAGGACCGAGCAGATGAACAGCGGAAGGCGCAGTGGGGCTTTAGGTAAGTATAGTATTGTGTTGTGTGTGTGTCTGTGTCTTTATGTGTAAGGGGCACTACTACTGGGGCACTGTAAAAGTGGCACTACTACTGGGGGCACTACTACTGGGGCACTGTATGAAGGGCACTGCATATGGGGCACTACTACTGAGGTTACTGCTTAAGGGGCATTAATACTGGGGGCACTACATAGGGGCACTACTACTGGGGGAACTGTGTAAGTGGCACTACTACTGGTGCCCTGCATAAGGGGTGCTACTAGAGGGGGCACTGCAAAAGGGGCACTATTACTACAGGGTGCATTGCAAAAGGGGCACTATTACTACAGGGGGCATTGCAAAAGGGGCACCACTACTGTGGGCATTGCATAAGGGGCACCACTACAGTGGACATTGCATAAGGGGAACTTCTACTGGGGGCATTAAATTTATAAGGGGTACTACTACAGTGGGCATTATGTATAAGGGGCACTACTGTGGGCATTGTGTATATGTGGCACTACTGTGTCAATGTGAATAAGAGACAATACTACAGTATGTGATGTAATGTGAATCAGGGCACTATGTGCAGTTTAATGTGAATAAGATTGTGCTACTGTGTGGCGTAATTTGAATTAGGGATACTATTGTGTGACTACATCCCTTTTTTTGAGATCATGCCCCTTTGTGCACCGTGCGTCTACGGCGCGCACTGTCCCTTTGTAAAAAAATTGGAAGGAAGGGCGCAAATTTATAGTCTGCAGAAGGGCGCCATACACCCTAGTGGGTAGTGGGAAAGGCGGTAGACCTGAATCAGAGAGGATCCAGTCCCTACCAGCCATTCTGCAGAGTTTGGCAGCAGTGCCATTTTCAGCTGCAATTTTTGAGTTTCAAGATAGCCGCCGTGAGCCAATCACGGCTTGCAACGTCATCGCCCCCGCCCCCTCGGCTGGCTTATATAAGCCAGTGCTAGACAGCAGCTGGCAGTCCGCTGGCGGGAAGGAGCGTGAAGAACTCCTGAAGAAAGAAGACACCAGGAAGCCCTGGGGAGGTGGCGGCCATGCAAAAGAGCTTAAAGGTTGCCGTTCGCAGGTGAAGACACCTGAAGCCCTGGGGAGGCGAGGGCCCCCCAGGTGAAGACGTCGGAAGCCCTGGTTGGGTGGCGGCCATGAAAAAGAGCTTAAAGGCCACTGCCCCCCAGGTAAAGATGACGCTGCCCCCCAGGTAAAGATGATGTATAAAACATTTATTGAAAGTATTGTGTTTATTTTAAGATTTATTTTGCGGGTACACTACAGGTGCCAGCGGGCACTTAATGCCCCGCATGCAGGTACTTGTGTTTCTCAAAGTACCAGCATGTAGGGGAGGCTTGCTGGGACCTGTAGTTGTACTGCAAAATACAATATTTTTCTATTTTTACAGTACACAATTTACACAATCAACTCGGCACCCACCGTCCAGAGGTGCCGGGGATAGCCCTGGGCTATCAGCCTAGGCCTTGGGTGCCCTGGAGAAGGGAACCCCTTTATTGGGGGGTCCCAACCTCCCAGGGATCCCCGGCCTGGGCTGACTAGTGGTCAGGGGTAATGGTTTGGTTGGGGGACCTGGTGAATGGGTTTCCCTGGCCTTGAGAAGCAGTTCACGGCTGGGACCATCAGCGTCAGTGAACCAGTCTGTCCCCCGCTGCTGCCCCTGTGCACTGCCCTGCTGCTGCCATGCCTGCACCCTGCCCCCGCAGTCGTCTCTCCCTCTGTACCCCCGAAACACCTCCTATGTACTGTCCCCTCCACCACCAGCACTTCTCCCCTGCAGGTGGCCAGGTTTGCTGCTCCCGTCCCTGATGATTAATAAATTATATAAAAAAAAGCAATGAAATTCCATAGACAAAAAAACCTTACGGTTTCACATTTCCCATTGGGGCTTCTTAGACGGGATGTGATATTTCACAAAACCTTCTGAGTTTCTGCCACTCAAACTTAAAAAAGCAATGAAATATTGATTATTAAGGCCGATGCCTAAATGGACGTGTTCCTTGCGCAATACAGATATGGTATGACATCACACCTTGTGGTTAACTGCAGATTCAGCACTCAGAGTGAGATTGTTGTCACTCAAAATATGCTGGAGCTGATCATTCACAGAATTGTGTGCTCATTGGAATACACATATGCAGTTATGTGGCACACACATCACACTCAATGCCCACAATCTTCCCATTAGGTCACCACAACAATCCCACTGGGTCTCAACATCCTTCTCACTCCATACATCCATCTCATTCTGAATACACAATCAGTACAATGGCAGAAACAATTTAGCTCCCAGCATTATAATTCAAAGTGTCCTTTGAGGAGTTTATAAATGTCTTAAATGTTTCTCACCTGAGGAGTATTGAGTAAGGAAAGGTGGTATACAGTAGCCTAGATGAATATACAGAAGAGTTTTACCACTCTTATTTAAAATAAAGCCTACACTTTTGAAAGTGTTTCATAAAGTTTCTAACAAATTAATCTAACATATTTTCTCTTAATTTGCCTATATGGTAAATAAGGACTCCTAGATTAAGCACCCCTGTATATACTCTTTTCCAGCTAACTATCTAAAGGACAGTATACAAGCCCAAAGGGAGCACAGTTAATGTTGACCTGAAATAGTTCTATAAAGTAAACTCCATTTCTAAAATTTGCCATAATTTACCATATACATAAAAAAAAAAAAAGTTTCTGCAACCGCCAAGGCACAATCATGAACATTTAACAAAACAGGTTTATTTGTCAAGGTTTTGCTGTCCTAGAAACTTAACACTTTCAGATAAATGCACATACTGTATTTCATAAACATTACAGACTTCCTAACATATACAATTGGAAATGACATTGAAAACCAGTTAGACAGTACAGAGCACATAAATGTCCCTGACATGAGTGGAGTCATCTATCAATGTACAAGAACGAAGAGCCGATCAGTCACATTCAATTTCTCTATACTGTATCTAATAACAATGGAAATGTTCTAGAATCATTTATGTTTATGTAAAGATAACAACAACAAGAGTGCTTCAAAGAATATTTATATAATATATTGCTGAATAAAAATAAAGTTATGTAATTAAAACTCAGTTTAGAAGCCATTTCCTATGCTCACAATTATTATAGGAGGGCATTTTTTTACCAGGCTGTTAAACTGTATATTCTGACTATGGGGTCTATTGGGATGGGTACAGGATGCCGGCGTTTGGGATCCCGGCGGTCAAAATCCAGATGCCGGCATCCCGACAGGGTTATCATACAGACACCTGTCGTTCGGTATGCTAACACTCCCCCTCTCCCTACCCTAATCCTCCCCGGTGCCTGAACCTAACCTCCGCCCCAAGTGCCTAAACCTAACCTTCCCCTGCCCATTCCCTAAACCTAACCCTCCTCCCTTAGTGCCTAACCCTCCCCCTAGTTGTCAAGCCCAGACGCTGAATAGAGATGTTATTGCTGGTAAATGCCTAGACGCAGAATAGAGATGTTATTACTGGAAAGGATTCAGACGCTGGATAGAGATGTTTACGCTGGTAAATGCCCAGACGCTGATTAGAAGTGTTAAACTCAGGAACGCAACTTAGTGATAGAAAGTGTGGAGCCTTAGGACTCAGTATCAGCAAGTAACCACAAGATAAGTGAAGTTGCACAGGCAACTTCCTGTTCCAAGAGTCAGATTTAAATACCCTTAGGTAGTTGGTCATTGGTTGAAGGAGACAGCTGACCGACCACAGACTACCAATGGAGAATACCCATCAGAGGACCTGAACCAACATGGCGGCATCCATGTCCACGCTAATGGTAACTAAGACGCGCACATGATGATTCTAGCAGACCCCGGGGAGAATACTCAGCCGCAACGGGACCCTAGGCCTGGCATCCACCCGCCTCGGAGCATGGAGATGCTGGCATAGGGGTAAAAAACGACCTATCCCAGGCCTCATCCTGACACTAGTTCCTTACCCTAACCCTCCCCCTAACCCCGCTACTTACATTCAGGATTCCCGTGGTCAGGATGCCAGGGCTGGGATTCTGACAGGTGTCAGGATTCCGGCGCCGGCATTCTGACCGGCAGGATATTGAACGTATCCCGGTCTATTTATCATTAACATCAGTGGGGCCACAAATATATTTTTTTAGCACTGTATATAGCAGTGATAAGAAAATATTTTGTGGGGTTATTTATCAAAAATATTTTGCCAGGACAAGAGCCATCCCAAGGTATAGTAAAGTGACAGCTTTCACAAACACTTTACCTCCCAGTTCTGACCTGGCTTAACTACTGCCCCTGTGTGTCCATCATGCCACGCATGTACACAGTCTAGGCCGCCAGGGAGGAATGCAAAGTACCTACCCTGGCACAGCTGTAGCCTATAGGCTACAGCAGCTACAGATATATGAAGATAGCCATCAGGCCCATTTTCTGACTAAGCTTTTCAGAGCTTGATAATTTGGCCAAACTGCAGTACTGTCACAACCCGGGTCTGTTTCCACTGCCGCCGGGTCACTTACCAATTCTGCCAGCGTTCTCTATCACCTCCCAGACGCACAGCAAGAGCTAAGCCTGCTACAGAGTACTGCAGTGACAAGTCCCGATCACCTGTTTGCAACAGCCAATCAAGTGATAGCCTGAGCCTCACCGTACCACCTGTCTCTGCTCAGCCTATCTAAGGTAACACAGGGGTATAAATCCCAGCTGCTGACTCTACCTAATTGCCAGTACAATGTCTAACCTCAGTTCCTACTGAGTGAGCTATATCCTGTTGCTTACTTGTAACCAGTTTGTGCAGTTTTGTTTCCTTTCTGCTATATGGATTCCTGCAAGTGATCTACACCTGGGGCAGCTATTCCACTGGCTGCACAGAAAATCTCAACCTGTTCCAGCTATTCAAACCTGCAACTCGCCTGTGTATACCATTCTCATTGCATGGCGAGTGTTCCTGGTTCCTGCACCATTGATGCCGCTCCTGGTATCAACATCCACTATTCATTCCGGCGTCCGGTCAGCATCCGGTTCTGTCTATGCCTGAAGCAGCTATCCCACTAGTTGCACAGAGAATACCTACCTGTTCCAGTTATCCGAACCTTCTCACTGCATGGTGAGTGTTCCTGGTTCCTGTTCCATTTGATGCCGTTCCTGGTATCATCACCTACTACCCATTCCGGTGTTTTGTCTGCTTCCGGTCCTGCTACCTTCTGAGTGCTCCTGGATCCTGGACTACAGCGACAGCCCAGTTTCAGCCTGGTGAATACTTTGCAAAGATCTACCACTTCAGCATTCCGGTTACAGTAAGAAGAGGGTTTTATTATATATCTACAGTATTAATCTATTATCAGCCTGGTCAATCTACTGCTACACTCTCCTCTGATTGTACATAACAACTTGTCTTCAACACCGTCGTCCCTGGTGGTTTAGTGGGTATGATCCGGCATCTCTCCGCCGAGACCCGGGTTCGATTCCCGGTCAAGGAAGTGTTCTTCACCACATGCCAGGAGGTCTCCTTAGGCCTGCCAGCTTTCTGTACACGCCTCCAGACACTAACACAGATGAATATCAGACGCCGGGTTCACAAACAAATACAAGTCTGACAAGTACCCATTTAAAATCAAGAGTTTGAAAAATAATCCAGATACTAAAAACTTTTCTAAACCATGCAGAAACAGCGGTATCCGCATAGTATTAGGCTTAATACACAGACCACTATATGAGGATCTAGATTCACTAACAGAATTTGGTTTGACATCTTTTTTATAAGGAAGTATTTAAGGCTGTAGCTAGGACATTATGGGGTGATTTACACAGACTGTCATTTTTTGTATAAGCATACTGTACCTCCCAACATCAGTGTAAAAAGCTGGGATACGGTTGTCTACAAAATGGGCGTGGTGTCATGGCAATGGGGCATGACCTTGAACATCACTCAGAATCACCCAGCACTGTTTAGATGCTGTGCACATGCGCAAGCCATCTATTCACCTGCTTCAGTGAGAAGGCGCTCCATACTAGATGTCAGAAGGGCTGTAACAGTTTTCAAAGCAACTAATGCATTCTGCGGTAGAATGGATAGTATAGAAAAGGACATCAATGACTATCAGTGAGCAGGACACAGTTTGCCCTTAAACCATATGTATGGCTTTGTGTTGAACTGAACATGACCCCCAGTATCTCCAGAATATGTCAAAGCTTGGTACAGTCAGGTGTATAAATATTGGGACTTTGGGCCTGATTCAGAGCCGTTCGCTATTTGCGGTCGTTCGTTCAAAAACAAGGGGTGGCTATTCAAATGATCCGTTCGCAAATTGCAGTCTGTTCACGCCTCTAAGTCTGAACGAGCGTGCAAAACATACGCTCGTTTATTTGTTAAAAACGCCCCCTGTCCGCTCGCACCATACGTCATGTCCGCTATTTATTAGATTAATCGAGTACATCGACCAGCGTATGAACTGCTCGCTATTCTTGTGGTTGGTGTTTGCTACCACAAATTTGCGAGCAGTTCTGGCTATAAAATAACCCAGTGACGTGGTCAATGACGCTGCTGTATTAATTATGCACACCCATAATACGCCCGTTTTGACCTTTAAGCACGCCTGCGTTCGGATCTCCACTCCCCGTTTTCAAACACCTTCCCCTGTTACCACCCACATACGCCTCATTCTGTCACTCAAAATAGCAGGCACTCGCTATATAGCGTACAAACGATTTTTGGCCGCACTGACTGGTTCGCGCATGCGTACTAAAAACCGTACGCATGCGCAGATGTGCAAACATCGCTCGGAACGAGCGGCTCTGAATGAGGGCCTTTGACAGAATTTTCATATTTTGGCCTCTATTCACCACCACAATGGCTTTGAAATGAAACAAACAAGATGTGCTTTAACTGCAGACTTTCAGATTTAATTTGAGGGTAATTACATCCAAATCAGGTGAACAGTGTAGGAATTACAATGGTTTCTATATGTGCCTCCCACCTTTTAAGGGGCCAAAAGTAATGGGACTATCAACTCAAAAGCTATTTCATGGACAGGTGTGGGCTATTCCCTCGTTATTTCATTATCAATTAAGCAGGTAAAAGGTCTGTAGTTGATTCTAAGTGTGACATTTGCATTTGGAATCAGTTGCTGTCGACTCGCAATATGAGATCCAAAGAGCTGTCACTATCAGTGAAGCAAGCCATCATTAGGCTGAAAAATCAAAACAAACCCATCAGAGAGATAGCAAAAACATTAGGTGTGGTCAAATCAACTGTTTGGAACATTCTTAAAAAGAAAGAACGCCCCGGAGAGCTCAGCAACACCAAAAGACCCGGAAGACCACGGAAAACAACTGTGGTGGATGACAGAAGAATTATTTCCCTGGTGAAGAAAAACCCCTTCACAACAGTTGGCCAAATCAAGAACACTCTCCAGGGAGGTAGGTGTATAAGTGTCACAGTCAACAATCAAGAGAAGACGTCACAAGAGTGAATATAGAGGGTTCACCACAAGATGTAAACCAATGGTAAACCACAAAAACAGGAAGACCAGATTAGAGTTTGCCAAACAACATCTAAAAAAGCCATTACAGTTCTGGAACAACATCCTATGGACAGATGAGACAAAGATCAACTTGTACCAGAGTGATGGGAAGAGAAGAGTATGGAGAAGGAAAGGAATTGCTCATGATCCAAAACATACCACCTCATCAGTGAAGCATGGTGGTGGTAGTGTCATGGCGTGGGCATGTATGGCTGCCAATGGAACTGGTTCCCTTGTATTTATTGATGATGTGACTGCTGACAAAAGCAGCAGAATGAATTCTGAAGTGTTTCGGGCAATATTATATGCTCATATTCAGTCAAATGCTTCAGAACTCATTGGATGGCGCTTCACAGTGCAGATGGACAATGACCCGAAGCATACTGCAAAAGCAACCAAAGAGTTTTTTAAGTCTATAAAGTGGAATGTTATGCAATGGCCAAGTCAATCCCCTGACCTGAATCCGATTGAGCATGCATTTCACTTGATGAAGACAAAACTGAAGGGAAAATGCCCCAAGAACAAGCAGGAACTGAAGACATTTGAAGTAGAGGCCTGGCAGACCATCACTAGGGATGAAACTCAGCGTCTGGTGATGTCTATGCGTTCCAGACTTCAGGCTGTAATTGCCTGCAAAGGATTTGCAACAAAGTATTAAAAAGTGAAAGTTAGATTTAGGATTGATTAGTTTGTCCCATTACTTTTGGCCCCTTAAAAAGTGGGAGGCACATATAGAAACCATTGTAATTCCTACACCGTTCACCTGATTTGGATGTAATTACCCTCAAATTAAATCTGAAAGTCTGCAGTTAAAGCACATCTTGTTTGTTTCACTTCAAAGCCATTGTGGTGGTGAATAGATGCCAAAATATGAAAATTCTGTCAATGTCCCAATATTTATTCCGCTGTATAAGGGATGAATGAAATTGACAGACACTGCAGTCTGCGTGGGTGACCGCTTTCTGTTAGTGGATGTTGCACCCACTGACATGAAGTAGGATAGGACAGCACCCTAGCTCTCACCAAAGGGCTCCAAAATAGAACACAGTACAAGTCTGTATATACACTTTTCCTAAGGGCCAGCTCCTGTCTATAGCACTAAATGTATCTTATATATAAAATTAATTGGTCTGTTTGTTAGTCTGTCCAGTTAGGCATTCGGACACCGTTGCACCAATAGAGATGTAACCAATGCGAAGTGGTCCAGTTGGATCCTGCCCAGCTTTTAAGGGGGTTAGGATCCCAGTCAGACCTCCCGTTGGTGTACGCTGGGCAGAACTTTGACCTGGGGAGCCTGTTCTGAGCCTTCCACTGGATGGATTTGGATGAAATCTTCACAAAGTGGTAACATTGGATCCCAGTAATCATAATAGACGGTTGAGGTCCCGCTTGGACTGCCTGTTGGTGTACGCTGGGCAGAACTTTGACCCGGGGAGCATGTTCTGGGCCTTCCACTGTATGGATTTGGATGAACAATTCACAGAGGGGTGGTAATTGGTCTGATTTGCCTGCCAATTGGTCTGGGATGCCCAACTTAATAACTTGAAGATTAGGTCCCAGTTGGACCTCCCATTAGTGTACGCTCGGCAGAACTTTGACCCAGGGAGCTTGTTCTAGACCTTCCACTGGATGGATTTACAAATATAGGATTGTCTGGAAAAACAGTCAGTCAGTCAGTCAATTAAGTAGCATGTCTGATCATGCCAATTTCCCTTTACTCTCAGAGCTGTCTAGATTATAAAAACACAAGTCCCCTGGCATAGGTGGGTTACATAACCTAATCAGAATCTCACTAAAAACGAAAACAATCAGCTAATGACTGCCTCTGCAAGTCTGTATCCATTGGCTTATCTGTTTGTTTCATTGCATTGTTGTTTTATGAAAGGTTCAATGTCATAGATTTTTCTCCATATGTCCCATAAACATTTAACAAATTGTATTTCTTTCTGGACGTTTTCCCATAACTTTGCTTTGGATGCTGTTTACATTATGTTTATTATATACTAGGGGTGAGCGGGTTCGGATTTCTGAAATCCGAACCCCCCCGAGCCCCCCCGATCAGAGTCCGATCCGAGTCAGGCTCGACTTTTCCCGCCTGACTCGGATCTGAAATCGAGGCAAAACGTCATCATCCCGCCTTCCGAGTCTCGCGGGTTTTGGATCCTATATAAGGTACCCGCGTCAGCGCCATTTTCTCACTCGGCTGTGGACAGTGAAGAGGGAGGGTGGGAGTTAGGGCTGGCTGGGCTGTGTAGTGTAGTGTAGTGTAGTGCTGCTGTTGTCCACTACTTCAAAGTCCATAGGGGCTGGCTGTGTTGTGCTGTGCTGCTGTTGTTAATAGGGGCTGTGTTCACTACTTCAAAGTCCATAGGGGCTGGCTGGACTGTGTTGTGCAGTCAGTTCTCCATAGGGGCTGTGTCCACTCCAAAGTCCTGTGCAGTGTCCCAGTCCTAAAGGGGTGCTGTAGTGTTATCCAGGGGGTGCTCTGTCCATCAGGGGTGCTCTCCCCAAGTGCAAAAAAATAAAAAAATATTTTCTGTGTTTGTGAATTGTGTGCGCAGTAGCCGCACGTGCATCAACAAAGTAGTGCCAAGCGTGCGCCTGTGTCATAAGTAAAGGGCCGGCTGGCTTGACCGTTAAAGGGTGCTGTAACCCCCAAAGTACACTCCAGTCCAAAACAAAAAAATATATATTTTCGGTGTTTGTGAATTGTGTGCACTGTGGCTGCACGTGCATCAACAAAGGAGCAGCGCGAAGCGTGCGCCTGTGTCCCATAAGTAAAGAGCCGGCTGGCTCATTTCTTAAAGGGTGGTGTAACCCACAAAGTGCACTACTCTCCAGCAAAAATGAAAAAAAAATTTCTGTGTTTGTGTGCGCTTTAGCCGCACGTATATATCAATATAACATAAATGGAGGACCAAACTTTCTCCGATAAAAATAAAATAGGGAAAGATCAAGAACCACTTCCTCCTAGTGCTGTTGCTGCTGCTGGGAGTTGTTCATCATCCCAGAGAGGAAGTAGGAACATCACTACTTTTACTAAACAATTGACCCTCCAACAGTCCCTAGCGATGAGGATGAAGTACGACAGCACTCATCCTGAAGCAAAACGTATAACTGAGGCCTTGACTGCTATGTTGGTGTTAGACGTGCGTCCGGTATCCGCCATTAGTGCAGTGGGATTTAGACAATTGATGGAGGTAGTGTGTCCCCGGTTCCAAATCCCGTCTAGATTCCACCTGCATCCTCAAAGCAGCAGCGACAAGCGTGCGTCTGTCTGTTAAAGGGTGGTGACACCCTCAAAGTGTGCTACACAAACATTAAAAATATTGTTCTTTTTTTTCTGTCTTTGTGAATTGTGTGGGTTGTAGCCGCACTTGCATCCTCAAAGCAGCAGCGACAAGCGTGCGTCTGTCTGTTAAAGGGTGGTGTAACTCTCAAAGTGCTCCAAAAAATAAAAAACTATTTTTTAAATTTGTTTGTGAATTGTGTGCGATGTAGCCGCACTTGCATCTTCAAAGCAGCAGCGACAAGCGTGCGTCTGTCTGTTAAAGGGTGGTGACACTCTCAAAGTGTGCTACACAAACAATAAAAATATTCTTCTTCTTTTTTCTGTCTTTGTGAATTGTGTGGGCTGTAGCCACACTTGCATCCTCAAAGCTGCAGCGACAAGCGTGCGTCTGTCTGTTAAAGGATTACATCGGTGACAGCATCCAAGTAGGCATGTCAGACAGTCCGTACCTGTACTGGCAGGAAAAAGAAGCAATTTGGAGGTCCCTGTACAAACTGGCTCTATTTTACCTGAGTTGCCCCCCCTCCAGTGTGTACTCCGAAAGAGTGTTTAGTGCAGCCGGGAACCTTGTCAGCGAAAGGCATTGGAGGTTGCTTCCACAAAATGTGGAGAAGATGATGTTCATAAAATGAATTATCAACTCTTCCAGGGAGACCAGCCTCCAGAACGTACAGAGGGACCTGTGGTTGTGGATTCCAGCGGGGACGAATTAATACTCTGTGAGGATGAGGATGTACACACTGAAGAGGGTGAGGAATCGGTGGATGAGGAGGATGATGACATCTTGCCTCCGTAGAGCCAGTTTGTGCAGGGACAGATTAATTGCCAGCTTGTTTTGTGGGGGCCCAAACGAACCAATCATTTCAGCCACAGTTGTGTGGCAGACCCTGGCGCTGAAATGATTGGTTTGTTAAAGTGTGCATGTTCTGTTTATGCAACATAAGGTTGGGTTGGAGGGCCCTTAGGACAATTCCATCTTGCACCTCTTTTTTTTCTTTGTATTATGTACAGTTTGGGGCCTAGTTTTTCAAACTGCCATCCTGTCTGCCACTGCAGTTTCACGCCTAGATGGGTCACGTGTTTGTGCCGCCCACTCGTGTCGCTTAGCATAGTCATCCAGCTACCTCGGTGCAACCTTTTGGACATAAAAACAGTATTGTGAGGTGTGAGGTGTTCAGAATAGACTGGAAATGAGTGGAAATTAAGGTTATTGAGGTTAATAATAGCATAGGAGCAGAAAAACCTACAAATTCTGTGATTTTAGCTGTTTTTATGCTTTTTTTCAAAAAAATACAGATCCAAAACACAAAACCCAGAACCCAAAACACGGAAGGGTGGTTTTGGCAAAACCAATCCAGATCCAAAACACGAAGAAAGATCCAGATCCAAAACACGAAAAGTGGCCGGTGCACACCCCTATTATATACCTATTATGAATTTATGACCCAACACTGCATAAGGTTCAAATACTGTATATCAAACATGTAATGACCAACTGAAATAATGATCCTGGACACCAGATGGCGCTAGATATGCATTGTGACATTTAACTCCTGAACTGTATTAGTTTTCACATTGGGGTCTGTTGTTTTAATATTTGTACACCCATTGAATGACACAGAACTGTCTTATTATGCAGCTTACTGTATGTTGTATATTATATGAATTGTAATGTTACACTAAGTCAATTATTTCTAAAATTATGTGTTATCCAATCAATAAGTCAAAGCTAGAAAGACTGATAGGCAGCATTTATTTACCCATACTGTACATTGTCCTACAACACTGTACGTATGATATGCTGCTTAATATTGTTCTTGCAATGTTGTACTGTATTGTAAAGGAAATATTGGTTCTAAATATTACTTAAGTACATATTATCAAGTTATTCTTATTCACTGATTTTTTACTATCACAGAGACACAATGAAAACAGCGGCCAATTTATAATTTTCTATAACGCCAATGAGAAATTATTTAGAAAGCCCCATTTATTAAGACTATCTTGCTGGATCCAATAAGTGCCCGCACTGACACAGAGTAAATAGTTAAGTGATACACTAATACAACATTCAAAGCAAGCCATCAGGCTGCACATATGCAAGCATTGGCTCACAGTATCAAGGATTTGATACTGTAGCCCACAGGTTCTCAAACTCAGCCCTCAAGAACCCAAACAGTGCATGTTTTCCATATTTCCTCACAGAATCAAAGTGAGATATTAGCTCCACCTGTGGATCTTTTACATTGTGTCAGTGAGTAATGGATACACCTGTGCATCTGCTGGGTGACCTGCAAAACGTGAACTGTGTGTGGTCCTGAGGATAAAGTTTGAGAACCACTGCTGTAGCCTGTAGGCTATAATGGGTAACGCCAAGTAGCGATGGTAGTAGATACCAGCTCCATAAAGCAAAGCTATTTGCAGCTTGGTAAATACTGTAGGCCCCTTAAAGTGTTTAACCACTTAAATGACAATATTTTATATATTTTTTTTTTTAAAGTCCTACAATTTAATTTTTTTTTAATTATGTTAAACATTTGTAAAAATGTTTACATTATTTATTGAAAATAACACTAGGTGGTGTCTATAGGCCCCCAATGTAATATTACCCCCCACTCCCCAGTGGCAATTGAACCCAGTGGCATAACCCCCCACCTCCCCAATGCCATGTATCACCATGGCACTACCCATCCTCCACCCCACCCCCAGTGCCTGGAGAACACACCCATGGGCATCACCCACCTCTCGGTGGCTCTTACCTCCCCCACATGCAGAATGCAGCAGAGCGTGTGTCAGGGGAACTGATCAGCAGTCCCCCTCCTGTAGCAGCATGGTTTTACCAAGATGCAGTTACTTCTTCTTTCTTTCTCTATTTCCAAATCTGAATCAGGACCACAGACCACTATATCACTACGGGATGGCTACTGGAGCAGAGGAAATCTGTTCTTCACATGTTTGCAGCATGCAGTTGGAGAAATGTTTGCAGCATGCAGTTGGAGAAATGTTTGCAGCATGCGGTTGGAGAAATGTTTGCAGCATGCGGTTGGAGATGGGGAGCCAAATGTAATAGGGTGTAATAGTTTAGAAAATGTGTGCAGACTCGTATGTTTTTCACACTAAAAAAAACCTCACAATTTAGACTCTCATCCCGATGTTTTCCCATTTTGAAGATACAACTATTATTTCAAGCTCTCACACTCACCTTCAAAGCCACACTCGACTCCTTCACTTCTTACATCTACGAGCTTGTGAGATCCATCCAATCTTGCTCTCTGCGAGTTGACTCTGATCTATGCCTCTCTCCTCACTGCCACCTCCAAAACATCTCCCATACTGTTCCTCACTTATGGAACTCCCTACCCCAACTGATCAGACTCTCCAATTTTTCAAGCACTCTCTCAAAACTCATCTCTTTGCTACAGACACTGCTACCCCCATCTGATACTTTTCTCTCTATGGGGTAAATGTACAATGTAGTGATAAGTGCTATAACAACCGATATTTGACATTTACGTTGGTCATACACAGGTATAAAGGCAGTTAAATCATTAGAGGTTTGCAGATACTGTAGCGAAAAGTGGTTTTATCTACAGTGTCTGCAAACATCTAACAATTTTGCAAATGTATTAAAAGTTATATTTTATTTTATATTCTAACGTGCTATAAGTATGCGCTATAAGTATGCCCTCAACACAGTGAGTACTATTGGCTTCTTTCCATAGTTACTGGTCTGTGTTCCCTCTACATTCAGCATTGCAGCAAAGCCCTCCAATTGGGATTTAGTTTTCACTCATTAGGAGAAAAAAATAAATACTTTCACACTGAGCTGACAATACTGTACTGCAAACAAAATTGTAAGCAATGGTTTAAAGAACTAAAAAAACAAGGGATTCTGCTCTACTTAATCATTTTGGGCACCACCAAACTGTACAATGCACATGTAACTGATGCAATGAAACAAATGGGAGATACAGTAGAACTTGTGAGTCTCATGGTGGCTAGCTTGCACTTCTACTAAGGTTCAGTCCAGTCCAAAGTATACATACAGGTTTATCTAAACACCTAACCATAGAGTCAGCATCCAGAACTTGTTACAGATCCAGTCCATAACCTGTAAGCTCCACTGTTTACATGCCAAGAGTAATCATGGGCCCTGGTGTTGCTGCTACTTGGAAGCCCTAGCCTAGTAATAGTGAGATTACGCAGATCAGTAGGTGGCTATTGGTCTGCATAATCATGTTGCCATGCCTTTAATAAGGCCCTGCCAGCACCATCATTTGACACAGTTGGGGCCCCAAGGGTACTTTGTACACACCACAGACCCATGTGCACCTCTGCTTACATGCACACATTAAGACCGGTCTATAGTACATCTCTACATCTAGGGCACACAACAACAATCCACTCCACTCTCACATCCTAGTGTTCCATACTAAATAAATACAACACTAACAAACACTGTATAACACTGTACTGATACCATGGATGACTTATTACAAACATCCTTTAACCTAATTGGAAAAATAGTTCATATACGTGATCAACACACAATACACGTGACTATGATTATCACTAACAATTACTATCATGGGCCATGTGGCTTTTTAACTTTTGCAAGCTTTGCACATGCATGTAATGCAAATTGTGAGGCATATTTATTAACACTCATCAGCAGGACAATAAACAAAAAATAACTTTTCCCTACCAAGTATTTATATTTGACCACGGGAAAAGCTTTCCAAAAGAGATAAGAGTTATTTATCACAATGGAGGCCCTCATTCTTCTTTACTGAGCATGTGCAGTCTGAGAATAAGTTCTACTGCTATTACTTTTCTGGAGAGAAAAAAAAACAAAAAAAACGTATCCCTATTGCTGGCAAAAACACACGTTTTGGCAACAGGGCTTTCACATTTTAACAAATTGACTCCTGTGTACCTTGACCTTTGTTAACTTCTCCTCAAAAGCTACAGTCATTTGTTAGTGATCCCATTAGGCTATTTTAGCTGGGTGATGGACCCTGCCCAACTTTAAAAGGGCAAAATGTGCCCTGCCGTTTTAGTGGCGCCCTGCTAAAACAGCCTACCCTGTGCCTTCCCTGCCTGCGGCCAATAGTGTCCCACGGGTGAGAAAAGTTGCAGTGATCAATCACCACCGGGTGAGTAGACGTGAGGGGTAAGTTTAGGGGAAGCCCAGCATCTCCGTAAGGGCTGGGCATGCCCCCAAGTGTGACAAACTGGGGGCGTGTCACAAGGACACCCTCCCCCATTCTGCCATGCCCCCTTTTCAGGAGCACAATCTGGAGGATGCACTATCCACGAGTTTGCGCCCTGCCCTACCCTTCTAGCGGGAACGCTAATTTGTGACAACCCCAAAAGGTCATAAGCTTAATACAATTGTCAGGAAGAAAAAATAGAGTACATTTAGGTGTAAGATGGCGTGTATCATAGTACAATGAATTAAAGCCACCAAAAGGAATCAACACCTTGATATGGCCACGTTTTGGAGCCCCCCTCCCAAGCTGTGTGGGCTTACCCAAAAGTGAGTGCTGTGTACGTAGCCTGGGAGCGATGCATCAACCAATAGAAGCCATTGATTTTTAACTATTCACCTCAACCGCAATCACCACCACTAAACCCCAACAGTACTGGTACTGGTACTTTTTACTTGCTCCTACCCCTATTCAGCTCTTCTAGTCCTATGCATATACATCTGTAGGTGCAGCTTACTTATTGAATGCCAGCTGACCCTTGCTCTGAATTAAGACAACTTGCTCTTTATAGTACTTTATAGCACTGTATTTCCTTGAGGAAATATATGGTTTAAATAAGGACATCACAAGTATACAGTATAGTTCAATTTCTCTTTCCATTTAGCTTAATTTCAAGTTATCTCCTGAAGTGACATACAGTACATACAAATGATCCATCTAAGAGCCCCTGGCCCGTTCTTTCCTTTAGGGAAAAAGGTTATGTCAAAACCAAGCAAGAGAACAACCTTGACAAATGAAAACACTTTTCACGCACTGTAGCTTTCATGTACTTTATTGATTTGTTTACTAGCATTACAGTGTCATTATACTTTTCTAATTTAAAGGGGATTAAACTAAAAGATAAAAACATTATTATTTTATTTTTCATTAAAATAGATAATTCCTTGCAAAAGGGCATGAAATTACTTCGGGAATGCTAAATTAAGCAAACCATTGATTTTGTTAAATCTTTCTGTGCTACATATTGCAACAACAATTTCAGGATAGCCACCTGCGATGCGGATTAACAGCTCGTTTGTGCCATAAGCTTGCGTTTCATGTTTAGTGCTTGCATCTCGTGTGGGTCTTTATTGGACTAGGCACACTGGCGATATACATATGTTCTTGGACTTTTTTCCAGTGAGGTCTATTTAATGTAACTGTTGACAGCTATTCTTTGCTTGAGCAAAAGGTTATTGTGCCTTTATAAATGTAAACCTTGGACATCCTGATGTTATCTTTGTTTGTTAGACTCCGCATCCCATTGTCCTAACCAACCTAATACACATACTTGGACTCAGACTTATATGTTCTTGTATCTGCAGCTGGATCTACCAATTACAAACACAGAGATAAAAAGGAAACAAAATCTGCTTGTATGGTTATTTTTTTTTTAATTATTATTATTATTATTTGAATCCTAATATCCATTCTTTGTCCTACACAATAAATGCCAACAAACTTACTGTATAGCAGTGACGTAAGCTAAATGGGAATCATGAACCTGCCCGCTCAGCGCGATCGGTAATTAATAAAAATGTCTTGAGTTGTAATTTGATGCACTCAGTTTCCGACATCAATGTAATCTCTCTATATATCATTCATGACATCTCTTTGGGGCGAATCCATTAATCAGTCACTAATCCAGACATAAGTATTGGCAACATTTTAATTTCCTTTACTGTACAAAGTATCCACTTCAAGAGTTGAGTAATTAAACCTTTTGCAAAGTCAGGGTGAATGACAGCTCTGATTTCTGTACCTGGCATAACTCATAACAACTGATTTCTAACATGAAGGGAACAAAATTATTTGTTGAATACCAAGACACAATAAAAATTAATTACAGAAAACTCCATTCATCAACCTGCTTAATTGTAAAGATCCAATATGCTGCAGCTATTCAGGCCAGCACTAAACCAAAGAAGGAATTTGGGGCCTGATTCAGACCCACTCGCGAGCGGCTGTCCGCTCGCAAGTGGGTCGATGGTCTGCACTGAGCATGCGCACGACGGAGGGAGCTCCGTCGTGCGCATGCGCCAGACACGACGAGCGAAGGACTTTCCTTCGCTCGTTGTGTCCGATCAAAGGGGGCGTGCTGTCAATGTTGATTGACAGCACGCCCCCTTTGGTGGGCGTGCCGGGGGCGTGCCTCCCTGACGGGGGCGTTCCCACGGGAACGCCTCCCGTCAGAAGCCGGCCCACTGACATCACTAGTGATGTCAGTGGGAGTGATTTTGGCTCTGATAGAGCCAAAATCACTCCGGAGCTTGCGGTTGAAAACCTCAACCGCAGGCTCCGGCTCGCAATTTCGATGGTCGCGATGGTCACGACCATCGCGGCCATCAAAATGCACGCTCGTATAGCCTGTGGGTGGTGACCCACAGCTATACGAGCGTCCAGGAGGACGCTCCATGAAAATGGAGCCCGGCCCTCATGCAGAGCGTGCGCTCTGCTCAGAGCGTACGGCTCTGAATGAGGGCCTTAGTTTGTAGGTATAAGTGTGGGAACACCCTCGCTCTGCCCAACTCCCTAAGCCTGTGCTGACTCTGCCACCCTCTTCTGCAAACCAATGCACTTTGGCTGTAATCAAGGGGCATAATTCTCCTCTAATGTCACTAAGGCCTGGTGAATATATAAGTGGCATATTCACTTACTGTGTTGAAGAGACAGGTGCACCAGAAGTTCTCCACTGGCAAAACACCTGACTGCAATGAGACAATCAAGACACGGGAGAACATTATAAATGTCCATTAGAGAAGAGTGAAATTTTCAAAAAGGTTCATAAAAATATTCACCTTATTACACAATTGGCTGTATAATGTAGTGCTTTTCTCCAGTGTCATTTGGCCTTTTGTGTTACGAGTAGAATTCCCCCAATCATACTTATCCTGCCTGGAGTTTCCTTTGTATAACCAACATCATCACAAAGCAGAATGTACAGATACGGTCATCATCCCAAATCTACATACTGGCTAGAAATTCTGAAGATTGAGAGCCTGATTCTAACCTGTACGTGAGTGGGTTTTACTGACGCATCTCGCAGGTTTCAGCATATTGCGTATGTGCCGTAGAAAATAAATTGGTGACAGTGCATGCGACGTACAAAGAAATCGGGTACTGCACATGTGCCAAATAGGGCATATGCACAGGCCCGCTGAGAGTCCGGGTAATAGGGGGCGTGGCCTAATCAAGGGAGGCGTGGCCACGCCCCCTTCCCGGGAAAAAAAATCGCAGCGCCGCTCTGGGGAGGGGGGCACTCTGGGCCCCCTCAGCCCTGCTCAAAGCCAGGGGGGGGGCGCAATCAGTGTGATCGCTTCCCCCACAGGCATAGGAGACTGCTGTGGCTGCTGCTCAGCAGCCACGAGCAGTCTCCACTGCAGCTCAGCACACGCTGTGTGCTGGGCTGCTGTGAGGGAGGGGGAGCGGTGCCGGACCCGGGCCCCCGCCAGGCCCCTCAGGAAGCCCGGGCCCCAGTAATCTGTACCCGCTCCCCCCCTCTCTGCGCCCCTGCATATGCACACAGAGATTGCAAGTGTAGATGGTTTGATCGGACAACTCTTTCTGTGAAATGGGCATTTCTGGCTGGTCACTGCGCAACGACCATGTAGATGCATGGAACTGTTCCGATTAGTGGGAGTGTCGTGGACGTGTAAGTCACCTTCAGTAGCATGCGGATGGAGATGGGATGCCGGTTTCAGACTGATCTTTTGCTCCCAACATGGAGTAGGTGCATGTCCAGATACTAACAATGATTGTGGCTGCAGACAGAAAATTAGTGGGCGAGACAGCATTTCACATACAGGCACACAGATAATCGGCATACACGGACGGATTATCGCATTAAGCATAAGATAGTAGGCAGGCTCCTGCGGCCATACGGAAAAGCGGCTGCAGATGCATCTGACTCATTTATCTCAGGAAGGATAAATGTGCCTCCCGGTGGGTTTAGCTGAATTATAGACATTTGTACATGTATCACTTTATACATAAGGATTCTTTAAGTGTGTGCAATAGACACAAGTTCCATCAAAAGGCAGCTGACTGCTAAAACAGCAGTTAAAAGGCTTCACACTGACAGGAAGGAAGCAAAGTATTCCTATTTTGTTGAGATTCCTGCCAATTATTGCCTGCATGCACTGTGTCACTTGTGACCCATTACAAGGCTTCGATGATATAACATTTAAGGACTGCAATTATGGGATTCTTCACAAAATAAACACACGTACTGGAGAAGACATTTGATTTTCTATAACAGCTTTTCAAGAGTGTGTCAGTCGGCACATTCTTTTCTGGCAGGCAGCTCTCCGCTAATTGGGGTCTCTTCTCGCTGTGGTTGCTGATCTTATTTAAATGATGCTTTAGAGCTCTTGCTGCAGTTTCTTATGTAGATACTGCTCATTCATACAGACATGTCCTTTTATGCCCCAGGTGGGATGGTAAACTGGTAATGCTCAGTGCCATCAGAGATTGCATCTACAATGCATCTCACCTACTGTAACTCTCTTAAGTGGCTATCTTTACCCTAACATGGAAGAGAAATTGTAGCAGCACTTGCTCAGAATGAAAAAAATTAGGTTTGAGTCTTGGAAATAAAAAAACGTAATATGTTCTACAATAGAACTAGAGTGCACAATTATGAACAAAATGTAAGATATAAAATACACATTTAATTGAAAAAATTATAAATTACTCTAACAAAAAAAACAGCACTGTTGCCCAATATATAAAAAAATACATATATGGTGCAAAATTCTGTAACCATTAAAAAGGAAACTTTCATATCAGTAACAGTTCCAATGAGTTCTCTGTTATAGGAACAAGATAAAAAAAAGAACATCCAGCGCTAGCCCAAGAGAGAGGGTCAGGTATTAATGCAACAGTAGATAAAAAGGTATTTGGCAACCTCACTAGCAAGACACACACTTAAATCCCTTTGTTGGGACATTAAATTAACCACATACAAATAATTTTTTTAAGCAATAAATAAAACAAAGCAAAAATAAAAATAAAAAAAGCAAAACAATGTTACAATCTTCTAAAACACATCTCATTAGTGCAAAAAATAATATACCATACAAATACTACTTTGAACAAATTGACTGTAATCAAAAAAGGCTTCTCTAATAAATAAAGTGTAGATAACAAATATTCAGCTAGAGCACTGGTTCCCAAACTTTTTTGAATCGCGGCGCCCTAGAGTATCAGCATTGTTTTCACGGCACCCCTAAGTTTAAGTTTGTTATTGAGAAATTCAGAATAAAATGAAGTAAATTGTGCTACCTGTCATGCTTGGGTTCAGTTATGTGGTGGTGGTGGACAGATTTGAGCTTCTGTTTGTTCACATATTTACATTACATTGACCATAAATAATTTGACTTGGTGCTGGACCACCAACCTGAGGCCCCCCGGCAAGTGTCCCAAGGCACCCCAGGGTGCCACGATGCACAGTTTGGAAACCACTGAGCTAGAGTATTCTCAATAAACCGAAAGGACACAGTAACTGTTGTTAATTATCCTGATTCCAGGCTTTGATTTTGTTAGATACAAAATAGATTACTGTTTTTCCATATAATTTGCAACAAATGTTATCTTCAGCATGTGCACATGATATTATATATCGTTTAAACCAACTCTATTATATTGTGCATTATAAGATAGATGTATAGCCCATCTCAATAGGCCCGCAAATCCGTTGCTCAATGTAACCAGCACAGTGTATGATAAACTTATCTCATTTGATAATGGGCACCTGGTTACATCACCTTAGCTCTTTCTCTGTGTAGGTCCTGTTTATACACGATTGCAATCTAGTGCCCAGTAGTCTCTATCACCTGCAGCTCTGAGTAGTGTCAATCGAGCTGTCCAGGCACAGCACAGCGTGACTGTTTGTGCAGTGTAATGCCGCAGCCATCTCCGGTCCCTGTAGCTGTTAGCAGTATAAGACTTGTAGCAGGCAAGCAATGAATATCAGCATGTAGGCTGTAGCGGGCAGCTGGAAAAGTGGAATCCCCAGTGACCTGTAGGAGAGCAGCAACATGTTTCGTCTGCCACCGTAGCCCTTTTCAAGCAGAAATTAGTCCCAATGAGTTCTCTGTTATAGGAACAAGTTGAGGTTAATATGAACATGTAGGTAAAATTGTAAATAGGTCTACATACAAGATGGGTAACACAGTATGTGTGGAAATCTGGTATCTTTGTGAATCGATGGTGAGTACTCACATTTGATAGATCAAAATTGTCCAGGTTATACTGTGGAAGCTGGTAATAGAAATCCACAGTTTACCTCCTGTGTCAGGTCAAGGGATTTTGTTGATCCGGATTAGGTACTCTAGGAGTATGTAAAGGTAATGGTAGGTGGTGTCACCGTACTGTGACATTTTGGAAATGCCCACACCTTCATCTTTTGTAATCTGACATCTTGTGAGTTAATTCAAACAGGGCATGACAGTGGGTACCCGACGGATGGGATATTCCATTTCCGAAGTTGTGAGGACATTCAACATTCCTCGATCTATGGTGTAATGTGTGTACCAGGAATACCTGATGGAAGGCATTTCCACCTTCTAGTGGACAGCGTAGTGGCCAAGTATGTGTGCTTATTAATCTTGACCAGCGGCGTCAGGCCAGAATTGTTTGTGGTAACTGACAAGCAACCCTGGCTCAACACACATCCACATTCAATGCAGGATGTACCAGACGGAATCAGTATATTTGACCGCAGGACATGAGCTCGGCGGTTCAAATCCTGACGCCAGCAGCCCGATGGAGGAGATCTCAACAGCAGAGGTAAGTTTACTATTCCTAACCCTCTCCCCCCCTAACCCACCTTTAGGGGTGCCTAACCTTAACCTCCTCACGTTAGTGCCTAAGCCTAACCCCCCCTCCTTGCACCCTAAACCTAATCCTCCTGGGGGGTGTCTAGCACTAAACCCCCCTTCCCCTAGTCTAACCATAACCCACTCCTGGGGGGGTGCCTAGCCCTAAGTCCCCCCGAGGGACCCCTAAACCTAATCCCCCCTTCCCCGGCTATGTGGCTCCTTAACCCCGGCATTGGACAATCGGTCCGGCGTCTTGTCGGAGTTCCGGCATCGGGATTAACACAGGCATCGGAATTTTGATGCCTATGTTAGATCCCTTGCTGGGATTACATGGTTGGTATTGAGACCGGCAACCATGCATCCACCGGTCTCATAACTACATACCGTACCAGATGCATATCTAGCAGGTCAGTGCAACATTCTTTAGCTTCCATGCAAAAGACCCTCCAGAGTGACCCAGTTAACACTACGACACCGGACACAGTGCCTCACCTGTGCTCATGATATCCAATAAGTCATGGTTCCAGTTGTTTCAAGCTGATGGTAAGGTTCAGGTGTGGCGCAGACCCCATGAGGCAATGGACTCCAGATGTCAACAAGGCACTGTGCAGACTGGTGGTGGGGTGCGTTCACATGGCATGGGTTAAGTCCGTTGGTCAGCCTGAACATGTCATTGATGGGTAACTGTTATGTTGCATTGCATAATGACCATTTGCAGCCCTTCATGGACTTCATGTACCCCCATAACGATGGAATATTCCAGCAGGATAATGCACCATGTCATCGGTTCCAAGTTGTCCAGAATTGGTTTGAGGAGCATTCTGGAGAGTTCCGACATATGGTGTGGCCACCACATTTGCCCGACATGAACCCAATCAAGCATTTATGGGATGTGGAGGAGAGGTCCATTCGCACCCAAAATCTTGCACCTACAAATATCAGGGAGCTGTGGGAAGGTATCCAGATGGCATGGGTCAACATTTCTCTCTTCTTCTGTCCACTTATGGAATCTATGCCACGTCGAGTTGGGGGGTCCTATACTATACTAGGCATCTATCCCATTACTTTTGGTACTTCAGTGTATAGCCAATGTGTATGTGTATGGCTTGAATGTGATGTGGTTGTGTAGTATACAGCAAGGGCAATGAAGCACCCATAATGTGCTGTTAAATTGTGCTGTCTATGACTGGAGCTTTTTAGGAGACAGCTGAGGCTAATGTGCTGAGCAAGTCTGGAGGTTAAGTTCACTTTGCCGGTACACTCACTTCAAAAGTAACATGTGCTGGTAACTTTCTGGTGCTATTGGTGGCAAGAAACCCTAACGTGTTTGTTTGCCTAAGTCAACTTTGTAAGAGGATGCCACTGAGATAATGGGTATATGGACTTGCCGTCGTATTTGGATAAATACCCCTCCTTGGTAACTACTAAAATTACCTGAATGCATCCTAATAACCATTCTAATATATCATCTAACACTCAAGATAAATATTGTACTTTGTTAACAATGTTCAATTGATACAAATAGACATTATTATTATTTTCAAAGTTGCTACAATATAACAAAAAAAAAAAAAAAAAAAAGAATGAATGTAAACAATATTAAATGGCTGTAACCAGTGGAAGCTCCAGAAGTGGGGCTGCACTGCAGTCCAAAATTCAAATAGGGGAGCAACAGCAACTGGCTTTAAGTCCTGGCCGGTGAGGTTTGGTAGCGTTTCGAAGGGCAGTTGGTCTGGCTCCCCTATTTGAATTTTGGACTGTTTCCACAGAAACATACCTCACAGTAAGTATAGACTTTGATCAGGAGAACTTTCTACAGCTTTTGTTCTCCAAATTCACATTCTCAAGGACAGTTGGATATCATTATGTTCAATGAAGTTTAAGCAATTCAGGAGACAGAAATGTCTGTTCCCTGGAATTTTGTGTACACAAACCCCGATGGAAGTGTAAAGTTGATAATGATTACTGCATTCCACTGGACGCAAATCGGTGGAAAAACAGGTTTATTCAAAACTCAATAAACTGCTCCAACATGGTTTTACAAGTGATTCTACACTGCACAACACACTCCTTTTACAAAAATGATTCAGACTCAGATCTGGATGTGCAAGCCTGTGCATAGAAGTATTACCATATAAAAAAAAAAAAAAGTACCAGTTCACTTGGGTACTTAATATCAGATCTATCTGGCCAATAATGTGAAAAAGTGGTGTGGCCATATATCACAGGGGCATGCCACTGGTCATGAAGATGTGGCCTCACACCACTCCATGATTCAGCATGCTGGCGGAGCAGAGCTCCGATAGGTGGAGCTGCTCAGTCAGGCCAGCAGTGCCAAATGGCCAGTCAGGATGTGGCATGCCTCCAGTCGCAATCAGTTACAGCAAATTAGGGGGGAGTCACAGCCACTGGTGGGAGTCACAGTTTACGATTTGCATATGCAACTAACTAACCCTGAATCGGTTGCAAATGTGTGAATGGATTTGCAAACGCTTTTTGAGATTCTCAATTCAGCAGACTCTGAATAAGGCCCTATTGTGTTTCTTGCACAGATCAAAATCATCAATGCTGTGCAACCATAAAGTAGGTGCTTCTAGGTTGCTGAGATTATTCCAACACTTACGATTGTCTCTCTGTAGCCTTTCAATGCTATCTACAATCACTGACCTAATGGCTTTTCCAGTAGAAATAGTAGGACTTGTTTCATGTTCTCATCACAGAAAATGCTAAGACTGAGAATGTCAGACTCAAAGCAAAATAGAACACTCAAAACTGAGCTCAGTGAACTTTGAAACAATTAACTAGTTGTTCCACTACTGTAGGTTTCAATTTCTTTGTAACTGAGGGACAGAACTTAAAACCTTTAGAGCTGAATTGATAGAAATTTCCTAAATAAAGCAATTTGACTACAAATTACACTGGCAGCATGCCATTTTACAGTACGTTCTGGATTGATCCAGTGATTCTGTTTTCAAGGCAGCAATGTATTTCACATAAAATTTGTGACAAATAAGCTTGTTTGCCACAACTCTCCTACAGGGCGATAGATTAAAAAACCCAGAGTCTGAAGGAACAGGCTGCAGACAGGGTTCATTTCCCTCTGTGTTTCTTTTACAGCAGACAAACACTCAGGTGCACCACATGGGTGTAACTGATTTGTTGTTTACTGCGATTGGTTTGTAGTGCTTGGGCAAAGGATAAAACACTGTCTGTTCTTGTGGGTGGGGTGACTGGCGCCAGCCAGTTGGCTGGTCACTGGGCAGCTGAACTGTGTCTATCTAGAGCGAGGGTCGCCTGGTGTCAACCTGACGAAAGTCTGCTCTGCCATTTGTGACATGAACAATAAAAAGTATTTCCAGCAAGAAGTTGTTAGTGTGTTATCTGCCAGGCGGCAATATCACAATAGTGACATTGTGGGATTACAAAGGACAGCCATATTCTGCAGTCCACCAAACCATCCAGATTCAATGGTGGCGAGGGTAATGTTTTAACACCACTATCAAGTAATAGACTGATATAAAAGCTGTCCATTTTGTGTTGTGCAGTTTGTTTTGCAAAGAAAGCAAAAAGTTTTTTAAACTGCTGGCTGTTGTACTGCTAAACCCGGTGATTCACCAAGTAGTAAGTAAGGTGTGATCCAAAAAAAAAAAACCCTGTACAAATAATTTTTCAAGTTTGCCAGTGTAAATGCTAAGGGAAGCAAGATTCCACTACCCAGCCCAAACATCTGTGGACATGGAGGATGTAATAAGACCTTTGGTGAATGTGGCAGCAGCACCGGAGGAGAAAACCCATCTTCTCCACAAGGAGATTGCTCAGGTGAGACTAGACTGGGAGGCTCCAGCTATACCCACACTGCAGAACTTTACATGATGATGATGATGATATGGAAGCATATATCTGGTAGCATTTTAACGTGCTGCCACCCAAGCTATATGGTCACCTGAGAGTTGGGCTGAACATCTAGCTTCCTATTGCGGGAAGCCCAGTGTACCTACAGTATATAGATATGGACAAGGACCAGGCTGGTAACCATCAGCAGCTGAAAACCGCTATCCTAGAAGGGCTTGGAGTCACTGGAGCAGGCGAAGCACAATGGTATCATGACTGGAGACTGACCAAAGATGTGCCGGTTCTTGCTTAGCTTGCTGAACTTTGTAAAATATACCGCCAGAAAAGAACACTGCTATCAGAATGATTGGTGTAGACTGAGGGTTCCAAAGGTGGGCCCTACATACGGACCCTCAGATGTATAAGAAATTGTCCACTGTAGTAAAGAGATAGGGTGCCTTGAAGCTTATGGCCAAACCTCTGTTGCTCGCTCTAATGGTTGTGCCTTGGTCAACTCCCAATATACAGACAGGAGAACCAGGCATTGGAAATTTGCCCTAGTTTCCAGCTCCTTACTGTCAAAGGTTCTGACTCACAAATTGCCCAAAGTAAAAGTTATCTGTGTCCACGGGACTGCCAAGGAATTTGGCAGGAGTCTTTTGCCTGTTGCAGTAGCTTGATCAATAGTCACATTATAGAGGCAGTTGCCCCAAAACTGCCTTACCCTTTGAATAGCGGGAAGTACTTGTCAGGCATTAAACATATAATCCAGGAGCGAGTCCAGCCAGACACTGTGACAATTGAATCACCAGCTGAAAGTCCAGCATTGACAGAGCAGCTTGAGGAAGAAAGAAAGAAAAAGTGTCATGCTCTGCCACAAAACCTGAATCAGAGTATTGTTCAGGTGAATACATTTCCACCAGCTAAATGGATGGGAAATAGGCAAGGACAAGCTACGCAAGTTCAAACGCCCTGCCATCATTTGTTGGCAAGATCTTGGGTGAAGGTGCCATGCCTCCCAATGAGGACTCCGATTGGTCAAGGTTATCAAACTTGTTTCCATTGAGAGACCTTGGTCGAGACAGCTAGCTGATGTTACCATAGCGAAAGTCTAAAAAATTTTTATTGAGATAAATGGGGTAGAGAAGGCCAACAGGCCTACAGAAGGTTTTGCCTATTAGATCTTCAGAAATGATTTGCTATATAATTGCTAAAGTTCAAGATAAAATTGTACAACAATTTTTGGTGCAACAAAAACATATACCACTCGTACTTAAAGCTGCACATTCCCAAAAAATTGTGTGGGGGACACTTGGGAGAAGACAAAGCAGCATATATTACTCAGGAATTATTGGCCAGGGGTGTATGAGGCGATAAAGAAATTTTGCCGGACATGTTCGGTATGTTAGAGAACATGTCCAAAGCCGGAATACTGGGCCCCAATAGTTTTCATTACCATTGTGCAGACCCTGGGCCTGATTCAGTAAGGATCACTAATGCACCTGCGTATACAGATCGAGCGATTGTTAACCATTGTGCATGCGCATAAGCAGCACTGCAATTACAGACGCACAGAGGAAGCCATCGCAGAGTGAGTGACAGGCTGTGAGGATTTGGGGGAGTGGTCATAAAAACACAGGAGTGCCTGTCCGTTTGAATGCCGTTGCATGGACGTGCATAAATTAGCCACTGCAATTGCATACGCAGCTGGAGTACTCAGAAGGCAGCAAAGGGCGTCTTTATGCCTGCTGTGCTTTGGCAGGCATTAGCATATTTTCGTTACTGCGTTCAGTTTGAAATTGCAGCTGCGATCGCATTAGCGATCCTTACTGAATCAGGCCCCCTGTAAAGTGTACTGGTATGGATTTAGTAGGTTCATTACAAAAGTTGGCTCGTGGCCATCATTAGCGCAGGAAAAACAGGACTGGGATGTGTTACCTTATTTAATGTTTGCAGTTAGAAGGGTGTCTCAGGGTTGAGCCCCTTTAAATTATTGTATGGCAGACAGCCAAGGGGCATTTTGGATGTTCTCAAAGCGGGCTGGGAGCAACAGGGAACTAAAGAACACAATGTGATCCAATTTGTGTCCCAATTGTGTGCCAGCTTGGGTAAGATCACCCTGCTGGTAGAGCAGCATATGCACAAAGCTCAAGCAAGACAAAAAAAGAACTGCAATCAGTCAGCCATAATCAGAACCTTCCAACCGGGTGAATGTGTTCTTATCCTGGTACCCACACAGGAGTGTAAACTTTTCACTCATTGGCAGGATCCATATGAGGTGCTTGAGGCTTTGGGGCCTGTTAATTAGAGTATGCTCCAAATGTAAACATTTTGGCTATATAATCTTTTAGCAAGAACTGTTAAAACCATTTTTCCCTTGAAAAGTTTGACCTAATTAACTAGTTACTTTTAGATAATGCAGTACTTTATATGAAAAATGGCTATAATTTAGGTACAAAAACACATGGACTTTGAATGGAGGGAGTAGTCCCTTAGGACAATTTAAAAAAGAGCCAAATGTGCACCTCAGTTGAAGCCTTTGCATCTTTATTTGCATGTATGTATTCATCACTTGAATTAGTGGGCTGAGATGGGAGGCTTGCATCATTTAGAATCTTCTGATAGGAACTGGGCAGATCAGGGTGTTCACTGCTAAATTAGGCACATCGCATCTAATTATGCACTTGTAGATCCCTAAAAATATACATATTTAATTGCCATTTTGTTTGATAGACCCCCTTTGACACAGAAACCAGAGATGTGTGCATAACCCCATGTTTTAGTTCTAAATCTTTGTTGTCTTTTAGTTTTTGTAAAACCACCTTTAATTGTTTGGGATTTTTATTAAAACAGCTAAACTCATGTAATTTGGACCTTTATGTGTTCATACAGTATTATTAACATCAATAACAAACATTTCCAGTCAGTTTTGACCATCTCACAAAGGCTGCAGTGAGCTGGCTGCCTGAACTAATGACAAAGCAATGGCACAAACACATGGCAGTTTAATAATGGCAGGCAGGATGGCAGTTTAATATACTATATGATCCTATAGAATGTTTTAATTAATCAAGAACTAATAACCTAAAAGTAAAAACCTACTAGAAAAAAAAATTAAATATTTTTACCAACATACGTCTCCAACCAGCAAATCATAGGCCTTAGGCCAATAAAAATTTATAATTGCCGAAAGTAGAAAAAGTACAAAATGCAAAGTAGGAATTGATAATTAATAAGTTAACAACAAACTTCTCCAAGCAACAAATCACAGGCCCAGGCCAGAATTTATGTAGTGGATGCCAGTAAAGCATTGATTGATTATTCGTTGTAACTATACAAAAAAGTGGTGACATGGAAAAAATATCAAAAAACCAGCATCCAAATGTAAGTTTACAAACTCATGGCATATGGCTAGCGAATCACAGGCCTCAGGACAATATAAATTAATTTTAGAAAGTAGAAAGAAGACGATACAGAGTACTTGTTTGTATAAATAGAAAGTATCAAAATGACCAAAACTATTAGATAAGAGTAATGTTTAGCACTGCAAAAGTTTTTAGACATATTACATCCTTTAATGCTGCATTATCTGCCTTTGATAGCAGTAAATTAGAAGCTAATCTGAAGTAAAAGGTAACTAAAATTAGGCTTAACTGCTGTAATAGATGATTTAGTGTTTGTGCATACTAACTAGGGATTATTAGCACTGTTCTATCTAAAATTAGTGACCTGAAAATGATAGTTGCAAATGTCATTTTCTATGAGGTTACCTGCAAATTATGAGCACATTAATTTTTAGACATTTAAATATTTAGATCATTCAAGGTCCCAACCATGAAAGTTCTGTACAATTGGTCATGTTTGACCCTTTGCATCGACCTTTGGGAAGAGTGTAGACAGCTGTACATTGTTTCGCTAATCAATCTGTATATTTAGACCAAATAAATGTATTTGCACTGTAACAGTAATTATTAAAAGGAAAGAGTACCAATGTTAAATACACTATTCTGTTTTGTTTATTTCTCTTTTATCAGGTGAGAAAAGCCTAAGTAGTATTGGAATTGGTGGACATTTTTTTAATTGTCTACATTATTTCTAATAAACTATTCAGAGACTGAATAAAAAAGATGGTTTTGCAAGATACAGAACATTAATGCCCCAGACCACAGTAAAGTACAGTGATATTCATTGCCTGCCATACACAATATCTTTGCAAAGCCCATCATCATTACTTTTACTGCTACTACTCCTCACATTTGCAGAGGGTTCAGAAATGGTGGACAGAGGCTTCTCTAGGATTAGTGTTAGAAATGTCAGACTCACACATAGCATTGCGGCACCCTTAGAATCTCTTCAGGGATCTGTGAAGTTTGTGAACACAGTTTTCTCTTCAGCCTTAGTATTTATTTTGTGCACTGATTTGTCTGTTTTAAAGGCGAGTAAGAAGGTGGTGCATACAAGGTTCCAGAAGATACTTGGGTTAGATCTTATAGGGCACAGGTATTCTACATTTATTAACAGTGATTTAGAAGGAAGATCACATTGATTTGTAGCAGCCACCATCACCTCCCTCTTTTTTTTGTGGTTTTTGCGCTCACCAGAAAACCATATAGTCTCCAGTTTTTTAACCTCCTTCAATTAAATAGCGCAGATAGCACACCACTCTATATAAAGGTTCCAGAAGATGCCTGACTGTTTTTGGATCTGTCTTTTCACAATTGGGCATCCTAGTGCTTAAAAATAGCAGCAACAGGACAACCACTCACAAAGAAAGTGGTCTGAGACTTCCCTTGCCACTCTGTGTAGTATATGGCAAGTTGGCAATTTTACTTTTTTCCCTTCATAGTTAGAAGTAATGTTGTCTTTAAGATGGTGAAATACTTTATATATTTGAGTTGCCCTTGCTTTACCCTTGACTTACTTTAAAAGTACACTGGTGGCCAAAATTGCGGATACATTTTGAAATTTGAATGTTTTTCAACTTCGAATGCTTATAAAAACAGTTTCACTTCACGCAGTGCAATGATTCATATATCAAATGTAAGGAAATTTGATGCTGAATTCAACACAATAAACAGAGGTCAAATATTTGCATTACAAGGGGAGTTATGCTACTTTCAGTCAGACAAAGAAGCACAGATGCGTGAGATTCAAGAAGCGGATTGTAGTAACAGCTGCTACCAGCCAATTGGAATCGTCGTTCTGAGGACCAATCAGCTGTTGTTTATTAGCAGGTGCAAGGTCATGTTCAAAATTGGGGAAAGGTCAGTTTGGCCGTTTCATTTTGCAAAATAAAGTTGGTTACTGAAGTGCAATTATGGTTGGATGTTTGTGTGTATTGTTTAGTGCTATTGACGGTGTAAGAAATAAATACAACAATGTTGTCCAGGCAAAGTGGTGACTGGGCAGCCAGGAAGAGATCCAGGATTGTGGTGTTACGTGAAATGGTCATTCGTATGCAGCAATTGCGAGAGAAGTTGGTGGGAATGTGACAACATCAAGAGTACAAAAGATTTGTTTCAGCTATCAGGAAACACAATCTATACAAAACAAAGAAGGAAAAGGCCGGAAATGTGCATAACAGCTGTTGATAGGAGAATAAAACGAATTTGCGTCAGGGACAGATGGATGTCATCTGCGGCCATTAGCAGTGAACTGAGGGCCTGATTCAGAGCCGCTCGTAAGCGGCCACTCGTTCGCTATGAGCGATGTTCGCACAACTGCGCATGCGTATGGGTCGTAATGCGCATGCACAAACCAGTCATTGCGGTCGGAAATCGTGCGCTCGCAAAACAGCGAGGGGCTGCTAATTTGATTGACAGAATGTACCGTTTTTGGGTGGTAACAGGGGAAGGTGCTTGAAAACGGGGGAGTGGAGATCCGAACGCAGGCATGCCTAACGGTAAAAAGGGCGTTTAATGGGTGTGCATAATTAGTAAAGGAGCGTCATCAACCACGTCACTTGGCTGTCTTTTAGCCTGAACTGCCCGCAGTGATAGCGGTAAGAAAAACCTACCACAAGCACTGTGAGCAGTTCAGATGCCTTTCGATGTCCCGATTAATCTAATAAATACCGGAGATGACGTGTGATGCGAACGGCAAAGGGGCATCTTTACAAAATAGCAAGCGCATTTTTCGTTTGCTCGCTCAGACAGAGGCGTCAACAAACCGCAAAGAGCGAGCGCTCAATTTAAATAGCCGGCCCCTTTTTTGGAATGACCATCTGCAAATAGCGTCCGGCTCTGAATCAGGCCCTGAGTTCAACTGGTGTTTTTGTCAGTGCAAGAACGGTACAAAGAAAACTAACGGAGGTTGGCCTAAAAGGTAGGATTCCCCGAACAAAACCATTGCTGAATGAAAAGCAGTGGCAGAAACGAATAAAGTGGGCAAAAGAACACATTACATGGACAGAAGGTCAGTGGAAACAAGTGATTTGGAGTGACTAAACTAAGCTATCGATATTTGGTAGTGATGGGAGAAAATATGTGAGACATCGCATCGGGGAAGAGGTACATCCAGACTGCCTTCAAGCAACAACAAAGAATCCTACAAGTGTTATGATCTGGGCATGTATGACAGCAGATGCTGTTGGCTGAATTTATGTCATAGGTGGCACACTGAACAGCAGAAAGTACATTGACACCATCCTACAACCAAAACTTCTACCTTCTATCAGGGATCTTTTTCCAGATAATGCCCCATTTTTTTCCCAGCAGGATTTAACTCCCTGCCACACTGCACATCTATGCAAACAGTGGTTCATGGAGAATGACATACAGGTGCTGGGATGGCCAGGAAACAGCCCAGACCTGAACCCCATAGAACATTTGTGGTTCAGTTTGAAAAAACTGGTACATCTGAGGCGTCCGTCCAATAAAAGATAATTAATTGAGGCTGTAATTGTCTCATGGCATCACATAATAAAGAAGGAAGAGCTCCAAACATTGGTTGGCTCAATGCCACGTCGCTGTGCTGCTGTCTTGAAAAATAAAGGATACCCAACGAGATACTGATAGGACAGTAACATCATAAGTACACATGGATTTTCCCCCTAGGTGTTGTTTTCACTGCATAACTTCCCTTGTAACGCAAATATGTGACCTCTGTTAATTGTGTTGAATTAGGCATTACATTTCCTTTCATTTGATATATGAATCATTGCACTGCATGAAGTGTAACAGTTTTTATAAGCATTCGAAGTTGAAAAACATTCAAATTTCAAAAAGGGTCCGCAATTTTGGCCACCACTGTACATGTTAAAGTACGTACAATGACAGCAAGCACTAGCATTGAGTTGCTCTTCATCTATCAACTGATCCATGATTGATTTTATTTTTTACACCAGCACAGGAGTAAAGCTACTGTAGTTGAATTTAACTGCCACCACACCAAGTGAAGGTACAATGAAATATGGAAATGAAGGACAGTTACCTTTACCATGCAAGTTTACGAAAAGACTAGAGATTTATTTTTTTTACACCAGAAAAAAAGAAAAAGTATTTTTTACACTTTAATTATTTTGGTGTGCAGCTAACAGGGGAAAAGTCCACACCCAGTAAGTACAGTAATATATGTTGCCTTTGTAAGATACACACTCTTGAAATAGGATTTAAATTTAATTCTAAAAGACTGCAGATTATTTTGTTTACACCAGAAAAGAAAAATTTTGTTTTTTTCACTTTAATTATATTAGGGTGCAGTTAACGAGGAAATAACACCCAGTGAGTACGGTCATATACGCTGCCAACCCAAAACAAGCACTCTTGAAAAAATGTTTTGAATAAAATTATAAAAGACGATATAAAAAAAGGAATTTTTTTGCAATTATTTTTTTATAATAGGAAAATAGGTCTTCTTTGAGGTGCAGCTCACCCAGAAACATCACAGTATTTTTTGGACAAATAATTTGAAATCACTCTGTCTCTGCCATCTTACACAAGTGACAATATATATATACACTTCAGAGTAGATCGATATCCTTGTGATAAAATATGTGCAAGTTCATTTTAACAAACAGCCTGTTTGCAGGTGCACTGGATTGCAGGTGCTATATGTCTGACAAACACAGAGTAGCATGTTTGAAGATTGCAGTGCACTGGATTACAGTTGCTAGCTAGCGTGTCCGTCTGACAAACATTCACACTAACAAAGATGCATGCAGTCACCATTCCCACCTACTGCATCTACCTACTACAACTCTCTCTAATCTAATGGCTTCCTAATCTTTTGAAGAGCAACTACAGCCCACACTTTCTCCATGCCCTCTCCTGTATGAAATGGCACCAAAACATGCAAGACCAGAGATCTCCAGGAAAAGAACTCTTTGCCTCGTTTTGAGATCCAAAGTTGGAGAAAAGATCCGAGCCGGGACTCCGTTCTCCTCAGAAACCCAAAGTTCGGTTGCGTTTGGTTTTTAAGCAAAGCCGAACCGCTCATTTCTACTAGAAACTGATCTGTAATTACATTAGGCACTAGATCAGGGGTTTCCAACCACGGTCCTCAAGGCACACTAACAGTCCAGGTTTTAAGGATAGCCATAGCTGGGCACAGGTGACTTAATTAGTACCTCAGTTATTTTGACTTAACCATCTGTGCTTAAGAATGGATATCACTAAAACCAGGACTGTTAGTGTGCCTTGAGGACTGTGGTTGGGCATCACTACACTAGATGCTGATATTGATGGAAGCAAGGTGGAACTGTGGCAGTGGCGCAACCCTCACAGCTCCTGTGCTACATTCTGACATGACAATGCCATTAAGTATGTGAAGTGATGGGTTAGGATTATGGCTCTTGTTGGTCCTCTAGGGAAATCTTGAGAGATTAAAAAATACATTATTAACACCAATCATTAACTGGGTTATCGTGGTTTAGGTACCTAAAAATGCTAATCCCTACAACATTGCTACATGAATAATTTACATAATTACCATTATTATTGATCTATTGAAAATCCATCCAGTCACACAAGTATGCATGTGTTTTAGTCTGGTACAATCAAATACGCATAATAAGATTTCCTGTCTGCCAGGAATAGTCAAACAATGAGCAGTAAATAAATTAATGAGTAATATTTCTGTATCACTTTATACTTTCTGTGAGGCACGCTTCAAGAATTTTTAAAGCAAATACAATAGGAAATTAGTTTTCTGGTTATAATAGTAAATATTTTACATGGCTAATAAAGAAAATGTGTGTGTAAATAACAAATCTCTGATCAAGATAATATTTCCTAAATTATTTAAGAGATTTAATTAAAATAAAACACAAAAAGAAACAATTTTTAGTGTAAAGTGACTGCTAACAAGCACCACAAAAAGCCCTCTAAGTGTACGGTGTAAAATGTTATTGCTCACTACAGGTACTGTATGAAAGTAAAATAAACTATACTATACCACAACATATTAAAATGTATTTTCATGTACAGTTTGGTTTGTCAGAACATATCTGTTTTATTCAGAAAGTAATTTAGATGTAGGGTCCCCTAAATTTCTATAAAACATTTCAAGTCACAGACTTGCATCAATACACCTGTTCATACATTTCTCATTGCCACATGAAAGAATATAGGATACTTAAGTGAATATTCTAATATTAGTACTCAGCGTAATTCAACAGAGAGCACCATATGTTAGCACAAGCCTTATTAAATCATTAAGGCATGATAAAAGGTTCGAGTCTGGTGCAGGACAAACTTAATTATAAGTGAAAGGATATTGCATTAATACTAGGGACAGCCTTTTAATAGTCCATAGCCTTGCTCCTGTAAATAGGGAAAATACAGTTATACTGATTAGTGTTGCTCACAAGTAGAGATGCTCATACAGTACTTGTTTCAAAGTGGTTCTCAAAATGGTTCAGAAGTTCGAAAACTTGCAATAATTTATGAACTTTAGGTACGGTAAATATTTCAGCACTATGAATAGGTTTCACCATATAAGAGCCAGATCAAACAAGTTCCTGCTTAAATGGCTACATCATATTATTATTTCTTGTAATTTTTACATACAACTGCAAATTCAAACCTTGACTACATTAATTTTACTAAAATACTATAAAATGTAGTCAAGTAGCCATTTAGGTTTAAATAAGCAGAAAAGATATGTTGTTGTTTATACAAACTTCAAGTTCATGTTAACAGTGGATCAGGATTGATAGCTGCTGCAGTTAAGTCTGTTTTGGCTATAGCTAAAATCTAGTATATTAATGGGCAGGACTATACCTGCAATAATCAAGAGCATACAGTCTTAAACGTTTTTATGCATATTGGCTATGACACAAGTGCTAGATTAACACTTTTAGCCATCAAATTCTTCCTTGTACACACTAATAGAACATACAGGTGACTTGTAGAAAGAGCATGAGTGGGGTGGGCATAGAGTTTTCATCAGCCAGGGTACCAAGAGAAAATTGGTCAGGATGCTTGCTGTCAATATAAGGCATCCCATAGTTCAGGATCCCGACAAGGGTCTGGCAAGTATGGTAATCCTCCCACATTCTGTCCCTAACCCTATGTTCCTGCATCCTAACACTAAACCTCCGCACCCCCATCCTCTCCGTTAGTGCCTAATCCAAACTTCCCCTCCTGTAGCCTAACCCTTCCCCCCCACAGCGGCTAAGACCCAACCAGTCCCGCTATATTTACGCTCGGGATTCCGGCGTCGGCATCTCCACTACGGTTGGTATTCCAGGGAATTAGTCAGTCGAGGTGCTGGCTATTGGTATAATAACGGCATCCCGCCAAGAGACCAGCCAGCTGGGTGTCAGTGACATCTTGGTGCAGCGGTTAGGTCTCCTTGTCAGATTTGGGCCCCCATATAAATCCTCCATCCCTAATTATACTCACACATATAAATAAAATATACACACATCAACCATAACATTTAAACCATTAACCTAATATTGTGCAGGTCCCCCTCATACTGCAAAAATAGCACTGTCCTGCTGAGACATGGACCTCTGAAGGTGTCCTGTGGTATCTGGCACCAAGACATTAGCAGCAGATACAGTATTTTAAGATCCCTTAAGTCCTGTAAGTTGTGAGGTGGGACCTCCATGGCTTGGACTTGTTTTTTCAGCACATCCCGCAGATGCTCATTCGGATTGAGATCTGGGGTATTTGGAGGCCAATTCAACACCTTGAACTATTTTCATGTTCCTCAAACCATTCTTGAACATGTTTTGTAGTGTGGCAGGGAGCATTTTCCTGCTGAAAGTAGCCACTGCCATTAGGGAGTACTATTGCCATGAAGGGGTGTACTTGGTCTGCAGCAATGTTTAGGTATGTGGTACGTGTCTGAGTAACACCAACATAAAATGACAATGACCCACTTTTGGTAGGTACTAACAAGTGCATTCCGGTGACACCCTACCATCACAATTTGGCACTTCTCAAAGTCACTCAAATCCTTATGCTTGCCCATTTTACCCACTTCCAACACATCAACTTTAAGAACTGACTGTTCACTTGCTGCCAACTCCTTGACAGGTGCCATTGTAACAAGATAATCAATGTTATTCACTGCACCTGTCATTGGTTTTAATGTTACAGCAGATGTGTGTGTGTGCATGTTAAATGTATACACCTAAGTTTTATTGATCGGCACTCCATATAAATAGTCCAACAGCCGGGGTGCACTAAATCCAGGACCCCAAGCAGACGCAGGGTCCACATAGACATTTTCTTCAAAGATAGGCAGCACTCCTCGAGGTTAATAAACAGACTTGATGTATTAAAGCATCTGAAACGTTGCAGCTATTAAGCGTCTTTAAGTCTGTTTATTAACCTCGAGGAGTGCTGCCTGTCTTTGAAGAATATATATGTATATATAGTTGAAGTGGGGTGGTATACGATATATATATAATATAATTAGGTGTTTGTGATTAATGGCCTTTTATTATGGACAATTCCATACATTATTAGCACCAGATCAATAATAATGTATCACCTTAATAATACCAGTATACCAGTCAGTACCAGCAGAAGGGCAGTTTACAAGCATAATAGATGATAAACAGGGGATTTATTTTCAATCAATAACATGTCTACAGGGAGATGGCGAACAACAGAATTAAAAGACATTTTACCAGCATTGGTGCAAAATTCAACAGGGAATCAAAGAGGTCAATGTGAACAGAAGATTTAGACTTATTACTGAATAAATACTGTAGACAAATGACATTTCTATTGTAATGACGAAGCCTAGATGACTACATGATTAGCAACATTTGAACAGATTTCAGAAATTGTTGCTGAGGTAGGTGAAATGATTGACAAAAGTAAAATTGTGAACCTGAAGGTACAGTAATGTGACAATGTTGGCATGAATATACAGGGTTTAGACATGAAACAGCAAGGTTGTGGTTGTAAAGAATCCAGGCCAAATCTTCCTTTTGGGATCAGGTTTGGAAACAGCTAGCTTGATTGCAGACACCTGTCAGCAAAGTTTAAGAAGGTGTCAGACAGAAGGATCAGTGCTCCTGATGGTGAACTAGTCTCCCAGGTAATAGGCCAGGGGGTGGTTGCTGTTAGGAACCAGACCTCAGGGTCCATTGGAGCACTTACTGTTTCTACTCAAGATAACTGTGAATTGTATACTGTGATTTGTGACCTGCCTTGTGAACTTTCACAATTACCTGTGAACTGCCGTCTGTGTGGAAAATAAACTCTGCTTGGACCTTTTATCCGGTGCATGTGATCCTTGGCACATTTGGCGCCTGAACAAGGACATATTTGCTGGACGTTACTATGCAGCAAAGAGCCCAGATTAGGTGACAGACAGCCGGCCATTAAATGGCAGGGTTTCACAACTCAACATAAGCGTTTGTTCTGTGAATGTTTTTTGTAGTGGTATAGCTACTGTAGCTGCCATATTATTTGTGGGAGAAACTGGCTGGTCAGAGAGATTTAGCTAAACCTACTAAGTTTAGCCACAAAGGGGAATTCCAGTATAAAATGGAGGCAGTATGGAAGGTGTTGGCTGATATGGCCACCACACAGCAGACCTTAATACAGGGCCAGCAAACGCCATCAGATGACATACAGTAGAAGCATTCTGTGCACCTTTCAACATACTGCCACCAGGCTAAAATGGCCAGAGGGCCAGTTTGTGGCAAGGTTATCTCCCTGTCTTACAGGGAAAGCTCAGAGGGTCAATGTTGATCTGCCTGTGTCAGAAGCCAACTTTTATTCTCACCTGAAAGAAGCTACCTTTCCCAGGGTTGGGGTAACGTGCCCCAGCAAAGCTAAAATATGTCAGGATTGGTGACTGAACCCCTCCGAGACCCTGAGGGTTAAACTGGAGGAACTAGCCACGATAAGTAGAGCTTTGTTACAGCTGGATGAAACCACCACTTAGCGTATAGTGAAAGTGGTTGCTTTAGACCATGCTATACGGGTGTTAGATTGTGCTGTGCAACAGTGGGCTCCTCTGACCCGCAAACATTTGAGGAGTTAGCAGTGGTTACTGAACGGTTTCTGACTAAAACTGAATAAACCTAAGCAAGGGTTATGACCAGTTCCTAATCCTAGGACTCAGGTTCCGCTTGTCAAAATGGATAAAATTACCCCAGACTGTGTTGATTGTGGTGAGCCCGGCCATTTACGGTGGTACTACCCCAAACGGGGTGAGCCGATGGACTGTAGCATTGGTATATCAGCTCAACCTGTTGTCAGTATGTTTGTAGGAAATACCTCCCCAGCAGAAACCATCCTGTTTCATATGATCTTACAGATTGAAGGCCATGGGGTTTGGGCTTTGATTAATACAGGTAGTGAATTATCTATTATTTCGGCTAATCTAGTTCCAAAAGGGACTGACCAAGTCTTACCCTCGGTAAAGGTGTAATATATCCATGGAGATGTGGGGTGGCCATTTGGGAGAGTAGAAAACACTCCAACAAGTCCAGTTAAGGTTCTTTTGGCCAGGTATTCATGCTGCAGTAAATAAAATATTGCCAGAAGTGCCCAGTGTGCCAAAAGACGACACCCAGGCCAGGATTTCAAGCACCCTTGGTTCCCTTACCTATCATTTCCGTTCCTTTCAAGAGGAATGGTATGGATTTGGTAGGTCCTGTAAAAAAAGTCTGCTTGTGGGCATCAATACATTTTAGTGGTGGTTGATTATGCTACCAGGTACCCAGAAGCCATACCGCTACATTAAATAAACTCTGCTTGGACCCTTTATCCAGTACATGTGATCCTTGTCACAGTAATTAAAGATAAATTATAAATTGTTAACTGTATGAACAAACAGTAACAAAGAACGACATACAGATATTTAGTTTAATGGGTGGACATGTAGGAAGGACATTGGACACCTTTAGAAAATTGGACCGCAGGTTCACAATGGTCCATAAGGGAGATCCTCCGTGGGCTCTGCTGATTAATAGCCATGCCCTCTTTCACTGGAGGGTGGGACCTAGTCCAGGCCACCGGTGGTGACGGCGCTGTTCACTATAGCAGGCTGCACAGTGCAGCTGCTTGCAGGGCAGTCATCAGAGGCTGTTGACTGACCAAGCATTGGCAGGCTGTAGACTCCGTGTGCATCAACAGAATCACTGATTGATTCCATTTTCAGGAATCAGGGCGATGTCAGTGGGAGAAGGAGCAGAGGCTGCTGCAGGCATCACCTGCACAGGCACAGAGGAGCCAGGTCTGACACTCTGAGAGCCAGTTCCTGCTTCTGGACAGGTAAGATCCAGTGGAGGTGTGAAAAAATGTTTTGAATATTATCTAGTATATTATTCAATGAGGGTCTATTTGCTTTGTTCTGGAGGTGCTGTGTTTTAATACTGTCTGTGGTGTATTAATGTGTGTGTGCGCGTGTGTGGAGTGTATTCATATTTGTGTTATACGTGTGTCACTGATGGTCTCACGTTATATAACGGTCATTGCAATGCTCTCTGTATTATATGACGGTCACTGCAATGCTTTCTGAATTATATGGTGGTCACTGATGGTCTCTATATTATATGGTGACTACTGCAATGCTCTTTGCATTCTCTTGCAGTTATTGTTATGCTCTCTGCATTATACAGCAGTCACTGCAATGTCATTTGTATTGTATGGCAGTCACTGCAATGCTCTCTTATATGGTGGTCGCTGTGATATTCTCTTCATGTACTATGGTGGTCAATGCAGAGATCTCTGCATTATATGGCAGTGACTGCACTCCCCTGTATTATATTGAGGTTATGGTTATGCTCTCTGCGTTATATGGTGGTCACTGCAATGTTCTTTGTATGATATGGCAGCAACTATGATATTCTCTGCATTATATGGCAATCAACGTAATATTCTCTGCATTATATGACAGTCACCACAATATTCTCTGCATTATATGTCGTCACTGATGCTCTATGCAGTATATGGCAATAACTGTGATGCTTTCTGTATAGAATGGCTGTCACTGCAATGCTCTGTGATGGGTAGTGTAGTACAAGCAACAATACTTAGCCACTTAGTTTTGAGACAGTTGAGTCTGCATGCTCGATTGAAAAGTGTTAAATGCTGTAGGCCCTGGCACCTTAATATAATGGGACTAAATATCAGTTCACTGTTTTTGTATCCCATGAATTGTACACTATTTATTATTATTATCATCCTTTATTTATATGGCGCCACAAAGGTTCCGCAGCGCCTTACACAGTTCATAAATGAGCACACAAGAAAAAAACAGTAATAGTAGTACAATACAATGCAAGACAAGAACATGGTTTATAAACATTGCTGCACAGCACAAGCAGCAGGGCCTCAGCAACTAGGGTGTTAGATGCCAATTGGGAAGTTAGGAGTACATGATAGTATAAGTAGGGGAGGCAAAGCACATGAGGGATAAGGGCCCTGCTCGTGAGAGCTTACTCTAAAGGGGAGGGGCAAACAGACAGGGGCGAGACAGATGGGTAGATAGTGAGGAAGGAGCATGAAGCAGTGTGTTAGGATATATGCCGTGGAATGTGTATGTTATAAGATGACCTTGTGTTCTGTCAAAATGAAGTCCTTCGTTCATCTATCTCTATGACAAAAATAGATGTTATTTATGTGTTATTTGCATGAGAGATGTACAAAATAAAGTAGTTGCCCTATAATTTTTGTCTGTTACATTTTAGCATCTGAATACATCCAGCTAAAAATGTGACTATTATGGGACTGCCCAGTCATCCTAATAGTGAGTACTATAGTCCCGGCTGCTGGATGCTATGCCATGCTCCTGGAAATGGGTGCTTCTTACATGCTAGGCCCACCCACCTAGAGCTGCAGCCATCCCCAACATGCAGTGGCCACACCCCCTCCAGGGGGGGACCCCCAGGATGTTGCTATACTCAGGTCCAGGATTTCTCATGGCAGCCCTAGAGGAGACCGGCAGAGACAGTAGGTAATAGGGTTTAGTGGTGGGGTAGCAAGTCCATGGTGGGTGGAAGGTGGTTAATAGTGGAGGAACAGGAAGGATGGTTGAGAGAGGTACAGGGTTGGAAGGGAGACTGGTGAGAGAAAAAAGGAGGAACAGCAAGTGGAGCAGACTAGAGGGGGAGGATACAGGTGGAAGAAGTTGGTAAAGCAGGGGATTAGGTAGACACTGAATAAGGGGGGAGATTGAAGTAAAGGTGTTCATGTTGTGGATGAGGTAATAAGTGAGATGAAAACTGGAGTGGAGGCTGTGTGATGTAGGGACAGTGTGGATAAATGTGGTTAGATGTTCAAAATACAGGTAAAAGAACAGTGCTCCTAATGTTTGGCTGGGGAAGCCTTGGCTGGGTGCAGCTTTTTTTCTAAGTGCAGTTTTTTAAGTGCATAACTAGCGTTAGACCTGCGTTAAACCGAGGAAAAACAGAAGGAGAAAAAAGGTCCATCACGCAACAAACCCCAACAATCTAAAGACTCAGACTACAACTGGACTCCCTGTACAATCACGGCAAGAACACTTCTAATGCTATTCATAATGCTGGCCTACTGATTCTAGCATACAATTCAATGCTTATCGTACTTTTCCCCATGTCAGTTTATATCTATCAACTTTGAAACACTGTCCTTTATCTCAGCTCTCTTGCCTAGCCTCACATCCTCTGTCTGCTTACAATCTGCGTTATTTTTCACATTCTGCACACTTTAGAACCCCACTTTTATTTCTCCCTATAACAATCTTGTTAATCTGCATACATATTGATACACTGTTCTTTGATACGTCACTGTTTTCTTACTTGCATTCCTACAAATCTCTTGCACTCATATCTCATTTAAATTTCCAAATTTCTTTCCTCTTGTTTACTTATAAACACCATGACAAGGTTTTCGTCAACTCCCTCCTTCCCTCTGTCTCTACCTAATCCTCTGTTCTGCCCCCTGCTTCCACCTTTATCCTTTCCCCCTTATCTCTTCCACCTCCTCCTCCCCTTCTCCCCCCTCCTCTGTCTGCCTACTCTTCACTCCTCACCCATTACTCCACTTTCTTCCTGTTCTACCCCCCCTCTGTCCTACTACCCCACCACCAAACCCTCCTCCTACACTCCTCTCCCTGTCACTTCACCCCACTGCCATCCACATCTCCCTCCCTGCCCACCTCCTATTGGTTCCCTTTCCAGCTCAGGTGCCCGCACCATCACTAAACTCTATTCATATCGGTCCCCCAAATTAATCTCACCTCCACGTTACAGCAACCCGGACAATCTCATTCACATCTCCCCCACAAATGCTATCTCTCTATCCTGTGCCCTCTGGAACGCCAGGTCAGTCTGTAATAAACTGGTCCCCACCCATGACCTTTTTATCTCCAACTCTCTGAATCTCCTAGCCATCACTGAAACTTGGATCTCACCCTCTGACACCACTTCTCCTGCTGCTCTATCCTCTGGGGGCTTTGCCTTCTCCCACACCCCCCGGCCTGGGGGTCGCCATGGTGGTGGAGTTGGGGTCCTTCTATCCACCAGTTACTCATACCAGCTAATACCCTCTGAACCATCCCTTACATTCCCCACATTTGAGGTTCATGCTATACGACTCTTCCAACCAGTAAACCTCAGAGTAGCTGTCATTTACCGTCCCCCTGGCTCTCCCTCCAAATTCCTTGACAACTTCGCTTCCTGGCTCCCTCACTTTCTCTCCTCAGATCTTCCCTCCATTATCCTAGGTGATTTTAATATTCCTATTGACATTCCCACAGAATCCTCTGCAGCTAAACTCCTTACCCTCACCTCTTCATTTGGTCTCGCCCAATGGACCTCCTCACCCTCCCATGTGAGTGGGCACTCACTTGACCTGGTCTTTACGCACCGTTGTGATATTTCTGATTACTCCAATTGCCCATTCCCCCTCTCTGACCATCACCTTCTCTCTTTTAACCTATCCCTCTCTCCTTGCCCTCCTCTAACTCCTAAGGCTACCATTACTAAGCGTAATATTGAGGCTATTGACACTGTTGCTTTTTCCTCCCTGCTGGACTCTCTTCTCTCCCCTATCATTTCTCTCTCCTGTCCTGAACAAGCTACTTCCCTGTACAATTCCTCCCTTGCTTCTGCTCTTGATTCTGTTGCTCCAGCAATAACCACTCACCCTCGCAGATCCACACCACAACCCTGGCATTCCAAATGCACCAGATACCTACAAAAGTGTTCAAGAATTGCGGAGCGTCAGTGGAGAAAGTCACGCTCTAAGGCTGACTTCCTCCATTTCAAATTTATTCTCTCCTCCTACAGTGCTTCCCTGTCTCTCTCCAAACAAACATATTTCAAGAACCTCATCTCCTCCCAGTCCTCAAACCCCCGGCGTCTCTTTGCCACTTTCAACTCCCTACTCTGCCCTTCCCCTCCTTGCCTTCCCTCCTCGCTCTCTGCCCTCGACTTTGCCACCTACTTTACATCTAAAATTGACTCCATACGTGAGGACATCATATCCCATCAGACCCTTAGCACTCCTCTCCCTCCTTGCCCTTACCACCCCTCCCCTTCTGTCTCACCAACTCTGACATCCTTCTCCCCTGCTTCTGGAGAGGAAGTCTTGGCCCTCATCCGGTCCTCCCCTCCTTCCACCTCCCCTCTTGACCCTATCCCTTCCCGTCTCCTCTCCCACTTGTCTCCTTCTGCCTGTTCCCATCTGGCTCACCTCCTTAATCTTTCCCTATCATCTGGCACTGTCCCTTCTGCATTCAAACATGCTCTTGTCTCCCCCATTCTTAAAAAACCTACCCTTGATCCTAACATACTTTCAAACTATCGACCCATCTCTCTTCTCCCTTTTGCTTCCAAACTCCTTGAGCGTATTGTCTACAACCGCCTTACCACCTTTCTTTCCTCCCACTCCCTCCTTGACTCATTTCAATCTGGCTTCCGATCTCTCCACTCCACGGAAACTGCCCTCACGAAAGTCAGCAACGACCTCCTTGCTGCCAAATCCAAGGGTCACTACTCTCTGCTCATTCTCCTTGACCTCTCTGCTGCATTTGACACTGTAGACCACCCTCTCCTCCTGCAAATCCTTTACTCTCTCGGTTTACGTGAAACTGCCCTCTCCTGGCTTTCCTCCTACCTCTCTGATCGTTCCTTCGCTGTGTCCTCTCATGACTCCTCTTCCCCTCCACTTCCACTAAAGGTAGGAGTTCCCCAAGGATCTGTTCTTGGACCTCTCCTTTTCTCCCTATATACATCCTCTTTAGGTGAACTCATTAACTCCTTTGACCTCCAATATCATCTCTATGCAGATGATACTCAAATTTACCTTTCCACCCCTGAGCTCACCCCTGAGCTCCTTACCCGTATCTCCAACTGTCTCTCTGCTGTCTCTTCGTGGATGTCCCAGCGCTTTCTTAAACTTAACATGTCTAAGACTGAGCTGATCATCTTCCCACCCTCTTCCACTACATCACTTTCCACAATTTCGTTATCTATTGATGGCACAACTATCTCCTCTAGCCCCAAAGTGCGCTGTCTTGGAGTTATCCTAGACTCCTCCCTCTCCTTTAAACCGCACATTCAGCACATCTCGCAGTCCTGCCGTTTTCACCTAAAAAATATCTCCAGGATTAGACCCTTCCTCACCCAGGATGCCACTAAAACCCTCATCCACTCACTGGTCATATCCAGATTGGACTACTGTAACCTTCTCCTAGCTGGCCTCCCAGTCTCTCACCTCTCTCCACTACAATCTGTTCTCAATGCTGCTGCTCGGCTCATCTTCCTCTCCAGACGTTCTATATCTGCTTCCCCTCTCCTTCAAGCCCTACACTGGCTCCCCTTCCCCTTCAGATGCCAATTCAAGGTTCTTACATTCACCTACAAAGCCCTCACCAAATCCTCTCCCGCATACATTTCTGACCTTCTCTCCCTTCACACTCCCACCCGCCCACTTCGCTCAACTAATGCATGCCGCCTCTCTTGCCAACTGATTACTTCCTCCCACTCCCGCATCCGAGATTTTGCCCGTGCTGCTCCCTACCTTTGGAATGCTCTCCCTCTCCCTATCAGACTCTCCACCTCTCTACAAATCTTCAAACGGGCTCTCAAGACCCACTACTTCATCAAGGCCTTCCAGCACTCCTCCTAACCCACCTCATGCTCTTTCCTTCCTATCTTCCCCTTCTGTGTCACGCCTGTCTGTCTGCCCCTCCCCTTAGAATGTAAGCTCTCATGAGCAGGGACCTCTTCCCTCATGTGCTTCTCTTTACATTTTCTTCTACTCTCTACTCCCCATTAGGGCACCTAACACGGGACCGCCAACTCCCGGCAGCTTATTGTGAGTGCTTTAATCACTATTTCAGCAATGTATATAAGTTGTGTCCCTGTCCTGCACTGTAATGTACTGTAAGTTACTTGTTTCTTGTTCACTTATTAGTTCTATGTACTATGTAAGGCGCTGCGGAACACTTGTGGCGCCATATAAATAAAGGATAATAATAATAATAATAATAATAATAATGTATGAGCACAGATCCAAAGGTGAAATATAAAGAGAAGTAGTTGAGTAGTGGGAGCAGGAATTAGCTACTAAAATAAAGAATGTTAAAGTAGATATATGTGAAGCAATGGAAAGAGGCAATAGAGTTGAAAACAGGATGTTCAGTAGCATGAAGGCAAAAATTATAATGTACAGAGCCGATCTAGTCAAAGGTGTTTTGAACAACAAGAGCAATCAGTAAGGGCAGCACAGAGTTTGGGAAGTACTTGCAATGTTTAAGCAGGGAGTAATGTAAAGAGTTTCCTGGATATTGTCGAAGCTGGATAATTGGCTGAGACAAGACCAGTTTAAAATTGTATCACAGCGACGCCATCTTGCGACTGGCCGCAAGACGCCATTTTAGAAAATGAGATCGCAAGACGCCATTTTGCGATTGGCCGCCTAAGCGCCATTTTAGATAAACTTACACTTTAGTACATGTGGCGATATTACTATTAGCAACATGCAATTGCATCTTTCACCATTTCTCATACACACATTAATACGCACAATTGCGCTGTTAACTAGTCGCATATTAGAGAATGCATAAGACTTTGTATGAAATCGCTGTTTTATTAGCTTTATGCGCATGCATCTGCCCCAAGTTAACTAGCGTCCTTATATCAAACCCCGCATACTCACAGATTACATATTCACACAAGGTTTAATAAGCTTTAAAGTATAAGATTTAAGTTGGTTCAGTTAGTATAAATGCTGTGAAATAAAGATAATTGATAACTAGGGTTTTATACATGCTAAGAAAGCCCTGTTTGGTTTCGTACTGATGCGTACTCTTTCAACAGAATTCCGGTACTATCGGTGTGGAGATCGCATCATGCATTCTCAACTTATGGACCGCAGAAACTTCAAGCAACAAAATGTATAACTGTTAGGATTTTGCATGGGGGCGGGAGGGCAGAGACCCCCTGTTGTTAGAGGCTGGGTGAGTCTATTTGAACCAGCCTGTTAAACTCTCTGTAACAGATGCTTCCTCCCTGGGAACCAATGACATCAGCAACAAACTTCTCTATTGTCCGGTCTATTCTGGGGGGGTATAAATATGTGTGCTCAAACACTGGGTTTTTAGTCTTCTTGCTGAATGCTGAATGACGACGGGGTTTCTTCCTGATGTCTAACATCTGGACCAGAAAGCGCTGCGTATGTATACTGTACTTGGGGTCTGTATAATTCCTTTGCATCTAATTGTGTCTGAATCAATAGCGTGTAACTGACTGTACTTTTTACTTGAATAATACTTTGTGCTTCGAAACCACACGTTCCAAGTCTGGAGTCTTTTATTTACTGTATGACTTCGTATGCAAATTAGCGTCATCCTTAGAGGTTTATAGGTAGGATTTTAGAAGGTACAGGCAGGGGTATATAAAGGTTAAATTTCAATATCGTTAATATACATACAGCAGCTGTTAGTGACGGTGAATTGGCTTATTCCCACAAGTAAGTGTGATGTCCTTCAGAAAATGTTCTGGCTTTCAGGATGTTCTCTTTCAGTTTTCCTCCTGTTTAACTCCATCTTAGTTATTAAATTGTAAGTACTATACACTTAGAATCTAACACTAACTTTAGCAGCCAAAGGCTATGCAGCCATACAGATCACTAATAAGTAAAGCTACAGTACAAACATGTGTCTGTGTGTTCACTGATTGGGAACCCTCTCCCAGTACTCAACACACACTAGACTGGGATGCAATAAAGTCTAAGATAAACAAATATTGAGATGGGAGTAGACCATCACACATTCACCAAAAAAAAAAGAAAATCCTTACCTCATTTATAGTAATGTCACCTAATAGAACAGTAGTAGCAGATTACCTAAAATAACTTGCACAATAGCAATCAAGGTAACAGCATCTGATGAGAACAGTAGTAGCAGATTACCTAAAATAAATTAAAACTGCGCAATAGCAATCAAGATAACAGCATATGAGAACAGTAATAGCAGATTACCTGCAATTCAGAAGAAAGAGAAGTCAGATCAATCTTTGCATGGTGTGCATATGGCTAATAAAATCTTCAGCGTAACTCCGTCTTAGTTATTAAATTGTAAGTACACTTATAATCTAACACTTTGAACGAACACTAACTTTAGCAGCCAAAGGCTATGCAGCCTAACAGATCACTAAACACTACTGTGGGTTCACCATTGGGGGCTGCTGTCTAGGCACCGCTCTATCTGGACTCATTAGAATTTGCCTATGAGGAGTTAAAGCTGCCTAATTAGCTGCACCTGTTGTGCAGGTATTGGACTCCTTTATCTGGGACAGTGAGTTGCTGGTCATTGATGTTTGTGCCTTTCATGTGATCTGTCTGACGTTCCGGGACCTGTTTCTGCCTGTTAAATGGATTGCTTTTGTCGCCAGCCTACCACAGACTCTGCCAGTTATATGGATTGTTTTGTCTTCTGTTACAGCCCTCTACATGGATTCTGCACTTGCCTCTGTTCTATGCCAGGAACTATGTTCATCTACTGCCTGCTTCTGACTCAAGTTTGTATTTAAGTTTTGCTTATTTTGTTTGTCTGCTATGACATGTATCCTGAGATTTGTTTTTATACTCTCCAGTCTGCAAGGGTGCCGCTTAAACCTGCATTCATGTGTGTTGGTAATAAACCTCTTATGCACCTGCTTCTTGATTCTGAATTTGGGTATTACACACACTGTGAATTTAAAACATGGGTTTTTCCCTCACCCTACATAATTCTTTATAATTTTGACAGCTGTATCCAAGCTAACCCAAGGTGACTGCTATCTACAAGGTGCAGCACCGAGCAGAGTCTTTGGCCTGGGTGACAGAAAGCTTAGTTTCACCACTGTACTCTTTTGATAAATTATCAACACCCATTGGGGTTATTAATTTTCTACTCTCTGTAGCAGTATGTTGTTTATTGAGACAGCGGTTGGACCAAGAGTCATCACATATTTAGTATGGAGCAATGGTTCTAAGAGGTAGATGTACTAAGCTTTGTAGAGAGATAAAGTACCATTACAGACTGTAATGTGACAGGAGCTGATTGGTTGGTACTTTATCTCTCAACTTTTAGGCTTAGTATATCTCCCCCTCAATCTGTCCTCAAGACTTCAAACAGGAAAATATAAACCATTAGTGGTCCTGAGAAAATCTTGTATAAACCAAAAAAGTGTTACAAGTTGTAGTCACGACTTGTGTCCTTCGAGCAGTTTACCCAGTCAGGACAGGGTCACTCCAGTTTCTCCTGTCACTAAGAGATCGGCACGCCTCAGGATGTGACGTGTTGTCCACAGTGCTGTGTGATTGGTTCTGCCTCCTATTTGTACTCATTGGACTTTTGCCGCCTCGCCGACTATAGCGTATCTGTGACTCCCATTGGCTTGGCTGTATGATCAGCGTTGCGGTCCTCCTCGTGGTACAGAATTGGAGTTTCCCAAAGTGGATTCCAGGCTACCTCTGGCTCTCCAGCTTCTTCTATGCTTCCAAGCCACAACGACACTGCCATGCTGCCATCGTCTCTCCAAGCCGCAGCACCAACTAATAACTTTTCCATCATCGGCTCTTGCCACTCGTTCGGCATATTTGCCGTACCAAGAGCTTCTGTGCGGTTACCAGCTTTCCAGCTTCCTCTATGGCTTCCAAGCTGCACCTAAACTGTTGTGCTGCCATTGGCTCTCCAAGCCGCAGTGCCAACTATTCACTCCTCCACCATCGGCTCTTGCTGCACCTTCGGCACATTTGCCGCATCAACAGCTTCCGAACTGTCACCGGCTCACCAGCTTCTTCTACGGGTCCCAAGCCATATCTATATCTCTGTGCTGACATCGGCTCTCCAAGCCGCAGCATTTACTTCAAACTACCTACCGTATCTACTAATAGCTATTGCCGCACCATCGGCACACAAGTTTCATCATTGGCACATTTGCCGCACCACTGGCTCTCAAAACCATAAACATATCATCTGACTACCTACAATCGGCTATTGCCGCACCATCGGCACGTTTGCTGCATTATGGCCATATTTGCGGCACCATCAGCTCTCAAAGCCATATCATACTACATATCTACTAATGGCTATTGCTGCACCAATGGCACACAAGTTGCACCATGGCACATTTGCCGCATTATTGGCACATTTGCTGCACCATCGGCTCTCCAAACCATAAAACATACCATTTCACTGTTTATTAACAGCTATTGCTGCACCATCGGCACCTTTGCCACTTCATCGGCACACTTGCCGCGCCATCAACTCACCACATCATCGGCTTCCAAAGCCGCATCTCTCCTACTGTATAAACTCCTTCTGCTACTACTCCGAGCAGTAAATCCAGGCAGCCGCCTAAGTACCGGTGAGTTTATTATCTCTAAGGGAACAACAGGCGTTTTTTATTGGCGGAAGACCTCGTGGCCTGAACTAGGTCACGACTTACTAGGGGTGGTCACTGGCAATCATAAAAAAGCTTCTCTGACCTGACCCCAGGTGAATCCTCATCTACTGGAAAGAAAATAGGAGCTTGATGGAGGCACCACCAAGACATAGAATCTGTCCAAGTTAGTTAATGTGACCTTATCATCTATCCATGAAGACTATTAAATATGAGCAAGTGTTCGTTGTATTTAAAGCAACAGATTGCCATAATTTGTAAATAGGATTATACACTGATCAGCCATACAATAAAATCATTGACTGTTGAAGTAAATAACATTGATTATATAATTACAATTGTACCTATAAAGGGGTGGGATACATTAGGCAGCAAGGGAACACTCCGTTCTTGAAGCTGATTTGCTGAAAGCAGGAAAAAATGGGCAAGTGTAAAAATCTGAGCGACTATGTTACACCACCAGTCAGTTCAAATCCCAGCAGAGCCAGCCCGCTGTGGAAGGAAATTCCAATTGTGCGAAAGGTAAGTATTATCTAACCCAATCTACCCCCTAACCCTACTTTAGGGTGCCTAACCCTAACCTCCCCCCGTGCCTAACCCTAATCCCCCCTCTAAGTGCCTAAACTTAACCCCCCCTTTCCCCGCCATCTAAACCTAAGTCCCCCGGGGGGTGCCTAACCCTATATTCCCCTCGGGGCTGCCTAACCCTAACCCTCCCTCCCCCTAGCCTAAACCTAACCTTCAGGGGGGTGCATAACCCTGTCCCCCCCAGAAAACACATACAGTAGGAGTGATAAGTACTTCTAAAGTGGAGCACACACAAATAATCCAGATATTCACAGTAATCTTAGTATAACCATGGCCTGGTAGCCCTGTTGGTCAAATCAAAAAGATTCTCTAAATGCTCAAGAAATCTGACAGTATGAGATATGTGAAAGACAGCCAAAATATATGTGAAGAAAATAAGAAGATAAATAAAGTCAAAGGACATTCAGATTTAAGGAAAAGACACCTACTCAAACACTGAATAATATCTATCAAATTGAGGAAATAATCTGCCTCTCAAGGACAATAATTGTGCAGCAAATTAATGAAACTAGGTATCACATGAGCACAAACAAAAATTATCTGTCAGATATCTGTCCAATCTGGCTGGTTGGAATGAAAACCTGGTAATGTATGGGAGCAAATGAAAATCGATTATATGGTTTAAAACACTGGAAAACAGACAAAAACCATCCATTGTCTCTCCAGTCAGCCCCCTTCTGTCTGTCCAGCCAGCCCCTCTCTGTCTCTCCAGCCAGTCTTGCAGTGCCTCTATAGCTCCTGCCCACACATACCTCCGGCTCGACTTACCTTCTCCCAGGTCTCCTTGGTTCTGGCTGCTCCTCTACATGCCACAGTCCTCTATTGCACTAACTGTCGGCAGTGCCTGAAAATATGCAATGCTGCAATCAGAGTTTTTGTTTACTGCAACTTGCAATAAACAAAAAAAAGACAAAACAGTGACTCCCCAGACCCCAGAAACTGTCCATCTATAACTGCCGCCTGTGCTGCTGGCAGCGGTTATAGATGGATTTATCTGTGTGCCTCCTTGACAGCTGGCGCTTGGAGGCCAAAGATTCCACTGCCTCTGCGTGTTCCACCTCTAGGTGGGGGTATTTTGAAGGGGAAACCAGACAAACATGTCATACATAGATTAATGCTTCAGGACATATTATACAGCACAAATGCTTGGAGGGAGGGGCTACTGGCAGCAGTGTCGTAGCCAGCTTTTTATAGCAGGGGGAGCAAAGATGGATAAATCTTTTATTTTTTACTCATATAATTGTCCCTTCACTTGGGCATACCAATGGAGGAGATAAAGAAGAGAAAACTACAAGTCCTGGCTATTGAAGAGAAGCTATGCAGAAGGAACTCAAAAGTGCTCACGGTGGAAGAGAAAGAACAAAGCGTGAGACACAATTCGAGTAGAGAGTCTCAAAGAGATAAGACTCCTGTGCTTGTCTCGGGCTCATCAGACGCTGTGAGTGTGACATGGGAAGAGGATGCAGTTGTTTGGAGGAGATAGTATAGTCTGAGGGGAAGTGGCAGAGAGAAAGCCCTCGAGAGCAGTGCATTCAGCTCTATCAGGGATGGGGTCAGATAGTGTGATTAGAGATGATTTGGGGTAGGAACACAGTAATATATTATTGTAGTAACCCCAAAGTACTGTAATAGATACAGCGGCCAGGTGCGTGCGTCTGCATCCGTGCGTTCCATGCTGAATCAGGCCCTGAGTCCAGCAGGAAGCAGCCTCTCTGTTCAGAAGCTGATCACTCTCATGTAGGGATGGCCATCGACGATTCATAATTGTCGATTGTTTATGGCCGATGATGAATGCTTTTATCAACGATGGAGGACAACCATATTATTTCCCTCCATTGAGTTTTTTTTTTCTTCTTTTTTACAAGGTGCTGGGAGCATATCTCCACCCCCGACACCAAGGAAGCTCTGCCCTCATGTTCTGATTGGCGAACGGCCTAGTCAATCAAAGTACAGGGATGACCATTGGTTGGTGAAATCATCAATGGTAATCCATTCCATAGTTGGTAACAATCAATGGCCACTTACTATATGGTCATCGATGGTAACCATCGATAGAAACCACACCGATGGCCATCCCTACTCCCATGAGGCTGTCGATTTCCCAGGCCAGAGAAACATGTAAATAGCTCCTCCAATCAGAACTTAGCACATGCTCCTCTGACTCCCTGTGCTGAGTCATGTAAGTAGCTGGATGGAAGACCAGTACGCATGTTAGATATACACAGACATATAACAGATTATGCTAATATGCTGCAGGACATACAATTGCAATTGTTGTGGGGGAAGGGGGGCTGTGCTGCTGCAAGTGTATTAGCCTGGGGCAGCCAGAACCCTTAATCAGGCTATGAGAGTGGACATCAAGAAGCCTCTCTTGTAAACTTCCCATCCATGCAATGAATAGTTCACGGGGAGGGCTACTGGCAATGGTTCAAGCTACCTTTAGAAAACAGGCAGAGCAGTGAGAGGACAGAGGAGTGGAGCATATGCGCCATTGGACACACAGAGGGATCTGGCTAATCGTGCATCTAAGGATATTCATGCTTTTGTTTTCTGTTAACTCAGCTACATCCAAAACAAGATGTTTACGGTTGGAGTAATTATTTGATATTTAACTATTCTTTAGTCATCAAAATAATCTATATACGCATTACACGGATTTATAGGTGTTAATTAAATTTATATATAATGAACCTTATTGATAACTGCAGTTATAACAGTTATCGTTAAGCATAAATGATTGAAGATAGAGATATTGGTGGTGATACTGGTATAAATGAGAGCAGGGTACTTTCTCTGTATTCACAAGTGAAGACACCGTTTGTCTTGCAGTATGTAAACAAGACTGCAATATGCCTGTACCCAAACATACATGCTGTAATATGTTCATACACTAGTCTAGCACAGGTACTGAACACAGTTAGCTGTTAATTACTGCTACTGCAATGAAATAGTTACATAACTATGTAATATTTCTGTTCTATCATTTTCTTTCACACAGTCACAAACTCTGATGGTGTGTGCAAATAAAGCTAGTTCCGTAGAGCCCAATCAACACAGTCCATTAATATCATTTATTTATATGGCGCCACAAGTGTTCCGCAGCGCCTTACAAAGTACATAAACAAATAGGTTGACCAGTGACTTACAGTACAATACAGGACGAGGACAAGGATAATATACATTGCTACATTAGCGACCACAACACCCAGATAAGCAACAGAGCAAAGCAACCAAGTGTTAGGTGCCCTAGTGGGGAGTAAGACGTAGATGAAAGTAATGTAAGGAGAAGCGCACGAGGGTAGAGGGCCCTGCTCATAAGAGCTTACTGTACACATTCATCGCACATCCTAGCACCTACGCATACCGATGGCCACATCTGCTCTCTCTGCATATACTGTTAGAGATGAATGTAATATCACTTGTTATTAACTCAATGTACTTTGATAATTATAGATATATATTTGCTAAGTCAAGAGTAATTTATAACTTTAAAAATGTATACACCTAACAAGTAAAGATAATGTACACTTTACCATCTACTGTACCTCCCAATTCTATTCATCCCACTCATTCATTCAGTCCAGATGTTCAATTGTAAAGAATTCAGACAATGAACTTCTTTTAAGACACAGACACTTTATCATGCAAATACACTTCTGGAATATTAGCTAATCCAGCAAATAAAGCCTGTCCTTACATAGGTCTGGATGGCACATGCTCTGCTCTGTAATTAATATCTGGGTGAGGGGCAGACCACAATGGTCTCAGCTGCAGTATTGCTCATTTACTCAAATCAGTGTATAATAAACAGAAGTGGGAATCTTATTTATCTTTTTGTACTCCATAAAATGACATCCTCATTAGTAAATAGCTGATATTATTCTTTTATGCTAGCCTTAGGGAGCATAATCTTATACTACCTTTGCTGAACAGAGGCCGAGATTGACAGCAAAGTTATTAAGAGCCCTCTCACTGTGAAGGCAGGTCTTCTCCTGACAAGTAATTATTATTCGGTAGCTGCCTCTGCTCAACAAATAAAATAACATTGCTGAAATCTCAGAGTTATAAGTGCTCTGACCCATTAAGATACTAGAGAAATCTGCAAAAGGGCACCACCACTGGGGCACCACTTCCTTCCCTATATCACAACCTCTCCTTACCTCCTCCCCAGGGGCATAGCTGGAGAGTTTCCCAATCCGGATTCCTACAATTTGTACCTGAAAAGATATGCGGCTTCATTTGTGAGTACTACTGTATGCCGCCAGGTTGCGTAGCATTTCTTGCACTACACATGGCCAGAATGTAAACGCACACAAATGTGTATATAATGCTTGTATCTAACCTTATGACCATACAGTCAGAACAGGGTCAGGAAGAAGCTCTCTCTCATAGACAAAGGTCAGTGAGAGCGTGTAAATGTAAATGATAGAGATCAGCAATTATGCTCATATGTGCCTGTTAAGAGGTGCATGGTTTTCATCTGCTATAGGGCAAGTAGATATTGATGATGATGATGATTTCCAGTAAACTGGGCACATATGCTGCTAAGGATGTGAATGCATCTTGAAATGCCCCAGTGCCCCACTGTCAATCACAAATAGCAATATTACCCCTTGTTTACATCTTTTAAACTTTCTGCATGTTAAACATACTGTTGCTGAGAACAAATTGCACACGTTTTATGCCTTCATTGCATATTCTTATTTAAAACATACCAAGCTCAAACAATAACAGTAGCTCAGTATTTTACCAAAAACACAATACTTTATTTTAAACTAAGTTTACACATACAGACTACTTGATTACATTGCTTAAATAAACCTTGCCAGCAAAACCTTACTTGTTTAATAACGTATAGTGAAGTATGTAGTGTTTTTCTAGCTTATGTATGTGTTTCAGGGATGTAGTCAGGATCCCGGCGGTGACCATCCTGACGGTCACAATACTGGCAGCAGAATCCTGTCAGTCAAAATCCAGACAATGAGTATTAGGGTTAGGCCGCCAAAGGGGAGGGGTTAGGCTGCCAAATGGGTGAGGTTAGGCTGCCAAAGGGGAGGGGTAGGGTTAGGCTGCCAAAGGGGAGGGGTTAGGCTGCCAAAGGGGAGGGGTTAGGGTTAGGCTGCCAAAGGGGAGAGGTAGGGTTAGGCTGCCAAAGGGGAGGGGTTAGGCTGCCAAAGGGGAGGGGTTAGGGTTAGGCTGCCAAAGGGGAGGGGTTAGGGTTAAGCTACCAAAGGGAACAGTTAAGCTGCCAAAGGGGACTGTTTGGGTTCGGCTGCCAAAGGGGACACATAGGGGGAGGGGCCCTAGATTGCACACCCTATGCACAATGTGAGATGCTACCTGCTGAGACTAGTAGTGCTACAAGCAGAAAGCGAAAAAATGCAATTGCACACTCTAACCATGCTAAACCTAATAATATTACTGCTATATTGCATCAAAGAGGTTCTTAGCATAATAATAGCCATAATTATGGGCCTGCCCACCGCATGCAGGTGAACCCTATCAGACAGGTCCCTAACACTCCTATGGAACAAATACAGGGCACGGGATCCCCCAGACCAACCCAGCAGAACCGCCCCACGGCATCACACTAGTGCAAGATTACAAGCGATGGTTAAAGAATTATAAAAGAAACTCCTATGTGTTAAGTCTTACATAAGTAAGTCCAATGACCTGTATTTGCTTCATTATTATGCGAAGAACCTCTTTGATGCAATATAGCAGTAATATTATTAGGTTTAGCATGGTTAGAGTGTGCACTTGCATTTTTTTTCTTTCAGAGAACTGAATCCAACATACAAAACAAGAAAATGGGTACAGTGTATATGAAATCCAGGCTGAAACAGTTCCAAACCTGGTTCTGCTCCAAGAAATAGTGAACAGTTGGCACTGTCTACAGAAGCTGCAAACAGCTATAAATGAAACCACTTCTCATATCCTACAATATTTAAAAGCAATTGCCTATTAACTGCCTGCTGTATTTGTGGGTAAAGCCTCCTATTTCATTCCTGACATTTAGCAGAACCATCCTCCCAGTTCACTGTCCATCAGCCTGTCATACACGACAGCCGGGGAGCACCTCATTGGAGCTGTGCTTGAATCAATACAGTGACTTCTCATTGGGTGCTGAGAGATGGAGGAAGATGCCAGGGGAACATAAGCAGGTGTTTCTCTCATTTCTCCCATCCTCATTCACACATTAAGGATCACAGCACTGCTGTGGGGATGGACAGACGGAGGAGAGCTACTGTAGCTCTGACACTCAATTTTCTCTCCCTCCTCTTTTCTATCACTGCTTTTAGCAGCAGCTACTGGTGTGAAGGGATCCGGAAAGTCCCCAAACCTTTCTGCACAGGGAAAGCCAGGGAGAAGCCGGCTTACTGTATTCGGTTTAACAACTCTGAAACAAACAACAGCAATGTGGTCCAGTACACTTGGGAAACTGGAGATGATAAATTTATCGAAAGAAATTTTCATGCTGGGATTTGGTATTCCTGTGAAGAGAACATTAGCGGTGATGGTAAGTGCAGAAAAAAAGCCAATAATAACTGTTTTTGCAAAGTACAGTATAGTATAGTCAGAAAAATGAAGGGCTCAAAACAGATATAAGCTGTCCAGCATTCTGCAGAAAACAGCTGTGCAGAAATCAAACAGATAGTGATAGACTTTTTTTTAGGACTTAGCTTTCAGTATTAATAGACGTGTTTCATAGCTCATAAAACTAGCAGAGACTTTAAGAGGCCTATGTATTAAGTCATTTTCTACATAAAAGTATGCAGAAACTGCAGTTTCTGCATACTTTTATGTAGAGAACCTATGTACTAATAGCACAATGCAGGAGATTTCACAGAAATCTCCGACAAAGTGCTAATTAGCGTTGCAGATCGCAGTCCCCATTATTATCAATGGGGACTGCGATCTGACCCCTATGTACTAAACTCCAAAAAGCTAAGTTTTTCAGAGTGTAGCCCCGTGAGTTTACACCATCTTCAGATGGTGTAAACTACTGTAAGCCTATGGAGGCTCCAGGGGCAGGAGAGAGTTCTTTTGATCTCTCCCCTGCAGCCCCCGGCCAATTCCGGAAGCTGGCGCTGTGTGCATGCACAGTGTCAGCTTTCTCCGAGGAAGTGTTTCACTTCTGTTAAAGACTTCTCCTAAATGCCGGGAATATAGCTCACAGGGACAGCGCTTACTGCAACAGCTGTCCCTGTGAGTTCCCGTAATAAATAGCCGGGATATTTTTAAAAAATGAAAATATTCCCAGCGAGTTAGGCACGTAGTAATTGCGTCTGGTCTGCGATTATTAGTACATAGACCTCTTAGTGACTTAGGAGTCATGCATTGTTGCTTGTTACATTGCGAAATATAAAGTTTATGCCTCAATGTTATTTATTTATTACCAGTTATTTATATAGCGCACACATATTCCGCAGCGCTTTACAGAGAATATTGGGCCATTCACATCAGTCCCTGCTTACAATCTATGTTCCCCACCACATGTGCGCACACACACATACGCACTAGGGTTAATTTTTTTTTGTTGGGAGCCAATTAACCTACCAGTATATTTTTGGAGTGTGGGAGGAAACCGGAGTACCCGGAGGAAACCCACGCAAACACAGGGAGAATATACAAACTCCACACAGTTAGGGTCATAGTGGGAATCGAACCCACGACCTCAGTGCTGTGAGGCAGTAATGATAACCATTTGACTTATGTGTTATAGTGCCAAAATATTAAGCAGCACTGAATTTTATAAATTTCTTCTCCTGTGGTGTTTAAAATCTAATTTCCCTACCACAGACACGGAAACACTCCAAGGACAGTTTAACTACAGTAACAGAACATGGGGGGGGGGGGGGGGGGGGGGGGACTGCAGCCAAAGACACTGTGCCATATCTGTTAGGCTTTTGGAAAGGAAAACTCTATGCTACATGCATTAAGAGCATCCTTAATAAGTGCATACAGCCTAAAAAAATGCAATAAGAGCCTTCATAAAATACATGCTTATATAGTTTATAATAACTAGTCTTAGCTCACAAAACCATAGAATAAGAAGCCACAAATGGTTTGCTCCTTGTGGCACAGATAATGAAATAAATAAATTTGTGATAAGATTTTAAACATGGAAAAAAAAGAAAAGAACAAAACTTGTTAAATTTTCAATTTTATTCTCTATAAATATATCTATTTATCTACTCCTGCGCTTGAACTATGTGAAGGACGCAGGGAGTATAATATTATATATATAATTTTTTTTTCTTTATTTTTTTTCCAACTGTTTAATTGTATTTGGGAAGGAAAAGAGGGCACTGGTATTTAAAGCTGGGAAAGGAATATGAAAATGGTGTCCTATGACCGAGATCCCCAATCAATAAGGAGCAGACACAATATAGGCTGTGGATGGGGTTAACAAAATCTGACACCAGTCCCTTTTTGGAAGCGATTCTGTAATACAAGGTCACTTTAGAAATGAACACAGATGAAACAGAGTTTTTAAATCTTGCTTAACTTCCCTATCAATATATTGCCAAAATAACTATTTATGAAAACTCTGTGTAAGATGTCAGTTCATCCATGTAGAATGGTATTATACTGTATAATTACTTATTTCCACAATCACAATGTGCCTTGATAGGGGGCTGACAATCTCTCTGGAAATGGGCATTATTGTGCAGTAGACAAACAGAGTTTCTATTACAAATAGTCACACAATTATTCATGGTTTCATTTTTTAACCTTTATTTTGCTGGATTCTGTTCCTGTTGGAACTTTTTAATGTATACATAATAAAGAAATATTTTTATAATAATCTCCAGTTTGTGCGCCATATACAAAGACAAACCTTTTCTTTCTCTCTCTTCATATGATTATTACAGTATTTCTTGTCTAATGGCAGCACCCCCATTTCAAACATAATAATCTCTATGATATCAAATATGGGGATACTGCAATAAATATTATGCAATGTGTGCAGATGTACATAACTCTTTGTATCTTGACACACAGAGTACGAAATGATTTAAATAAAAGAAATCTTGTGCTCAGACCATTGGTTTTAAAAGTATGATACAAGAAAACGGAATATAATGTAGTGCTGCAGCATTGCTACAACAGTCTATTTACTTGGGTGCCGGACTACAGTATAGACAGACAGTAAAAAGGTAGACAATGTCAAGATAGAAACCAGATGTTAGATAGTCAACAGGTCGATTGGGACAAAAGGTTGACAGGGACAAAAGATCGACACACTAAAGGTCGACATGTAATACGGTCAACCTCTACAAATGATCGACATGGTCAAAAGGTCGACATGGAAATGGTCGACACAAAAATGGTAGACACATTATTTTTTAGGGTTAGGCACTTACCGGAGGGTTAGGCACCAGGAGGGAGGGTTAAGCACCTACCCCGACGGTTAGGTGATAGGCACCAGAAGAGAGGGTTAGGCACCAAGGGGAGGGTTAGGGTGAAGATTAGGGCTAAAAAACAAAGAAAATCATGCTTTGACCATTTTCATGTCGACAATTTGTACCAGTCGACCTTCTTACATATCGACCTTTTTTCTCAGTCGACCTATTGACTGTCTAACATCTGGTATCTATCTAGACATTGTTTACCTTTTTACTGTCTGTCAATCCATACCTTATTTACTGTTTTTTTTAATCACCTGCAATTGGTCTTACCCATTATCCATGCAAAGCAGTGCGCAGTAGTGTAAGTTAAGAGTCATTACACAGGACACAAAGTTAAAGCTGTCTTGAGGTCTCCTTATTATCTTAAATTACTTAAATTCTATAGGAGTGTCAAGCAGTGCTATGGTTGAAACCTCCAAAAGTTAACATAACATGGAGGGTCAAGTAGGCCATCCTTTGAAAAAAGCCTTGAAGTTATAGAAAATTAAGTGAAATGACCTTGCAGTGGGGAGTGCCACCACCTTTGCTGCAGATCTGGTGTCTTGGAATTCTATCACGAATAACCAGCAGCATCATGGTCATGTACCACACCATCACCCCACACACCCCAAGGCATATTGCCTACTCTCCTGGAATGGCCAGAAGGCTTCCGTAAATCGGGTGTCTCCCAGCCACCTGCAAAAGTAGGCAAGTCTCCCGCTCCCCCGTTTTCTCTGCACTGTATAGCTGGGGGTGAGGCCACAATGACATGATTGTGTCACCATGCCCCCTGCACCGCACACTTACCACATCCCCCAGAGGAGGGGGCAGCAAAGTCGGTAAGTATGCTCCAAGATTTTCTACTGCCCTGCACATCTGCAGTGGTGGAGGCAAAGATAAGAGGGTCGGAGTTTAAGAACTAATTAACCACATGCAGTTACCTAACTGTACAGGCAGCCTGTTTTACTAATCTTAGCATCCTGATTGTGCCAGCATGTTTACTTCCTGTTGCTGCTTTAGGTAGTTAATGGATTTAGTTTAGAAGTAACTATCTGTACAAGGACATTTACTAATTATGATTTAAATCTCTGTTCAGAAGGAGAGAATACAAAATAGTCACTTGGACAAATCAATCTTTTTGGGGTGGGCTAATGCGATGTCTACTGCTATTTATTTCCAGAGCCAGCACTTAACATGCAGAATCTATTAAACATATCTGCGAGAGCAGGGCTGGCAAGCAACAAATTGGAAGCAGTTACCTCTGAGACTCTAAACACTGAATCCAGAGAGGAGATTATAAACAAGTGACACAATGAATGCATTTTTCAAGTACTCTATAACTTGAACCAATATGATTCAACTTGTTACTAGGGAACAGTTCTGATCTCATCACCTATCACTATCTCTTGTTCTAGCAACCAAATATCAGCTTAGAGAGGGTCAGAATTTAGGTAAATAAATACCTAAACATTTGTGAATATACTGAATTTTACTGTACTATATTTTAATTGTGAAAATCTAGTAACTCAAAGGGCTCTACAGGGTCCTAGCACACAAACAGCCCACCCACCTGCTGTGTTGCTGCTACCCATCAGCACAAAGTCCAAAAGGCCAGCATATGAGACAGCCAACATTGTATACAGTAGCTCATATTATGGTAATTGCAGCTCTTCTTCCGTTGTACAGCAGATTCAGAACCTCCCCATTGTGTAGTAGTACAACCAGTGGTGGCTCCAGAAGGGAGCCACACCAACTGCCAGTGAGTCCCAGCTGGTGATGTTTGGCAGTGTTTGGGGTGGCAGTTGGTGTGGCTCCCCTGTTTGAATTTTGAAATGTGCTGCAGCCCCACCTCTGGAGCCACCACTGAGTACAACACTCTACTATATAGTGCATAATAGTGACAGTATGTACTATTCTCACCCTACTATCCAGTTGTAAAAACACTATTTACTCATTCAACCAATGCTATTGGATTGGATGTGAGTGTTTTGTGAACTCCAGCAACTAATCAGCTACCAATAAGCTACTACTATAGCCAACTAGCATGCAAAACTGCACTCCGATACAATACTGAGTATGTTTAAATAAATAGCATTACCAGCAGCAGAGCGAACACAAGTTGGACAGAACTGCTACACCCCTATTGCTATGTCAAGGGAAGAGTCGATGAGATTTCTAAACTGTGCCAGAAGATTTTACAGGATGTACGGCAACATTGAACAGCTTGGAAACTGTAACCACTATATATGAAATATGAATGACATTTCCATGCATGTTTCATTATTCAGCATGTATTTCCCTGGCGACCAAAAGGCATTGCTGTCTCAGCAACATACAGTACCTTGCCATAATACGAGCCGTTAAAGCTGCATTACCACCAAGGAAGTTATTATCCTATAGTGGCCCCTCTCCCTTTAGCTGGAAACAGCTTTGATTTGTATCATTTGTCTTAACTGAGGCAGGACACCAATAGTCTTCGCTGGCTTCTAAAGCACGGAATGAAATGAGTAAGCTATTCTCATATATTAATATTGGTTGTGCAGCTGAAAGCTTAGTTACTTTATTATGCGCTTAAACAAATCATTATGCAAAAACAATCTTTTTAAAACCTGGATTATGTATGTGGACTTCAATTTTAAATATAAACATGGGTGGGAGAGACAAAACATAATACAGTATATAAATCTGTGTTGTGAGTCAAAATGGAAGTCAATAACACTACTTTCCAATATATCTTTGGTGTTTTCTTTAAAACATATGGAGACTGAGTGGTATATTTACTAAAGTGAGAGTTTTCAGATTCTAGCTATTATCTTCCAGAAGGTGCTAGGTAAATGTTAAGTAGAATCTGATTGGTTGCTAAATAGCAACATCTCCACTTCTAAAAACGCTCACACTAGTAAATATACCCCTAAAACTGCTGGAAGACAATATATAACAAAACTCTGGAATATAGTATTATGAGGAATGAGGCTATAACAGCACTTACAGATGTGTCCTGCTACATCTTTGCAGATCACGCTACAAGCATGCGCATGCCTTGCGCCATGCAATTACCCGCAGCAGCATATACTACGGTGCGCACTGTGATCACAACATGCATTCCTATAGCGGCATGGGTGCGAGCACATTGCGCATATTCGCTCGCGGGCACATGCTTTGTGCCATGTGTAGCGCGATTTGCTGCGTACGCAACAATGATGTAGCGGGACACATCTGTATGGTAGCCCCATAAGAAATACATTGGTTTATTGCTCTAACCCTTAACAACCTTGTATAGCTTACTTAACTTAAACTAATAAATAACGACACAGACAACAAGAGCTTGGCTAAAAAAGGTCACAGCTTTTATTTATAATGAATTAACCTAACCAGGGTGGCAAAGAGACGCTGCAGACTCAGATCTAGCTTTTTCTTTGCTCAAATACTCGGGGAACGACTGACACGTCCCCCCTCTAGACGCACTAATGCTGCGAGGGTCCCACTTCCCTCCTGGGCCAATCCGAGGAGCTTCCGTACCAAAAAGCGCCCGGGTCCCCCCGTGCGGAGTAGGACAAATTCGTCAGGTTCATCGAGGGCAAGTGCCCCCACAACGTATCTTACGCCACATAAAGCCACTGAGCTGCAGCGTACTCCCGCCATGCTGCGCCTCCCCTGAATTGGGAAGAAAACGTTAGTGTGACACAACATAAACAGTAACGGGTGGGATGGTGGGTTTCAAAGATCCAGGAACCAAGAGGCTGTCCATGCTCACACAGCCCAATATATACTGATCATCTGACCACTCCTTCAAGCCATATCATTGGCTCACCCAACCAGCTGACCAGACAGCCTTATAATCTGCCCAGCAACAAGGCTGTCATCAACAGCCATACAGCAAAAAACATAGTATTCTTAGTTATACTCACGCTTATTCCGCCTTCGTATACTATAAGAAATACATTGGTTTATTGCTCTAACCCTTAACAACCTTGTATAGCTTACTTAACTTAAACTAATAAATAACGACACAGACAACAAGAGCTTGGCTAAAAAAGGTCACAGCTTTTATTTATAATGAATTAACCTAACCAGGGTGGCAAAGAGACGCTGCAGACTCAGATCTAGCTTTTTCTTTGCTCAAATACTCGGGGAACGACTGACACGTCCCCCCTCTAGACGCACTAACGCTGCGAGGGTCCCACTTCCCTCCTGGGCCAATCCGAGGCGCTTCCGTACCAAAAAGCGCCTGCGTCCCCCCGTGCGGAGCAGGACAAATTTGCCAGGTTCATCGAGGGCAAGTGCCCCCACAACGTATCTTACGCCACATAAAGCCACTGAGCTGCAGCGTACTCCCGCCAAAGCCAGACTCCAAAGGAAACTGGCCCGCCACCCAACACGACCAAGCCCAAAACAAGAATTCCTAAATAAGGAAACTGAATCCAAGTCATCAAGATGCCCTCAATCAGGATTGAAAAATACCGAGTTAAATCTCCAACTAAAAGCTATGACTCACAACCAAGCCACCCAGTGACTCCTAATGACAGTCTTCTGACACATTCACCTTCTTCTTCGTCCTGTCTAACGCACCATGCTTATACACCACTCTCCAAGTCACACTATACACCATACAGATCACACATCCTCCCATTTGGCTTGAAGCCCACAAAATCTCTCACTACGAACGATCACCTCGCACCTTTCTGCTGACGCACCTTGTTGCTCCTGACAGGCAACACCTCCTAGTCAGGCACATCCTATTTAGTCACCGAGGACACAAGAAACCCAAGCACGAAATTCAACACCAAACCGCGCACATCATTCACAACCCAAATTGTCAACTGCTGCAATCCCAGTGAGCCACAAAGACCCGCACCATGAGTATCGCACCAAACCCAAACCATCCCGACACAACTTTAAGAAAACACATAGCAACTAAATAGCAGGGATGCATAAGAGGGGAAACAAGTAACCAGAGTGAAGGGGAAAAACTAAAAAACCTACCCGTGAACCAAATTGGGCCAGATCAAGGCTTCCGGGTGGAAAAATTAAAAAATCCCTTCACCACCCCCCAATTGTTGAATGCTAGCCGTTCAACGATTGGTTGGTAAACAACGTTTCAGGTTGTCGCCAGGTGCGCAACTAGTTCTATTCGCAACTGAATACTTGTCTCATAGACAGCCATTTGTATGTCCTAAACTCTGCAGGAAAATGCCCCCGCAATTGCTGCGCCGATTCGAAGAAAATGAGTACTAGAAACTGAAGCATAGAAACTGCCCCAATAAAAACTTAGGCCAAAAACCGCAGAAAACTAACATGTAGTATGTAGGATAAGAGTGGTTTGTAAACCACCCTCGTGCCCTAAGTGAACTGTACAATGCAGGGTAAGATTGGCATGAAACTCTCCTTGTGTTCACTAGCAGGGCGCCACATCTGTAATGCACCGTAAGGTGTACCGGGCAAATGAACCTCTGGATGTTGAGAAACGGAAACTATCCACCCCCACCTTTATGGTCTGAACTGCCCAATGAAAACTTGCAAAGCACCACTAATCCCTGAAAAACAATATCTTTAAACAAAATCCTTGAAGAAACTAAACATTCCAAACTTGCAGCTGGAAAGTTCAAATGTAAAAGCGAGGCCTCACACCGTCAGAAGCCACCTGCCCCTAACCACAAGCAACGCATCAACAATGCACATCAAAAAGCCGCCGGGAGACGACGCGAACGGGGAAACCATTCACCCAACATGTAATAACTGACTGGGTATGTACATGAATACATTTAAGCTTACAATAGATGAGATCCCCGCTGGCGCCGTCACTGCAGAGACTTTGAAGCCGCTCCACTATGAATGGCTCCAAACAAAGTAGTAAAGCAAATATTGAAAAACCGCAGATGGCTGAGCCCATAAACTCACCAAAATTGCCAGGTATCATTGGGACGAGAGACCGAAGCGCAATTTGTATGTAGAAATATAATATTCTGAACCTAAACGCACCAAACTAAATGACAAAACAAATGCAAAAGGAACAAGTTTCGGTTGTAGATGGCATGAGCTGCATCCAATTCCGTAGATTAGAAAATAATCAATCCTCAGCGCACTGACCAGCCTTATATGGCCATGAAAATTGGGAACGGCTCCAACAGCAACCATTACTCGAAAAAACCTGTATCGTAATAAACCACGCTGAAAAAAAAAAATTTCCCTCCAATTGAAAGCCCAAAACACCTGGCCAGCCAGCCGCATTGGTAAACAAATTGCAGCAACAACTGCCGCTGAAGTACAAATTAGTTCACCGTTAAATTGAACAAGAAACCATGCCTAACAACGAAATGCTTGCTCAAACTGTGTAAACCTATAAATCAGCCGCATTTAAGCAAACAACTTACCAACCCCGTACATCATTCTTTTTTTTTTTTTTTTTTTTTTAAATGTTTCCACTGAGGCTGAAAACCTTAAATGCCTAGTGTGATATGTGGTCCATTTCCCACTACGCTACAAAATCTACCAAACAACCATAACCTGCTATCGTGACTATCTCCTTCTCCAACCTACCAACTGGACACAAAAACCTATCAACATATCACGCGCAACTCGAACACCCAAAACACGGAAAAAAGGTGACTGTGCCCCAAGAGGAGGTCCAAACAGACGTCACTCCTTCCCGCCCCCATGAAGAGAAATCCGTACGGACGATGTGCTACACCGACCTGGCCAGTGCCGGCCTGAACATGTGAAAGTAAGAAAAATGGATTTCTCGATATAGGTGCCGGAAACCGCACCGCCCGAAGGCAAACATTATTTTGCTAATTCACCTGAACACCACTAAAACCCCACGCATTGAAACAGAATATATGGAGGAACACAAACAGAGGGAGATATCAGGCCAAGGTGGAAACCGAACCCATAACCTCTTCGCTGGGAGGGAGGAACGCTAACCACCACACCACCTGCGCTGCACAGAGAAAAACAGCCAAACAAAAAGGCGCCTGAGCCCGACTAGCTCCCTTAGAGCTAACCCCTGAGACGAGAGATAAAACCACCTATACACGTAGGCTATCCTTGGACAGGAGCTACCCCCGCAAGTGCGGCATGAGGGCAAACGACAGCCCAACCTACAACGCATCGGGGACCATAACTGGCGAAACATATACCTTAATAAACCAGGATTACCCCTGTTTCGAAGAGGTAATGCGGAGGCAGCCCCGTGACCAAGGAGGGTCGACGCTGCTCCGTGACCTATAAACAAATTGAAACACCCTTTGTACCCAAAAGGCATAACCACCCTACCGCCACGGTTCCGCCCACATTGGGCATCGAAATCGCCCCATGCCAAATTTTTGGACTAGACAAACATGTTACTACAACACAAATGTATAATAAATCCACCTGTGATCCGCACTCTGTTCGACAAATAGCCTATGGCACAGATGAGAATGTAACTCCACCCCCAACCCAATTTATTATTCACAAAATTGCGACACTCGCCTAAGTCGCCTGATTCCACACTATGACATCCCAAAATTGCACAAGAAAAATCAGCAAATTTACTTCTGCGGATCCTTATTCGCTGAAACGCAAAGAGCACAGCAAAAGCTGAATTCACACAATTAACAGTACCCTTGTTCCCTAACCCCGATAACTGCGTCATAAGCCTCCCTGTAATTACCTCCTAACCCCCTGCCTAACCTCTGCGCAACCCTCCTGTCAATCTGACACGAGCGCGCCAGACAACGTTAGATGAAAACAAAAACTGGAGTCATAACAAAATTTGTGACATAATCATACTCGCCAGCACCAGGTGGACCCAGAACCTCCTCTACCATGCTTCTGCAAGATACCATCTTTGATGTTTTAACGCGGCGGAGCCGCCAGCTCGACCGCCATAACCATCTCCAAACGCACAGGATCACTAGCCACCGCAATGGAACAGTAGCTGTCAACAGCCGATCGAGTCACCGAGTCTTCTCCCAACACTCTTCCGTAATCCAGGGCCAACTAGACGCGTACCGGGACAGCAGCCGTGCGTAGGGTCATCAGTCGCTTGAGTCACCGAGTCTTCGCCTCACACTGTTCGTGCAAAAACGCACTCTGCAACTACATGAGACAAGTAAGGAAAAAGCAAAGGAGGGACTGTTGAGGAGGCGGGGATGTATGGAGGAGCGGGGGGTGGAGCGGGTGAATTGAAGTGGAAAGAACCCCTGGGGGTTGCGGGCTAAAGAGTGGCCCCTCTGACGGGGGCGGTTATGGTGGAGAAGTAAGAGAGAGAGAGAGAGAAAAAAAAAAATAAAAAAAAAAGTGGAGGGGGAGGGGTGAGGAGAAAGTATTAAAGAGAAAAAGGAAAATTGATAGGGGTGGTAAGAGTGGGAGAAAACCGGGTATAATGAAATGTAGGAGGGGAAACTAAGAGACCCCGGAACGGGAGAACAGGGGTTAAAGGTGAAAGGAACATGCGTGTGGGGGGGCAGGGATGCAGGGAATAGCCGCTGCCAGAGGCCCTGCTTTGGACAATGTGCCATGTGGGTGACCAAGGCTGCCCAGATGCTAGGCATGACGCGCGGTGCTGTGGAGCACCGCAAACAAAATGGCTGCAAGGGAGTTAAAATGGCCGCCGGGCCCGCCGACAGGGCAGGGTGCCGGGGCCCCGTTTAGATGGGGGGAGACCTAGTTCCACTATTCTGAGGGTGCGCAACGGCGCTAGCCGCTGGAGGAGGCAGAGGGGGGGGGCGGCAGGGAGAACCCACGTGAGCCACGGCAGCGGGAACTCCCGCCGACGAGGAGGGAATTGAGCTGACGGGGCTGCCTAGTAATGAGACCGCGCAGCCCCGGGGAAGGAAAAGATGGTAAGGAAGGAGGGGAGGGTGCCCGGGAGAGCCCCGGGGGACGTTGAGGCAGGGGATACCGCCGGAGCACCCGGGAGTGATATGATGGAGCTGCGGAGTCGGAAGACCGCGCAGCCCCGGGGGAGAAAAGGAAGGTAAGGGAGGAGGGGGGGGGTGCCCGGGGGGGGCAGCGGGGGCGTAGAAGAGGGGGATACAGCCGGAGTAACAGGGGAGTGATATAGTGGGGCTGCAGAGTCGGAAGACCGCGCAGCCCCGTAGGAACTTGAGCAGGAGGGGGAGGAGGGTGTATGCCACATGAAGGGGATGAAATGGCGAACAATGAGCCTGCATGGAGGGGGAGGGGGGGAGAAGGAAGCGTGGCTGGACTGCAGGAGATGAAAGGGGATACACTGAGTATAAATTACAAATGGAAAGGAAGGGAAGGACATGTTAAAGGTGAATACAAAGTGGACAGCATATCTGAAAGGCAAACTACTCATCCTGTTTCAAAGATCCAGGAACCAAGAGGCTGTCCATGCTCACACAGCCCAATATATACTGATCATCTGACCACTCCTTCAAGCCATATCATTGGCTCACCCAACCAGCTGACCAGACAGCCTTATAATCTGCCCAGCAACAAGGCTGTCATCAACAGCCATACAGCAAAAAACATAGTATTCTTAGTTATACTCACGCTTATTCCGCCTTCGTATACTAAACTCATTGATTTTTGTTCACAGCCCCATAGGGCTGCGTCCAAAAATCTGCAAGACCAGGAAGAGATGGGTGCAAGCAGAGGTGCTGTTGCAGGTATGGAATAAAGGGATACACTTTCAGTATCCTGCCGTGCGGGGCGACAACGCTTAGAATACTGGAGCTGGAATCCCTACACCTGTCAGAATCCCGGGGGGAGGGTCAGCTTTAGGCACCGGGGAGGTTAGGTTTAGGCACTAGGGGGAGGTTAGGTTAGGATACTCACCTCTCCACTTTGGGATTGTAACCTAGTCAGGATGCCGGCGTTGGGACTCTGACTGCCGGGATCCCGAGCGCCGGCATCCCGTACCCAACCCTGTAAAAGGGTTAAGGGCTCTATTCATGTAAAAGTGAATAACATTGCTTTTCAGTGTTTTGCTTCATTCACAGAAGGGGTTACTGTGGAAAAATCTAATATCTCTCCAGTGGAGTCCTCAATTAGTGTAGATATTGCTTCTCCATACACTGTTATTCGTGGCTGCTCCTCCACTTTGTCTACGACCTCTGGTGCAGTCAACTGAGTGAGGCCACTAACCAGGGCATCCATCTACACAAGCGCAATTGCGAGTATGGATCACAATTACTTTCATTCACAGGGATCGGTGCATCGTTGACAGTGTCTAGACCATTTCGGATTGCTGGAGTGTAATTATACCTGAGTCTCCCTGCAAAAAACATGTCCTTGCTTGAGAGAAGAGGCTGAGGTCAGTGTAGCCATAAAATGCAAATAACAGTGTAAATGGTGCATCAGTTTTAATGAAACATTTTAACTGTACAATATAGCAGAGTGACAATGGCATTCAATAACAACTTTTACCCATAGCATGCAGCAAAATGGTTAGTATTGGAAATCTTTACCACAACTACAAGCATAGGGATAATAATGAAGTATAACATTGATTTCCTTTTTAATGATTACTATAAAGCTAAGTACACATCATGCAACGGTGCGACCCAGCGACAGTGCAATGTGATGTAATGATATATTGCACGCGCCGTACACACTGCATGATCCGGTGTACGACAGTGCAATGTGTTGTTACATGCTGCATATAACAGCACTGCATCGTCCATTGCATTATCCCATCTGCTGTGCAGAACAGCAGATGGGATGATGCAATTAATGACAGATCTGACGTCATGTACAATATATCATTCTGATCCGTGTCGGTACAATATATTGTATATATGTACTCAGCTTTACTTTTTAAAAATGAAGTGTGTAGTCCCAATAATAATAATAATAATAGTAGTAATAATAATAGTAGTAATAATAATAATAAAAGGCGAAGACAATTATGATGGTAGTAGTCTTAGCATCTATGATATTTGGTAGGAAGACAATGAGTAGACGTAGTTCAGGCATGGTGGAGCAGATCAACGCCAGACCTCTAGCTCAGACAGGTCACCGTACTGGTGGTTATTCTCATGTATGGTGCTGTGCAGCATGGAGAACTCACATTTGTCATAGACATTGGCCACTTCTGGAAACCTGGAAGGCTCTTGAAATATGGCCTGTATAAATCTCCACGGAGTCCTCTGTAAACAGTTACATAGAAGTAGTAGTGACAGCAGACTCCGTTCCAGAATCCTTCTTGATCACTGGACAGGACCTTGACACCCTCTGTACCATCTCTCTCTGACAGGCTCAGTGGACTTAGCACCACAACTCTCTGCCTTACATTATTTCTGCTGAAGCAGCAGAGTCTGCAATGGCCATGCCTGCCTAACTTCAAGTTGCACCAACTCACTTCAAATCTTACCATTTGGTGAGTTCGAATGTACTAGGGCGGGAGCACGGTGGTGGAGTCTGGGACGGGAACCGCTGCCCCCGTTTGGTTATGAGGACTTATATTGGAACCAGTCACCAGCGCCCATCTTTCTGTTGCCAGTACGGTCTTCAGTGTCCTGTGGGCTGGAGTGGCAGAACTGCCTGCCCGGGCCTCCAGACGAGAGTATGGTTGAGATGATGCGCGCACAGCTGCCTGACGGTTGGGAGCCGTGCGGAGGATTTCCAGCTGAAGCTTGGACTGGCTGAGCAAGCTAAGGTGGGGACCATACTCCTTCCTGGGAGAAGGGGTTGCTGCTGAGTCCCCCTGAGGTAAGGGGGTTTTGTGAATGGGAGCAGGCTGGTATGGTTCCTTAGACAGGAAGGAGTGTGGGTATGCCTCCATGACAGGAGGAGGGCACGTTTGGCACACTTTGTGTGTTTATGTTTGAAGGGGGAGTGCAGTCACACTGTACGGGTGTAAGTGGTGGTGGTAGGTGCGGTCATATTGTTCCTGTGTGTAAGGGGATATGCTGTCACACTGTGTGTTTAATAGTATGCTGTCACACTTTTTGTATGTGTAGTGGGGGTGCTGTAATATTTTCTGTGTTTATTTTAGGGAGTGCTGGCACTATTTGTGTATGTAAGGGAAGGGGGTGCCGTCACACTGTGTGTTTTAGGGAATGCTGTCACATTTTGTGTATGTAAGGGAGGGCGCGCTGCCACATTGTTGTGTAGAGGGGGTGGGGATACTGTTACATTTTGTGTAGAGGGAATGGGGTGCTGTCACATTTTTGTGTAGAGGGGGTAGGGGTGCTGTCACATTTTTGTGTAGAGGGGGTGGGCGTACTGTTACACTTTGTGTAGAGGGGTGGGGGTACTGTTACACTTTGTGTAGAGGGGTGGGGGTACTGTTACACTTTGTGTAGAGGGGGTGGGGGTGCTGTCACATTTTGTGTAGGGGGTGCTGTCACATTTTGTAATCACCATCCAGCTCTGGAGGAAGGTCAGCAAATGCGCTTTCCTTCTCAGTCCCGGTGATAAATAGCTGAGCCATTCACTGGGTTCCAGCACAATGTAATATTTTGTGCATTTATTTTAGGGAGTGCTGGCACTATTTGTGTATGCAAGGGAAGGGGGTGCTGTCACACTTTGTGTTTTAGGGAGTGCTGTCACATTTTTGTGTAGAGGGGATGGGGGTGCTGTCACATTTTGTATAAAGGGGGTGAGGGTACGGTCAAATTTTGTGTAGTGAGTGCTGTCACATTTTGTATTCGCCATCCAGCTCTGGAGGAAGGTCAGCAAATGCCTCCAGTGCTCTCCTTCTCAGTCCCGGTGTTAAATAGCTGAGTCATTCACTGGGTTCTAGTTCTGGGTTGTGTATGTAAGGGAAGAATGTATCGAGGTCGCCGTCTTTTTCCAACACAGGGAATTGGTCGTGCCGGGGCTTTTTCCTACCCAGGTCTCAGGTGGTGTTCTGGCCGCAGAGTCTGGCCAGCTCCAGCTGGAACTCGCGTTCGGCCTGGCGCTCTGCAGCTGCAGCTTCCCTGTCTGCTGTCGCTTGGTATTGCTGCACCAACTGCATGACTGTTGCCGGGTCCACGTCCTTCATATGCCTTATAGCAGTTTGAAGGAAACTCTCCAGTGCAGACTCACTTGACCCAGCAGAGGTGTCCGATCCCCGCTGGGCATCTGTTGTAAGGTCCAGTACAGACTGAGCTTCTGCAAAAGGGTTGTCCATTGTCTGGCCACTTTCGGCAGCAAGGTTCTGATCAGCCTCACTGAGGCTTGGGCCAGTTGATCTTTGTTCTGGCCAGTCCATGCAATTTTCCTCTGCATACACATGACCACAAGGTCATCCCTTCTCAGCTGCATGTACTCCATGGTCATTCTGGACCTCAAACTTTTTGCCAAAGAAAAAGATAGAAAAATAAAAACGAGAGAGGAAAGGAAACAAATCAGCTGTGCGCAGTATGTCTTCTTTTCTATTTTAACCCTGAGCGTACTCTCTGGCGAATTAGGGTGCTGACTTTCTGAGAAGCACACACACCACTAACTCACTTAAGCTCTTATGATAAAAACAAAAATATCAAATCCCACCACTTGCCACCAGTTTGTCACGACACCATGCCCAGCTTGCGGTCAGATACGCCAACCTGTCGTAGCTGGGTGGTTGTGATGTGGGTTTTACCTAAGCTGCCACCACGAAGAGTATTAAAATAGCGCTCTTACGTTCGCCAGACACTTAATTCTCACTTAAACTCACAAGTATTAGACAAATATAGCATGGGCCTCTCCAGGCACATAAATTCATTAGAGCACAGAGATAGCGCTGATAAAGTTTTAGGATTTCCTGAGAAATATCTCCAGGGCTAAATTACAAGGAAAAAGGGTATATAAACAAGACATACATATATAAATGCACAAAATGATTACAGATAAAAGTAAAGATTAGAAAGTCAGAATCATAAGGTATCTTACGCTAAGATCTTAATGGATCTGTGTGGAGGGAGACCACCATAGACCGACATGGGGAGCACTCCTTACCTCTCAGCTACTCCCTGGAAGTGAACACAGACAGGCAGGAGAAGCTGGTTCTTATGGTTCCACATCCCCCTCTCCCTCAGCAACCCCCACCCTTCACAGGCTCAAAAGGGCTGGCCTTTGTTCTTCCAGGGTCTGTGTAGATGTAAATTAGCACAGCTACAAGACCCAAACCTCAGATAACACTCTGGGCTTTGAAGATATTTTATTGTAGGAAGCCTGCTAATGTAAGGTGCTACAAATGACCCTCTTTAGCAGCCACTGTGACTGTGCACTGCTCTTCGAGCAGGGCCACCAAGAGTGAGAGCAGACGTTATGTCCAGGAAGCTTTGTCTTCAAAGGCTAGGTGTCACGTGGCCATTTGCTTTGATTAGTATATGCAATCCAATTTTGACATACTGTACCCATTCATGGCAAGCAGCCATTCCTGAAATATACTTTAGGGGAATTATAATAATACACACACTTTATCCAGAGCTCACAAACTACGTAAAGTCATGACATGGGGCTTTGATGAATCGGCGGTGGTCGCGGCGATGGTCACAGGGGGTACTGTTACACTTTGTGTAGAGGGGGTGCGGGTGCTGTCATATTTTGTGTAGAGGGAGAGAGAATGGGTGACTCCTGTGTGTGATATAATGGCCGATTTCGGTGTGTGAGAGAGAATGGATGACTGATGCGTGTGACAATGTCTGACTGCTGTGTGTGTGTGCACATGTGAGACAATAGATGACTGCTGTGTGTGAGAGAGAGAGAATGGGAGACTCCTGTGTGTGATACAATGGCTGATTGCTGTGAGAGAGAATGGATGACTGGTGTGTGTGACAATGGGTGACTTCTATACACCTGCATAGTAGCCATATCTATCCTCAGTAAAAAAACAAATACAAAAGGTAGCTGCTTTCGAGCAAGCAGTCAATAATTGCCGTGCGCCGCATCTATTCACTGGAGAGAGCATGCATCCAGTGTGACAGAAATGGGGTATGGCTTTTTCCATGAGACCATGGCCCCTTAATTTTTTCGGGCGTGTGCAACAATGTGCCTGGGGGCGCCAAAAATATATTCGCTTACCAAAATATTTGGGCTAGGGCCGGCCGTGACTAGAGGTGTAGTCATTCGTGTACAGAGAGAAAAGCAAGGGGGAAAAAATACATCCCTGAGGTGCCCCCATGCTGATCCTCCGTACATTTGAAGTCCACCAAAAAATCTATGATCCAGGTGCAAGTAGGTACTGGAACTCCCAACTCAACCAATTTAGTATACCGTATCTCTGGAACGATTGTATTGAACGCCGAACTGAAGTCGATGAACAGGACCCTCACATAGGTACCTGGCTGATCAAGATGTTGTAAGATGTAGTACAGTCCCATATTGACTGCATCCTCCACCGATCTATTTGCTCGGTAGGCAAACTGCAAAGGCTCCAAGAGGGTACCTGCTGCCTCCTTCAGATGGTTCAATACAAATCATGGTGGACTGTGAAAGAGTATGTGGGAAGTCAGACAAGTGTATGTTATTCAACTGGACCCAGTGTGCTGAACCCAGACACGTCTTCACGTGACATAGTGCTAACAGACTACAAATTTGTTCAGCAGCCACAAGATAATAGGTTGTGGACTCCAGCATCACACCCCTGCTGCACAATTCTCTGCTAGTAAGATATGGGCCCCCTCACTGCCCTCACCCCAAGCAGCGCACAAGATTTCGCTTAAACATAGCTCCACCGTTGGAAGATGCAGACCCTGATCTCGGCACACCCAGGAAATGGGGTGACTCTTCCCTGTGTTCAAGAACACTGCACGGTGCCACCCCCTCCTCCAAATGGTCACAGTCTGTGAATCAGCCTGCAGCTTAGCGGGCACTACATGCAACAATGCAGGACCTGCTGTGCACATCCCAGAAAGGATCATGTGCATGCACAGTCCTCCCAATTGTAATTGCTGCAGCAACATGGTACCAACAACTATATAACTCTAGACACAGTGGAATGTCATGCAATGGTAGATGCTGAATCCAACCAATCAACAGAGTTGTGGTACAGTAGGCTATGAAGCCTAGGCAATGATAATATACAGGAGCTTCAAAATGGCATGGTGACTGGGATGTCAATGGACAGCATGTGAACGCTGTGTGAAGGCAATCAAACACTTTGCACCTTTCTCAAGTTTGCACCCAGAGCACAACTGCCATTCAAATTCATGCATACAGATGTGTGTGGACCAATGGAGGAAGAAACCATGAGTGGGAAAAGTTACTTCATGAAAAGCATCGCTGATGCTACAAGAATGACACTTTTACTTGCTAAAGAACAAAAAGCTAACAAACAAGTAAGCTCACAGAGTAGAAACCAAACAGGCCTGAAACCAAAGATACTGAGATCTGGCAATGGCAGAGAACACAAAAACAAAGATCTAGTCAACTATTTTAGAGAAAGTGGCATACAGTATCAGTTAACTATCGCCTATACACCAGAGCAAAATGGCGCAAGTGAAAGCGCAAGCTCTACTGAATGATGCAAGACTTAACAAAAGATGTTGTGCCGAATCAGTACAAAACAGTTGTTTACCTCAAAAGTCGATCACCTACAGTTGAAGTCAAGGATAAGACCACTGGAGGTGTGGACTGGTAAAAGACCATCGGCAGTCATTGGAATTAGAGCTTATGCTCACGGACCTAAAGAGAGAAGACACAAACTTGATCCTAAATACATTGAGGCCATCATGCTAAGACACAGTAAACAGAGTAAAGGTTAACGTCATGGGTCATTAACCACAAAAAGATCATACTATCAAGTGACTCTGGGGCCTATTCATCAACACTAAAATATAGATGGAGGTAATTAGGTTTTGAACTCACATGGAGTTCTACCTAATTACTGGAGGAATTCCATTCCTCCTCTCCATAAGTATCTATTCTGAAAAGCTGTAATTTTGCGATGACAGCTTTTCAGGAAATAGATACTTTTTCCCTGCCTGCAGAGGCGTCACTTACTTCTATGGCACCCAATGCAGCAGGAGTAGCTGAATTGCGTGCATGCCCGAAAGGGTGTGTGGCTTCAAGGAAAGGGGTATCGCCTCATCTCAAAGCCACGCCCCCTTATGTGTGCCGATCTTGGGGGCGTTACCGCTTCCCATTCTCGGCACACAGTGGGCTTCCCCACAGCTCCTGCAGCTGCTGGGGCAGCCCACATCTCTCCATGTCACGGTGACACCATCCCACGGGGTGACAATAATAATCGCCACATGCACTGATTACAGTTGCGTTAACTCTATGTCTGTCCACCCCACACCCTACACTCTACCTCTCCCACCTTCCTGGCCGCCTGGATCCCGACAGGCTGCAGCCGCGGATCCCAACCTCCCGTCCGGCTTGCTGAAGATTATTTTTAAATGTATATTTTTTTACTTTACTGTGTTCTGCCGGGAGAACACTGCGTCAGAGCAGCAGCCGGAGCTGGAGAAGGGACCAGGGAGTGATGGAGCGAACTGGAGGAGGACCTGCCCAGCTGAAAGCAGGTAAGTGTAACCCGCCATACGCCACCTGAGAGTGACGTATAGTAACACCTTCAAATTCCGAAAATACATAATTTTCGGAATTTGATGAATAGCCTAATTTCTACATCCCCATGTATGGGGGAGTGGACATTAACGCAGGCAGACTTAACCATGAGATATCAGTGATATCTCCTGTGTTAATGAATACTAAAAAAAATGGTAATTAAGGAAAATGTCCTTAAAACCGTTATTTTAGTGTTGATGAATAGGCCCCATTGTGTTTTATGAGACTACTTCAGCTAAAGACAACCAGAGCAATCTACAGCTACATAGACTTGGGACGTTACATACTGTATGCCTGCTGCTGAAAGTGTGTGTCAGAATGAGACAACAAATGTAAATTACCATTCGAGGAACAGGAGTTTTATGAGGAGCAAAAAGGGGAATGCCCCTAGAAAAAAGGGTGAGGATTTTGCTGGACTTGTTTGCCATGTACCTCAAAAACTTCAGGATCCAAAACCAGGTTATGATTGGCAAGAGTGGAAATCTACTATAAGTCCTGAAGTTCAAAACAAGTATCCAAGAAGTGTGGAAACATCAAAAATTGCGTGTCCAACTGCAAAGGAAGAAGTTGAGGGAATACTTGCAGTTGTCTTACCTTCATTTGGGACTAAATTGCATTTGAACATTTTTAGTTCATAGAAGGCTATCAACATTGCTGCCTAACATCACTTTGTCAGGGAGCCAATAGAGGATGCTTTAGTTACATCATTTAATGTTTTCTTGCCGGAATGTTGTTTGGAACATATGTAAATGTTGATATTTTTCTCGCTGAGTAATGTTATGTTTGCATATCCCTCCTTGTTTCTCATTACAGGTGAGACATCAAATGTGTGATGCTCACTTTGTGTCATGTGATGAGAGACAGTCTTGAGTGAGGGGGGTATTGGATGAGGAATGCAACTGTGCTACCTCCATCCACACTGCATCCAGGTAACCCAGCCGGTGGTCTCTAGGACCTGCTGGGGCTCAGCAGGAGGCCTGTTCTCCGACATGCGCTATTGTGCGTGTCTGCCCTGTTGGCGCAACTTTTCCTCCCCGGCATCAATGGACGTACCCTCTGAGACTTCCGTTACTAAAGAGCCTGCAGAGTACCACAAGTACACTATTACTATTACCACCGCTACCATAGAGGGGCATAACGCAACTAATCACCAGGATGTTTGGCATCATACTGCCCAGTGCACTACAATGCCCAGCGATACCCTAGCGTTCCAGGCTGCTTCATACAGTTACTATACCTGCACAATCCTGTATTTCTATGCTACATGTTGTTTCTACCTGGTTAAATAAATCTAAGACCTGGTTTAAGCTGTACCATGTAACAGCCACAAGCATCACCATATTGCGCAACACGCATAACACCATTATACACTTGGCTCAATGCATTGTTTCAAATAGGACAAATATAACAACACCCAATGTGCTGAACCAAGACATCTTCCACTGTGACATACTGTGAACAGGCTACAGACAGTCCAGCAACCATAAGTTAATAGGCTGCAGACTCCAGCATCCTACCCCTGCTGCGCAATACTAATGCTAATAGAGGAGAGGGTGGTCAAAAGTATCAAATGAGGCAAACAGATCAAAGAGGATGAATAGAGAGAAATAACCCTTGCATTTAGCAATGAGATTATTAGCGACCTTAACAAGAATAGTTTTTGTGCCTCTCGTTCTATAGAACTGCTGGCCCCTGGACTCCTCTCCACTGCTTAAATACCACTTTAGTCTCACTAAGTCCCTAATTTTGTCACTAATTTTGTTTTCACTCCCACTGACTCCACTTCATCGCTGTGGACTGCTGGAGGTCAGGACCGATGCTACCACTAGGCAACCTTAGGCAGCTGCCTAAGGGCGCCGGCCACTGGAGGGCTCCCTTGAGTCCACAAAAAACAAATGAATGGCGTAATTCATGGCTGAGTGGCATAAAATGAATTTGCGGCACAGCTGTGTGGCATATTATGAACTGGTGGCAGTGTTATGAGGTACATTATGATTTTGACGCTGTGCTGTGTGCAATATTCTGTATAGTATATTATGAATTTGGGACACTGCTGTAATGCATGTTATTTAACTGGGGAGACTGATGTGTGACTGATGCATGGTGAAATGTTGCCTAGGGTGCCCGGAAACCTTGCACCGGCCCTGCTGGAGGTTCCATTCCACCCCATTTTCCCTTAGTTCCTTTTAAATTGTTATTTCCTTTTGTTTACTGCAAAAAAACGGACATCTAAATATCACTCTCTATTTGCCTGCTGCTTACCTTGGAATTTATTGCTTACATTCTATTATTTTTTTCTTTATTGACTAGACCAGAGTTTCTCAACAACAGTCCCCAAGGACCCCTAACAGTGCATGTTTTACAGATCTCCTAGCTGGTGCCCAGGGTGCAGTCACTACAGGCTGACACATTTTGAAAGATCTGTAATCATGCACTGTTAGGGGTCCCTGAAGAAAACACTGGACTACAGTAGACATATAGCATACGGTCATACAATGTTTATGTTAGATCCTATGTGCACGATACATACTTGTTCTATACAATGGCTTTATTATGTGTATACTGTTTAAGATGTTAATTATAAACTGCTAAATTATGAATATAAAAGAGGGACTGTGCAACATGTAACAGGAGGAAAACATACACGTTTCACCGTTCCAAATGGAGAAATCTGCATTAGACATACTGTATATAATGTAATTTTTCACTAGTTGCTATGGATTATTGCACAATTTAGTTGGAGTTGAGCACAGAGGGTTCTCAACTCCAGTCCCCAAGTACAGGCTCCCATACAGATCCAGCAATGCAGCGATCCAGAGATGCCGGGTCCGTGGATCGGTGAAATCCAACATGTTGGATTTCACAAATGTAATGATCACGATCAAAAAATTATCGTGATTGGCAGATTGGTGAAATTGAACATGTATAATTTCACCAATCCTGCGACGGATCGCGGAACATCAATGTCCGCCAGTCAGCATTTCCGATCCAAATGCCGCGATCCGACTCTGATATATGGGGACCTTACCACCAGCAGGTCATGTCTTTAATCATGCACAGATGAGTTAATCTATTTTTTGGGGTCAGTTATTATTCCACCTGCTTCTACAGACAGAAATCCTCAAAACATGACCTGCTGGGAAAACATGAGGGTTGAGAAGCACTGAGCTAAATCACTAAAGTCATCAATACTAACTCTTTTACACTAAATTCCTGGGTCTGACCCGGTATTTGGAACAAGATTCCAACCTGGTCAGACCGGGACAGATCCCCTTCAGACCGCGGTACCGACCCAGGCTATTCCCTCATATGCGTCATTCACACTGTTCACAGGCAGTGGCGTAACTAGGGCAGGGACGCCAGGGCTCGTGCCCTGGGCGCCGTGGTACTGGCCCGTCCTAGTTAGCCAGTGTAGTGCCGACCGCAGTGAGTGCGGTCAGCACTACACATTTACTCAGGACCGGTGCTAGGCTTCCCGACGCCCAGCGCCGTCCTGTGCTGCATAGCAGAGTCCCTTCCCTCCCCCTGAGCGCTTACCCAATAGCGCCAGGTGGAGGGTGGGAGTCGGGCTCAGGCTAGTGCATTTACACATACATCGCCGCCTGCGCGGCGGCAATGTGTGTATTAATCAGCAGCCAAGAGTCAGACAGTCTCATTAGCTGCTACTGCTGCGCCCACTGCAAGAGCCGGGCTGGAGCTCACTCATGAGCTCCGCCTTCCGGCTCCTGCAGTGGGTAATGGGAGAGACGTCATGATGTCTCTCCCATAATGCAGAGCGCGCCAGCCGGGGAGGACTGACGTACGACGGCTGGAGGAACAGGGGCTGGAGCGTGGATTCAGGTAAGTGTATTTTTATTTTATTTTTTCTTACTCGGATTTGTCTGCATTAATCGGAGGGGGGGGCTACTACTGCTACTGGGGCCACTGTATCTGGAGGGGGGGCACTACTGGGGGGGGATAATACTGGGGGCACTGCATCGGGATGGGGGACCTCTACTGGGGGCACTGCATCGGGAGGGGACTACTACTGGTGGAGGGGGAACTACTAATGGGGGACTATATAAGGGGCTTACTACTATGGGCACTGCACTGGGGGGACCACTACTGGTGGCATTTCATTGTGAGGACCTGGACCACTACAGGGGGCACTGGATAGGGGGGGGACTACTACTGGGGGCACTATATAAAAGGGCACTGCATAGGGGACACCACTACTGGAGGCACTGCATAGGGGAGGGGGGGAACTCCCCTAATGCAGAGCGCGCAAGCCCGGGAAGACTGACGTTCGCACGGCAGCGGGAGCAGTGACCGGAACCGGAGCATTGTTTCAGGTAAGTAATTTTTTTTTCTTTCATTTATTTGTGTGCATGTCGTGGGGGTGGACTACTACTACTGGGGGGGACACCTCTATTAGGGGCACTGCTGGGGGGACTGCATCGGGTGGGGGACCATCACTGGGGGGACTACTACTACTGGGAGCACTGCATCTGGGGGTGGACTACTACTGGGGGGACCTATACTGGGGGCACTACTGGAGGGACTACTACTGGGGGCACTGCATAGGGAGGGGACTACTACTGGGGGCCCTATATAAAGGGCACTGCATAGGGGGGACCACTACTGGGGGCACTATATAAGGGGCTTACTACTGGGGGCACAAGGGACACTGCACTGGGGAGACCATTACTGGGGCACTGGATAGGGGGGGATCACTACTGGGGGCCTGCATAAGGGGAACCACTACTGGGGGCACTGCATAGGGGGGACCACTACATGGGGCACTGCATAAGGGGGACCACTACTGGGGGCATGCATAAGGGGGACCACTACTGGGGGCATGCATAAGGGGGACCACTACTGGGGGCATGCATAAGGGGGACCACTACTGGGGGCATGCATAAGGGGGACCACTACTGGGGGCACTGGATAGGGGGTATCACTACTGGGGGGGGCCTGCATAATGGGGACCACTACTGGGGGCACTGTATAAGGGGCCTTATTGGGGGCACGGCATAAGGGGGACCACTACTGGGGGCACTGTATAAGGGGCACTACTGGGGGCCTGCATAACAGGGACCACTACTGGGGGCACTGCTGTATAAGGGGCACTGCATTAAGGTGCATATGGAATGGAAAGGAATGTTCAGAGTGACGAGAAAGGGGTGTGTCATGTTGACACGCCCCATTTTAAGTGACCACGCCCCTTGTGACCACACCTATTTTTCAATGCGCACATGGGGGGGGCTCAATTTTTTAATTTGCCATGGGCTCCAAATACCCTAGTTACGCCACTGTACACAGGTGCAGTGGAACTGGTCTGCCGGAGCTTGGCGATGATCTCTAAGGACCAGAAAATCACGATACTCTCCATCCTGTAAATGGGACACGAGTTACCTCTTTACAAAGTTTGTTCCCGTGTTAAACCCTGCAAACTACCTGGGTTGGATTGCCGGAAATCTAACCCTGGCCTCTTTTACACCTAGCAGCAACCCGGGTTAACCCTGCAATAACCTGGGTTTTAGCTGTGGTGTAAAAGGGGTATTAGAAGCAAACACATTTAAGGCCGTTTAAAATTAGAACATGGAATAGATGAATCTGTTGTTCTAACTGGTCTGTTTAGTGTTTTTACTGTACATCTCCCTACTGTGCATTAATCAATAAGCCATCTTTCAAACAGATGTACAGTATCTCTGAAGTCTGTTACACTTTATGAAAGACTAGGTCAGTCAAATCAATGTGCCATGTGACTTACAGCAATTTACAACTTCTCCATAGAAAATCCTGGCTGTTTGCATCAAATGTCAAATCACATTCTGCTGTATAAAATTTAATTTCTAATGGCACAGTAAGAAAAGTAATATATATATTTATTTTTAAAACGTCAGTGATTTGTTTTAACGGCAGGTCATAGAACACTTATTCACAAGACTTCATAGAAAGAATATAATGACAACCAGGTGCAGTCTGCCAACTTTCAGTATGGGGGGCAAATAAAACAAGTGGCCTAGACTGCTAGGGTGTGAATTAAAAATCTAGAGCTCTCTATGTAACAGAGGGCCTGATTCAGACCCGGTCGCGAGCGCTCGCAACCGGGTCGATGTTTGCCCACTGGGCATGGACATGCGCACAACGGAGCCGTCGCTCCGGGTCTCGCACCAAAAGGGGGCGAGCTGTCGATGGTGATTGACAGATCGCCCCGTTTGGTAGGCGGGCAGGGGGGGTGGCTGGCCAAACGGAGGCGTTCCCGAAGGAACGCCTGCCATTTGGGGGCAGCCCCACTGACATCACCTGTGATGCCAGTGGGAGAGACCATCAACCTGGCTGCTCGCAATAGCTGTGGGTGGTCACCCACAGCTATGGGAGCGGCCGGGAGACCAAACAAAAAACAAAACGCCTTGATTCAGAGCGAGTGCTCGTTCAGAGCGTCCGTCTCTGAATCAGGCCCAGAGTGATTTAGAGACAGCTATACACTACACAAAACATTCTAGAGACCTTTATACAATATAGCAGTGGTTCACAAACTTTAGTGAACCACGGCGCCCTAGAGAATCAGCACTGTTTTCATGGCACCCCTAGAGAAATTCAGAAATGTAGTAAAGTGAAGTGAATTGTGCTACCTGTCATCCTTAGGCTCAGTTATGTGGTGGAGGACAGGTTTTACGCTTCTATTTGTCCCCATATTTACATTACATTGACCATAAATAAATTGATTTGGTGCTGGACCACCAACCTGAGGCACACCTGCAAGTGTCCCAAGGCACCCCAGGGAGCCACGGCGCACAGTTTGTGAACCACTGCAATCTAGAGACTTTCTAGTATCATCTATACAAAACAGAAAACACTGGGGTGTACCAACCAAATTACTTAACCGTCCTGTGGTCCCTCACTGTTTCTAGGCAAGCTCTAGAGGGCACCTGACAGCTTCCGGCTCTTTGATTAGTGCATAGTCCCATACACCAAAATATCACAATGTAGAGCTCTCTCGCTACTCTGATTAATTTATGACCAGTAACAGATGGATTCAGGGGTTAGGGAGTCCTTAGGAACAACAGTAATAGTCACCTCCTATGCCAAATTGTATTATTTTTATTGTTTATTATAAGCCCACATTTGGTGATTGTCAGTTTAATATAAAAAAGAATACATGAGCTAGCACACTTTTAATTCTGTATACATATTTACTAAGGAGGACAGTTTACATTGGCAATCTGTGCATGTCCTGCAGTACCTATCCACAATATCCTCAAGATGTCGTATGGTCCAGAGTAAATATTTTGTATAGTAGCTACTTAAAAATTTCAGTCTGACAGTAATAAAACAAGCATCCAGGTGCCTGTCCAAGCAAGTGACGCCCCTATTCACATGCCTTAAGTGCCTAAAAGGAAATTCATCATTGGGCAGCACCATCCACCAATCAGTCTGCTGGCTGACAATATTAGGACTCAGCTCCCGCAGCCAGATGTCTGTCGCAGTGCTGGAATCGCAAATGCAGCAAGAAGGTGTCTGACACCTCCTCCTGCATTTGCATCAAAGAAGGATGGATTCGCACAGCCGCTTGTGTGCTACTCTGCTAATCCGTCCATCTCGGTCTGAATCAGGCCCTCAGATCATACCTGCCTACCTTTGGAAACGCATTTCAGGGAGATTCTGAAAGCAACAGCTATTCACATTCATTCGTGTGTGAACTGTTCTAAACTATTTTAGTATGGGATCCCAACAGAAAGACGGGACGGGAGAATCGGGTCTCAGCTACACTCCAGTTTAAAGTTAGCAGTGGCCAACAGTCAATCTCAGCTCTCAGACCAGCTCCTCATTGACCACAATTGGATTGCGGCCAACACCAGGTTCAAAGAGCCACACCATGTTTTGATTGGCAGCCGGTCTGCAAGCCTGGATTGGCTGGCAGAAGGTGCTAACTTTTATACTGCAGTGCAGCCGGGACCTGATTATTAAGTGGTAATATGAAAAGATTATAGGGTATACTACACATCATGTCCCTTCTGCTATCTGTATACTCATGTTGCTGGCCACCAGTCTGCTAATTGAAGACTACTAGGCTATGGGTGACTGATGTCCCATTATACATCCTCTGGCAATGGATGGTTCAGAGCACAGGACAGCATTTGAGGGATACTAGAATTTATTTGGATTGGTGGGCTGTAGTGTTTCCACTTAACTGGTTTGTATCCCATTTTATTCTGATCAGGACAGAATTTCCCTTTTAAAATCAGGTTAAATTGTTTCTTTCTGCTCTTTTTTTTTTTTTTTTTTTATCAGCATTCATGTAATAGATGTAGCATGACATTTTTAGTGCAAACTGTGGACCTGATTCAGCATTGCACTTTTGTACGTATACACATTTTAAAAATTAATGTAATGGGGAATTCAATTAGCCCTGTTAAGTTAATGGGTGCTAATTGAATGCCAACCCCTAAACGATAACCTCGTTTATCGGGATTTATTTTCGTGTCTCCTGACAGCCGAAAAGAATTCTGCGTGATCAGGTGATAACAGCTAGTTAACGCACGAATCCATATACTTTACACGGATTCTGTATGTGAACGCCAGATAACCAGTGTTAACGCCCATTAACACGCTCATTTAACGGGCGTTAACACAGCTATTGGGTGAAAAAGGGAGCCTATTCGGAGAGGCTCGGGTGATAAAGCCCAAGGTTACATCCCTTCTTCATCCCAGATAATTTATCAGGGCTAATTGAATTCCAGCCATAGTAAGCACATTCTAAATAATACAAATATAAAGGGTGGACATAGTATGTTTTTCAGACACCAGAGTCACGTACAGTATTTTACTTTTTTATCAGCTGGGGTAATGGAAGGAGGGTTTTCATTTCACACTAACAACAAATAAGCACATCTGGAGTCTGAACAAATTCACTGTAAGGGGCATATTTATTAACTTTATTTTTACTAAAATAATGTGAAAATTGGAGTAGTTTTAATGAAAAACTACTTCAATCCCTTCAATTCACATGTTTAGTAAGCAAATCACATTTCCCATACTTGTAATGGGAAATGTGATCTGCTAACATTTACTAAAAATATATTGATAAAAAATACCGGGGGAGGCCCTGTGATAATAACGCCACCTCCAGATGGTGTAGTTGGGGCTTTCCCACAGTTCCCTGACTCCTGCTCTGCTCTGACAGGCAGAGCAGAGCCCCAAGCCGGACCCTGTAATCAGTTTTGTGGTCTAAATAGACCAGAAGCTGATCACTGCAAAAAAACACAAAATAGTGAAAAAAAAAAAACACGTGTTCCAGGGACCAGTGATCGGTGCTTCGGTGATGTCCTCTGGGGCTCTGGTCAGTTGGTCTCCGGGCTCCTGCACTGTGATTTTGGTCACTGGAGCAGCCATCACCAGGCAGGCAAGTGTAAGCTGGCTCTGTCCCTGCATGCGATTTTTTTATACATCCCTGTTATGTATTCATAGATGGCATTGCGATATTGGGCGAATTTATCACAGCCAATCCGCATCAGAGATGCGGATTGTGATAAATATGCCCCAAAATCTGCCGGGTAGCTTATAATTGTGCTTTTGTATTTTGGGTACATAATAATATACCGGGATGATTGCTTGGTGGATGTAAATAATATTTGTATTCTGCTTCCTTCTGAATAGTCTAACCTTCTCTGAGTAATGTCAACATTCTGATTAAATGCTTTCGTGGGATCATTATTTGATGGGAAAAACAGCTATTTACATTTTGCTCCCCTAGTTTTTGGATTTTTTTGTTATAATGGGTTTCTGTATAAGGTATCCCATACCTGTATATTAAACCTAAGTACGCACATGTCAAGTCTAGACATTGGACTATTTCATTTCAACAATATTATAAATATTGTAATCACTTAATAGATGGTGCTACTAAACTGTTCTCATTTCTGCTGGTAAATATACAGTATCAAGGGTGCAGTTGCTACAGGGCTTGAAGACTTGGGGAGCCCCATATACCCTGTACCCAATGAGCTCCCAGCCAGAACATTAGGTTCTGGGTAGCAAGTAACTCCCCATTGGTCAACCACCCTATGATTGCACTGTGCAGATCCAATCCTCTACTTTCTCAGTTTATCCCCGATCCAACCAGTCCCCTTCTTGAAGCATGTGCAGTCTTCCCGTCTCCTCTCTAGGCTCCAGTCACCAATGTGTCACCCCAGCACCATGCAGTAGTAGTATTCGGATGATTATGCAAGTTCATTTCTTAGGGGGAGATGTATCAAGCCTTGGAGAGAAACAAAGTACCAACCAATCAGCACCTGTTACTTTACAGGTTAAGTTTGAAAAATGACAGGAGCGGATTGGTTGATACATCTCTCTCTTAGGGGTCTATTTACTAAGCAGTGTTAGGAGACAGAGTGAAAAGTGATAAGGTGCCAGCCAATCAGCTCCCAACTGTCATTTTTCAAACACAGCCTGTGACATGATAGTTGGGAGCTGATTGGCTGGCACCTTATCACTTTTCACTCTGTCTCCTAACACTGCTTAGTAAATAGACCCCTTAGGCTTAAGTACATCTACCGCTAGTTTGGTAGAGAGATCCATGCTACAGTCAACAGGCATTATATATGCAGGCAGACCCCCAGGTGCAAGTCCTAGGAACAGATTCTTTAGGAAATCAGCTGGAGAATGAGCCAGGAAAACAGCACAGAGCTGAATAAGGAACTTATAGTCTCTCCTCCAGAACCCCTTCATGCACGGTATAATTCATTTATATGTTTATTAGTGTGCCATTTATGCACCCCCCCCGCAAACACCCAATAACAAGTGACACGTGTGTGTGTGTGTGTGTCTCTGTCTGTCTGTGTCAGTCTGTGTCTTTTAGAGGTGCCACTACCTACAAAATGTGGCTGTAGGGCCCACAAAGTTCTAGTAACACCTTTGTATGGATATTTTATTTATGTCCATCTTTATTAGATAGTGCCAATTTAAGCTTCATAACACTGCTGATTAACATTTTAATTTATTATCTTTAATTTTTAAAAGGTAACAAATAGTTTCCGCAGCACCTTACAAGGAAAATACAATGAACAGAGAAACTGACATTGCAATGGTACAATAAGGGTAAGATGACATATCCGTGCAACAGTACAGTGTGAAAAACAAAATAACTAAGTATGACGCAGACTAAGGCTTGGGGTGGACTCCATGAGAAGGCAGTTCAGCACTCAGTGTGACTGTACCTAGTAAAGGCCAAGTACACAGAGTTGATAAAAGGAACTAGGAGACAGGAGACACAGAGCACTGGACGCAAGGGATGAATATGAGGACTGAGGGCCTGCACATAAGAGTTTATATGCCAAGAGGGAGGGGTGAAGAAGTGGAGGGCGAACTGGGGAAAACGGAGGAGGAGAAGAGTGAAGATTTAAGAAGAGGGATGCTACTATCTGACGAAAAGATGAGTTTTGAGTAAATGTTTGAAGATTGCGAGATTGCGTAAAATTGTTGTATCAGAACAATATTTTACAATTTCATACTATTCTGACATTACAAACATGTGTCCAACACCACTCTGCATAACTGGATCATCCAATAGGCATTCTAGGTTCCTACTTACTGCCCAGATTACAATAACCATTTATTTTCTTTAAATGGAGGGGGTAATGGGAACAATCAAGTATGTTGCCTAAGGCCCCATGAAGCAAAGGTTGCCTGGTACAATAAACCTTGGTACACACTTGTTGATATATCATGTTTGATTGACAACCGATATATCGCATGTGCATCACTCGTAGACATATTATTATTCTTTATTTATATGGCAAGGGAAGAATAAGCACATGAGGTAAGAGGGCCATGTTCATGAGAACTAACATTCTAAAGAGGTGGTCTCTGCAGCACAGTCTATGCGCATATATCTTGCAGATATATTGTAAATTGGTATGTCTGGCTGTGCATATGGGTGACCTGCCAACCTCCCTTACACTGGCTGTAGGGACCGTCGAAATGGACATCACCACTGAGCAGGCAAATTTAAATGCTCTCCCATTTGTGATGTCAGACCACACATATCAAGCAGCCGATTGGCAAGTGTGACCGATTAATTGTTTAAGAGTGTAGCCAGCATAAGTGCCGTTTCCAAATGACTGCAATATCTGATATTCAAGATCTTCCACATAAAATGATACAATAAAAAAGTAAGGCAAAATATCTGGTGGTATCTTATTAAGAAAGCTTCTGTGGATGTCTGTCTATGATTATGTGACCTTATACTGAACTGAACAGATCATAGTAATGTGCAAAGGCCACATACTTTTATTTAACTGGAGGCTAAAAGTCTTAAACCTAAATAATAAGAACAGATGTTAAAATGGCATCTAAAATGCAGAAGATAGTAAATGGTTTTAAAAATGTTATTTTATAGAAGTTGTGTTTGATTAGTATGTTTAATTTTTACATAATGAACTTGGAATCATGAATAGTGTATGGCATCGCTTTATAACGGTTTAATTACTAATAGGTATTGTGGTTTGTCGGACAGGATCCGCATAATGAAAAGGTACAGTATTTATTTTTAGCTGTTAGCCTATGGATGAGTTTATCAGTATAGACCTGTAAAAAATGCTTATAAGGGATTGGGAGACATTACAAGTTCATAGCATAACCAAATGAATAAATTAACAAAAAGTAATTTAAAACATTTTTTATCACTGAGAAAGCAGCTCCGTGCATAGCAAAATAATTTGTATTTTTAAATGCTATTGTTACAAAGACTCCCAGACAGACAACATGTTACTTAATCCTGCATGTATGATGGGTTAAATCATTAAGTAGTACATAGTCTGGTACTATTCATTCATTTATAGAACACCTAATCTATCTCTGATCTCCATACCAACCACAGCATCTATAACCCTGTCTGTTCCAGAACAGATAATCCTACAATATTTACTTCAGTTTACCAATAAGGACTGTAAAATAAAATGAACAAGGGGTAAAGTACTTCAGCCTGATTACCACAGTCTGCCTGGTTACATACAACAATCTTTTCATCTTTTTAAAGAGCAACAGTGCAAAACAGAATGAGGGGATAAAATAAATCAATTACTGTTTTGTCATTCAAAGTATAGCCCCACCAACGTTTAGCTCAATCCTGTTCCTTGTAAGTACCGTATGCTATATCCTATTTAAAAGGGATTTCTCTTTTATAAATTTTGCAGTTTGGTCATATGTATTTCAGTGAACTGAATAACCGAAAAAAAACATGGAATACAAAGCTGTTTATACTAATCATTTTGTTGTAGTCAGGCTACACATTCTGTAACTCGATAAGGGTGTACTGTATGTTTACTGTATGTACAGTTCATGCCACAGCTTTAGAGAAGTGTAGTATTAAATGTCACAATGATTTATCAGAAAGCCTTCTTGAAAAAGCCCCAGGTGAAACGTGCATTGGACGTTTCCCAGGGACTTCTGTGCGCACAGGGTCCCCCGGAACAACAGTCCATCGTCCCGCTGGGTGACCTTAGAGGGTGGGGCCAGATTATAACATAATTTTAGCCCTACCACCTCCGTACAGACCGGCAATTCCTGGTAATATCTCCCCATCCTGCCCACTTCATTAGGAAGTTGGCGGGATGCGGGAGATCCGGCTACTTTAGCGGGGGTGAGGAGGAGTACCCAAAAAATCTGGAGTCTCCCACACCTTCAGGGAAAGTTGGCAAGTATGATTTAGGACCAAATGTAACAGCCTGCGATTTGCAGTAAGTGACACAATTTCAACAAATATGGCATTAGATTTAAAGAGGCAATTAGCTTTAAGGCAATACAATCATATAAAACTAATGGTTACATTTGTATTATAGGAAATTAGCAATGCATCATAAAATAAATACTGTATTTGTGAAATTAAAACAGTTTTACTAGATATATAGTATAATTACTGTATCTTATGAATTTGGAAAAGGAGCTGCAATATTAAGGTAATTCAGTAATTTACATGTTATTACTCTCTGGCAACTAACTTTAAAATGACTCACTCATATTATTTCTGCCATGTTTTCACTATTAGATCTACCAAAGATCACACAGTATTTTCACTCACAGTGGACCATTTTATCCTCATTTAGTAATATTTTCAGTATATTTTCTATTCTTTAAGTATTTTCATTAAACAATGAATTCAGTGTAAATTATGGAGTACCCCTCAAGTAAATTACCAACTCAACTTTTGTCTTTTAATAATTGTTATTAATATGACCTTATTATCTGCTGTATATTTATGTAAAGTATTAGATTTAGTACCAACAGTATTCCTCCTTTTTGTTTGTCAATGGCAAATACCAAACCATGTCAAACATTATACAAATATCACCAATATCTCTTACTACATAATTGCAATTCCCAATAAAGGTTATCCTAAATATACATATTTATACTTTCCATTCTATTGTCAATGGTAGTGGGATCCTTTCCTTTAGTCATACTCCTCTGTAATCCTTACAGTATTCACTTTTATGTACAAATAATACCTGTATTAAAATCCCCTACTTAAAGTCAAATATACTACCCTTAGATACTTCTCCCAAATATCTGCTACACTCATTCACACTTTACATCAATCCATCCAACACTTTACTTGAGTTGTATTTTTTCCACAGCTTCAACAGTAACTTGAACTGCTCTTAGGTAGTTAAAAGGAACTGATATTTGCTTATTGATTGTGTGCATTTATCGTGCCTATTTCCTTGTAGACCGAAGTAAACTTTGCAAATCCAGGTTTTATAAGGGTTAATGTATCTCCGCACTTTACTATGTAATCCAAAGTCACCAGTGCAGGGCAGTCCAGTCACTCTGGTATAATATTAGACAGATTTTATGGGATTTTCCTCTTAAATTCATAACCCGGAGCTGTATAATGTACCTAAAAGATACTGCCTTCGAAAAAATAAATCAAGGACACCCAGCCTTCCATGACTTTGTGGTAGTTGAAGTTTCCTAAGTGATATACGTAACTTTTTGCCCCGCCAAAGGAATTTCAAAAAGGGTCAAGTCTTTCTTAAGCTGGGCATCCACTATACTAGTGGTTCTCAAACTCGGTCCTCAGGACCCCACACAGGTCACGTTTTCCAGGTCACCCAGCAGGTGCACAGGTGTATTCATTACTCACTGATACATTTTAAAAGATCCACAGGTGGTTATAATTATTTCACTTTTGATTCTGTGAAAAGACCTGGAAAACATGCACTGTGTGGGGCAGGGGCATTTCTAGAGAGGAGGGGGCCCGTGTGCTGTCTCCGACACGGGCCCCCTCCTCTCTATCCAGCGGCCGGCAGCGCACTGAGCTGTGCGCGGCCAGCACTGGAGTTATAGACTCTGGGCACTAGAGTGCGCCCAGAGTCTATAAAATTTGCGCAGGTCACTGGGAAAATGGCCATGTTCCATGTACTGTGGGCCGACGTGGGACTCCGGAGAGGTAAGTAAAACTATGGGTGCAGGGTGTGCGGTGCAGGGCCCATGTACCCCGCACACCCTGCACCCATTATAGATACGTCCCTTCGTGGGGTCCTGAGGACCGAGTTTGAGAACCTGTGCACTATACAATTATCTGTCAGATATCTGTCCAATCTGGCTGGTTGGACAGATATCTGACAGATAAAACCTGGTAACGTATGGGAGCAAATGACAGACGATCATATGGTTTTTAGACACTGGAAAACGGACAAAAAACAATTGTTGAAATTGGTTAAATTTGTGTGTTTTAACCAATTTGGCTGAACATCCATTTTTGTCCATTTTCCCGTGTTTGTGAGCAAATGGTCGATTGTCATTTCATCGCATACATTACCAAATTTTCATTTCAACTGGCCAGATTGGACAGATAATTGTATAGTGAATGCTCAGATTTAGAGATGCCATTGGGTAAGATCTGGATAAGATATGAAAGTTTCGGGAAAATTATACTCTTAATAACCGCAGATCTGCCAAGTAAGTTCAAAGGTATTCAATTAGAACTATCCAATAAATGCTCAATTTTAGATATCATCGGGGTAAAATTTGCATTGTATAAACCAGAAAGGGACGAGGATAAGTTGAGTCCTAAGTACAGTACTTTACCAGCTTGTGTAAAAAGGGCTAAAGAGAGAGAAGTAAAATCTAAATGTAAAAGAGGGCCTTAAGGCATATTGTCAGGACTCTGCAGCTGGCTCCCCAACATTTACCTGTAAGATGAGTGACTTTGCTCTGGCAAGGGTCCCGGCATTCCTGCAGCTCTATGGCAGCTGCACAGTGCTGCAGAGTTCCTACACTTTTCCCTCCAGAGTCGCAGAGTTAAAATGTAGTGGTAGGGTTTATAGTGGTGTTGTATACCACCAATAATGTATCCTGGATTCTAGAAAATAGGATCTTATGATAATACCCTGATAGACCATCCGGACCTGGAGCCTTGAAGGGTTTGATTGATTTAATTACAGCAGACAATCCTTCTACGGTGATCGGGGCAGGGCAGGTGATCAGTGCTTCAGATTGTTCAGAAGGATATTTGTGTAAGTGATAAATCCGTCCAGACGACAAGTTTTTTTTTTTTTTTTTAAATCATTTTATTGAAGCACGACATATTGACACAGTTATAATGTACAAATCATATCAAATATCAGACATGAATATAAGATTGAAAATACAAACAAATGAAATGCCATCAATATAATATATTATATATAGGGTTGTATCCATACTAGACAGAAGCAAAACTGAAAACAAAAAAATAGTTTAAATAATTATACCCGAGGTAATAACCAGAGCCACAGTGTCAATATTGCAGTGTCAACACGTCTATGCTCCATCCAGTTTTCTTACTTTTCCTAACCAAACAAATGGGGCCATCTCTGGGTTGGATACCAGAGAGAGCCAAACATAATATTAACAAACAATAAAGTAGATAATTGAACGTATGCTCTTCAGTCAGTAGGTACTTAAGTGCCAGACAAAACCAACTTATGTAAATGAAGTACAATAGAGATAATTTGTAGAGCAGAGAGCAATACATTGAGATCAAAGGATCGTTGGAGGAACCGTGTTAAGATTGATTACTAGCAGGCAGGCCAATAGAATAAAGTATTTACACAGTATTCATGTCACAAAGCCAATGGTGCTCAGAAATAATGATGAAATGTAGAATGGGAGGCTTGGGGTAACCGGAGGGCTAAGCATCAAAAGGTATGCAGGAACAAGACCAATGTGGGAAGGCAATGAGAAGCAGCTAGTTTTAAAGCGAATCATGGAAAAGTTGGTGTTATCCCAATTAACAAAGAAATTCACCGTTACAAGCAAGGGAATATCTGCAACTCCCTGACCATCAGGACCCAGGCAAAAACCATTGTCAAAATGGGGAAATTGACTGTCAGCCTCTACATCTAGGGCAGAAGATAACTTCACACCAGGAGATCCCATGGGCTCTATGAGGTTAAAGGTAGCCTTGTTTTGCTGAGAATGGGGAATATCAACCTCGGCAGTCAGGGAAGAAGGGATTTTAGCCAGTTGAACACAAACTTCCTGGGGGAGAGTGGCTGGAACTCCCAAACTGCCCGAACTATCAGCAATTATGGTTACAAAATTTGCTGAGGATTCCATTTTGGAGAGAGAGGCATTTAGTTTAAAATCTAGTTTCTCCAAACAATTATCAATGTGGGATAAAAGGACAAGAGCAATGGCTTCTGCCTACTCAATGACAGACAAAGAGTGAACCGAAAACATTATTACATACAGTATGGTTTAGTTAAAGTACCCTTGGTGATATTTTCACATAAGAAAATTCTGAACAATATGTCTGGAAATGGTGCACAGTTCCAGAAACCTTCAATACAAGCTGTATAGTAATATTAGTGGACCACCAATGGAGGATAACGTTATGCTGCAGTGGACTTTAACAGTGCAATCTCTTAGTAAAACATACAAATTTAGCATACAATCTAAATAGTGAATTACCCTAAATGAGAGAAGACTAAAACACAACTCTGATGACTCCAGATACAGAATATATTGGCATTATCTCCTTTATCCTGAAGTGTCTCTGTTTCTGACAATCTTATTCGTACCCACTACTATAAGTACATAGTCTGTGAGTGAAAGAGTGAGCACCTTGTTGAAGAAGAAAAAGACAGAAATATGGGAATAATAGTTGAGGAAATAGCAGGACAAAGGCTTGGGGACAAAGGAGAAACACAAGGGTTAAAGCCAAAAATAGGGTACATAGAAAAAAAAATATATATATTAATGACACACAAGGGAGAGACGCAGGGGTTTTGGTATCCAATGAGGGGACCTGGATCGCCGGGCAGTGTCTGAAGAATAGGCACCAGTTCCAACTGCAGTCTCAACCCCCTGCCTAACCATTTGAGGGTGGCAGAAAAGGTTTAGTTAAGTATGTGATACTTAACAACAGTGGATAACACGGCCCGGTGCAAACACGGAGGAGGTTGAGAAGACACAGCAGGGAGACTGATGTGATCCGGATAGGAGTCTCCTAGTCGGTGGGTAGCGTGTGGAGAGCTGCAGAGCCAGAGGTTCATGTGCTATTTACAGCAGCAGCAGTAGTGGAGGCGCCAGGCAGCACAACTTGCAGTAGAGGTGCCCAGAAGGGTGGCCCCGTCGGCGGCCGGGCACGCAGTGAGATCTAGGTAATGAACCAGACAAGTGCAGCTTCCACCTCCACTTCCCGGACACCGCGCCGACTCCCGCCAGAAATCTCCAGTCCGCGGCTGGCAGGTAAGTTTCGGTGAAGGGGATAGGCGTGCGGTTACTAGAACTCCCACAGGGTATGGCACAGTATCAGAGGGAGTTGAGCAGATCTCCAGCTCACCGCCGCCGATGACCTGACGAGAGGCTCTGGACACACAGCCCACATCCAGGGCACATGCACCGCTAAGCAAAGGGAGCGTTTACAGGTAGCAGCGCCTCCGTATGTTATCCTCTCCAGGCTAGGACTTCCAGCAGCGTGTGGGGTAGATGATACGCGAACACAGGCCAATTTTCCACTGCCACATTAATTATTCTAGGCGGGTGTAGCTCGTCAAGAAGGCTAGCAGTCCCGGCGATGTAACTCCGGGGAAGGCAGGAATGGCTGTCACAGCAGGAGAGTCTTCTCCCAACTTTTCGCGCCCAAGATGGTGGAGGGTGGTCATATACGCCTGAACTTTTCAGGCTTGACTCCGGTGGATAGATGTCAACTCCAGACCCAATACCTGAAACAAGCCACTCTCCAGTATAGTGGCACTGCAATAAGCGACTTTGGAAATGTGAAGTCGGGTGAAGAAGCCCAGTTTTGGGTCAGTTGTAGTATGTAAGGCTGGAGCCCAAGTAAAATGCGGCCACTCTGGGTGCCCCGCCCACCGGAAGTCCGATAAGTTTTTTTTTATCAGCATCTATAGCATCTGTCTAATATAAATGGCCATAAAATTCCCAAAACAATTTAGTAATCAGCTTTCCAGAATGAACTCGACTGCCATCCTCACGTTTAATAGATTGATTAAGAACAGAGGACTGGGTAACCCTGAGGTGGTTAGTTTGCAGTTTTCCAGTCTTGTTACCATGAACATGAAACCTATAGCTACTCTAATTGGAAGAATGATCACCTATTGTGACAAAATCATAAATTTACAGGCGTGAGTGGGGGTCAATTTATATAACTGATAAGCTTCAGTCAATCTTTCTTTCGCTTGAACATTAGATGTTGCAACATTTTTAGAATTTTGACATATATGATTTCACACCATACTACTGCTTTGGAAGCTTGCCAGAACAACACCGGATTCTGCTTACCACTCCTCTCACTTTGGTATTAAATGAGGCCGAAGCTAAGACAGTTTTATTACACATGGCTAAATTCATTGTTTCAGACGGGGTATAGTGAGTTTCTTGCAGTAGCGCAATATCAACCTTTAACTTTTGAATAGAAGTAAGAACTCTACATTTTACCACTGAATTAACACATTTTAAGGGACGTCATAAAGCACTAGTAAAGGAACCATATATAGTGTGACCAAATAATTAATCTACAAAGTATACAAAAATTAGATTGCATGAGTGCACCTGACAGTCTAAGGAAGAAGTAATGACGGCTGGGGGAAAGGGAGTAGACATAATGGTGAACACAAAAAATAAAAAAAACACATACAATGAAATAGAAAAATACAAATATCTAAAAGCTTAAAACAGAAAAATTTAAAAGCTAGTATAATATGCAAGAAGGTGCAAAGCCAACTGCATAGATACTTGAAACATGTGACATAAGTATTGCATCTTCCAGACAAATAGAAAAGTGAACACCAACAAATCAAAATAATGTGCTGAGAGCTCCTAGCCAGCCACAGCTTGTAAATACGAAATAAAATGTAACCGCCTAGTATGAAAGCACAAACCTTTAAGGAACATCCTTAAGACTAGACAGATAGAATTACTGTAGAAAAATAAAAACAATATTTTGGCAAATGCAAAATTATACTTTACGGAACCAAGGCAACAGCAGTAATCAAAATCCGCATCAATAATCGTGGTCAGTAGTCCAGAAAGATAAAGTCAATAAATGACACCCTCAAAGATGACCATCAGGTATGGACATATCCGTATTCAAGGAATGAGAGCCTGCATCAATAATCTCTTGAAGATATGCTTCAGCATCGGCAACCAGGTTGAAATCTGTTGCAAAGGAGCCATCAAACAGCCGTAATCTGTCTGGGTACACCAAATCAAATTTCCGGCCATCTTTAATGAGTCAAGAACATATGAGGGAAAAATCTTTATGGGCCTTCGTAACCTCAGCATAGTAGTGCTGAAATATACATTTTTCAGCCTCGTTTCAGATCAAATCTCTCTCGCTTAACATAATTCAAGCAGGGGAAAATCAGTACATGTGGGCTTTGTTTATTTAGATCTCTAATTTGGCCAGTCCGGTGGGCCCATTCAATAACTAAATCTGTACAAACATCACTGATTTCCAAACTTTCTGGAAGAAAATGGTAAAGTGCAGGGTCTTTAACAATCTCCAGTATACCCACTATGCTAAGGTATATCCTGGAAATTCACCCCAACTGTCATCTAGAATCTCCATATCTCTTTCCAGTTACTGCACCTGTGATTTAACATGTTGGATAGACTGAGTAAACTGGGATCCAAAAGGTTGTGAGGAGAGCTCCACAATATCAGACCCATCAGGAGTCTCTCCTGTTCTTGTAGGAGCCACAGGCAGAGCAGAAAGGGGAGGGAGGCAGCATTGGCAACTGGACACTGAACAGTGTCTGGACGCCGGGAACCAGTAATTATGTTGGGAATAGCGGTGGCAGCAGAACTCCAGAACTAATCCTGCTCCTACATCAGTGCTAGAACCAGAAGTCCATGAGAGAAGAAGATTTTAAATGGAGTTTAATAGGATAAAGAAAGTATTGTATAAATGACATACAGAAATACAACTGCAACAGAATTTCTCAGAATAAAAAAACAAACAAATCTCAGATACTTCTGATACTGGTACCTAAATGACTGCTAGAATATCGACAGCTTCTCAATAGCAGACTGACTCCCTAAAAACCCTTCATTTTGAGTTCACTATCAAGGTCTGAGCATGTTTTCTAGCCCATTTATGGTCATTCAAACCATTTGTAGTCCTAAATATATAAATAGGACAGATTTTTTTTCTAACACAAATTTAATAATTCCCTGAAACAGAATATAAATTTATGTACAAATGCATATGAAACATGAATATATTATCTTGAGTCCTTAGCAACATATTTAAACTCTCTTTTTGCCTTTTAATGCTGGTACATTTGGTAGCCATATTTGATGTGGTACATACATACATCATACTTACCTGCTATCCTGGACTGTCTGGGAGACTTCCAAATCTTAAAAGGCCAGAGGCCGCCATTGCTGCCCACTTCCTGAGTAAAGTGGGTGGCCCAGGAGGCATGATAACACAATTTGCACTGAATTTATGCAAACATGGCATCACGCCTCCCCTCTTCTCCCCGCATTGCCCATTTAGCTGTGCACTACCACCAACCTGGTTGCACCTACAGGATGGGGAAGCTGAAAACTCAGCAAGTAGGATATACATACATACTGAAAAAGTATTACTTGGATGTACTTTACCTACAGGAGATAACAATGTACTTGAAGGGACCTTCAACTATTGCCCTCTAAGGGCACAGCAACTGGGCTGGCTTATGTTATCTGGTAGCTGGGTCTCAAAGCAGCATGGACTCCACAAGACCTCTTATCGAAAGAGCTGTCCTTTGCATTTTTATTCATGCATATGGCGTAATAATAAACACCGCTAAGCATGCAATGTATGATACATCCCACCCTTTGCCATGTTCCTCAAGCCATTCCTGAACAATTCTTGCAGTGTGAAAGAGGCCACTGCGATCATGTAATATATATATATATTATGGCAAGAAGATTTTCCTGCGTAAGCGTTTGACGTGTCAACTTGACCACTAGATTTCCTGACTTGCCCTTGTGGATTATTTTATGTCGGCAAGACGGTGAGAACATTCCGTGAATGGATTTATCAACATTGGTCCTCTATTCGCCTGGCATATTCGACTGGAGTTTCTGATAAGCCGGTGGCGGTTCATTTCCTCAAGAATGGGCATCCAATACCTACCTTAAGGTGTATGATAATTGACTGGATTCCACCCCTGGAAAGAGGGTGAGATTGAGGAATAATCCTACTGAAATGTGAATCTAAATGGATACACAGCCTTGAGATGGTTGCCCCAAAAGGCTTAAATGAAACCAACCCATTATCTATGTTTATCTAGAATTTAAGATTAGGAGACTGGCTCCCATGGTGTTATGACTCGGCACTTTAAAAGCAAACAACTTTAATTATTATACACATTAGTACTGATTTAACATTAGAACTATAGATGTTTAGCCTGGGTTTATTAAATGTGATTTTTTTTGTATTGTAATATATGTTGGTGATGTGATATATGTGTATATCAATAGGCATTTATACCTAAGAATTTCAGGAATGTAGACCAGCGTAGCTAGTGATGGTATTGAGCACTAGAGGTGCAGTTTTGGCTCTAGGGGTGACTTATTAGTTTATGCCCAGCACTAGAGGTGCAGATTTAGCTCTAGTGGTAGAGCTTGCGGCTCACTGGTTGTGCATTCCAGCACACTGGTACGTGGTGCATACCCAGCACTAGCATTTCCGGGGAGAGGTCCGAGGCTGACACCTGTGTAGAGCTGCGCTCCGAATGTGAATTGGAATTGTTTGTGTAAGGTTTATTTATGATAGGATGGTTGAACCTGTAACTATGGGTTAGTGTTAGTAAGGATGTAGCACTGGTTTTGATTAGTGTGATGTCACCTCCGGTTGCGTCACACATGCGATTCTAATTAATCTATGGTATAAACAGCACCAAGGATGCACATATTTTTATATTGGCTTCGTGATGGTGGATATTTGTCTGGTCTGTCTTGACAAAGGCTCTCTGGGAGCCGAAACGTCGACGAGACTATATATGGATTAAATTTACTTTTTTGGAAACGCTTCTACTGAAAATTTGTCAAGTCTGGTGAGTGCTCTCCCATATACCTATAATATATATAATATATCACACACATTCAGCACTGTGAAAAAGTTTTAGGCGCCCAAGCAAGCACACATTTGGAGAACGAAGATAGGCAGATTTAGCCAGATCATCCCTAGAAAAGAGCTGGATTAACAGCAGCCTAACAACATATACTGAACAAAATAAATATTCAAAAGCAATTACTTCCACATTGTGACCGTACCCAGAAACAGATAATCAACAACACAGTGAGAAACCTATAAACCACCCAACAAGTAAAAATACAAATCCAACACAATGTGCTACCCCTCTTTTAGATCCATGTCCAGCAACACAAACACCTGTGGAAATACCATTAAAAAGAAAATTCTAAAAAACAGGTTGCAGGGGAGGAGAAAAGACTCATAAAGACAAGGGACAACACAGAGTAGAACTAGGAAAAGGGCCATTCAACCTTAGCAACACCATACTGTCAGACGACCAATTAAAACTCCTGGATAAAGGGCTTAGATTTGCCCCTGCTAACAGATTCAACAATTTCTATACATACCTAGACCTACACAGTTTTGCACGTAAATTAACCTTGAAGAAATGCTTTGCCTACACAACACTAGCACCAATTAAGAATGATATAAAATCAGGACCATACAAACACACACCTCTAAAACCACCATCTACCTTTTACCCCAGCTACATGCAAGGGCCACAGATCGAGACATTTTGTAAAAATGGTTGAAAAAGACATTGAGAGAGCTGGCGAACAGGAAAATAGAGAGAACAATCTTACAACAAAAGAAAAAAATACATTACAGGAACTACAGGACAATCACCAAATTATTGTGAAACCAGCGGACAAAGGGGGGAGGGGGGTAGTGATCGTTAACAAACAGGACTATCTAAAAGAGGCACACATCTTATTGGATGATGAAACAACATACAGACAATTAAAACAGGATCCAACAAGTACCTTCCAGAGCAAACTGAATACACACCTGCACAAAGGTTTAAATGTAGGCATACTTACAGATCAGGAGTTTAAATTTATACAGACACATCACCCAATCATCCCGGTATTTTATTACCTACCAAAAATTCATAAAAACCCCATCACACCACCAGGTAGGCCAATTATTTCAGGAATAGGTTCACAGACTTCAAACTTATCAGAATACCTAGACTCAATCTTACAACCATATGTACAAAAACAAGACATACATTAGAGACACCACATCTGTCCTGAATTGCTTGAAGGACATTAAATGGGATGATCAGCTATGGTTAGTCACAGCTGATATAACATCTTTGTACTCAGTTATAGATCACAAACAAGGGATCACAAGTATTAAATACCACCTTGAAAAAGATGTTGATAGGACAGAAGTACAGCGCAACTTCACAGTGGAATGCATCGAATTCATCCTTAAGCATAACTATGTGTGGTTTGAGGATACTTTTTATTTACAAACCACCGGAACCATGAGGGTACAAGATTCACCTCTAGTTACGCACTTATACATGAGTTGGTGGGAGGATCACCACATATGATGTAACCAAGACCTCGGGGCGAATCTCATACTTTGGAAAAGGTACATAGATGATATTTTGTTTATTTGGCATTGGGAAGAGTCACAATTACAAATTTTCTTAGAACAAATCAACAATAAACGACAACCATCTCACATTCACTGCCAATTACAGTAGAACACAAGTGGAGTTTTTAGACCTTAACATCCAAATAAAGGAAGACAAGATACAGACTAAAACCTTTCGTACAACAGTGGATGTAAATGGTTTCATTCTGTCTAGCAGCTGGTATCACCCTAGCTGGCTCAAGTCAATAACGAAGAGATAGTTTATTAGATTGAAGAGTAACTGCTCCAAAAAAGAGGATTATGAGACACAGGGCAGAGAATTGACCTAATAATTTTTAGAGAAGAGATACGACAAAACCATGGTTGAGCAAGCTGTTAAAGACATAGAAACAATAGATAGGAATGACCTCCTCAAATACAAAGAGAAAGAGAACATGGAGAAAGACACTAAAATCCTTTTTGTTACAAACTATTTCAGACAATATAAAGACATGTTACACATCCTCAAGAGACACTGGCCCATATTGTTAGAAGATGAGATACTAGCTGACATCTACCAACCCAATGTGGTATTTACAGAGGCTCCTGGCCTCAGAAACAAATTGGTACATAAATCACATCCCCTCAAAACAGAAAATACAGACAACTATTGACCAAAATGGACCAAACAATGGTTTCTTCTATTGCGGCACATGTTCAGGATGCTCCAATGGTAGAAAACAAAGTGCTAAACCAACCAACACTTTCAGTAACTACAAAACCAAGATAAACAAAGTAGAACTCAAATGGATGTACAAACTTAAAACATTCACACCATGGGGACTCAATGAAGACAATGAGGTCAAGTCGATCAAATACAAACAATTATGAATATGGGAACATAAACCAAAATGTTATATAAACACCAGATAGCCAGCCCATTAGTTACAACACGGTAACAACCACAACACAGGGTCAATACTGAGATACACAAACCGAGTGATCAACTACAGTTAGAGTAAACAGTATATTTGTTATTATCATTACATCAAACTGTAATAGTTACCTACATTCTAGGTTCATTAGAATTGATGATGCCATATCTAGCTATGTTACTAACACGTATTAGGATACCCCCACCATATCCACCAGACACTAATTCCACTACAGAGCCTCCATATTTTATGGATTAAATGCTTACAAATGCCATCTGTAACAATCACTTTATTATGCACAGCAAGTTCAGCAGCGGTACACACTGAGACAATCCATATATAGAGGAGACAGATCGATATAGGGTTAAGTAATCACCATACAGTACATGATAAATATACCTTGCTTGCGATTAGGACAGACAAATGTATACCTTGCATGCAATCACAGATATATATCTTGCATACAAATAGGTTAGACAGATGCTCATCTTGTATGCAATTACAGATGTACATTTTGCATACAATTAAGAAGCATGATAAATATACCTTACATACAAATTAGGATAGACAGAAGTATACCTTGCATACAATAGATATACAAGCGTTCATACAGTTAAGCATTAAAGTATAGGTCACCTACTTTCAAGAACAGCGATATACGGCACATTATAAAAGTAAGAATGAAACAGACTCATATTGTCTAGAAGTTTATCATTTATTAAACTGCAACATACAAGCAACACTATGATAAATTTAGATCACTTTGAACAGCCCACCCAATGAGATCAACTGACGAGAGTGATAGTAATCCCCCATCAATTGGTTGCGGGATCTGTCAACCTATCGAAGACCCAACTTCATTTGCTGAAATGCAGCCCCAAACGTGCAAGAAACCTCCACCATGCTTCACTGTTGCCTGCAGACACTAATTATTGTACCACTGTCCTGCCCTTCAGCGAACAAACAGTCTTGTTACAGCAAAATATTTCAAATGACATCATTCCAGAGCACCTGCTGCCATTTTTCTGCACCCCAGTGCCTATGTTTTCACGCATAGTTGAGTCGCTTGGCCTGGTTTCCACATCGAAGATACTGATGTGTCCTCATACATCTAGCCTTCTTGCGCATTAAACAACCCTTCTAATTGCGCCATGCCGTGGCGTGACTCGGTAGCGTCTTTTTACCTTCAAATGCGTCTTATTCAAACAATGATGTGAATAGAATGCACAAGCAACTTCTGCTGATTAACATGATGTGCAGCATGCCTATGTTCCCTGTGCGGCTGTGGGTGTATCTGCATGCGAAACGCTAAGTTACAGTGTTACAGCCGCTGACACTGTAACGTAACAGTTCACATGCAGATACACCCGCGCACACTCAGAAAACATAGGCATGCTGCATATAATTTTAATTAGCAGAAGCAGCTTGTGCATCCTACTGTATTCACATCACTGTGTGAATAAGACGCATTTGAAAGTAAAAAGATGCACAGAAGATGCTCGGCTCTACCGAGGTACACGGAGCTCACGCGTTGTGTGGTGCAACTTGTAGTGATGGAGGATAGATGTAATTGGACACATCTGTATGGCTTTTTGGCCACAATTCTTCCACGAAGACCACTTCTGGCCAGAATTCTCCGAACAGTAGAGGGGTGTACCTAGTTTCTACTGGTTTCTGCCCGTTCTGAGATGATAACACTGCTGGACATCTTCCGATTTTGAAGGGAAGCAGATGCACTAAGTTTCCTTGGCCGTCCACTGCCTATACAGTCCTCAACGTTGCCGGTTTCTTTGTGCTTCTTCAAAGGAGCTTGAACAGCACATCTTGAAACCCCAGTCTGCTTTGAAGTCTTTGCTTGGGAGAGACATTGCTGATGCAGTATAACTGCCTTGTATCTTGTTGCTGTGCTCAGTGTTACCATGGTGTATGACTTGTGACAAGAAATGGTCTTCCTCAACCTCATCTTTGTTGAAGAGTTTGGCTGTTCCTCACACAGTTTTAAAGCCTCCTTCCAAGCCCGACGACATGTTGGTACAAGGGAGACACTTGTACCATGCCCCGTGCATGTCCACCCATCCCTTGCTTCTGCCGCTGGCCTGCTGCTGTAAATGCCGGGCATATGCAGAAAGAGCAGAGAAGCCAGGGTCAGAATCCCGGCGCAGCGCATGTGACATCATGGGATGATTAAGCTGGGAGACAGAGGGGAGATGAGTGAACGGCTGGAGATGGAGAGACAGATGAGGCTGGAGACACGCTGGCTAGGATGAGGCTGGTACAATGCAGGCGAGGATAAGGCTGAGAGACACAGGGGATGAGCCAATGGACGACGTGCATATATGTACTAGGAGGGGATAGGGGGTCCTAATTAAAGTGTGTGCTGGGCCCCAGGATTTCTGTTGCTGGCCCTGCCTCCTACACAGCTGTTTCTGTTTCAGTTAACGACTGACTATTTCAACCTACATATGAAAATGATGATCATTATCACCTGTTTGGTATGATTGGTTATTGTTATGAATCCTAAAAGGAATATCTTCAGCAGGTGGTAATAGTTCTGAGGATTATTATAGCGATGGGATCAACCAAAGGATAATGCAGTTGTAACCCAAGGCCGTACATGCTAGACAAAGGTGGACATCTGGCAGGCACGTAGCAGCCTTGAGGGTTGGAGATGCTTGTCAAAGATGGTGACCTGATTATCACGGAGCAGCCTTGAGGGCTGGAGATACTTTGCAAAAGTGGCAACCTGATGGTCACAGAGCAGCCTGAATGGCCGGAGATGTTCAGAGATGCAGAGCAGCGGATATAACCTTGGTGTACAGTAAAGTCCCTTCAGACGCTGCACTGTGGTTAATGCCGCCGAGATGGTACGGCAATTGTGATTACTGAAGACGCAGAACAGCGGAGATTGCCATGATGTTCAGGCTTAGTCCACTCAGATGCTGCACTGCAGTTAATGCCACCAGGAAGTGATGCGGCAACGGGGAGATGACGTGTACACTGCAGAGGTAGTTGCGGTGTAAGATTGGAGACCTTCAGATGCAGCAGTGTGCACTGTGCCGCCGGAATATGACACGGCACTTGGAAAGCTGGAGGCACTCTGCAGCAGCAATGTTATGCTGGAACCTCAGATGCTGGAGTGCGGTTAATGCCACCAGGATGTGATGCAGCAACTGAGAAATGATGTGTACATCCACTGTGAAGGTAGTTGCGGTGTTAGGCTGGAGACCCTCGGATGCAGCAGTGCACACTGTACCGCCGGAATATGACACTTCACTTGGAAGGCTGGAGACACTCTGCAGCAGAGATAGCCACAATGTTATGCTGGAACCTCAGACGCTGCAGTGCGGTTAATGCCGCTAGGATGTTATACAGTACAACAGAAGACACAACAGACTCAGGACTGGAGATGCTGACTATCACAGTGAGAGATACCTACTCTATGGAAACAAGTGTAAGACGCCATCACCGAGCAACGCACCAGCAGGACAGAAAAAAGTGGGAAGAACCAATCTAGTCCCGGCAGGGACTATGTACAGACGGATGGGAGGGCTTCATGAGTTGACAGCGTGGCGTCTCCATCTCCCGGCAACAGGCTTAAGAGAATCACTAGGAGCACCGTTGTCCAACAAGACACGGCGGCTTGTGACAGTTATTCATACACCCGACTATAAATCTACAAAATCTCTGAGTTTGTGCAAGTGTACCTAGAAGAATCGATGCTGTTTTGAAATCAAAGGGTGATCATACCGATTTGATTTAGGTTTCTCTTCTGTTCATTCACTTTTTATTTTGTTAATTGCTAAAAATAAACTATTAACACTTCTATTTTTAAAAGCATTCTTACTTTGTAGCATTTTTTCACACCTACTGTATACAAAGGGTCCTGTCCTGTGCACTGAGGGCCTGATTCAGAGATATACGCCAATGCAACTGTGTCTCCATATGCAACACAGTTGCAAAAATATGCTAATGTTAGCAAAGATCACCCGAGCATAAAGACGCTCACTACTGGCTTCTCACCTGCGTATAACTATGCATACCTACTTAAACATCAGTACCATTGAAGTACATAAGTGGCCATTTTACCCTTGCAGAAGGTCTGACCACATGCAGGCCAGGAAGCTCTTCTGCCCCACAGAGCTGCGTATGCCATTGTAGTGGCTAATTTATGCACACCCACGTAACAGCGTTCAAACGGCCAGGCAAGACTGCGTTTTCGCAAACCACGCAGTCTCCACCCCCAAACGGTCACTTCCTGTCAATCAATCTGCAATGGGCCTCCGTGAACGCACTGCTGCCTTCGCGCACTGCGATGCATACGCAATGGCAAATAATTGCTCGATCTGCATGCAATTTGCAGTTGCGTTTATCTGTGAATCTGGCCCTAAGCTCTAAAGTTGCAGCAAGCTGCTGTCAACCAATAGCATAAATGTAGTAAGCATAGAGTATCTGGCTTGATTTTTCACTATAACTAATATATATATATATATATATCTATATATATATATATAGATATATATATATATATATAAATCAGATACCCAGGCAGTATCCTAACAAAAAATAGGTTCTGGCAGAGGTGCCCACATCATGTGCCAAACAATAGAGTTTTGCAGTGTATACATACAGCTCTCCGACAGGTGTTCCGAGTGGAGAGCTGGCAGTAGTGACGTCCACGATTTCCAAGTACATTTGGTATTTTGTGTCCTTGGCAGACAACTAAATCCTGCTCTCTTCCTGCTTTCATCCTTTACCAAACAATTCATAAGAAATGCTTACCTAATAGGTGGGTACTTGCAGTTTTTACAGTAATCTCAAGATTTTTATTAGTTGGTTTGTATGTAACTTTTAAATTGAGCAGTCTGGAGTTAAAACTTCAATCTAACGATGTTCCCACCCTAAAGGGCTATATTGATTATTTGCTGGATTTATTGTAGCAATTTAAAACCTAACACTGTAGTTTCCAGATTGATTATATTAGAGGTCACATGGATATGGCTTATATCCCTCTTGCAAACTTGAAAGAGTGGTGTAACTACTGTGGGTGAAAGGGGTGCGGCTGCTATGGTGCCCGAGCTGCCTCTGTGGCCCACCGCTCCCCCTGCACCCAGACACACACACACACACACAAGGTGGGCCAGTCCAATCAGAGCCACCAAGGGGGGCCCAGGTGGCAGCAGTGTTTATTTGGTCAATCAGCAGTGGCGGCTCCCAATTGGCTTTCGGTCCGCAAGCTCCGATTGGCTCGCAACCGGCACCAGATTCAAATTGTAGCTGTGCTGTCCATCCATGTCTGCCGCTGCCTGCAGGTGCACCAGCTGTAATTAGCTGGTGGCCTGGGACCAAATCCACAACTGCTCGCTGCTGACGGCACAAAGGGGGAGGCAAGAGACTGCTGGAGGCACACGGGTAGGTGAGTTGCTGGGGGGGGGGCCTTAATGTGTAAGAGGCATTACTGTGTGGCATAATGTGTAAGGGGTACTACTATTGTGTGGAATAATGTGTTATATGGTGCACTACTACTATGTGGTATAATCTGTAAAGGGCATTACTGTGTGATATAATGGGCCGAATGTAATAGGGTGTTAGTTCAATAGAACTCACGTTTTTCAGAGTTACTAAAAATCTCCATTCTCAAACTCGCATCCAGATGTTTTCACATTGAAAACAATTAACTCGCCCAATGTAATAGGGTGTCTGTTTTAGACTCGCAAAAAAAAAAAAAAAAGATAACCAAAAGTCCCCAAATAATAGACCTGCTTCAGGCTAGAGAGTATGTCCTGAGCAGGTCAGATTAACACAGAAACATGCACATATCCATGAGATACATGCATGTTTCTGTGTGTACTTATGTAAAAGGTTTTAAATTAAAAAAAAGACGTGCACCCCCTCCCCAAAAGCCTTACCAGCCCCGGGCTTTATAAAGCCTGTCCTGGTTCTAAAAATACAGGGGCCAAAATGCGTAGGGGGCCCCTGTATATTAAGAACCAGCACAGGGCTTTGTTGAGCTGGTCCTGGTTCTGGAAAATCAGGGGACAAAATGAGTAGGGGTCCCCTGAAAATTCCAAAACCAGCACCGAACTCTTCTTGCGGGGGGATAATGCCACAGCCAGGGAAAAGCTTTCACCAACATCAATTCACCATTGAAGTCTAAGCTGGGTCCCGCTACATAGTAACCACAAGGTTAATTGAGATTAATCTTGTGGTTACAGCATTGATACAATGTCGCAACATTGTATCAATGATGTAACCACAAGATTAAACTCAATTAACCTTGTGGTTACGATGTAGCGGGACCCAGCATAGACTTCAATGGTGAATTCTCACCATTGATGTCTATGGGGAACACAGGCTGACCGCATTCAGCCAGAGAGCTGCTCCGACAGAGATGCCCGCTGATTGGCTGGCGGCGCCTTCAATGACGGGGCACACGTGTGCCCCGGTCATTTACGCGGAACAAAGGTATGTGTACACACACATACCTTTGCTGTGTCCAGCATGGTACGTTTTTTTTCCCGGTTTGTTATTTTAACCCTTTGGATGCCTACAGGGAATGAAGAGGACATGAACTACGCATAGGAGAGGGGAGTATGGATTTTTATTTCAGGCACCCCTATGGATTACTTTGGATACTAGGTGAGTATGTGTGAGTGAAGGGGAAATGTTTTATTAAAATTTTACTTTCACGGTGTGGGTTTTTTTTTTTAATGTATTTCTTTAGTTGTGGAACTACAAGTGCCAGCGTGCCCGTAATGCCCTGCATGCTGATATTTGTGGTTCTCCAAATACCAGCATGCGGTAGAGGATTGCTGGTACGTGTGGTTCTACACAGAGAATATTTAACCCTTTAATTTACACAAAACACTAACACTATCAACCCAGCATCCACCGACCTAGGGTGCTACGGACAGCCCTGGGCTATCAGTCTAGGTCTGGGGTGCCCCGGAGAGGGGGACCCCTTTATTGGGGGGGGTCCCCAACTCCCCATGGATCCCCGGCCTGGGCTGACTAGCGGTCAGGGGTAATGCTTTGGCCGGGGAAACCGGTGTAAGGTTTTCCCTGGCTGTGGCATTATCCCCCCTCTAGAAAGAGCTCGGTGCTGGTTTAGGAATTTTTCAGGGGACCCCTACTCATTTTGTCCCCTGATTTTCCAAAACCAGCACTGGCTCTGCAAAGCCCTGTACTGGTTCTTAATATACAGGGGCCCCTACGCATTTTGGCACCTGTGTTTTTAGAACCAGGACAGGCTTTATAAAGCCCGGGGCTGGTAAGGCTTTTGGGGAGGGGGTGCACGTCATTTGAATTTTAAAATACAGACAGAAGCCACCACGGATCTCACTGATCTGTGATGGCTTCTCTAAAACTCGCACCTTTTAAAGTGCGAGAAAGAGCGAGTTTGTACTGTTACTAAAACTGACTACCTATTACATTTGGCCCAATGTGTAGGGGGCACTGTGTGGCATACTGGGGTAGAACTGTTAGATATTGCTATGTGGACCACAAAGTTTACGCCCCTTGCATGCAAACACAGGGCTGACCAATATATGATCACTTTAAAATGTACTAACTCTGGATTTGATATGAACTTGCATGAGTCAAAGTTTGACACTTGCTCAGACTGAGGGGTTTATGTATCAGGAGGAGAAAAGCATGGAGAAGTGGAGAAGTTGCCTAGCAACCAATCAGCTCCTACCTATTACTTTATAGACTGTACTTAATAAATGCTACTTCAAAGCTGATTGGTTGTTATGGGCAACTTCTCCACTGGACCACTTCTCCATGCTTTTCACTGCTTGATACATACACCCCTGAGTTTAAAAGGATACTTTTGTAAGGAATCAGTATGAATGACCGCCGGACATCAGCCCGGCGGTTCAAATCCTGACGCCGGCAGCCGGATGGGTGAAAATCCCGACAGCGCAGGTAAGTATACTGTCCCTACCCCATTCCCTCCTTAACCATCCCTTAAGGGTGCCTAACCCTAACCTCCCCCAGTTAGTGCCTAAACCCAACCCCCCCTCCCAGCATCCTAAACCTAACCCTCCTGGGGCGGGTGCCTAACCCTAACCTCTCCTCCTAGTACCTAAACCTAACCCCCCCTTCCCCTAGCCTAACCTTCCCAGAGGGGGTGCCTAACCCTAAGTCCCTCCGGGGGTCCCTAAACCTAACCTCCCCATCCCCAGTGACTATAGGTCCAGCGTCCTCTCGGCGTTCCGGCATTGGGATTAACATAGGCGTCGGTATTTAGACGCCAATGTTAACTTCCTTGCCGGGATTAAGACCGCCGGTCTCATAACTACATCCCCTTTTGTACAGTATCTTTCACGTGGGGTTTTGGCAGACTGCTAATATCCACTTGAGCCAGCCCTAGAACCTGTGTGATTTAAGAATGTCCCAATTTTTAGGGATTGTGTGACAGTGTGTGGCCCTGACAAGGTTCAAACCTAGGTAAAAACTTAATCCCTAAACCATGCCAAATTTGGTAGCACTAGGTCCAAAACTCTGGTCTTGCATAAAGGTTAAAACAGACAAGCAGACACGCTTTCTTACTTCTTATATAGATATGCACACTAAAACAGTAGCTACAGTACAATATGAAAAGAGGTAGGAGGTGCTTTGTGTCATGTGTGTTATAAAGTGGTTCAGGGTAAAGCACACTTATGTGCTTACAAACCTACACCTGCTTGGTGATCACTGAGGTGGGCGGGGCTTGCTGATGTAATATTCATTGTCATGTGGTAATTGCCAGAATTCCAAACTGCTTCATAATCGGGGAGTCTTTAGGCATGTTTGGGAAAGTATACAGCTAGGATTATATCCCATAAACATTTCTTGATTTCAAATCATTAAAATTGTTCAATTAAACATGAGGGATTGGCCTTCCATGTCCTGTGGGACATGGCAGGCCAATCAGGGAAAGGGACAAGGCTGAGCGATGGGGGAGAACCATTGGACCTCTTACCATCCAATCATACTTACCTGCTACATAGACATTATCTGCACTACACACACTATGCAAAAGACCAGGAAGTTGTCCTTGTCACGACTATGGAGCTCATTCAGACCCGATCGCTTTGGGGTGTAAGGACGCCCACTTTGTCCTAGAGAGCGATGAAAGTGAATGTATGCAGGACTGTAAAACCTCCAACCTGTCACTTGCTGCACATGTCATCTCCAGGAAGTGTGTATTTAATCGGGAACATAGAGGGCCATCGGAGCTGCTCGCAGTGCTTGTGATAGACCCTACCCTCCCGCAAGCAGTTCAGGCTAAAAAACAACCAAGTGACGTGTTCAATGACGCTACTTTTCTAATTATGCGCACCCATTAAACTCCGTTCTGGCAGCCAGGCATGCCTGCGTTCGCACACCAACACCCCCGTTTCACAAGCATCTTCCCGTTACCACCCACAAACGGCGCTGTCACTCAAAGTAGCAGCCAGCCTGTGTGCAACGAGCTCTCGATTCCCGATCGCTAAGTCTGGCTTGCACATGCGCATTGTGAACCATACGCATGCACCGATGTGCGACTATCGGCAACAGCGAGCGGTCGCTGCTTAGCCATCGGGTCTGAATGAGCTCCTATATTTGTAACCCCTTTAAGGGGCACCAATTGCCAACACTGATGTAGAAGTTAAACGCGTCATGAGTCTCCCACAAGGGGTACTGGGCATTTCAAAACAGCCGTACTAATTAACTTTAGACCGTCGATAAAGTAATGCTGAGGACAAAGAGCTCAAATGGCAAAGCAGTTAGTGCTTTTTCTATTTGATGCAGCAACATTGACCTACCGTACACAGACTCCAATCTGAATTGGTTATCTAGGATCAGGCTCTAAGGAATCTAAAATGACTTATGTCAGCCTCCCAGTGCCAGTGTGATACAAGCAGGGGTTAAAGGGGCAGGAGTGGAACTGAGGGCCTTATTCAGACCGGTTAGCAAGGTTGTATTCGCACATAGCCTGCCGATGTTTTTAATCTGCGCATGCGTACAAAACGCAGTGCACATGTGCGAACTAGTCCATGCGATTGGGAAGTTTTCCAAGCCTGTACACAGACGCACCACAAGCATGAGTGACAGGATGTGCCGTTTGTGGGTGGAGACAGGGGGTGGTCAATGGTAATGGGGCTGTGGTGATGCGAACGCAGGCGTGTCTGTACGTTGGAACGCTATTTCAGGGACATGCATAATTAAGACACATCAGCGTACAAGTCACATGGCTGAATTACACACAGCAGCACTCGCAGTGCTTGCGGTAGGGTATGGTCAGCCACAAGTGGTGCATATGGGACAGATGTTACCGATTGTTCAATATACTTACTGGAGATGACGTATGTTACTAAGGGAAAGTGGGTGTCTTGTGTCAAGCTGGCGGGCATCTAAATACATACCGCGATCGCACGGCAAGACATAGTGGGCATGCTAATGTCTTGCTAGCGATCGTGGGATTTGCATACTTTGGCTGCTGACGAACGCAGCCTAGCGAACGGGTCTGAATCAAGCCCTGAGTTTCATCACCTCTAATTGTAGGTGGAACTAGTTCCAACTCCACCAAGTCCCTGCACAGAAGTCCCACAGACAGGGAGCCACTTACTGTCTGCCTAATGGAGGCTCAATTTCTTCAGAGGTCCCTAATTTCAGAGAAACCAGCATATAGCCATGGCCATGGTTATGGGCCTACCCACCGCGCCCAGGTAATCTCTCAGGCTAGGTCCCTAACATACTGGGGCTGAAATCCTGTCCTCTGGATTTCAACCCCAGTATGTTAGGGACCTACCCTGAGAGGTTACCTGGGCACGGTGGGTAGGCCCATAACCATGGCCATGATTATGCCAAAACCTCTATTTATTTATTGCAAAATGTATTATTATATATAATTAGTAATTTTGGAGTTGTGCATCTGTAATTCTTCTTTTTGTGTTTGAAACCAGCATATAGGTAAGGAAAGAATCAAGCGAAGGCAATACATAGGGGTTGCAAAAAACATTAGGCATCCAAGTGACAGACTAGTTTGTGGGGACCCCACAAAAAACAAACAAACAAAAAAAAAAACACAACTCAGGATGCACGGTAGAAAAATAACACTGATGATATTGAACTTTTTTTTTTTCTTTTTAAGTGATCTAACATTGTAGTCTCAGCTGATGGCAGGAATGCTAAAAAAAAGCATCTAAAATGTATTTCACACAAAAGCTTCTGGGGCCTAGGCGGCCCCCAGCCATACACTTTACAGTTTCGTATACACAATAGTGTGTGTGTAAAGAACAGCTTGCACACTTGTTTTAGCCAGGCAGACTAGCGTGGCAGGTGGGGGGGGGGGGGAGGTTAGGGGAGTAGATGGCGGGGGAGAGTTCCACTTTAAGCCCTGGGTACAAGATCGAGAAACTGCTGCCCCCATCAGAACAGCCTATATCTGCCTTCTTCCACACGAAAGATACTATATTGGATAGATAGTAACAGCAGATATGTTTTAACACTTATTATTCCAGTCTTATAATTTACCTCAGTAGTATACAATATTTAATATAGCAATGTGCAATGTGGTTTTCTTTTTAGTTACTGTCAAATCACCTACCTTGTTTATAGCGGCTTCTTTATTTTGTTTTCCAGGAGAGAAATGCAGAAGCTTTATTAACCTCACACCCCCTGCAGACAGAGGTAATTATTGTATGAACTTTAGCTATAATAAGCAGTGAAAGGAAACACGTTTTCCTTGGTTTTTGTGTTTTCCTGTTTGTTTTTTTTGAGTTCGTCAAAAATGTGAAGCTTAGGGCTAGAAAAACAAATAATAATAAAAAAAATCATACGTCGATCATTTCGTGTCGACCTTTTGAATATGTCGAAAATCTGTACCTTCTTACATGTCGATCATCAGTGCGTCGACATTTTATCCCTGTCGACCTTTTGACTGTCTATCATCTGGTGTCTATCTAGAGTAACACCGTCTACCTTTTAATCCACAGCCCCGGGAGGCGTGGTGGGGGGGGCAAAGTGTGTTGCATGGGGGGAGTGGTTCAGCAAAGTGGATGGTGTGATTGTGTTATCATGGCCTTGCCTCCACTACCTAATGCCATGATTACCAGCATTGTGAAGCAGGGGACAGGGCCACGAAGACACGATTCAGCGCTAATCATGTCATCAACTGCCCAAACTACCCACTTCACTTAGGAAGTGAGCGGCCATAGGCGGATTCTAGTAGACTTGCCCACTGTTTCGAGCATCCAGGAGCAACACCTATGCAGCCGAGAAGGCACTCTGACAGCATCAGTATTGCTACCTGTAAACCAAACAGTTTTATCCTTGATAAATTATACATATGTCGCTAGTCACCCAAACCAACTCCTGTTCCAAAACAAAAAAAGTTGAGGTGTCACTAGTTACATATCTGCTTATGGGCGATCAGCAAAAAATAGAAGCCATGTCTTCACTGAGGTCATACTTCCTAGGACCTATGTGAGGCACGATTTAGCCTCCAGTGTGTGACCATCAGTGCTCCATAACTGGCTATACAGGAAGGGGGGGTTAAACTTGGGAGACTATTTGACAATATGAGCCAGGCTCTGCCCTAATGAGGATATTGACATCAAATGATCAAATTAGGGTTGTGCCAGCACTAACATGAAGCAGTTAGGATTTACTTTTAATGGAATCATGAAATTTATGTACATAGGCTGTTGGAAGCCAGGTCGGGACGCCAGCCTGAAAGGAGTCTCACCCTGGCTGAGCAGCGTACAAAATCCCGGGTGCGACACGGGTTTGCAGTGTGAATGGAGTATCAGAACTGTGTTTCAAAACACAATGGAACATGGAGCAGAATAGAAGTAGTTAATAAAAGTGCCGGTTAGCTGCGTGTTTTGCCGAAGCACTGATCAACCAGCCCTGTGCAGTGCTTTTGTGTGTACAGTGTAAAGAAAGTGTTTAGAAAAATATGGCGTGATGTTCCCTGCCCAAAAAAAACCATAACCAGCCCAAACTCCTTATTGGCACTGGAAAAAACCCTAACCCTCCCCCTAGAGCCTAACCCCGCACCCTAATCCCCCCCCCAACCCTACTCCCACACCCCACTACTTAGCTACGCTATCCCGGCAGTCGGGATGTCTGTGTCGGGATATCAGTGCCGGCATCGCGGCCGCCTGGGATACAGACTGTATCCCATTAGTATAAACCTTTGGAACATCCATACAGCAAAGCCACATATCATTTAGAAAATTTTCAAACCTCTCCAGTTTCAGAAGAAGTGCAGTTGTGTCTGTATATTTCCAGTTGTACACAGTTGCATATAGAAATCTATAGATATTGGGTTACAAAGTGAATCTCAGGTCAATATTACTGGCCTGCCCATGAGTTTAAGATTTGTCTGCAGCATATACTGTACAGTACCTTTGATGTGTGTCAGAATTTAAATATGCAGATTCCTCGGTTGGAATAATACCTTCATTGTCTGTATCAATCAAATTATTCAACTCTCATTGAAAGGCTGTATATAGAGGCTATATACCTCTAGATTGTCAAGTTGATAATAGATTTCTACTTTATACAGTAGTCACTGATGTTCTGGATAACAATGCCCTCACCTTTGTAGTCAGTGCATATCACATTTCTGTGGTGATTCGGGTTTTTCAGGGCCATCTACTCCTCTTTGGATAAATTAGAGTATTATTGGTGATACTTTTACTCAAGTCACAGACTGTATAGTCCATGGTCTTAATGAACCCCATAATTGATTATGGGATATTGGATCAAACTTGGACTTTTTCTTAAAGCTACACTACTGTGTATCCTGAATGGACACTTTTTCCCGGAGCTTTATCTGTCGATGTAACCAGCTTACTGTAAATCCACCTTCCAATCAAACTCCCTGAATTTGTTGGTCAGTACAAATGAGATCCCTTTGTTCAGCACTGTACAGTCAGGGATATGTTGGATAGATTGAGCACTAGAGTCTCTTCTGTTTGTCCTGCTTTTTTCCCCACCTTGGCACTGTCCACCTCTCCTCATTTAGGTTGTGTCCCACACTGAGCATGGGTAATGACTCCTAAAGGGGGCTTTTGTGTTTTTGCGGAGCTGTCAAGTAAAGAATTGCTCTCCCCTGGAAATGACTACGCTTCATTTCAGGATTCTGTGTCAGCAAATAAACCGGATTTTCTGTGCCAAGATGGAGGGATACTTTCTCATTATAACCAAGTTTGCTCGCATTGAGGTTTTATTTGCAAAGTGATTGACAGACAGGGATCGTTTAAGGGCGGCAGCGCTAGGGGCCGGCAACTCAAACGGAGGCGTGTTGTGACAGTTTTGGGGGCATGTCTTTGCCTGCAGTTGTGATCTCATAGGCAGTAAAAATGTCTCCAGCATCTCAGTTCCCATGCTCATTCCGCACGGATATAGGGTTACTCAGAAGGCAGATTATCAACTGATCTGTGTCGGATGCTGCGCCTTTATTATACGCAGTCACTTTTATTTCCAAGCTGCTGGTGGGTGTCAATACAAACCCCAGCATCTGCAACATTTGCATATTTTTGCACAGCCATTGTGTACAAAATCGCAGCAGTGGTGACATTAGCGTCCATCTCTGAATCAGGCCCTAAGAGCAGGATTTCCCAACCTCAGATACAAGGAGAATGGGGGAAAGGGAAACCACTGCACTAGCAAATAATAATTCAAAAATAACCCCAAGAAAAAGAAAAATGGATATTCTATTGTTGAATCAAAAGAGATTTTTATAATTTTTTTTTATATAGGTGGGGGTGCTGCCACTAACAATATGGAAAACCATATATACCAAATTCTAAATACAGAAAAATGAAGAAATTGTTCAATGTGGTGCACAAAAGTGAAGATAATAGTTTAGTAAAACATAACTTTTTTTAATACTGTTTAGTTACAAAAAAAACAAAAACCTTGTTCAGTGAAAGGTTAAAACCATAAGAAAAAGTACAAAGTTGTAAAAATAAATTAAAAAATATTTTAGTGACACACCATACGCTGCTAGCTTGTAATAGTTTATTATCTACTGCTATGATTATTTGTATCCCTCATAAATGATTCACGTGTAAGGGATTAAATTGACAGAAAAATGCATCTGAAGGTATGTTAGTCAATTACACTATCACAAGCTGGTATTTATTTTTAGTGCATGTGTCATTATATAACTGTATCCCTTTTGTCAGGTTGAGTTAGATCCTAAATCAAATTAAAAATGCAATGTCATACAAGGGATTCTAAAAATTGCTTTTGTGATCTCTAAAGATTGGGCTTTCTGGAATATAACCACAAACACACACTCACAGGGTTTGACAAAAGGAAATAAGTTACTTCTGACCAAATTGACTGCAGCTGCAAAAAAGACCATCCTCTCACAATGGATTGAACCTAACCCACCTACTCTTACATTATTACATCCTAGAATAATATTTCTGTTTACAATGGACTGGACAGAGACGTCCACCAATAATGAAAACCTTACTGAAAAGTTTTTTGGTACATGGTTACCTTATATTCAAACATTATCCCCATCACTTAAGGATTCTTTACGGAGATGTTTCCAACTAACATCATGGTTTAATTTGGAAGTACTTTATAACGGTCCTCCCTTTTGATTTTGATCCCGATTATGATTTTTACTCACACTATAACTGTAAGCCGGCCCGTTAATGTTAATGGTAATTGTGACTGTAACTAAATATGTAACAGTGTACGTAACTGTTTCCTGTGTGCACAACTGCAATTTATATCTGGATTTATATACTGCAAATATTATAATAATTTTGTTGGATGATTCTCGGCAATGTGTTTATTATGCTGAGGATTATTTAAGATATATTTGTATTACAATATGTCGCTTTCCTAACAATAAAATGTTTTTTTTTAAAAAAATGCAATGTCACTGATCCAACTGTTCATATTAGTATAAGATTACTGTTGAAGTATCACCATTAAATACCCATGGAACATATATTATAGTAGGAGTATTTTACTGTCCTCCAAAATCCTTCGTGGCATATAAACTGATAAAGAAATTTATTGATTGATATAATCAATCATTATTAATACAAGTTTCTAAGTAGTAAATTATCTCCAATGTTATCGTGAATTGAAAGTTAATAGTATATGTTAATTATGTGGTGATGCTCATCATCACCTTCAAATTCACATTGGTTCACGGCACTAATGTACCATCAATAGATTCAATGAAACAGGATACAGGGAATACATTTTAACAACGTTGTTATTCTATAAATAGGATTCGTTGTGTCAACCTTTGATAATTGAGGGATACTTTCTCGTTATTACCAAGTTCGCTCGCAGTAAGGTTTTATTTGCAAAGTGATTGACAGACAGGGACTGTTTAAGGGCAGCAGCGTTGGGGGGTGGCAACTGAAATGGAGGCATGTTGTGACAGTTTTGGGGGCATGTCTTTGCCTGCAATTGTGATCTCATAGGCAGTAAAAATGTCTCCAGCATCTCAGTTCCCATGCCCATTCCGCACAGATATAGGGTTACTCAGAAGGCTGATTATCAACTGATCTGCGTCAGATGCTGGGTCTTTATTATACGGAGTCACTTTGATTTGCTAAACTGCATGCTTTGCAAAGCCATTGTGTACAAAATCGCAGCAGTGGTGGCATTAGCGTCCATCTCTGAAACAGGCCCTAAGAGCAGCGTTTCCCAACTTCAGTCCTGAAGGCATACTAAGGGGTATACTGTATTTACAAAAGTTCGGGGGTTTAGAAGTGGAGTTGTTGCCCATAGCAACCAGATTCTTCCATTTACCTAGCACTTCTAGAAGGTAATAACTAGAATCTGATTGGTTGCTATGGGCGACAACTCCACTTTTAAAAACCCGGACCTTAGTAAATATACCCCCTAACAGTCCAAGTTTTAGGGATATTCACACTTGAGCACAGGTGACAATTAGTCCCTCAGTTATTTTGATTGAGCAAGCATTGATATCTTTAAAACCTAGACAGTAATACCCTTTTACACCGACATGAAACTCCCGGGTTTGCACGCGAATGCGCATCAACCCGGGATTTTCGTCAGTGTAAACGGATCCACCCGGGTCCAGTGACCCAGGGATTCAACTCGGGTAGCTTGCAGGGTTGGCCACGGGTCATTCCTCTATCACCCTGCAGTGTAAACCGTGCGATAAGGGTCACGATGACCCGGGTCGTGCTGCATGCTACCTAATTGGCCAGCTTCAGTGGTGCTTGGAGATGACTTCATCTCCAAGGGTCCACTGCAATGCCGGAAGAGCCGGGTCGCTGCAGACCCGGCTCCGGTGTGAACAGTGCCGACTAGGGCATACCCCGGGTTGACGCCGCAGTGTATAGAGTGTCAGATCCGGGTTGGAAACGTGTTTCAAATCCTGGGCCAGACCTGGGACTTTGGAGTAAGACATACTTGCCTACTTTTTTTGTCTCCTCCCCAGGGAGAAGCCCGGGGAGGAGAAGCAGTTGGGTTGTGAAAAGGGCGGGGCCTGGCGGTTCACGTCATTAAGCCCCACCACCTTCGCAGTAAATTGTCAAAAATGTAAATAGGGGGCAGGGCTAAGTGACACAATTCTTTAAGAATCGCGTCATTAAGACCCACCCCCTACACGAGGACCCGTGATCGCCACGGAAATTCTCCCTATTCTGCCCACTTCACTAGGAAGTGGGCAGAATGTGGGATAAATGGCTACTCTACCGGGGGTGCAGGGGTTACCAAAAAAATCGTGAGCCTCTCGCGACTTCCGGGAGAGTAGGCATGTATGGTGTAAAAGGGGTATCAGTACCGAGGTTGGGAAACCCTGCATTAGAACAGTGGTTCTCAACTCCAGTTCTCAAATACCTCCAACAGGTCATGTTTTGTGGATGTCTAATCATGCACAGGTGAGTTGATCTGATTTGCTGGGTCAGTAATTATTTCACCTGCTTCCACAGAGAGAAATCCTTTAAAACATGACCTGTTGAGGATACTTAAAACATGAGGATTATCATTATGAGATAGAACAGCAATTCTTCAATTCTCAACTCCAGTCCTCAAGTACCAACAGCTGATGGGTTTCAAACAGAGATGCCCACCGGATGTAGCGCTAATCTGCTAATACTTTGTGCATTAAGATGCATCATTAGCCACACATCGGTTGCACCATCGAACATTACACCAGCCCTGTGGAGGCACAGAATGTCCATTTGAACATGGCCTCCAAATCAGTGCATGGCTAGCATCTGACTAGCCACCCTCCTGTCACCACCCAGAAACCACCATAGTAATTGCTTCTCTGAGTCATAATTAGTTCTGCGGCTTATGGCGGTAACCATCAGGATGCATGCGCAGTGCTACTCGGACACATGTGCAGACTGAAGAAGACGCCCGCTTGTGTCAGATATCAGCACTGAATCCACCCCTGGATCAGGCCCCATGTTTGTACTGTGAATACTCCATAGGGGTCTATATCAATTTTTGGGAATTGGTCCAGATGATCATCATTTCTTACAGCTTAATGCAGCAATAAGAAATTAAAGGATCTCCGACATTTGCTACATCCAGCGACAGGGGCTCCAAAAGGAACCCGGCAATGTGTTAGAAGTAAAGTGATCGCTAATACATTCACTTTATTTCCAGGTAAGGTACCCGGGCGTGCTACTCTGCATCTGTGGCCATCAGAGCATGCATATGAGAGCGGATTGTACCTATCCATTTGCCGGAAAATGTTGCTGAATGTAGCCCCATAGGCTACAATGGCATTAGCTACCGGGGACAAAATCCGGAATGCTTCTAAATGGATAAAAGAGAAACTGACAAATGTTCTGCAACAGCCTCATACAGAGCAGAAACTCTGGAAAGAGTACAGATATTTTAGGTGCGCAGGAGAGAAGTACAGAAGAAAGCAGCTGGTGAGTGAGATAGACAGCCTGCCCTGTTTACAGATTTCAGCAGACAGCTGGAAGATCTTGAGAAGAGAATTCTGAGTGAGATCTGCAGACACAAAGTGCAGATTTTACTTTCAGTCTTGTATCTGATCCTGCATCTGGAAAGAAAGAAGAACGAGCTGTTCACAAAGCATCGGGGAGCTGTGCAAGAGGACTAATTGAGTAGCTGTCTTGCAGGAACCAGAGGTCATGTGTGTAATGATCCAGCAACTGTATTACAGGAAAAAATATAGTTTTCTTGTGTGATACGGAGATTGAAGGAGGGGGGGATGAGAGAGAGTGAGAGTGAAAGAATATAAAAAGGTCCATGAAGTAGGAGATTTGGATGCGAGTTTTATCTTAGGTATGATACACAAAAGGATTTCCTGATGTAATAACAGGTATAAGGAGAAGCACTAGTGTGAAAGGACTTACAGTAGAGTTGTGTGCCGGTCTATTTTCGCTGATTTTGGTTCCAATTCGTCGGTCAGTTTTGCTTTTGCCAAACTGCTGTGACTGATTTTGGTTTTAGATTATTTTTTTTAAAAATTGACAAAACAAGCTACAAATTACATAAATTTGAGCTTTTTTCTGTTCCTAGAGTATTATTAACCTCACTAACATGTCCACTCATTTCCAGTCAATTTTGACCACCTCACAATATTGTTTTCATCCAGTTTAGGCCAAAAGGTTGCACCGAGCATGCTGGCTGAATAAGCTATTCGACAGCAATGGGCAGCACAAATACGTGGCAGTTCAACTTCAAACATGGCACACCTAGGAAACAGAGTGGCACTGCAGTGGCAGGCAGGATGACAGTTTAATAAACTATAAAAATGTTTGCCATCTACGCAGAAAGACAGTCAGCAATGAACCAATCAGCGCATAATGCAAATAAAAGATGTGCAAGATGGAATGGTCCTTATATACATTAAACAGGACAAGCACAATATAACAAGCTAATAAGGACAGCGACTAGTGGCTGAAGAGATTGGTTTGTTAGGGCCCCCACAAAACAAGCTACCAATGGGCATAAGGCAGCTAACAGTATTGTTAATCCTCTCTACAGTTAGAATAGGTCATTCTCATCTGATTCCTCACCTCACCTCCATCCTCCAATGTGTACATCATTCTCACACAATAATACTGTAATTCATCCCTGCTGGAATCCACCATTATAGGTGCCTCTATTTTTCTGATGGTAAAAGGTCTTCCTTGTGGAATTTCCAGTTAATTTTGATGAACATCATCTTTTTCCACATTTTGAGGAAGTAACCTATGCCAATCTCTGGTAAGGTTCCCGGCTGTGCTGAAAACTCTGAGTACACACTGGAGACTCGGCAGCTTAGGTAAAGCAAAGCCATTCTGTACAAGGGCCTCCAAATTGCCTTTTTTTCTTTCCAGTAGGGACTCTGGGCATGATGCTGAGTGCTCGCAGGCGGGTCGATGTTGGCCCAGTGCGCATGTGCACGACGGAGCCGCCTCAGTCGTGCGCATGCGCGAGACCCGGATAGCGACGGGCAAACAGTCGCTCCGAGTCTCGTACCAAAGGGGGCGTGCCGTCGATGTTGCATGACAGCACGCCCCCTTTGGTGGGCATGCTGGGGGCGTGGCTGCCCAGACGGAGGCGTTCCCATGGGATGTCAGTGGGAGTGCTTTCGGTCACCCACAGCTATACGAGCGGCCGGGAGGCCGCTCTAAAAATCAAGAAGGACGGCCCTGGTTCAGAGCAAGTGCTCTGTCAGAGCGTCCGGCTCTGAATCAGGGCCTCTGTGACATGCCTATTTGTACAGGGTCATGAAAATAATCCTCCACCATTCTTCATATGGAGTTGCGGTAGAGGTGTCACTATTTTTCGACAATTCTTTTAGACCCGACCAGATGTCACAATGTTGTGTTGACTCCTCTTCATCACCACTTGGTCTTTTGGGGAAGCTGTGTTTTTTCATAGCAGCTGCCGAAGAAACTGAAGATGTTGTGTACCACTTGTGCTGCCAACTTGCTCACCAGGAGCTCTTTGCATCTCTTAAGATCTGGGTCAGTTGGAATGAAAGCAAGATGTATGACTTAAACCTAGGATCAAGCATGGTTGCCAAAATCTAGTGATCAGATATAAAGATATTGGTAACCCTTGGATCCTGGCAAAGCGAACAAAGGACTTGATCTACAAATCCAACATACTTAGTGGACTTGTAGATCAAGTCCGCTAATTATAGTATTGTTTCATCTCCTCCTTCAATTTCACAAGCTGATTTTCCAAAAGCCTAATTAGGGGAATCACCTAACTCAAGCTAGCAGTATCTTAACTCTCGTCACAGGTGGCTACTTCAAAGGGTTTGAGCACCTTGCACAATACGGAATGTATTCTCCACTGCGCTGGACTAAGGAACACCCCCCCCTCCTCCCCCAATTTCATGGCTTGTTGTATAGCTGTTGATGGCTTTTTGCTGTTCATCCATCCGCTGAAGCATAAAAAGTGTGGAATTCCACCTTGTTACCACCTCTTGCTTCAGTTATTGGCAGGGCAAATTCAACTGTTCTTGCAGCTGCTGCAATCTCCTGCATGCTGTGGCTGAATGGTGAACATGTCCTGAAATTTTTCAGGCCACTGACATGCCCCTGTAATTTTTTTTAAAAACCCTCTACCACCAAATTGTGTTAGCAAAACATGGGACATGTTGGAATTCAACCAGCTGTAATGCTCTCACAATATTGGTGGTGTTGTCAGAAATCAAAAATACTGAAGAGTCCAAGTGGGATAAGCCATTTTGCTATGACATACCATAGTTTTTCTAAGAGGTTGTCAGCAGTATGCCTCTTAGTGAAACTGGTGATACAGAGTAGCCTACCTTTGAATGAGCTTGCATTGTTTGTTAGATACTGCTGCTGAAGGTGAATCATCCATCCAGTGGGCTGTCACAGACATGTAATCTTTAATTTGCCCACTGCCACATATCTGTGGTTAAGTGGACAGTGGGTACATTGGCATTTTGTAGACCAATAAGGTTTTTTTTTTTTTTTTTTTTTTAAAGTCCTGGTACAGCCGAGGAATGGCTTTTCAGGCAAAATGGAATAGAGATGGAATTTTGTACCGGGGACAATTAACTGTGTAAAACTCACTGCATTAATGGTGGATATTGGACGCAGATCTAATACTAGCATAGTAGTGATAGCATCAGTGATCCGCTGTGCGACTGGGTGAGAGCTGTCATACATGCTTCCCCTTGCAAAGTATTGTTTTACAGTCAGTTGTTGTTTTTTTAAATAGTAGTCCTCTTTTGGGAAGAGGACCCATCCCCAGCAGCAGGCCTAACACTGAAGGATTCTTCTGAGGAATCTTGGATAGGGGAGGAGTCACCTAGCCTTAACAAATTGGACGCAGGACTGCCTCCGATCATTACTGAGGATATTGAGTATGAAAGTGTTGGTGGTAGAGATTGCAGATGCTGCAATCTAGTTGAGAAGGGAGCTAGCTGATGCTGGACTGCTTGTTGTTATTTAGCACCAGTTTCTGATGTTGTCAAACTTTTCATGAGCTCGCTGCAAATGACGTAACAGGGAGTAGGTCCATAGATGGGTAACGTTCCTACCTATACTCACTGTGATTTTACAAATGATACAGATTGTTTGACAATTTTTGTCAGGATTTGGGTAAAAATAATTCCACACATAAGAGGTGGATTTGTTGGTCCTATGCCTAGGCAGGACAATGGCCTTCTTCTAATCATGGCCAATAGCTGCTTCCACTGGTGCCCGACTTACACAAACAACATCCTCATTAGTGTCGGCATTAGCTACACCAATATCCTCTTGCACTTCCTCTGTGGCATCCTCAATTTCTGTCATCAGCTATACTTCTGCAGCTCATCCCCACAATTGCAGAGGGAGCAGAAATGGTAGAAAGTGTTTTCCCTGCGATTACATTGTCACAAAGGTTAGGCTCACACATGAGGACACACCTAGACTCTCCTCAGGGATTTGTGATATTTCGATTTGTGAATGCAGTTTGTTCTACTGCCTTAGTGGTTTTCATTTTTTTACACCTCTTCTGGTCTTTGATGAAAAGGTCTTGCATCGTCATGACAGGCAGAAGAGGATACCTCATTGACAGTTTCAGAACCACCACTCATAACTAAAGAGCAAGACCTGAGCATTTCCTTGCCATTGCATGTGGTGAATGGCATGTTACTTTACCTTTAATATGTGTTTTTGACTTTACCCCTGTAAAATATATAAAAAAAATTCAGATGCCCTGCCTTAAACCCTCTATGCCCTTGAACATCAGCTTTAGATGACGTTAAAGGACTAGCATCATCATGATTGGTTGTTGCAGTAACTGCAGTGATCGTAGCTGCCCCTGCTCTTCTCTAAGCTGTGATCCTTTTTTTAATTGGCAGCTTGGCTCACACTACGTGGAGTCAGACCGCTTTTACGCACACACTCTGAGGTACTACAGTGCATAGAACAGTAGAAATAATTTAATTATGTTTTTTACTTTTTTTAACAGCTTGTGAATGGACACACTGACAGAACAGCCCTTCAGATGGACACACTGATAGCAGCACAGTCCCTCAGATGGACACACTGACAGCAGCACACGGTAGCGTGACTGTAGCAAAATGGTGCCAAGCCGCAGTGCATTTTATAGAATCCAAAACACGCGAGAATCAGATGCCGGGGAGGGGGTGGATGTGCCAGGGCACAGATTAGATTCGGATCCCCAAATTCAGGGTGAAGATAATCTGAACCACTCATCTCTAATTTCCAGCCATATTGCTGAATGTAAACTCATCTGATAATAATGTAATTATCAGGTGCCTTGATATCTGCCTCCAGGTCATATATAAAACATGGAGGATAGGGATGTCCAGTGCCGGATTAACAGGGGGGGCCATCCCAGTTCCGCCTCCCCGACCAATCTAACGCCGGCACCGCAGGGAGGTTCCATTTGCCCGGCTCCCTCCTTGCTGCGGCAGCCAGAGCTCACTTGTGAGCTACGGCTTCCGGCCCATGCAGTGCACTGTGGGAGAGGCATCTTGACGTCTCTCTCATAAGGAGCAGCCGAGCAGACTGGACATTGATGGCAGCGGACGCGGGCTGCGGTGCGTAAGGCAAGTATTAGGTTTTTATTCGCAAGTGATTGACAGATCATTTTGTGGAAGTAACAGAGTGGCGGTAAAATCACGGGCATATCGTGACCGTTTTTGGGGTATCTGCCTACATCTGCGACCCCGTACGCAGAAAATATGGCACCAGCGTCTTCTGTGGCTATTCTGCATTACCATAGGATTACTCAGATGGTTGATTATCGAAGGACCCGCGACCGCCGTTTGTATGTACTTGCTTGGATCTGCGAATCCGCTGTTGGGCATCTCAATTCATTTCCAGGCGGCAGCATGCATTAGCATATTTTCGCACAGCAGTTGTGTCCGGGATCACAGCTGCGAATGCATTAGTGCCCACATCTGAATCAGGCCCAATGACTGCTTGAGGCTTCATCTAATAGGATAAAACAGCCGGTGGGATACAGTACAACTGGGTTACCAAGGGGCCAAACCAATTAGCTGCAAGGCTCTGTAGTAGCCTCCCACATAATACATTACAGTTCTGTGCACATCACTGGAATTACAGTAACAAACATTTTTATATTTCTTGAACCTCTTAGCGGTGATAAAAAAAAAAGGAGTGAACACCATGAGCCAAATGTAATAGGATGAGAGTTTAGACAATGTGACAGTTTAGCAGTAATCTCTCACATTGGTCAAGTTTTATCTTCAAAATGGGAAAACATCTGGATGAAAGTTTAAATCGTGAGAGTTTTTTGAGTCTAAGAACATGCGAGTTTGCCTGTTATCAGCCTCTAGTAAATTGGCCGAGTATAAAAAGTGCTAAACTCTCACCCTATTACATGTGGCCCCATTACTTAAATATCATCCACAAATATGCACAATACTATTACTGGACTCTTGTGGCTAATTAAGCCCCAAACATCTTGATTTCCTCAATTGACTTCTCTTTGGTGTATTAGAAATGTGTTTGTTAGGGATTTCAATCATATGTTTTATCTGAGATTTTTCTCTATTTCCTTCAGTCATAACTGTGATTGGCTGTAATAAATGTCTGTCAGCCTATGTATGGTATATTAGGACTGGAGGTAGTATACTTTTTTTATTAGCTTTGAGGAATACAGGAGATGAGGTAATGGCTAGCGATTGTAATCGCAAGGGAGCCATCGACTATTGGCCGCACTGCACATGCTTTGTGACGGCATATACCCATCACATGTAACCATTCAATGGTTTAACTATCAATGCTTACCTTTTACACATACTCCGTGTACCACAGAAATCTGCAGTCACAAAGGAGCTTTGCTGTGGACACTCCCTCATGGTTTACACACCAGAATGGATATCAGCAGCCAACCAATGAGCCATTGGAAAGAAGCATGCAGTGGTGGCAACCATAGCAATCCCGGCATCGAATGGAAAAAGCATCTCCATTGTCACAGGACCACTGCCTCAGGGGTCTCCTTACTCAGCGCTGGCTCTGTCACTCAGGCCGCTAAGGTGGTTCACTCTCCCAGCTGGACTGCCCTCCTGGATGACACTGTCTGGCAACAGATAGCAACGCGGACTCTGGCACATACTGTACTCCATCCCTCAGCAATGTGGCTCCAGCATTGACCCAATGCTACCTCACAGCTCCAAGTCCCAGTGCGGCTACAGAGCGCAGCTCTCGCTCTTCCTCACTGATCAGACAGGGCCGGCTCTCTGTACGCTGATCTCACACAGACACCACCTGCGGCACTTAATGCCAATATTTATGTGGATGGTCAATATTTTTCAACTGAGCATGCATCTATGTTGCTAAAAAGTCACACAGTGCATCCATCTCACTGTATTGGGTGTTTCTGCATAATGACTGGGAGGTGGCTATTCAGACATACAAAGCTGTACCATCTTATGAGTGTGTAATGGGAGTGTTGCGGGGTGTCACATAAATGGCTGTAAACTTCAGACGCTTAATTGCAAACACTGGAGGTTTTACTTCGACGGAGTTTCCGCACCTAGCATAGGGCAGGTGCAAGTTTCACTGGTGCCACAAATGGTAGCGTCTAAAGGCACACCAAGTGGACTCCTTAGTCCTTGAACAGTAAGATACACACTTCTACACCAGGGGAAGGGCTAATACCAACATTAGCAAAAAGTCACAGACACAGCTATGGCAAAAGACACTAAAGCAGTCGCAGCAGCGTGCAATTCTCAATCAGCCCCTAAATGTTTTGTCTCTCAATATCAGAGTATTATGTGCACTATAGAGTAAGTCACAGCGGTTTGTTATCCTGTTATGCGTAGGGATGTTCATTCAGACATGTGCACCTACATCTATCCTGAAATAGCACCAAGTAGGAGCGTTTAGCGTGCCATGGACTTTGCGTTTTAGCCAAGCCATACGACTTTTTCTTAAAATATGCATCTTAATCTGCTACATGAGTCTACCAATTATTTTGCGACAAATGTACTAAGCCTAACTGCTTAGTACGCATTTAGCGGATTAAGATGCAAAATTCAGGAAAAAAGTCTGAAATCTTGATAAAAAGGTCCTATAGGCATTACTCGTACCACACATAGTTATCCTTTATCTGCTATTTTATACCACCATGCTATTCCTACAGTATACATACTGTAATAAATTAATATATTTTGCAGGGTGCACTATATGACACCTGAGGGGAGGATTCAGTTTAGCACAAAAGCAATGCTAAGGCAATACCCTTGTATTCTCACATCATAAGGGATTAAACAGTTCTCTCTCTCTCTTAAGGGGTGTATGTAATGCAAAGCTCGGGGAGAGATAAAATTGTGAGAGATAAAATTTATCAAACACAGGGGTCTATTTACTAAGCCTTGGATGGAGATAAAGTAGAAACCAATCATGTCCTAACTGCCATGTCACAGGCTGTGCTTGAAAAATGACAGTTAGGAGCTGGTTGGCTGGTACTTTATCTCCATCCAAGGCTTAGTAAATAGACTCCATAGTCTGTAAACTAAGTTAGAAGCCGATTAGTAGGTACTTTATCTGTCACAGTTTTATCTCTTTCCAAGCTTTGATAAATACCCCCCTTAGCACTGGCGTCACTATAGGGGTGCAGGCCGCACCGGGTGACACCATCTGAGGGGGCGACACAAAATAGCAGAGCTGCTCTGCTATTTTGGTGTCACCCCATCAGATGGTGTCACCGAACAGCACCAACTCGGGGAGAGGCTGTGGGCTGCCCCAGCAGCTGCCGGAGAACGGGGGGAGGGACATGTGGCCACGCCCCAAAATCGGCACACATAAGGGGGTGTGACTTCGTGGAACGAGGTCACTTCCCCTGTTGCGTGAAAGAAGTCCTACACCGCACCAGGTGTCACCAAAGTAGGTCACGCCACTGCCCCTTAGTTCAAATGATCTACCATCCCCCGATGTAAGGAGACTTTATAACAGGTCCCCTACAAAATACTCTGCTGAGAAACTTCAGTTACCCAGGCTGAATTCATTGAATAGCATAAACAAAACAGTTTCCTAAAGGGGTAAAACAATTGGGCTGTTGTAGAGCTGGAAGTAAAATGACTGTACATTATACACAAGATACGTGCACATGTACAGTCTTCAGTAGCATATGCCTCTACATCAGCAGCATATACACTGGTTTACTACTACTTATCATCATCATTTACTAGCGCCTGCCGTATATTAGGTGCAAAAGACAGGCCTCCTACCAGGTGTATATGTTTATGCACTGGCCTGCATGGCCACCATTTGCGGGAACAGACCCTTATTGAGCCGTGCCTATGTATGTGTCCTCACAACCCCATTTCACCTCTTGGTCGCAAGTGTAGATGTGATGAGAGTGCATGGGACTCTCTACATGCTAAAATTAGCATGTGTCCATTTTCTGAATGTATGCACAGCGAATTCACGCAAGATACTCTACGCAAATAGCTCTAGCTTCAACTCCAGTTAATTATAATCAAAGTTAAATAGTTTACCTGCTGCATTACCAGCTGGATCGTTGCATGGAGATAAGCCATCATGCCAGGCACAGGCGTAGAAATTGCAGCCGTATTAGAGGGTGCTGAATAGAAGTGGACGACAATACCATAAGAACCAGGGTGTATGTGCCAGCCCTGATTGAAAGGTAAAAGGGACCCCAGGAAAAGCCCTGTGTCTTACCTGTGTTTGCCTCATCACCAAGACTGTAGACACAGACATAGTTACAGTACACCTAGTATAGCATTTATGTTATTACTTCATTACTTTTGTTTTGAAGAACTAAAAATAACATTCACGTAAAAAAATAATTTGGCACTAGAGTATTTAGGTCTGCTCTTCAACGCACCAAAGTATGGCTCCAATCGATTAGAAGTCGCCTCTAAGCCATTCGTTCCTATTAAATTGTCTTTTCTGAAGACATCTCAAAGTCTGTAGAAAAGATAATTTAGTTGAAAAGTGCCTCTCAGAGAGACTGCTGCCCCACTCCCAGTCAGCAATGTGTTGTATTACTTATGCCTCATTCTGAATTTACAAAAATGCTTTGTTCTTTTAGATGTACAGTACGTTAATTTCTAACTGTAAATGTTACACAATTTATTGGTATTTTGAAATATCAATTTATGTTCTACAGAGTATCTTCATGCATTAAAATCTATTATTTTAAAAACCTGACTTTTTAAAATCACTTAACAGCCAGTGCTAGATATATTCAGTATAGGTGCATACACACACACGATTTTTTGAACGATTATCGTTAAACGATATCATTTAACGATAATCGTTTGAAAAAATCGTTCACTTTCTGAGTCAAACGATGAACGATTATTGTTCATGCGCGTTCACGTTTGTAGTTCAGTCAGACTTGTCAACTCAACGATTTTCATTAAGTTAATATGCAAAAATCGTTTGTAGTTCATAAAAATCGTTCATTACATTTAAATGAACATAGTAAATGAACAACTTTAGTAAACGATTTTAGTTCATTTTTTCAAGGTAGAAAATAGTTTACTAAAATTGTTCATTAACTCAATCGTTGTGTGTGTATGCAGCTTATGTGTTAAGCTGGGTACACACGTAAAGATTTTCTGTCCAACCATCCAACTAGTTGATTAGTTGGAATGAAAATCTGGTAACATATGAGAGTAAAGGGTCTATTTACTAAGCAGTGTTAGGAGACAAAGTGAAAAAAGTGATAAGGTGCCAGCCAATCAGCTCCCAACTGTCATTTTTCAAACACAGCCTGTGAGATGACAGTTGGGAGCTGATTGGCTGGCACCTTGTCACAGACTTATTACTTTTCACTCTGTCTCTTAACACTGCTTAGTAAAAAGACCCCTATATGATGATCAGCAATTTGCTCCTAAATGCCAGAAAACAGATGAAAATGGTCGGTCAGACAAGTTTGAACAAATTGTTTAGATCAAACATTTAACAAACAGTTTTTGTCCATTTTCCGGTGTTTGGGAGCAAATTGCTGATTGTCATTTGCTTTCATACCTTACCAGATTTTCATTCCAACCAATCAACTAGTTGGATGGTTGGTCAGAAAATCTTTATGTGTGTATGCAGCTTTAGAGATGACAGATGCTCAGTTATTGACTTTAGGGAGACCTTACTTATGCTGGGCATACACTATACAATTATCTGTCAGATATTTAAAAATGAATTTACACACACATGAATTTCTATAAAGTCATAGACATATCTAGAAATCCCTATATAAACATGACAGGAAGAATAAACATCACACACTGCGGTCTGTAGTTCCTCTGGTTCTGGTTTTCTGTCACTATTTTCCTGCTCTCTGATGCAGCATGAAGGAAGATGGCTGCGCAAGGCTAGTTAGGTATAGCCATCAATGGACGATGGTTACAAGCTATCAAGCGTGTGCATGTAATGGCAATTTTACCAGTCGATGAGTGAAGTGACATTATGCACGGCAGTGAGAAGAGACAGATATACAACAATAACCTAACCCTCTGAAGCGGACATTTTTCACATTAGACTCTGCAACATACAGTATTTGTGCAGAAAAAATGAAGTTATTTGAACAATGTGTTTTGTAGCTGGGTCTCTGTTCCTATGATAAATATATTATCTGCAAAAGAAAATAAAGCACTAGAGATGAAAAATGAGCACATCACTCACAGGAAATTTGGCAGCCAAAATCTATTAAAACGTAGTCTGTTATATGATATTTTTCATCCATAATGTTAATACGACTTTCCTTGGTATATTTCCAGAAATAAACAAAATGTTCCACAAAAGTTTTGCATGTCTCAGAAGCAGTATTTGGTGTTCGGCTTCCCAGTCCTGTCCCAACCACACCACACAGGAGAGTAAATTCACTGTTGTTGTCGACAATTTGCTCAGAAATGATAAAGTTCATGAAATAGAATTTACAAATACTGTGCACAATGAACAAACAAAACCAGAATTTGTTCAGGTTATTGATGGAACTTTGCAACATTATTCTACTTCAAATCTCAGTTAGCACCTACTGTATTAGCAATGCCAGCAGCAGGAATTTCAAAATATCCCTAATATCTGAGCTTTCTGCCCTCTACAAAAGACCCTAATGATTTTCAAGGTGCATAGTTTTTTTAGTACGTAAATAGATAGAGCCGCCGTAAGAAATTTTAACATATCTAACAAAACATTTTATTTAAAATTTAACAACAACAATATAATAATAATTGTATTTATATAGTGCTTTTCTCCAATAGTACTCAAGGCGCTTTACTGATAGTACGATTACAAAGGTTTACATAAAATACAGAAACCATGAATGTAATACAAAGGTGTGGCAGCCATTTTGAGTTATCAGTTACAAGCATTATTCATCTTAGCCATGAAGGCATACTTGCCGACAATCAGCTCCAGCCTTCTGGGAGGGAGCTGACTGTCGGCTAATAGTGGGGGGCGGGGCCGGCCATGGGGGGCGGAGCGGCCATTTTTTGTCACACTGGGGGCGGGGGCGCACGATTGCATCATCGTGACTCCGCCCCCTCTTAACAATGCCGTGATTTTCGGCATTGTGAAGCAGGGGGCGGGGCCACGATGACGCGATTCTGCGCGAATCGCGTCACCGGGCCCCCTGCTGCGGGTATTTCTGCTTTTTTCAGGGGGGAGGTGGGGAGGGTCGGAGACTTCCGGGAGGCTTGCCTGCCTTTCCGGGGGGCCGGGAGCGGCACCCGAAAATCGGGAGGGCCTGCATGAAGGTAGGCAAGCCTGCATGAAGGATCCAGGCGCACTACATAGGATTGCACTGGATAGAGGTTGATAGATAGAAATTATTGCATTCCGCTCCTCTGGATCAGATTACCTTGCTCATGGTGCATCCTGGCATGTCCTATTGTCCTCTGAGCATGTCATGTCTCCTGGATATCTCTGTGCATGTCATTCCCTATACTGCCTTTGGTTCCAGTTAGACTGTGTGATTAGGCCCAACAGTATGGGTGCAGCTATCTTGACTCTGGTCATGTGAACATTCCTACACTAATCTGGTTCATGCAATTCTCCACATGATCTCTGCACCCTATGCGTTCCCAGGCCAGCCTATTTAAACTGTTCCGGTTCACCTGCACTTTACCACATCAACAAATTGAATCCCTGACTTCTGTGAGCCTAGTAATCTAGTACTGCTGGGTTTCAGCTTTACAATCTACAACTATTTAGTGCCTATGTGTCAGGTCTGCTGTTACCTTCAGCTCTACAAGTTGCTATTATTTCTAGTTACTCTTGTGTTCCTATTTAGCTAGGATTTCATTCCAGATATCTGCTCTGGTCTCTGCATTATAGAGCTTCAGGTGATCTGCTAATTGTGCTGTCCACCTGGGAACCTTCAGCTAATCATTCACCCTGCTGCCTTCTAGATCTTCAGAGTACTCAGTTTTACCTTTGCTGCAGTAATCCTGCTTTCAGTTCTAAACTATTTTGAAACACTACAGATCCCAGCATACCAGTTAATCCTGGTTAATTCATACTTGCCTACATCCTGGCTGCTTCCTCCGGGAGGAAGCAGCCAGGTCGGTTTAGCAGGGGGGCGGGATCGTTATAGAGGGGCATGTCCGGTCGCATTACCAGTGGTTAGGGGCGGGGTTTGGGGCGGAGCCACACGATCGTGTCATTTAGGCTCCGCCCCCGCCACACAATGCCGATATTTCCGGCATTGCGAGGCAGGGGGCGGGGTTATGACGCAAATCGCGTCATCAGCCCCTCCGCAAGGGGGGTTTAGCGCTACATTGTGGGGGGGACTGGAGAAGTCGGGAGACCTGCCTACTTTTCCGGGTGGCACCCGATTTTCGGGAGGCTCCCGGCCAAATCGGGAGAGTAGGCATGTATGGGTTAATTCTGCTTCAGTTCTGAACTACTTTGCAGCACTACAGACCTCAGCATACCAGCTAAACCTGATTCCAGCTCTGACCTGCACTAGTTTCCAGCAATACCTGGCTTACCCTTACAGCTCCATCTTCATCTGTTTGACACTGCTTTAGTGTAATCTGCACTCCCCTTGTATTCTTGTTTCAGTGATCCTGCGGCGCTCAGCTCTCATATACCATTGTGCCTCATCTGCATACTATTTGGAGAAAGCCAGTTCCTTTATGTGAATCCCGTTCATTAGTCCGGAACTCTCTGCACCAATCCACCTGCGGTTCCTGTGCACAGTTTACACTTCATATTCCTGCAAACTATATCTTACTTCGTTGCATGTTAAACAGCCCTTCCAGTCGTGTCATGCTGTGGTGTGACTCGATACCGCAGAGCATCTTTTCGTGCAACATTTTACCTTCAAATGCCTATGTTCTGCATGCAAAATGCTTTGTTAGTGTCACAGCCGCTGGCACTGTAACATAGCATTTTCCATGCATATACACCTGCAGTTGCACACAGAATATAGGCATGCTGCATATAATTTTATTCAGCAGAAACTGGTTGTGTATCCTATTCGCTTTGTGAATAAGATACATTTGTAAGTAAAGACACTCGACACTACCTAGTCGCACACAGTTTTGCTATTTAACTATGATAAATCTAGGGGTGTGCACCGGCCACTTTTCGTGTTTTGTGTTTTGGTTTTGGATCTGGATCTTTCTTCGTGTTTTGGATCTGGATTGGTTTTGCCAAAACCACCCTTCCGTGTTTTGGGTTCTGGGTTTTGTGTTTTGGATCTGTATTTTTTTTTTAAAAAGCATAAAAACAGCTAAAATCACAGAATTTGTTGGTTTCTCTGCTCCTATGCTATTATTAACCTCAATAACCTTAATTTCCACTCATTTCCAGTCTATTCTGAACACCTCACACCTCACAATAGTGTTTTCATGTCCAAAAGGTTGCACTGAGGTAGCTGGATGACTATGCTAAGCGACACGAGTGGGCGGCACAAACACGTGACCCATCTAGGAGTGACACTGCAGTGGCAGACAGGATGGCAGTTAGAAAAACTAGGCCCCAAACTGTACATAATGCAAAGAAAAAAAAAGAAGTGCAAGATGGAATTGTCCTTGGGCCCTCCCACCCACGCTTATGTTGTATAAACAGGACATGCACACTTTAACAAATCAATAATTTCAGCGCCAGGGTCTGCCACACAACTGTGGCTGAAATGATTGGTTCGTTTGGGCCCCCACAAAACAAGCTGGCAATTAATGTGTCCCTGCACAAACTGGCTCTACGGAGGCAAGATGTCATCCTCATCCTCCTCATCCACCGATTCCTCACCCTCTTCAGTGTGTACATCCTCATCCTCACAAAGTATTAACTCGTCCCCACTTGAATCCACCACCACAGGTCCCTCTGTACCTTCTGGAGGCTGGTCTCCCTGGAAGAGCTGATAATTCATTTTGATGAACATCATCTTCTCCACATTCTGTGGAAGCAACCTCCTACGCCTTTCGCTGACAAGGTTCCCGGCTGCACTAAACACTCTTTCGGAGTACACACTGGAGGGGGGGCAACTCAGGTAAAATAGAGCCAGCTTGTACAGGGGCCTCCAAATTGCCTCTTTTTCCTGCCAGTACAGGTATGGACTGTCTGACATGCCTACTTGGATGCTGTCACCGATGTAATCCTCCACCATTCTGTCAATGGTGACAGTATCATATGCAGTGACAGTAGACATGTCAGAAATTGTTGCCAGGTCCTTCAGTCCGGACCAGATGTCCAAACTTGGTCCTGCCTGCCCTGCATCACCGCCAGCGGGTTGCTTAGGATACCTAAGTTTTTTCCTGGCAGCCCCAGTTGCGGGAGAAAATGAAGAAGGAGCCGTTGACGTGTCACGTTCCGCTTCAGCTGACAGTGTGTTCACCAGCAGGTCTTTGCACCTCTGCAGGCTTGTGTCGGCCGGAAAGAGAGACACCACATAGGCTTTAAACCTAGGATCAAGCACGGTGGCCAAAATGTAGTGGTCTGATTTCAACAGATTGACCACCCTGGAATCCTGGCAAAGCGAATGAAGGGCTTCATCCACAAGTCCCACATGCCGAGCGGAATCGCTCCGTCTTAGCTCCTCCTTCACTTTCTCCAGCTGCTTCTGCAAAAGCCTGATGAGGGGAATGACCTGACTCAAGCTGGCTGTGTCTGAACTGACTTCACGTGTGGCAAGTTCGAAGGGCTGGAGAACCTTGCACAACACGGAAATCATTCTCCACTGCGCTTGAGTCAGGTGCATACCCCCTCCTTTGCCTATGTCATAGGTGGATGTATAGGCTTGTATGGCCTTTTGCTGCTCCTCCATCCTCTGAAGCATATAGAGGGTTGAGTTCCACCGCGTCACAACCTCTTGCTTCAGGTGATGGCGGGGCAGGTTCAAGAGTGTTTGCTGGCGCTCCAGTCTTCGGCACGCAGTCGCTGAATGGCGAAAGTGGCCAGAAATTTTTCGGGCCACCCAAAGCGTCTCCTGCACGCCCCTGTCGCTTTTCAGAAAATTCTGCACCACCAAGTTTATTGTGTGAGCAAAACATGGGACGTGCTGGAATTTGCCCAGATGTAATGCCCGCACAATATTGGTGGCGTTGTCAGATATCACAAATCCCCAGGAGAGTCTAAGTGGGGTAAGCCACTGGGCGATGATTTCCCTCAGTTTCTCTAAGAGGTTGTCGGCGGTGTGCCTCTTACTGAAACCGGTGATACACAGCGTAGCCTGCCTTGTAACGAGCTGGCGTTTCTGAGATGCTGCTACTGGTGACGCTGCTGCTGTTGCTGCGTAAGGTGATACATCTACCCAGTGGGCTGTCACAGTCATATAGTCCTTAGTCTGCCCTGTTCCACTTGTCCACATGTCCGTGGTTAAGTGGACATTGTGTACAACGGCATTTTTCAGGACACTGAGGACACTTTTTCTGACGTTTCTGTACAGTCTCGGTATCGCCTGCCTAGTGAAGTGGAATCTAGACGGGATTTGGAACCGGGGACACACTACCTCCATCAATTGTCTAAATCCCACTGCACTAATGGCGGATACCGGACGCACGTCTAACACCAACATAGCAGTCAAGGCCTCAGTTATACGTTTTGCTTCAGGATGACTGCTGTCGTACTTCATCCTCCTCGCTAAGGACTGTTGGAGGGTCAATTGTTTAGTAAAAGTAGTGGTGTTCCTACTTCCTCTCTGGGATGATGAACGACTCCCAGCAGCAGCAACAGCAGCAGCGGCAGCAGTAGGCGTAGCAATGCAGGATCCTCCAGAGGAATCCCGGATAGGAGAGTCAGTCATGCCAGTGACATGGCCTGCAGGACTACTTCCGATCCTGACTAAGGAGGAAATTGACGAGGAGGGAGTTGACGGTGTGGTTTGCAGGCGCTTGGATACAACAGGACAACGGGATTTAGGTGTCCCTGGACTGCTTACGGTCTTAGCCAAAGTTTCTGAACTTGACAGTAACTTTTTATGAACGCGCTGCAGGTGCCGTATAAGGGAGGATGTTCCTAGGTGGTTGACGTCCCTACCCCTACTTATTTCACCTTTACATATGGTACATATGGCAAGACAGTTGTTGTCCGGATTTGGATAGAAATATTGCCAGACCAAAGAGGTGGAATGTTTGGTCTTCTGCCCAGGCATGACCGTGATGGGCTTTTTCATCCCACGGACAACAACTGTCTCCCCCGGAGCCTGATTTAAACAAACCACATCACCATCAGAATCCTCCTCGCCAACTTCCTCCTCAGCGCCAGCTACACCAGTATCCTCATCCTGTTGTACTTCAACAGTGACATCTTCAATTTGCATATCAGCAAGTGGACTGTGGGTGCTCCTTTCAGCACTTGCAGGGGGCGTGCAAATGGTGGAAAGAGCCACCTCTTCCCGTCCAGTGCTGGGAAGGTCAGGCATCGCAACCACCACCACACTTGGACTCTCCTTGGGGATTTGTGATATCTTCTTAGAAAGCACAGTTCTTCGCTGTGCTTTTGCCAGCTTAACTCTTTTGATTTTTTTAGTGGGAGGAGGGCTTCCATCGTCATGTGAAGCTGAACCACTAGTCATGAACATACTAGGGATCGACCTTAGCCGTTCCTTGCCACTCCGTGTCGTAAATGGCATATTGGCAAGTTTACGTTTCTCTTCAGCTGATTTAAATGTCTTTTTCAAGGTCATTTTCCTGAACTTTGCCATTTGGGATTGTATGTGCCCTCTACTATGACATTGGGCATCGGCCTTGGCAGACGACGTTGATGGCATGTTATCGTCTATGTCATGACTAGTGGCAGCAGCTTCAGCACTAGGAGGAAGTGGTTCTTGATCTTTCTCTATTTTATTTTTATCGGAGAAAGTTTAGTCCTCCATTTATGTTATATCGATTTGATATATACGTGCGGCTAAACACAGAAAATAATTTTTTTTTTGGTTTGGACTGGAGTGTACTTTGTGGGTTACAGCACCCTTTAACGGTCAAGCCAGCCGGCCCTTTACTTATGACACAGGCGCACTCTTGGCACTACTTTGTTGATGCACGTGCGGCTACTGCGCACACAATTCACAAACACAGAAAATAATTTTTTTTTGGTTTGGACTGGAGTGTACTTTCGGGGGTTACAGCACCCTTTAACGGTCAAGCCAGCCGGCCCTTTACTTATGACACAGGCGCACGCTTGGCACTACTTTGTTGATGCACGTGCGGCTACTGCGCACACAATTCACAAACACAGAAAATAATTTTTTTTTGGTTTGGACTGGAGTGTACTTTGGGGGTTACAGCACCCTTTAACGGTCAAGCCAGCCGGCCCTTTACTTATGACACAGGCGCACGCTTGGCACTACTTTGTTGATGCACGTGCGGCTACTGCGCACACAATTCACAAACACAGAAAATAATTTTTTTTTTGGTTTGGACTGGAGTGTACTTTCGGGGGTTACAGCACCCTTAACGGTCAAGCCAGCCGGCCCTTTACTTATGACACAGGCGCACGCTTGGCACTACTTTGTTGATGCACGTGCGGCTACTGCGCACACAATTCACAAACACAGAAAATAATTTTTTTTTGGTTTGGACTGGAGTGTACTTTCGGGGGTTACAGCACCCGTTAACGGTCAAGCCAGCCGGCCCTTTACTTATGACACAGGCGCACGCTTGGCACTACTTTGTTGATGCACGTGCGGCTACTGCGCACACAATTCACAAACACAGAAAATAATTTTTTTTTGGTTTGGACTGGAGTGTACTTTCGGGGGTTACAGCACCCTTTAACGGTCAAGCCAGCCGGCCCTTTACTTATGACACAGGCGCACGCTTGGCACTACTTTGATGATGCACGTGCTGCTACTGCGCACACAATTCACAAACACAGAAAATAATTTTTTTTTGGTTTGGACTGGAGTGTACTTTCGGGGGTTACAGCACCCTTTAACGGTCAAGCCAGCCGGCCCTTTACTTATGACACAGGCGCACGCTTGGCACTACTTTGTTGATGCACGTGCGGCTACTGCGCACACAATTCACAAACACAGAAAATAATTTTTTTTTTGGTTTGGACTGGAGTGTACTTTGGGGGTTACAGCACCCTTTAACGGTCAAGCCAGCCGGCCCTTTACTTATGACACAGGCGCACGCTTGGCACTACTTTGTTGATGCACGTGCGGCTACTGCGCACACAATTCACAAACACAGAAAATAATTTTTTTTTTGGTTTGGACTGGAGTGTACTTTCGGGGGTTACAGCACCCTTAACGGTCAAGCCAGCCGGCCCTTTACTTATGACACAGGCGCACGCTTGGCACTACTTTGTTGATGCACGTGCGGCTACTGCGCACACAATTCACAAACACAGAAAATAATTTTTTTTTTGGTTTGGACTGGAGTGTACTTTCGGGGGTTACAGCACCCTTAACGGTCAAGCCAGCCGGCCCTTTACTTATGACACAGGCGCACGCTTGGCACTACTTTGTTGATGCACGTGCGGCTACTGCGCACACAATTCACAAACACAGAAAATAATTTTTTTTTGGTTTGGACTGGAGTGTACTTTCGGGGGTTACAGCACCCTTTAACGGTCAAGCCAGCCGGCCCTTTACTTATGACACAGGCGCACGCTTGGCACTACTTTGTTGATGCACGTGCGGCTACTGCGCACACAATTCACAAACACAGAAAATAATTTTTTTTTGGTTTGGACTGGAGTGTACTTTCGGGGGTTACAGCACCCTTTAACGGTCAAGCCAGCCGGCCCTTTACTTATGACACAGGCGCACGCTTGGCACTACTTTGTTGATGCACGTGCGGCTACTGCGCACACAATTCACAAACACAGAAAATAATTTTTTTTTGGTTTGGACTGGAGTGTACTTTCGGGGGTTACAGCACCCTTTAACGGTCAAGCCAGCCGGCCCTTTACTTATGACACAGGCGCACGCTTGGCACTACTTTGTTGATGCACGTGCGGCTACTGCGCACACAATTCACAAACACAGAAAATAATTTTTTTTTTGGTTTGGACTGGAGTGTACTTTGGGGGTTACAGCACCCTTTCACGGTCAAGCCAGCCGGCCCTTTACTTATGACACAGGCGCACGCTTGGCACTACTTTGTTGATGCACGTGCGGCTACTGCGCACACAATTCACAAACACAGAAAATAATTTTTTTTTTGGTTTGGACTGGAGTGTACTTTCGGGGGTTACAGCACCCTTAACGGTCAAGCCAGCCGGCCCTTTACTTATGACACAGGCGCACGCTTGGCACTACTTTGTTGATGCACGTGCGGCTACTGCGCACGCAATTCACAAACACAGAAAATAATTTTTTTCTGGTTTGGACTGGAGTGTACTTTCGTGGGTTACAGCACCCTTTAACGGTCAAGCCAGCCGGCCCTTTACTTATGACACAGGCGCACGCTTGGCACTACTTTTGTTGATGCACGTGCGGCTACTGCGCACACAATTCACAAACACAGAAAATAATTTTTTTTTGGTTTGGACTGGAGTGTACTTTCGGGGGTTACAGCACCCTTTAACGGTCAAGCCAGCCGGCCCTTTACTTATGACACAGGCGCACGCTTGGCACTACTTTGTTGATGCACGTGCGGCTACTGCGCACACAATTCACAAACACAGAAAATAATTTTTTTTTTGGTTTGGACTGGAGTGTACTTTCGGGGGTTACAGCACCCTTTAACGGTCAAGCCAGCCGGCCCTTTACTTATGACACAGGCGCACGCTTGGCACTACTTTGTTGATGCACGTGCGGCTACTGCGCACACAATTCACAAACACAGAAAATAATTTTTTTTTTGGTTTGGACTGGAGTGTACTTTCGGGGGTTACAGCACCCTTAACGGTCAAGCCAGCCGGCCCTTTACTTATGACACAGGCGCACGCTTGGCACTACTTTGTTGATGCACGTGCGGCTACTGCGCACACAATTCACAAACACAGAAAATAATTTTTTTTTTGGTTTGGACTGGAGTGTACTTTCGGGGGTTACAGCACCCTTTAACGGTCAAAGCCAGCCGGCCCTTTACTTATGACACAGGCGCACGCTTGGCACTACTTTGTTGATGCACGTGCGCCTACTGCGCACACAATTCACAAACACAGAAAATAATTTTTTTTTGGTTTGGACTGGAGTGTACTTTCGGGGGTTACAGCACCCTTTAACGGTCAAGCCAGCCGGCCCTTTACTTATGACACAGGCGCACGCTTGGCACTACTTTGTTGATGCACGTGCGGCTACTGCGCACACAATTCACAAACACAGAAAATAATTTTTTTTTGGTTTGGACTGGAGTGTACTTTCGGGGGTTACAGCACCCTTTAACGGTCAAGCCAGCCGGCCCTTTACTTATGACACAGGCGCACGCTTGGCACTACTTTGTTGATGCACGTGCGGCTACTGCGCACACAATTCACAAACACAGAAAATAATTTTTTTTTTGGTTTGGACTGGAGTGTACTTTCGGGGGTTACAGCACCCTTTAACGGTCAAGCCAGCCGGCCCTTTACTTATGACACAGGCGCACGCTTGGCACTACTTTGTTGATGCACGTGCGGCTACTGCGCACACAATTCACAAACACAGAAAATAATTTTTTTTTTGGTTTGGACTGGAGTGTACTTTCGGGGGTTACAGCACCCTTAACGGTCAAGCCAGCCGGCCCTTTACTTATGATACAGGCGCACGCTTGGCACTACTTTGTTGATGCACGTGCGGCTACTGCGCACACAATTCACAAACACAGAAAATAATTTTTTTTTGGTGACTGGAGTGTACTTTCGGGGGTTACAGCACCCTTTAACGGTCAAGCCAGCCGGCCCTTTACTTATGACACAGGCGCACGCTTGGCACTACTTTGTTGATGCACGTGCGGCTACTGCGCACACAATTCACAAATACAGAAAATAATTTTTTTTTTGGTTTGGACTGGAGTGTACTTTGGGGGTTACAGCACCCTTTAACGGTCAAGCCAGCGGGCCCTTTACTTATGACACAGGCGCACGCTTGGCACTACTTTGTTGATGCACGTGCGGCTACTGCGCACACAATTCACAAACACAGAAAATAATTTTTTTTTTGGTTTGGACTGGAGTGTACTTTGGGGGTTACAGCACCCTTTAACGGTCAAGCCAGCCGGCCCTTTACTTATGACACAGGCGCACGCTTGGCACTACTTTGTTGATGCACGTGCGGCTACTGCGCACACAATTCACAAACACAGAAAATAATTTTTTTTTTGGTTTGGACTGGAGTGTACTTTCGGGGGTTACAGCACCCTTAACGGTCAAGCCAGCCGGCCCTTTACTTATGACACAGGCGCACGCTTGGCACTACTTTGTTGATGCACGTGCGGCTACTGCGCACACAATTCACAAACACAGAAAATAATTTTTTTCTGGTTTGGACTGGAGTGTACTTTCAGGGGTTACAGCACCCTTTAACGGTCAAGCCAGCCGGCCCTTTACTTATGACACAGGCGCACGCTTGGCACTACTTTTGTTGATGCACGTGCGGCTACTGCGCACACAATTCACAAACACAGAAAATAATTTTTTTTTGGTTTGGACTGGAGTGTACTTTCGGGGGTTACAGCACCCTTTAACGGTCAAGCCAGCCGGCCCTTTACTTATGACACAGGCGCACGCTTGGCACTACTTTGTTGATGCACGTGCGGCTACTGCGCACACAATTCACAAACACAGAAAATAATTTTTTTTTTGGTTTGGACTGGAGTGTACTTTGGGGGTTACAGCACCCTTTAACGGTCAAGCCAGCCGGCCCTTTACTTATGACACAGGCGCACGCTTGGCACTACTTTGTTGATGCACGTGCGGCTACTGCGCACACAATTCACAAACACAGAAAATAATTTTTTTTTTGGTTTGGACTGGAGTGTACTTTCGGGGGTTACAGCACCCTTAACGGTCAAGCCAGCCGGCCCTTTACTTATGACACAGGCGCACGCTTGGCACTACTTTGTTGATGCACGTGCGGCTACTGCGCACACAATTCACAAACACAGAAAATAATTTTTTTTTGGTTTGGACTGGAGTGTACTTTCGGGGGTTACAGCGCCCTTTAACGGTCAAAGCCAGCCGGCCCTTTACTTATGACACAGGCGCACGCTTGGCACTACTTTGTTGATGCACGTGCGCCTACTGCGCACACAATTCACAAACACAGAAAATAATTTTTTTTTGGTTTGGACTGGAGTGTACTTTCGGGGGTTACAGCACCCTTTAACGGTCAAGCCAGCCGGCCCTTTACTTATGACACAGGCGCACGCTTGGCACTACTTTGTTGATGCACGTGCGGCTACTGCGCACACAATTCACAAACACAGAAAATAATTTTTTTTTGGTTTGGACTGGAGTGTACTTTCGGGGGTTACAGCACCCTTTAACGGTCAAGCCAGCCGGCCCTTTACTTATGACACAGGCGCACGCTTGGCACTACTTTGTTGATGCACGTGCGGCTACTGCGCACACAATTCACAAACACAGAAAATAATTTTTTTTTTGGTTTGGACTGGAGTGTACTTTGGGGGTTACAGCACCCTTTAACGGTCAAGCCAGCCGGCCCTTTACTTATGACACAGGCGCACGCTTGGCACTACTTTGTTGATGCACGTGCGGCTACTGCGCACACAATTCACAAACACAGAAAATAATTTTTTTTTTGGTTTGGACTGGAGTGTACTTTCGGGGGTTACAGCACCCTTAACGGTCAAGCCAGCCGGCCCTTTACTTATGATACAGGCGCACGCTTGGCACTACTTTGTTGATGCACGTGCGGCTACTGCGCACACAATTCACAAACACAGAAAATAATTTTTTTTTGGTTTGGACTGGAGTGTACTTTCGGGGGTTACAGCACCCTTTAACGGTCAAGCCAGCCGGCCCTTTACTTATGACACAGGCGCACGCTTGGCACTACTTTGTTGATGCACGTGCGGCTACTGCGCACACAATTCACAAATACAGAAAATAATTTTTTTTTTGGTTTGGACTGGAGTGTACTTTGGGGGTTACAGCACCCTTTAACGGTCAAGCCAGCCGGCCCTTTACTTATGACACAGGCGCACGCTTGGCACTACTTTGTTGATGCACGTGCGGCTACTGCGCACACAATTCACAAACACAGAAAATAATTTTTTTTTTGGTTTGGACTGGAGTGTACTTTCGGGGGTTACAGCACCCTTAACGGTCAAGCCAGCCGGCCCTTTACTTATGACACAGGCGCACGCTTGGCACTACTTTGTTGATGCACGTGCGGCTACTGCGCACACAATTCACAAACACAGAAAATTATTTTTTTTTTGGTTTGGACTGGAGTGTACTTTCGGGGGTTACAGCACCCTTAACGGTCAAGCCAGCCGGCCCTTTACTTATGACACAGGCGCACGCTTGGCACTACTTTGTTGATGCACGTGCGGCTACTGCGCACACAATTCACAAACACAGAAAATAATTTTTTTTTGGTTTGGACTGGAGTGTACTTTCGGGGGTTACAGCACCCTTTAACGGTCAAGCCAGCCGGCCCTTTACTTATGACACAGGCGCACGCTTGGCACTACTTTGTTGATGCACGTGCGGCTACTGCGCACACAATTCACAAACACAGAAAATAATTTTTTTTTTGGTTTGGACTGGAGTGTACTTTGGGGGTTACAGCACCCTTTAACGGTCAAGCCAGCCGGCCCTTTACTTATGACACAGGCGCACGCTTGGCACTACTTTGTTGATGCACGTGCGGCTACTGCGCACACAATTCACAAACACAGAAAATAATTTTTTTTTTGGTTTGGACTGGAGTGTACTTTCGGGGGTTACAGCACCCTTAACGGTCAAGCCAGCCGGCCCTTTACTTATGACACAGGCGCACGCTTGGCACTACTTTGTTGATGCACGTGCGGCTACTGCGCACACAATTCACAAACACAGAAAATAATTTTTTTTTGGTTTGGACTGGAGTGTACTTTCGGGGGTTACAGCACCCTTTAACGGTCAAGCCAGCCGGCCCTTTACTTATGACACAGGCGCACGCTTGGCACTACTTTGTTGATGCACGTGCGCCTACTGCGCACACAATTCACAAACACAGAAAATAATTTTTTTTTGGTTTGGACTGGAGTGTACTTTCGGGGGTTACAGCACCCTTTAACGGTCAAGCCAGCCGGCCCTTTACTTATGACACAGGCGCACGCTTGGCACTACTTTGTTGATGCACGTGCGGCTACTGCGCACACAATTCACAAACACAGAAAATAATTTTTTTTTGGTTTGGACTGGAGTGTACTTTCGGGGGTTACAGCACCCTTTAACGGTCAAGCCAGCCGGCCCTTTACTTATGACACAGGCGCACGCTTGGCACTACTTTGTTGATGCACGTGCGGCTACTGCGCACACAATTCACAAACACAGAAAATAATTTTTTTTTTGGTTTGGACTGGAGTGTACTTTGGGGGTTACAGCACCCTTTAACGGTCAAGCCAGCCGGCCCTTTACTTATGACACAGGCGCACGCTTGGCACTACTTTGTTGATGCACGTGCGGCTACTGCGCACACAATTCACAAACACAGAAAATATTTTTTTTTTTGGTTTGGACTGGAGTGTACTTTCGGGGGTTACAGCACCCTTAACGGTCAAGCCAGCCGGCCCTTTACTTATGACACAGGCGCACGCTTGGCACTACTTTGTTGATGCACGTGCGGCTACTGCGCACACAATTCACAAACACAGAAAATAATTTTTTTTTGGTTTGGACTGGAGTGTACTTTCGGGGGTTACAGCACCCTTTAACGGTCAAGCCAGCCGGCCCTTTACTTATGACACAGGCGCACGCTTGGCACTACTTTGTTGATGCACGTGCGGCTACTGCGCACACAATTCACAAACACAGAAAATAATTTTTTTTTGGTTTGGACTGGAGTGTACTTTCGGGGGTTACAGCACCCTTTAACGGTCAAGCCAGCCGGCCCTTTACTTATGACACAGGCGCACGCTTGGCACTACTTTGTTGATGCACGTGCGGCTACTGCGCACACAATTCACAAACACAGAAAATAATTTTTTTTTTGGTTTGGACTGGAGTGTACTTTGGGGGTTACAGCACCCTTTAACGGTCAAGCCAGCCGGCCCTTTACTTATGACACAGGCGCACGCTTGGCACTACTTTGTTGATGCACGTGCGGCTACTGCGCACACAATTCACAAACACAGAAAATAATTTTTTTTTTGGTTTGGACTGGAGTGTACTTTCGGGGGTTACAGCACCCTTAACGGTCAAGCCAGCCGGCCCTTTACTTATGACACAGGTGCACGCTTGGCACTACTTTGTTGATGCACGTGCGGCTACTGCGCACACAATTCACAAACACAGAAAATATTTTTTTTTTTGGTTTGGACTGGAGTGTACTTTCGGGGGTTACAGCACCCTTAACGGTCAAGCCAGCCGGCCCTTTACTTATGACACAGGCGCACGCTTGGCACTACTTTGTTGATGCACGTGCGGCTACTGCGCACACAATTCACAAACACAGAAAATAATTTTTTTTTTGGTTTGGACTGGAGTGTACTTTCGGGGGTTACAGCACCCTTAACGGTCAAGCCAGCCGGCCCTTTACTTATGACACAGGCGCACGCTTGGCACTACTTTGTTGATGCACGTGCGGCTACTGCGCACACAATTCACAAACACAGAAAATAATTTTTTTTTGGTTTGGACTGGAGTGTACTTTCGGGGGTTACAGCACCCTTTAACGGTCAAGCCAGCCGGCCCTTTACTTATGACACAGGCGCACGCTTGGCACTACTTTGTTGATGCACGTGCGGCTACTGCGCACACAATTCACAAACACAGAAAATATATTATTTTTTTAGCACTTGGGGGGAGCACCCCTGATGGACAGAGCACCCCCTGGACAACACTACAGCACTCCTTTAGGACTGGGACACTGCACAGGACTTTGGAGTGGACACAGCCCCTATGGAGAACTGACTGCACAACACAGTCCAGCCAGCCCCTATGGACTTTGAAGTAGTGGACACAGCCCCTATTAACAACAGCAGCACAGCACAACACAGCCAGCCCCTATGGACTTTGAAGTAGTGGACAACAGCAGCACTACACTACACTACACTACACAGCCCTAACTCCCACCCTCCCTCTTCACTGTCCACAGCCGAGTGAGAAAATGGCGCCGACGCGGGTACCTTATATAGGATCCAAAACCCGCGAGACTCGGATGGCGGGATGATGACGTTTTGCCTCGATTTCAGATCCGAGTCAGGCGGGAAAAGTCGAGCCTGACTCGGATCGGACTCGGATCGGGGGGGCTCGGGGGGGTTCGGATTTCAGAAATCCGAACCCGCTCACCCCTAGATAAATCTGTTGCAAGGCATGCTGGGATTTGTAGTTCAACAGCTGGAGGGCCGCTTATTCCCCACCCCTGTTCTAGAAGGTGCTATCGATGTAACCATTCTCATCCACCTTGCGATGCGAGCGCATTGTGGCATGGATGGCACGACTAGTGTGCCTGCATCTATGGAGTACACATGCGTACGCACGCGCCCGCTATAGACTGCAATGGGCGAACTCCGGACGCGGCTCGGCGAGTGCTGTGCCGCGATGTGTATCCTCGTGCGCACGCATTGCGGCAACGATGTAGCCAGCTACATCTGTGGATTACAGGTTCTCAAACTGAGGGCCTGATTCAGAGCCACTCGCTCTGAATCAGGGCCGGGCTTTTTTTTTTTTTGGAGTGGCCTCTTGGCCGCTCGCATAGCTGTGGGTGACCACCCACAGCTATAGCGAGCGGCCTTGATGATGGTTGCGATGGTCAAGACTATCGAGCCATCGGGTTTGCGACGAGACCCTTGTGGTAGGGTCTCGTTCATCGCAAGCCCCAGAGAGCTTTTGGCTCTAACAGAGCCGGAAGCTCTCCACTGACATCACTCGTGATGTCAGTGGGGCCGCCCCCAAACGGCAAGTGTTCCCTCGGGAACGCCTCCATTTGGGCAGCGAACCCCACGGCCCGCCCACCAAAGGGGGCGAGCTGTCACTCAACATCGAAAGCTCGCTCCCTTTGGTGCGAGACCCGGAGTGACGGATTGCCCGTCGCTAGCTGGGTCTCGCGCATGCGCACGACTGAGCCGGCTCCATCGTGCGCATGCGCTGTGGGCCACCATGAACCCGGTTGCGAGCTCTCAGCGCTTGCGACTGGGTCTGAATCAGGCCCTCAGTACTCTTCACAGATTCACAAGTGAAATAATTATCTCCACCTCTTGATCTTTTAAAATGTGTCGGTAATGCTGGGCATACACTATACAATTATCTGTGAGATATCTGTCCAATCTGGCTGGTTGAAATGGAAATCTGGTAATGTATGGGAGCAAATGACAATTGACCATTTGCTCACAAACACTCGAAAACAGGCAAAAATGGTTGTTCAGACAAATTGGTTAAAACACACAAATTTAACCAATTTGAACAATTGTTTTTGTCCATTTTCCAGTGTTTAAAACCATATGATCGCCTGTCATTTGCTCCCACATATTACCAGATTTTCATTCCAACCAGACAGATATCTGACAGATAATTGTATAGTGTATGCCCAGCATGAGTAATAAATACACCTGTGCACCTGCTAGGCGACCTGGAAAACATGACCTATGTGAGTTCCTGAGAACCAAGTTTAAGAACCACTGAGGTAGATAAATGATGAGTACAATCTGATTGGTTGCTATGGGCATCAACTCCACTTCTAAAAACCCTCACTTTAGTAAATATACCACCAGTTCTCACCACTGTCTGCAGAGGGCACATACTATAGTTTAGTGGTTCTGAAACTTGGTCACCCAGCAGGTGCACAGGGGTATTCATTACTCACTGACACATTTTAAAAGATTCACAGGCAGAGCTAATTATTTCATTCTGTGAGACCTTGAAAACATGCACTGTTTGGGTTCCTGAGGACAGAGTTTGAGAACCTGTGCTATAGAGTCTGTTAGCCGGTCCCAGCCTGGCATCCATTGTGTCTACCGGTCCAGTATGCGTTAGTCGGTCCCAGCCTGGCATCCTTTGAACCTACTGGTCCCAGTCTGGTCCAGTGTGTGTTAGCCGGTTCCAGCCAGGCATTCAGTATACCAGTTCCAATCCATTCATCTCCCAGTTCTAGCCCGGTCTCAGGGCCTGATTCTGAGCCTGACGCTATTTGCGCTCGCTCGTTCTGAAAAAGGGGCCGGGTCTGTTGACGCCTCTATGTCTGAGCGAGCGAACAAAACATGCGCTCGCTGTTTTGTAAAGACGCCCCCTGGCCGCTCGCATCCTACGTCATCTCCGCTATTTATTAGATTAATCGAGTACATCGAAAGATGTCTGACCTGCTCGCAGTGCTTGTGGTTGGATTTTCCTACCGCAATCATGCGAACAGTTCAGGCTAAGAGACAACCAAGTGACGTGGCCGATGACGCTGCTTTATTAATTATGCACACCCTTAAAACGCCTGTTTTGACTGTTTGGCACGCCTGCGTTCGGATCTCCCCTCCCCGTTTTCAAGCACCTTCCCCTGTTACCACCCACAAACACCTCATCCTGTCACTCAAATTAGCAGGCACTCACTATTTTGCGAACACACGATTTCCGACCGCACTGACTAGTTGGCGCATGCGCATTACAACCCATACGCAGATGTGCGAACATCACTCGGAGCGAACGAGCGGCCGCTTACGAGCGGCTCTGAATCAGGCCCTTAGTCCCAATCCAGTTATCTTCCGGTTCCAGCCCGGTCATGCTAATAAAGAACTCCAATACTCTTTACAGTTAAGCACCACTTACACCAGGGGTTCCCAACCACGGTCCTCAAGGCACATTAACAGTCCATGTTTTAAGGATAACCATACTTGAACACAGCTGACTTAATTACTACCTCAGTTATTTTGACTTAACTATCCATACTTAACCATGGATATCACTAAAACCAGGACTGTTAGTGTGCCTTGAGGACCGAAGTTGGGAATCACTGACTTACACAGTCATCACTCTTATCAGTCTCATCCATACAGCCCAGTGGTCCCTGTTCCTGTGCCCACAAACAAAACAGATTTGCAGAAATAGTAGAAACTTCACAGCAGAAAAGAAACACCTGGCCCACCCAGTCTGTCCTCCAGTCAGACAGATAGAAAGATAGGCAGAGATAGAGACAGATGTAGACAGAGAGAGAGAAGGGCAGATAGCGATAAAACTGATAAATAGATATAGAAACTTAAGATAGACAGATACTAGATGAGACATATTGATAAATAAACTGATAGTTGATTGACATATAACTAGATGCTAAATCGATAGATAGAAGGTAAAGCCAGAGACCTGGCCCATGTGGTCAAGATGGCCGCCATGGCACTGAGGGGGTTAATTCATTTTGCTGCAGCACCACTTTCAGATGAACCACTGATGCTAGGTGCCATGCACTACAAATGTATATGTAACAATGTGCTCCTACACACTATGGACCTCATTCAGACCCGCTCACAAGCAGGTCGATGGTGGGGCACTGCGCGCACGCAAGCCCCGGAGCGAGAGAGAAATGTTGATCGACAGCTCGCCCCGTTTTGTAGGCGTGGTGGGGGTATGGCCAGACAAACGGAGGCGTTCCTGAAGGAACTCCTGCCGTTAGTAGGCGGACCTACTGACATCACCAGTGATGTCAGTAGGGTGCTTCCTGCTCTGTTAGAGCAGGAAGCTGCCTGGGGCTTGCGGTAGACGAGACCCTACCCCAGTGTTGGCTAACCTTGACACTCCAGCTGTTGCGTAACTACATAACCCAGCATGCACTGCTACAGTTTTGCTATTAGGGCATGCTAAAACTGTGGCAGGGCATGCTGGGATATATAGTTCCAAAACAGCTGGAGTGTCAAGGTTAGCCAACACTGCCCTACCCCAAGGGTCTCGTCGCAAGCCCCAATGGTCTCGAACATCGCGACCATCACCTAGTCACTCAAAAGAAAAGCGGCCGCCCTCATTCAAAGCGAGCGCTCGCATTTTGTGAGCGGCTCTGAATGAGGTTCTATATCCAATATGCTGTGCACAGCTGTAGAACCATGGGAACATATGTTTAAATGCATGGACTAAGTACTTATTCATGTATTAACAGCACTTCTTAAAAGCACTTATGGGAATGTACCTTGTCCCAGAAACCTTAGACTCCCAGAAACAGATCTCCCATAAAAATCATAAATATCAGTTCACATTTATTACTGAAAAAAGTGATAATTTTTTGTAGGGATTTGTTTTCTATAGAGATGAGTTGCGGTGAAGTCAATTTATAAAGCAGAACAGGCTGTTTTTCCGAACTGCGATGTTCTAGCAATACATGTTCGAGTTTCGCGTCGCCATTTCATTGAATATTCATTCTGCAATATCTTGGCAGATTCAGATTTCACTGATATTATAGTCTATACATAGAGCTGGGATGGGGACTGTCACTTCATTCCACTGTGGTTGAGTTTGAACTGGGAAATCTTTAGGATGCATTCTGCTGGGGAAACATGAAAATGTCTGCAGGCAAATGCAGAATGAGAAGAATGTTTTGTGGAACAGAACAGAGGTTCCCAAACACGGTCCTCAAGGCTCCCCAAGAGTTCAGGTTTTAGAGATAACCATGGCTGAGCACAGGTGGTGAAATCAAATTGACTGAGGTACTAATTAAGTCACCTGTACTCATCTATGGATATCTCTAAAACCTGAACTGTTGAGGAGCCTTGAGGACCGTGTTTGGGAACCTCTGGATTAGACCATTTTGTTCTTCTCCTATTTCTTCTCTCTCCAGCATAGGCTTTATTAAAAGGGTAATACATTTTGCAAATATTTTCATCTATTATTATTATTACCAATCTTTTATAACAACGCGCAATAAGGAAATTGAAGAATACCTGCTGATCTATCATTCATAGATGCTCAATTCAATAATTTAGAAACAGGACATATAGTTTAGATATGTATGCAGATGCTACTATATATTATAAGCTGAAATCATACACTAACATCCTTTAAATGGATCATTTCCGGAGCAGCTATTAAAAAAATACACAGGAACGGCGAGCATCATTCCAGATACCCAGAGCACATATTGATTTTATGACTCAAGTTATTAATAATTTCTCTTCTATTCCTTCAAGCATCATATCATTTAACAGAGAGCGCAACTTCCAAGGTTCATCGTCCAGTTCCATAATTCATGAGCAAGAACGTCAGAGATGTGTCTCTCTGAGTCAATTCCGCTACTACATTGATATCTGTAACTTGCTGTAATTGCTATAAAGCTGAAACACGTCGGCCATGTGTGCGTACTCGGGTGTAGCAAACTTCTAACACCTAATAAGTGTACAGTTATAATGTTTCTCCGTTTTGTGTGCTATAAGCAAGAAAGAAGTATTTGATTTTGACCAAGCCTAGAGCTGGAAGATTTTTGCGTCTTGTGTCAGTTTAAATGCAAATAACTTCTTATTATACCCATATTAGCTTTATTCTGGGACAGATTACCTAGGGCAAAGGAGGAAAAATAGGAAAAAATATTTTTACATTATTAATCTAAGTTGGATGCGTCAATATCCCGACCGCAGGGATTCCGGTGCTCAGGATGCTGGAATCCCGACACCCGTCAGAATCCCGGCGCCGGCATCACGACGGTAAGTAGCGGGGTTAGGGGGAGAGTTAGCATTAGGCTCAGGCACTAGGGGGAGGGTTAGGTTTAGGGTGCGGTGAGAGGGAGATTAGGTTTAGGCACTAGGGAGAAAGGTTAAGTTTTAGGCACTGGGGAGGGAGGGTTAGTATTAGGGTAGGGAGAGGGGAAGAGTTAGTCGGTACCCTAACCCTGTTGGGATGCCAACGTCGGGATTCTGACTGCTGGGATGCAGAGCACCAGCATCCCGTATCCATCCCTTCTAAGTAATTACACTTATGCATGACACCGAATGCAAAATGCATCAGATATAGGTTAACACAGATCAGGTGTTTTGGTAATTAGAGTCAAATGGGTTCCTGGGACCCATTTTAAAATTGTATTTTTGTGTCATTTATTGTATTTTTAGAGGAATACAGTGCTTAGATTGTAGTTTACCAATTGCTGTGCAAAAATGTTGCTATGGGGTCCCCACGTCCCTGTCACTAGGCACACCTGTGAATGTCTGTATGGAAGTGCAGGATGCACAAGCATTATGTGTAAGTGCTCAAAGCAAAAGTGGCATAGCTCTATTTGTACACCACTGAATAATGTAGTAAAACCATCTTGTAATTCAGTATTTTGTTGTGCACAAATAGAGTAATGCAACCAGATACCCAAGAGAATAATGTCAAATGTGTTGGATGAGAATGCTCCTGCACTGCCTCCATCCATAGTGCCAAAACAGGTAACTGAGCCAGCAGTCCCCAGGATCTGCTGGAGCTCAGCAGGAAGCCTGACCTCCAACATGCACACCTTATTCACGCATCTTTCCTCTCTATGTTCTCTGTTAATGGATGCACCTCTGAAACTCTCGTAGGACAGCAGCCCTGCAGTGCCTACTAAGAGCCCATAAGTACACTGTATCACCACCACTATATTATAGGGGCATTGCGCTACTGTACACCAGGGTGCATATCACCCAGACGCCCGGCGTACTGCAATGCTCATCAATACCCTAACACTCCGGGATGCAAAAGTACTATTGTTTACACATTTGTTATATCCATGTGTCATAAGCTACCTATTGTTCTACCTGGGTCAATAACCCTAAGGCCTGGTTAAGCTATTTCACGTGTGAACTACCCGACACCAGCACCAAACCACTGCGCAACACATATAACACCTTATGCACTCTATCCAAGTGTATTGTCTACTACTCAGGGAATGAGAGCGAATTACACCAATTCCATCCAGTGTTATCCCACAGCAGAATTCCACTATTGCTACTTTGGTAATAGGTTATGGGCCCATCACCATCTTTCCCCCAGACAGCACAAGTGAGATCTGAATCTAGGCAGATACCCTTGGTGTGGTATAAGCTGATACCAAGTTCAGCAAACTGTAGAAACATGGAGTAAGAGGATCTAAGTGAGCACAGACAGATTAAGGCCCTCATTCAGAGCCGTACGCTCTGAGCAGAGCGCACGCTCTGCATGAGGGCCGGGCTCCATTTTCATGGAGCGTCCTCCTGGACGCTCGTATAGCTGTGGGTCACCACCCACAGGTTATACGAGCGTGCATTTTGATGGCCGCGATGGTCGTGACCATCGCGACCATCGAAATTGCGAGCCGGAGCCTGCGGTTGAGGTTTTCAACCGCAAGCTCCGGAGTGATTTTGGCTCTATCAGAGCCAAAATCACTCCCACTGACATCACTAGTGATGTCAGTGGGCCGGCGTCTGACGGGAGGCGTTCCCGTGGGAACGCCCCCATCAGGGAGGCACGCCCCCCGGCACGCCCACCAAAGGGGGGCGTGCTGTCAATCAACATTGACAGCACGCCCCCTTTGATCGGACACAACGAGCGAAGGAAAGTCCTTCGCTCGTCGTGTCTGGCGCATGCGCACGACGGAGCTCCCTCCGTCGTGCGCATGCTCAGTGCAGACCATCGACCCACTTGCGAGCGGACAGCTGCTCGCGAGTGGGTCTGAATCAGGCCCTAAATCCTGTATCAGAGTCATGTATGGTGCAGGGATCAGCATGAGTTTTGAGAAGATGGCAGGTGCAGAAAACAATGCTACATGGAAATTTGCCATGGAACTGCAGTCAAAACGTGGAAAGTTACTAGCAACCCTGGTCATAATCCAAGCTAGGAAGAAGTAGATAGAGCTATGGGTATGATTGATCTAGCTGTGGAATCGCATATATTTTCCATCATTCACGGTATAGCCAGTTTTGAGCAGCTGGCGTGTGCAGAAATCAATGGTACGTGGAAATTTGCCAGGAAGATGCAGTTAAAACGAGGGAAGTTATGGAAAGTTACTAGCAACCCTGGTGATAATCCAAGATCATAAGAAGTAGAGCTATGGTTATGATTAGTCTATCTGTAGAATCACACGTACATTCCACCATGATATGTGGGTGACTCTGCAGATGGCTTATGAAGGTCTAATCAGAACAATTAAGTTGAGGTGCACATTGTATGCAACAAAGCTTAGTGCATGTAAAGAATGAACAAATACATATACAGAATGTTAGCCATCGCTCAGCAATTGACTTCAGTGGGCTTCGTAATAGATGAGGAGGTTGCAATGGCGATGCAGCAAAATCTTAAGCAAGAGTACGACTTTCTGGTAGTAGCATTACAGTAAAGTACTACATAACTAACCACAGAGACTGTACGTGCTAAATTATTGCAGTTTCAAGAACGCATACCTACAGGAATAAATACTGAAAAGTCTGTTCTACTGTCTAAAAAATGCGCAGAAATCCTAAGGCATCAGAATGCAGATCAAATGTGTGAAGTGGCACCTCATCACCTAGATGTGATAGCAGGAATGAGTCAGCCTTAAATGTAGCAGACAGCCGCTGTAAGGACTGCTGCTACTTGGACTCAGGCACCACAAGGTACTTCAGCTATAATTAAAATTATGGTTCAAATCATTAATGTCATGTGAATCGGCGAAAGTCAGTACATACCCTTACTGTACTATGTATTCTGCATATGTTTGCGTACCCATTCCTTCCCCTGTCCCACCTCTCCTGATGTAAGAAGTTGAATTTGCAGTTATGCACAAATCTTGATGCAGGCGCATTTATCAATCAGTGTTGCCAACAGCTGCAGGCAATGCAACATAAAATGGAATTTGAAGTGGGAGAAGGCAGGACAGACAGTCCCAAAGCTGCACACCAAGGTCTAGTATTGTTTAGCTTGATTACTATGTATAATAATGAACAGGAGTCCAGACATGACTTCTATTCTAAACATTTTGTTATGGCAAATATGTCAGGTTTGGAATAGAAGTTTTATTGGAAACTGCTTTTTTGAAAGTATATACAGTATAACTATTAATGACTTGGGGCCTGATTCAGAGACGGAGTGATTGTTTGCTAATGCGCATGCATGTATGCTGCACTGCGCACATGCAGCGATTGCAATGCGATTACGTTCAGATAGAGGAACCACTTGCAAAGTGAGTGACAGGTAGTCAGCATTTGGGGGTGGTAACGGGGGGGTGGTTAGAAAAACACTGGTGTGTCTGACCATTTAAACGCTATTTCATGGGCGTGCATAAATTAGCCTTTGTGATCTCTTGTGCAGCAAGAGAGCTCGCTGCATGTCAGGAGAGCTGCAGTGTATGCGGCTGGTCAGACATGCCTTATATGCTGCGTGACTGTCTGCTGTGTGTCGATAGTACTGATGTTTATGCTGTTGCGCGTCATCAAACAGATATGAGAAGGCAGCAGTGGGTGTCCCTATGCTCGGTTCTGCTTTGGATGGTGAAAGCATAGTTTAGCAACTGCGATCCGTTTGAGAATGCAGTTGCGATTGCATTACCGTCCATTTCTGAATCAGGCCCTGGGTCAATAAAACACATATGGAAAATATATGGAAAACAACTCCCAAACCAATGTATATATGTGGCAGTTTTATCAATGTAGAGAATGAAAGCAAAATTATATTTTCATTGTTATTCACCTTCATTGATTATATAAATGTCCCTAAAGTAATTTTACTATACTATAAATGTACCTATAGTATTTATACTATAATGTAAAAAGTATGTAATCTATATATTAAGCGAGAATGTGTGTCTGTCTGTCTTTCTGTTTGTCCTTTATGCATGGCCAGAGTTTTGGAACTAGCTCCACCAAATTTGGCACAGTGGTGTAGTTTGACCAGGATTAAGTTTTTATCTAGGTTTGAACTTCGTCAGGGCCACACACTGTCACGCAATCCCTAAAAATGGGGTCACTCTTAAATTACACAGGTTCCAGGACTGGCTTTAGTGGAAACTGGCAGTCTGCCAAAGACCTGTGTGGAAGCTACAAAACTATTCTTTTAACCTCAGTCTGAGCAAACTTGATGACTCATGAAAGTTTATAGTAAATTCAGAGTCTCTGTGTTTGCATGCAAGAGTGTAACTAGAGCTTTATGGGTCACATAGCAAGATCTTAAAAGGGCCCCCCTAGAGGTAAAAAAAACACATACATTTGTCCCCACACAGAGCCCATTCATGTTATGGCAAACATACCTCATTCAGGCTATGCCACACAGAGTCCATTCAAGTATTGCCAGACAGTAGTACCCCTTATACACATTATGCCACTCAGTAGTAGTGCCCATTATACATTATGCCACACAGTAATACCCCTTACACTACACAGTAATGCCCCTTACATATACCACATAGTAATGCCCTTTACAGATTAAGCCACATAGTAGTAGTGCCTCATATAACACATTATTGCTCACAATAGTAGTGCCCCTTACATATTATGCCCCCCCCCAGCAACTCACTCTCCCTGTGTGCCGTCAGCAGCCAGCAGCCGTGGATTTGGGGCCGGACCGCCAGCTACTTACAGCTGGCAACCAGCAGGCAGACATAGACAGCGCTGGCACAATTTAAATATGGTACCGGTTGAGAGCTAACCGGAGCTCGCAGACCGGCAGCCACCAGGAGCTGCCACTGCTGATTGGCTGCTGATCCTTGAGCTCTGATTGCCTCACGACCGGCGGCACTGTCTCTTCATGACTGCCTGCCAGTGTGCCAGCTGTAATCAGCGGGCGGGCAAGCACCAAATCAACATTGCTGACACACGCACCCCCTTGACGACCCTGACTGGACCGGCCCACTTTCTGTATGTGACTGGGTGCAGGGGGAGCGGCAGGCCACAGAGGCAGCTTGGGCACCATAGCAGGTGCACCCCTTGCACCCAAGGTAGTTAGGTCTCTGGGCCTGATTCAGAGCCGCTCGCTCTGACAGACCGCTCGCTCTGAATCAGGGCCGGGCTTTTCCTTTTTTGGATCGGCCTCTTGGCCGCTCGCATAGCTGTGGGTGACCACCCACAGCTATTGCGAGCAGCCATAATGATGGTATGGATGGTCAAGACCATTGCAATCATTGGGCTTGTCTCGTGGCCGCAAGCCCCAGAGAGATTTTGGCTCTAACAGAGCCGGAATCTCTCCACTGACATCACTCGTGATGTCAGTGGGGCCGCCCCCAAACGGCAGGCGTTCTCATGGGAATGCCTCCGTTTGGGCAGCCACCCCCCCGGCCCGCCCACCAAAGGGGGCGAGCTGTCACTCAACATCGACAGCTCGCCCCTTTTGGTGCAAGACCCGGAGCGACAGATTGCCCGTCGCTAGCCGGGTCTCGCGCATGCACACGACGGAGCCGGCTCCGTCATGCCCATGCACTGTGGGCCACCATTGACCCGGTTGTGAGCGGTGCGGGTCTGAATCAGGCTCTCTGTTTGCATGCATATTAGCAAACAGTGGGACAATGGAATGGGGTTAATGGAATAAGGACCTGTGTCAGAAGTGGACGCTATTCTGATGTTTGTGCAGGTGAGCAATGATTTTTATACTGGACATGTGTCTGAGTGCACTGCGCATGCGTTGGGATTGGATGCTGATGGCAGTCACAATGAGAATTTGGATGCAGATTCAGGAACTTGCAGAGTGCGTCTTTGTACACAAGTGGCAGATTAGAGATGCAGTCAGTGGTCGTCTCTGTACAAATTTAATTGGCTGCGGCATTAGCATATATTCGCAGTATCAAAGTCTGTTCTGCAGTAACAGCAATAAGGAATTGAACTTAGGCAGTAATGTTCCTGAGGCAGAACAGAAGAAAAACATTATATTATATCCACTCTTTATCATTTTTATTGCCACTCTATCATTAACTGCTGCCCACTAATATAGTAAAAATCCAGAGGAATAGGAGAGATAGACATTGAATGATGTACAGCCTAGGGCATATTTAGCTTTGGTAACAATCCCTGCCTGCATTGTTCTATTCAACTGTATGCTTTAGTTTATTACGCAATAATCTATTGTATTCTCCATCCCTATCGTATGAGGAACCATTGTGCTGTTCTTTAGCTGATGTTGGGAATAATGTGCAGCTTTTCTATCCTTTTCTTGCTGACTATATAGACATGAAAACTGCAGTGATTGAAACAAAGCTACTGAGCAGATTTTCATTGATCAGAAATTCGCATTAAATGGAATGAAATACCAGGTCTCAGTAAATGCCTAGTCAGTCATTCTGACCTTGCGGTTTGTCTTTATTGCAAGGAAAATTCTTAGCTACAATATTATATTAAAGTCACCTTTTATATTACAAAATGTGCCATTTGCTTTGGAGGAATGGCAAAAATAGCAAGTAACTCTTAGAAAGGAAATGACAGCATTTTAGCTTAATTGGCTATACTTCTCTTGGGACAGGTCCTTGGTTTATGTTCCTCATTATAGCTCTATACCCCCCATTGTTCATCTTTACAACAAAGTTAAATTAAGACAATACAGTTGCTTCCAAAAGGCAGGTTATTAAAAAAAAAACACAAAGCTATGCACATTCTAAAAAAGGAACTTCAGGAATTTGTAGGAACAGAGGGCCTGATTCAGAGCTGCTCGTAAGCGGCCGCTCGTTCACTATGAGCGATGTTCGCACAACTGCGCATGCGTATGGGTCTTAATGCGCATGCGCAAACCAGTCATTGCGGTCGGAAATGGAGCGCTCGCAAAACAGCGAAGGGCTGCTAATTTGATTGACAGAATTTAACGTTTGTGGGTGGTAACAGGGGAAGATGCTTGAAAACGGGGGAGTGGAGATCCGAACGCAGGCGTGCCTAACGGTAAAAAGGGCGTTTAATGGGAGTGCATAATTAGTAAAGGAGCGTCATCGACCACGTCACTTGGTTGTCTTTTAGCCTGAACTGCTCGCAGTGATAGCAGTAGGAAAAAGCTGCCACAAGCACTGCGAGCAGTTCAGATGCCTTTCGATGTCCCGATTAATCTAATAAATACCGGAGATGACGTGTGTTGCGAACGGCAAAGGGGCGTTTTTACAAAATAGCAAGCGCATTTTTCGTTCACTCGCTCAGACATAGAGGAGTCAACAAACCGCAATGAGCAAGCGCTCAATTTAAATAGCCGGCCCCTTTTTTGGAACGACCGTCCGCAAATAGCGTCCAGCTCTGAATCAGAATATTCTATTCTAGAATAACTTGCATTACATTAGTGTGCAAGATTCCAGTGTTTATCCCTGTTTATGTTGAGAAGACCATAGATGCTAGCAACCCCCAATGTTCAGGGTCAGTCCCAGGTTTTTAAGATTGACCTCTAGAAATTTTTGTCTACAACAAGTGGCCAAGGACTCAGTATGAGAAACGGACAGTGACATGCACATACATTGTGCATGCCCCCATTGAGAATCCCCACTGCCAACAATAATGTACAAAATGCCCAACATTCACATTGATCCAGCCTGGGACAGCTTTGGCAGCGCACTCACCCACCTTCCACACTTAACCAAACATTTGCCCACCACTCCCATTTGTCCGGGTTAACATAGCGGGTCCACACGCTTGCACTAAATGTGCCCCCTGCTATTACAAAATACACTGAATTAAAAAAGTTGGACAGCCTGAACAGTACAGATTCTAAAGAAATGAGAGAGAAGGAAAAGAGGGGAGAGAGAAAAATTGATGGAGAAAGAAAAGAGGTGAAGACAGCGTGAGGAAGATGGGGCTGAGAGAGAGGAGCAGAGAGAGAGATAGACAGGGAAAGAGGAGGAGAGACAGATGGGGAGGAAGAGATAGGTGGGAGAGTAATGTGTGCAGGGGTGAGAGATGGGATAAGAGGGGGACAGAGAGAGCGATGGGGGAAGAGGGGGAGACAGAAAGGTACAACAGCTAGTAACTATATAATATTACCTCCACAGGAGTGTGTAAAGTACAATAACATGGAATGTATGTCTAGAATCCTGTGTTTGATGTGCAATGATGCTGAAATAATCCCTGGAATTTGCTAAATCTTGTCAACCCAGTAATATTAATTTATAAAGTGCATATATGTGGGCAATGGGCTTGTAGTTTTTATTTTTTAACACAAGTGGGTACATTTGCTTGTCCATGAGGTTTTAAGATGCATCCTAACTTCTCACTCCTTGGAATATTAATTGGAGGCGGTGGAAATCACTACTGATTTAATCATTTTTCCAACCAAAGGACAGTTACTCTTGGTGCTTAGAAGTGATGAAAATCAGGCGTTATCATATACTATGTATGGGACCTATATGGCACCTCCCGGTGGTATTATTGAGGAAAAGTGCATTTCTAAGCACACTTCAAGCAAACATTTTAACACTAAAAAAGATTGTCCCGTTGTCCTCTCACCTGACACCATAATGAGGCTAAACTTAGTAGTGTTTTAGGTGAAAACTGAACAACTGAAGTCAATATACTGTAAGGAATGGCACTAAAGTGCGATAGGAGATTGCCTTTGATGTGACGATTACATTTAGTGCACCTCCTGTGATTATATTGTTTGTAGAGGCATCTTTTGTGAGCAGAGACCTGCTAGGTGAGCCATCCAGATGCATAAGTGCAACACCAAGACGTACTGTGGTACATACGTACTTCATAAATAAAGCCCTATATTCTTTCCCTTAATACAGTTCTTTATAATAACCTACCCCTCTGCATCATAGATGTTAAAGTTAGTGTACAATATCCTACCTCCCAATACTTAGACATGCAAAATCTGGACATACAATAAGCTCTGCACTTGAACTGCTCAACTCTACCCCAATCTGCTCAGAAATACCCATATTTGGGTGAAACACTGCCCACTTTAATGTAAGCTCTGCCCCTTTGCGATGCACAAATCCACGCCCATACCTCCTAACTGTCCTGATTTGGTAGGATAGTCCAGAATCTCAGATTGCTAAGGGAGGGTGGGACTTACCTGAATATGGAGGAAGTTTCGTCCAAGAGTGGGTGTTTTGGGGCCATTTATCATTGTATATTTCACGTTTAAGCGGGTGTTTTTTGGGGTTAACTACAAATATTAAGTTTTCCCCAGATGTATGAAGGATGGAACACAGCAGGTATCTCTGATACCTGCTGTGGTATCTCCATTCCCGCTGGCAGCCGCACCCCCCATAGGTTTCTATGGGGGATGCGATGCTGCCAAATTTACCAACATCCGGAATGCAATGCATACCGGATATTGGCTAACGCCATCTGAAGATAGCGTTAGCCACTGTAGCCTATGGGCTACACCGCGCATAATTAGCCAGCAGATGGTTCCTCCGGAACCCTCCTCGGCAATGGTGTCCATGCATGTATAGTTAGCGAGACTGTGTATGCGCAGCAGCCCCGCCAGCTCTTCAGGCACATCGCAGGGACGGGCTCCTTTCGGAGCCCATGTCCCTGCAAGTGCCAGATGATACATATGGGCGATATGATCTCATATTGAAATGCGATCATGGGTGGTAATGTCATGCCCAGAATCGCATTGCAATTGCAATCATTAATAAATGGGGGCCTTTGTGTTAGATTTGGGCAAGGTTTGGATGGATCAATGTTGGAAGATATTTGCAACCAGCAGCATAGAGAAATTGTTTGTGAAAATAATAAACTGCAAGTAAGTATTGTAATAAGAAAAGAACCAAATCAATACACTGTGTGATGCTGATATGTTATATACAAAACAGGGACATAACTGGCAACAACAACAACAAAATGATACATTTCTGGTCAGAAGCACTTAGTCAAATCACTACAAACATAGGAGAGATGTAAACACTAGTTCCACAATTTCTGCTAATTTGTAGAGAAAATAGCTTTGGAAGTTTGAGTAGTTTGTAGCCATAGAAATAACATCTGACAGAGAAGAAAATTCTGCTTCTGATCATTGATAGCCGCACAATGTACAGTATGAGCTGTATGATAATAACTTCACTGAGACAGACACCAAATAATATTCCAAATGCATTTATTCTTTGATTGCCTATTTCCTGTAAAATGTAGCTTATCGCGTGCAAAATACATTCTTGGAAACAGCTATGCAAACATGTCTGAATGTGTTACCAGATTAAGGGACCTACAGTATATATGAAGCATAAATGCCTGCCCAATTTGAATCATTTGAAGCAAATGAGGGCAAAGACGTACTGATGATGATGATGATGATGATGATGATAGTCACCAGAACTACCTAAATGCTTCTGATTGCAACTTCATCACTGATGCTGATTGTTGCTTTCTTCATGTGTTATGTTTTAGCGGTATATATTTTTTCATGCAGAAGATGAAATGTGTACCTGTTGTACTGTATTAGAGGGGGTGATTCAGGCTCCGACAGTATTACTATCGCAGCTGATAACATGGTAGCAGCTGCAATAGCACTATTATGGTAATGCAGCAGGAGGTGTCACGCCTCCTGCATGCATTACTGTTACGAGCTGCGCCCATGGAAGCAGCATCAGAACATCTGTGTGATCCTCAGCTGGGTGAGTGACCATGGGGACCGCCCCAAATACACAAAAGAGTCTAGGAAATCTCAGTCAGCCAACAGAGATCCTAGCCTCTTCCCTCCCCCCCCAAAGGCAGCAACATACCTCCGCTTTGGGAAAAGGAGACCTTCGCTGCCCCTTCTCGATCACTGACAGTCTGCTGCCGCTCTGCATGCAGGATCACAGACCAATACTACACATACACAGTACGGGTCATGCGCCGTGCAGAGAAGGCACAATCGGAGATGTGTGCTAACCATCGGGATAACGCACATCTCTGAATCAGCCCCAGCATCTATATTGATACTAAATTGCAAAAGCGTATTTTGCAAGAAAAATAAATGGTTTATTGGACATACAGGGACAAATTTAATAAGGTGAGAGTTTAGAGAATGTGAGAGTAAACTCTCACACTTTTTAAACTCGGACAATGTAATAGAGCCCGAGAACATGCACACTAGCATGTTTCTCAGACTCTCACGATATAAACTCTCATCCAGATGTTTCCCCATTTTGAAAAAACTACTTGACCAATGTAGTAGTGTTACGGCTAAACCCTCACATCTTCTAAACTCTCAACCTATTACATTTGGCCCACGGTATGTAAGTACATGTGATGAAAGCGTAACATAAACCGGGCACATACGTGCAGGTCGGCACCAGACACTTATTTATTTATTATTTTTTTTACACAAACTGTTTTTTTCTTTGCATTCCAAATAGAATGCAAAGAAAAAAATGGAGCAGATACAATCAATAACAAAAAAAATCATTCCAATTTGAATAATACAATTAGATTCACAATCTAATATAGATAGGTCTCAATATTACTAAACAATAAATCAACAAAACAGAATAAGAAAAATAAAGAAAAAATTAAATAGATAAATAATAAAAAGAATATACCAGAAAAAGGAAGGAAGATCGGGGAAGGAAAATCTGATGGAAAAAGTGGGGATTGAGTGGGTTGATAAAAAAAAAAAAAAAAACAACCCACAATCTAAAGGGTTAATCCAACACATCTTCAAAAAATAGCTTAAATATACATTAATTAATTAGCTTGGAGTATTGTGCGGAATCTTTGAACATCAGCCAGGGGAGCCAAACAGCAGTAGAGTCGGTAGGATTACCATTAGAGAAAGATACAATGTCCTCCATATCCATATAATAATCTATCCTCCTAAACCAGTCTTTGATGGAGGGAGGTGAGGTAGATTTCCACAAGACAGGTGTGACAGCTTTAGCCGCATTGTTCAAATGCCTCAGTAAAGAATTCTTGTAAGAAACAGTGGAAGATGAAGTTATATTTAAAAAGCCAGAAACCCGGATCCCTAGGGACTTCTCCTCCAAGAATTAATTTAGAACACTCAAACACATTCAACCAAAATGGGACTAGGGAAGGACAATCCCACCATATATGGAGCATGCTACCCGAAGCAGAGTTACATCTCCAACAGGATTTTGTTACCTGTGGAAATATTTTATTTAGAAGTACAGGATATCTATACCAGCGTTATACAACTTTCTAAAGAGTTTCAAGAGTAGCTATACAAGAGGAACTGGCAAAAGTGTTGTTAATTACTAACTCCCAATCAATGTTTTGAACTTTATCGTGGAATTCTTTTTCCCAAACTTTAGTAAATACCGAGGGTAATTCGAACATATTTGCAATAATCAATGAATATAATGTAGATATTGAATGTGACAGCGTTTGAGAAGCTGAACACAAGGATTCAAACAAAGTGGGAGACCTATTAAGATCAGAAAGCTTACATGAGGAAGAATAAAATGTTGTACCTGGGGGTATTTCCAGAAATCAGACTTGGGTAAATTCCATGATTCTTGGAGCTCTGCAAACGAACGCACCCCTGACAGACCAACCATCTGACCTAATCCAAAATGACCTTCAATCAACCATCTTTGAAAGGGCCGTGAGGAGTATCCCAGGGAGAAATCAGAATTGTCCAGGAAGGAAGTAAGAGGAGATATAATAGACGAAATATGAGGGAGACATCGCAGTTTCTTCCAACAAAGTAATGTGGGTGTTATAGTGGGGTGTTTAACAGTTGGGAGTTTAGGAAGTCAAGGAACTATTTCTATAGCTTGAGCCAGGCTACTTTCCTCCAACTTAATCCATTGTCTGAAACCCTTAGCCCGAGTCCATTCCAGAACTCGATTAAGCATGACAGCGTGGTAATAGCTAGTGATGTGAGGAAAGCTGTAAACCACCATCATGTTTACGTTGGTATAGGATAGAATGTTTAAAGCGTGGTGTTGAGTTACAGCATTCCAGACAAATCTACGAATACTACATTCCATATCTATAAACCATGATGGAAAAATATGAATTGGAAGGGTTTGCATTAAGTATAACATTTTTGGAAGGGAATTCATTTTCACCACGTTAATCCTGCCAATCCAGGATAAACGTAAATTACGCCATTTAGTGAAATCATCACGAATAGCTTGTAATAATGGTGTAAAATTATTCGAGAACAATTGAGATAAGTCTTTAGTCAGATATACTCCCAAATATTTAAGTCTAGTGGGTTGCCAAACAAAAGAGAAGGACTGTTTCAAAGAATTTATGAAGGATGGAGGTGCAGTCAAGCGCATAGCTACAGATTTAGAGTGATTCATTTTAAAATTGGAAAGCCTACCAAATTTCTGAAATTCTAGTAGAAGGTTCGGGAGGGAGGTAGTCAGATTAGTAATCAATGCTAAAAGATCATCAGCGAAAAGAGCTAATTTATATTCCTGGCCACCTATGTGAATACCTGAGATACTCATATTTAGTTGAATGGCCCTCGTCAGAGCCTCCATACAAAAGGACAAATAAAAGTGGGTTGAGTGGGCACCCCTGCCTCATACCGTTTGATATAGCAAATGAATCAGAAAGAGACCTGTTTACCTTGATTTTTGCTGTAGGGGTGTCATTTAAAGCTAAAATTCTCTGTAGACAAGCAGGTCCCAAACCCAAATGGCGCAAAAGACCTGACAAAACCTCCTAGTTAGCCCCGTCGAAAGCCTTTTCTGCATCAGTCAAAAAAATAATGGACTGAGGAGAAGAGAGATGCTTGGTGTATTAAATTGATAACTTTAGTGGTGTGGTCTCTAGCCTCACGACCCAAGACAAAACCAACCTGGTCATCATGAATCAATTTTGGTAAGAGAGTCTTCAACCGGTTGGCTAGGAGTTTAGCAAAAAGCTTCAAATCAATGTTTAGGAGTGAAATAGGCCTATAACTAGGACATAAGGTGGGGTCTTTACCTTCTTTAGGTAGGACAGTAATATGAGCCTCCAGCGATTGTTTGGAGAATCGAGTCCTATCTGAAATGAAATTAAAGGCACGAGTCAGGAGTGGCGCCAATCTACCCTTAAAGGCCTTGTAGTAAGCAGTTGAGAATCCATCCAGGCCTGGGCTTTTACCAGCTGGAGAAGAGGAGATCGCCTGATCTACCTCCTCGATGAGAAAAGGCGATTCGAGAGTATCAATCTCTTCTTGAGATAGCGTAGGATAATGAAGTGAATGAAGATAAGACGATATTGCCTCTCGGTAAGAAGAGATATCCGAATCTCGACTGGTGTTCTTCAAATTGTAAAGCTTAGAGTAAGAAGAACGAAATTATTCTGCGATTCGTTTAGTTTCATAATCGGTCTGACCAGAATAGTCCTTTATAGCTTGAATGAATGTGGTAGCACGTTGCTCCCTCAATGCCCTAGCCAACATCTTACCCGGTTTATTGCCCCATTGGTAGAATCTGCTCCGGTACTTACGGTAGGTTAACTTAATTTTATCCAGAGAAAGTCTATGAAGAACGGACCTAGCTTCCTCTAGCTTAGAGTAATAGTGTGGAGACAGGGATGCTTTGTGAGAAGTTTCCAGGGATTTGACCTCAGCAAGAAGGGCATCTCTTTGTTGTGTTTTCTGTTTTTTTTTAAGTATGAACCCAGTTGTATACAAGTGCCCCTCAGAACGCATTTATGTGCCTCCCAAACCGTTACCTTGGAAATGTCGTGCCGATCATTCTGTTCAATATAAGAGTCTATAGAATACTCGATCTGGGACTTGTAATATGCGTCTTGTAAAAGAAGATCATTAAAACGCCATGTCCAAGGGTTGAGCAAGCACTGTGGAAGGGAGAGTAAGAAAAACTGGAGCATGGTCAGACCACGTGATCGATCCTATTGAAGTGTCAGATATAAGGTGTAAATGTTGATGGCTTAAAAAAAGATAATCAATTCTAGAATAGGTGTGGTGTGGGCGGGAGAAGAAGGTGAAGTCAGATTCAGCTGGATGCGCGATTCGCCAGGAATCAGCCAATTGATGGTCGTTAAAGGTGCGTCTTACTCGCCTGAGCTCCTTTCCCGGCCTATGAGATGCTTTATTGGAAGTGTCACAGAGAGGATCAAGGGGCCAGTTTAAATCACCTCCAACAACGGTAATCCTTTCCAAGAAAGTCTCAGCGTTATCCAAAACAGAAGTAATAAAGGAAGGTTGGCCAGAATTAGGTGCGTAAAGATTTAGAAAGGAAAAATGCTGACAGTATATTGTGCATTTGACCAAAATACCTCTACCCTCTACAAGCCTATGTATAGAAACATCAGATATCGGGAGGTGTCGGGCAAACAAAATAGCAACACCTAAGGTTTTGCCAGCAGAATTATCGCTAGAAAAAGTGTGTGGGTAATAGTAGTTTTTTAAGGGAGGGGCATGACCATTCTTAAAATGCGTCTCCTGTACCAGAGCTACAACTATTTTATCCGCCCCAAAGGACCTAAGCATTTGAGATCTCTTTTCTGGGACATTTAACCCTTTGGCGTTAATAGTAACAATCCGTAATACAGGTTTATGACTAGACATGTATTTTTAATGTAAAAATAGCAGAACAACTAGCCCCTCAGAACAAGGCATGGATTACCCAACTAAATAGGCCGCTCCTGAGAGATGGAAAACCTGGGGAAGAGGAAAAAGGATGGAAAGAGGGGTAGGAGAAATGAAAGAAAAAAAAGGGAACAACATAACCATGAATATGAAAAACACTGTAAAAATTGTAAATATAGGTAGAAATTTAAATATCAGAATGCTGCATCTGGATGACCAGGAGACAAAAATCTGCTCCATGTCCAGGATGTGAGGGAATGCAGCACTGAGGGGGTTCGGAGGGACGGTATCAACAGCAACCCATTAAAACAGAAAAATATATAAATGAGTTAACTCCTACTTAGGGAATCTCAAAAAGAACTATACGTTGTAGAAACTACTAACACGCACAGAAAACATCAAAAACATTACTAAGATTAATAGGGAATGCATAAAGAGCACTAAAGTAAGTATCAGAAACAATGCATGACAATATAGGGTGAAGACCCAATTCCTTTTTGGACAAGGAAAACCGGAACAATCTCACCACTCTCTCACAGGGGCTAAATTGATCAAGTCTCTTCTGAGGACGCTGGAAAAGACAAACGTCGTGTCCTCTGCTTGGAATTAGATACTCGGTGCCAATGTTCTCCAGCAGAAGGAAGGGAAGGAATCATCAGAGGGCTATGCAAGGTTTCCCACTCAGGAAGTGCCACTGTATCTATACCCAAAACATGAAAAAGGAAGGAAGATCAGCTGGAGTATAAACAATAACATTCTTCCCATTGTGAGATACTTGCAAGTTAAATGGGAAACCCCATCTATATCTCAGGGAATGCTTGCGAAGTTGTTCCATCAGTGGTCTCAGAGATTTCCTTTGTTGCAAAGTATACCATGATAGATGGGGAAACAGCTGAACTTTATCACCGTTAAACTCAATCTCTTCAAGCTGGCGTACCTTCTGCAGGATAGCCTCGTTTTGGGTATGGTAATGAAGGCGGCAGATGATATCTCAAGGTTTGTATGTAGGTAGACCTCGTGGACGGAGAGCCCGATGTGCCCCATCAAACAGGATTTCGCTATTGGAATCAACGCCAAGAATCTCTCCAAATATCTTCGCGAGTGCATTTGTAAGATTGGGCTGAGAAATATCTTCAGACGAGCCTCTTACACTGATGTTATTGCGTCTGCCGCGGTTATCTAAGTTGTCCATACGTGATTTAAGAGAACGGATCTCTGAATGTTGTTGAGAAAGAATATCTGTAACTTGGAGTAAAGCATCAGCAGGCACATCTTTATGATCTTCCAGACTATCAATCCTTGTTGGCAATTCAGCTATGTCCGATTGAATGGTAGCCACCTCCTGGCAAATAGTAGACTGAAGCTTGGTCTCCAGAGACTGAAAATCTTGTTTAGTGGGCAGTGATCTGACGTGTGAGAGAATTTCACTGCTCTCGTCACGGAAGGTAGAAGCAGAAGAACTAGAAGTGTGAGTAATTCCCGGTGACATCCTGTCTGGAGAAGAGATAGTAGGGGAGGTGGTGCAGAGATCTCCCCTGTGGCAGATGTGCCAGCGGGCTTTAGAAACTGCCTCAGATCTTGATGAGAGCCGTTATCTATTCTACTACCAGCTTCCGACTTGGACCTTTGTTTCTTATCCTTCCCCATTCTGCATTTATTAAGTGAAATAAGTGCATATCATGAAAGATCAACTATTGATAATTTCCAAGGATAGAGCCGATCTAGAGTAGAATCGGGTCACTGTCAGATACCATCCCTCCTATGGGCCTAGGCAGCCATCAGGAATGTCGTCACATCATATCAGAGAGCAGGACTGGGCGTAGTTTTGTAACACAAGAGAAAAGGAAAACCCGTGCTAGTTGTCCTCAGTCTTCAAATCATCTGTATGTATGGCTGTATCTAATATAGAGACCACTTGGAGTGAAATATAATAGGTGCAAAGTGGCACTAATGAAAAAATATATCAAATCACTATATATGATGAAACTCCACAATTTCACCACAGGAGGGAGCCAGAGGATCAGATAATATGGATGACAATATAATCAATGTATAACACTCATGAAGGCTTTTTGTATGATATGACAGGTATAGGGATTGATCACAGTGAATCACCTATGGAAGAGTATAGAGTTACTATCCTTTCAATATATGTGGAATAAACTAAGGAATAATGTGTGGGAAGGAGAGAGTCTCTGTGGGATAACTGCCCAACAACCAGCAGGAGCTTGTGTAGGTCTGTGGGTTTTATCTGACCCAGGCTCAGTCCACTGCCAACATACAGGAGACCAGAGCAGTAGCAGCTGAAGGTGGAGGGCAAGGAGCCTCCAGACTGCAAACTGCAGTCAAGCTGCGAGATCAGCGCTCACTGGGGCACTCTCTGGTTCTCTTACCGCATCTAGGCAGGGAGAAGGATCCAAGATGGCGGGCGGCGTGAACCTGCGGGCAGGAAGAGCCTCCAGATGCCCATGTACAGCCAGGAGAGAGGTCGGGTGAGTACTTCTCCTGGGGGTCCTGCAGCAGCTGAATCGGAGAAATCTCTGATGATGCCGGCAGCGTCAGCATGGGGCCCGCTTGTCACGAAATCGATGTCCCAGCTTCCGGAAGGTTACAAGGCCACACCCGCGAGAAGGTAGGTTACCTTCCCCGGCTCCGTAGCTTCAACCTCCGGGTGTCCACAGGTGCCAGATACCAGCGGGAGTCACTTAGGGGGACATAGGGGCCAAGATATATACACCAAGCCTGGTATAAAGATCAATATCTCGGAGCCTCTGGGATATGAGTCTACCCCCAATGGCCGCCGAGCCACGCCCCCTCCCCCCTGCACATATTTTGAGATGTCTTGTACCTCAGCATGTGGGAGAAAACACTAGTTTTATGTTTTTTTCTATTTTTTGCAAAAATTACATCCACTAAATTCAGCATCAGTCCTTATGACTTCAGTGTTGTGGCAAAACATGCCACAGGTAATCTCATAGCATTGGATACTACATTAGCTTTGGGCACATTTATTATTGTGGCAAATATGCAGAATTACACATCTACCTCTCATGCAGAACAATCAATCTAGAGTGACACAGATCAAATCATTCAGGGGCCTATTTATCACAATCCGCATTTTTAATGCAGATGTAATACATATTTTTCATGTAAATTCGCACTGTGAAAATGAATGTTTTCACAGGAATTTACCAATAAGCTCTTCCCGGGAGAGGGGCTACGATAAGAGCATGTCCCTGCAAGGATCTGGAAGATCACTCTGCTTCCATGTCCGGCATGGAGGATCCCACTCTGTAAAATTCCCCATTACAGTAGCCTATAGGCTACAGCGGCTAACACTTCAGATGGAGTTAGCTATTGGGAGCAAGCTCCAGAATGCATGGCATTATGTAGCTTGATAAATCTAACTGCATAGCAGATCCCTTAGACTCCTATGGGGGCTGCATTTGTGGTCTGAATTGGAGGGACTGCAACAGATATCAGAGATATCTGCTGTGGTCCCTCCATGGTACATCTGGGGAATACTTAACATTTGTGTGTACCTCCTGAACATGGGTGTTTTTGGGGGATATCCCACAAATATTAAATGATAAATAGGTTTATAAACCACTTAACTGGAATATTTTTCCCTAAAAAACACTCAGAAATTGGTTACAAAGACACTGTAGAGACATCGGTCATTGGAGAATTCCTTTGCATCAGAAATTTTAAAGCAATTATTATGCTTACACGATGTACTCTGGGTTCTACAGTGTAAATTTATATTTTTGCCAATACACTATTGATGTTTTTATCTTGTTTATTGTACAATGGTTTCACTCTTAATAAATAAAGAGCTGTTAAAAATAAAAGTTTTTTTAAAAAAAAGCTGATCAACAGGTTGTAGGCCAGAATGGAAAGCCATTAACAATAGGGATGATATTCTTATGTTTGGAGCTACATTTCAAGAGCATGTCTTGGCTGTATTACGTATTCCAATATTTACAAAAGAGATATCTGACATTAGAGTAAAGCAAGTGTCAATATGTCTCCAACAAAAACTCAAACTTAAGTCTTCTGGGACTGCTCCCGGTTTATTACGAATTATGTCACATTGCCAACAGCCATGCTCAATATAGGACTTCTTTAAAGTGACAACCATTTTATGACATCAAAAGAAGTATGAAAGAACAGTGCCACAGCGTCTTACCACAATCATGCACAGTAAACACAACTCACTTTGGGCGGGATGTACTAAAAGGAAAATGTGGCAAAAAATCAGAAAACAAACGTTTTCGGAATTGGGCCGCATTTTCCATATGTACAAAGCTCCAATCGGCTCCTTCCCAGTCTCACCTACGGCATGCACGGAAGGACTCCCGGGTCATTAACTTGGAAGTTCTTCTATTGCAAAGGACAGAACTTATCGGGAGAGCTGTCCTTTGCAATATTAATCACATTTCTAGTTACATATCGGCATAATTAAAGCCGGTATGTCCCCGATAAGTGGTGAAATGTACCGCATCGCAGATGTGAGGCTTAGTACATCCCGCTCTTAGTATGACAGTCCTATTAGACTAGTAGGTGTTTTAAACAAAGCTAGATCCTTTTGGGGATCATCAAGTTGTAGCGTTTGTTAGTCAGTGTTACAGATGTTGAAAAACATTCATCTTTCTTTCTGAGGATTTCACCTATACTTACTGTATATTGGTGTTATCTTTTCTGTCAGTCATAGATCTGGTATTGATTATCCATCAGATTACATTATAAAGCACACTTTCACTTCTAGTATTTTCTATTTATTATTCTAATATTTTATGTTCCAATAAATGGTGTGAAAAGGATTATGTGAATTTCCTATTAGATTGAAAGCTCTCAGGTGCAGGACACTCCCTACCTTTTGTTTTAATATCTGCAGTTAATTTTGTCTACTGCAAATGTCCATGTTTTATGTAATCACCAACAATAATTACCCACCAATGACACGATTCACCGAATTTTGCTGTTTCATGCAGGGCGAAGCCCATTTAACAAACATTACATTGGTCACTGCAGTATACACAGCTGCCACTTGTTCCTCATGCACCCATAAATCCCCAATAGGCCCTGGGACTGTGCTTTAGTAGACAAATGTCTGGAAACCTGAGGGGTGGGAGACACCACACCAAATTAGTGAGGTGGAGTAAGGGAGGGTTTTACTCAACTAAGCAAGAAGATATAAAAGGCAATATAATATGTATTGATGATCAAGCTTAGGGTAGTATATGTTACATCTGTCATAGAGAGGCATGAGAGAAAAGAATATACATTCTGTATTCCATTGTTCTCATACTCAGTCCTCAGGACCCCACAAAGGTCACGTTTGCCAGGTCACCTAACAGGTGCACAGGTGTATTCATTATCTATGACATTTTAAAAGATCCACAGGTGGAGCCAATTATTTCACTTGTGATTCTGTAAGGAGACCTGGAAAACATGCTCTGTTTTGGGTCCTGAGGACAGAGTTTGAGAACCTGTGTTGTATTCTGAAACACAATTCATTTGTTCTAGATCCCTGATACAATGTGTCTTTTGTCTTTCTGCAGGTGTGTTGTGGCTTTCTATCGTAGCGGAAGTGTTGTACATCACATTGCTCCTTACAGGAGTGAGTCTAATGTCAGTGGAAGTGTGTTATTATACGTCTGTAATTGACGGGCTGAAGCTGAATGCCTTTGCAGCCATATTTACTGTTTTATCAGGTGAGATATATATTCAGCTAATGCATTTGTAGGCACAAGGTACAATCTGGGCATGACTCAGAGGTGAACTCTAATGCCACCGCGACTCATTCCGTAGCGTGACTGTATGCTTATGCCGCAACCGATAGAATTTGTACAGGGGACGCCCACTGGACGCGGCTCTAATCCGCCACTTTGTGTAAAGGGTCGCACCATCGGCTGCACCATCAGACAGTAGAGCAGGCTGATGGTACAAGTGCATATGTGCAAAAAGACACAATGACCAGCGTCTGACTAGCCACCCTCCTGTTACCTTCCAAGAACACCCACCGAAATTGCTTCTCTGCAAAAAAATTTGTTCTGCGTACCCCGGTGGTAGCCATAGGGATACAATCACTGTTTGACTCAAACGCCTACGCAGTACAAAAAGCATCGGGCAACTGCACAAACACCATAACTGTGTCCCCTCTGTACTGGGCTGCCTGAGCCTCACCTTGGCTGCACCCTTCGCTGTGTGGTCACGCCACTTTCAATACTTTGGGAGGAACCTACAATCCCAGCAGTCTACAGATGGCTCACTAGTACTAGCTAGGTGGAGTCCATCACAATTAATGTACAAATGTACTGTTAATCTCTGGACAGCATTGCGGACACCTGGTAACACCATATAAATAAAAGATAACAATAATAGTTATAATAATTTAGAATGTAAGCTCTCACGAGCAGGGCCCTCTTCCCTCATGTGCTTCTCATAACTTATACTTTCATCTACTCCTAACTCCCCACAAGAGCACCTAACACTTTGTTACATTTGCCCTGCTGCTTATTTGAGTGTTATGATCGGTTATGCAGCAATGTGTACTATAAACCATGTCCTTGTTCTGTATTGTATTGTACTGTACTGTAAGTCACTGGTTTCTTGTTCACTTATTTATTTATGTACTTTATAAGACGCTGTGGAACACTTGTGGCACCATAAAAATAATAATAATATTAAAATCATTATTGGAGTTAATGCAAATGTATCTACTTTTTTCATCTCCTCTCCAGGAGAAACCCGGAGAGGAGATGCAGCTTGCTACATCAGGGGGCGGGTCTGTGGTGGGGGGCGAGACTAAATGATGCAGTTTTACTTTATTTTAGCCCCGCCCCCAGTGATTCATGTTTTTATCTCTTCCATTCTGCCCACTTCACTAGGAAATGGGTGGGATGTGGGAGACTTGGCTACTCTTCCGGGGATGCGGGGGGCTACCCAAAACATTGCGAGCCTCTCAACTTCTGGGAGAGTAGGCAAATATGAGTTATTGTATCCTAGCTTACAGAGCGTTAATTGTGCAAACACTTACTGCGCATGCTCACTAAGAGATCAGATGCGTATGCGCCATTGCAGACTTGCATGTGTCTGGCACTTGCGCCTTATTACTACTGAAGAGGTAGAACGGGCGAGGGTCTGACATACACTGAGAATAGTAAGGGCGTGTTCATGCAAATACATCTCACGCAGACCTGCAGATACACTCATATGTTACTATTAGAGAAGAGGGCAGGTGTGAATATACAATGGTAATCATTACTCGGCGTACACCTGGCACATATATTGCTGATGCCTAGCCAGGTACACCTCGAAATTCTCTGTATGTGGGCATACTATTTTTGCCTGCGATTATGCTTTTTATTGTGTTAACTTATGTCCATTTTATTCTGTATTATACTTACTGACATTGCCTCCCCTCCAGGACATCTCTGAGCTGTTTTTTTTTTTTTTTTTTTACATTTAGGGCCCGTATTCAATTTGAGGCGAAAAGCTGGAATCGGCGGAACAGTTTCGCCGATGACGTCATTTCGCCAGGCGGAAAAGTATCGCCGTATTCAATTTGAAATGAGATGGAAAGTCAATGCAATGTAATAGGCGGAAAAGTTTCGCCTATGAATAGCAGGCGGAAAAAAGTTCAGAATTGGGGTTTTGGGGTGCAACGTTGCGGGAACCCCCGTGCAGCCTTCAGACAGTCCCCCGAAGGTAAACTGTGTAAAAAAACACTTAAGAACACCCAAAAATATCACTTTGAATTTGTGGGTGAAAAAAAAAAAATGTTGGGGGACAAAGTTAAAAACTAGCGAACTAGACTCTGGGGGGGGACCCCAAGTATGCCCCAGGTGTTTTTTTCATTGCAAGTGCTTGCGGCAGGTGGATTTTTTCACAATTTTTTTAACTTAACTTTAGCAACTTTAAAATATGCTGGCCCCCATTTTCAAGTACCCCAAATTTGCTGGGATAAGTTATTTTCTGCAAAAAAAAAAATCCTGAATACTATTCTGCGCCACTCATACAAAAAAGCTATTTAGCAGCTATTGAGCCCGTTTAAACACACCAAATACCTTCAGCAAGCCAAATCGGGGGTAACCATAGCTAACCCCCATGTCAGAGCATCTTTTGGGGCGTGTCAGGCTGACTTCCCCAAATCTGAAATGACTTTCCGCTTGTTTAAGTTTCGCCGGGTCCCGTTTTCGCATACTTTCAAATTAAATACGGGGATACGCGGGCACACGTGCGTGATATACTTTTCCGCCTGTAAAACACGCGATGCAGGCAAAAAGTCTGGGAGGTGGAAAAGTATCGCGGGTCCGCTCAAATTGAATACTGCTATAAGTTTAATATGTGTTGTAAAGGTTACTGCAACATTTTCTGAGTTGGGGAAGTAAAAAAAAAGATAATTAAAACATGTGTAGCTTACTTTCAAAACAAAGTTATACTACTATGAAAAAACTCAGTGGGTTTGGAGAACAATGCTGCCATCTAGTGGTCACAGTGTTAATAACTTTACAAGTTATCGTATTATAATTTCTTATTAAATGTATGTGGTACCATTTTTATACTTTTAACCATGCCTTTGAAAGCCCATTAATACGGTTACTAATTACTATTTATACAATACTGTATGTGTCTATTAGCTGTATGGTTTATTTATTTTTACAGGATTGCTCGGGATGGTGGCGCACATGATGTATACTACTGTGTTTCAAATGACGGTCAATCTTGGCCCCGAGGACTGGAGACCTCAGAATTGGGACTATGGCTGGTCTTACTGGTAAGAAACTTATATATAGATTTTTTTTAAATAATTTTTTTGGAAATCATGAAGATTGTAGTCCATTGTAATAGTTTATTATGTAAGCTCCTATGAGCAGGGCCCTCCTCCCTCCTATCTCATCATCTCTTGCTCACCAGCTACACTCGTTTACCTCCTCCTTGGACCCTCTGAGCGGGGCTGCACTTCATCTTTGTCTTTCCTTCCTATCCTCTTGCAGTGGCTCAAAACCTGTTAGTTGTGTCCTAGCATTTGGGTACAGGATTCCGTTTGTAACGAATATTTCCCTTGCCCCACTGGCATCAGCACCTACAGTGCCTTGCAAAAGTATTCACACTTCTTTGCATTTTTCATGTTTTGTTGCCTCACAACCTGGAATTAAAATGGAGTGTTCGAAGGTGTGCATCATTTCATTCACAGAACATGCCTACAACCATGAAGTTGTGTTTTTTTAAGATTGTGAATCAAACAACATTTAGGACAACATAACAGAAAACTTCAGCGTACATAACTATTCACCCCCCCAAAGTCAGTACTTTGTCGAGCCACCTTTTGCGGAACTTACAGCTGCAAGTCACTTTGGATAAATCTCTATGAGCTTGCCACATCTTGCCCCTGGGATTTTTGCCTATTCCTCAAGGCCAAACTGCTCCAGCTCATTCATGTTGGATGGTTTCCGCTTGTGAACAGCAATCTTCAAGCCTGACCAAAGATTCTCAATTGGATTGAGATCTGGGCTTTGACTAGGCCATTCCAACACATTTCGAGTGTTGCTTTAGCAATATGCTTCGGGTCATTGTCCTGCTGTAGTGCTATTTGTTAATTGTATACGGCATTGCTTATTGTAATGTACTATGGGCCTGATTCAGACCTGCTTGCGAGCGCATAGTACTCGCAAGCGGGTCGATGGTGGGGTACTGCGTGACGCGTGCATGCGCATGTCCCAGAGCGAGAGAGAAATTCTCTCACTCCGGGACTCACTACAAAAGGGGTGGCTGTCGATGTTGATCGACAGCTCGCCCCGTTTTGTAGGTGGGGCCGTTTGTGGGAGGCACCACTGACATCACCACTGTTAGAGCAGGAAGCTCTCTGGGGCTTGCGACGGACGAGACCCTACCACAAGGGTCTCGTCGCAAGCCCCGATGGTCACGACCATCACCTGGCTGCCCGCAAAAGCACCCACAGCTTAGCGAGCGGCCGGGAGGCCACAAAAAAAAAACGCCCTGATTCAGAGTGAGCGCTCTTAAAGAGCATCCTGCTCTGAATCAGGCCCTATGTACTGTCTTGTCATTTGCCTTCTGTACAGCGCTGCGGACCACATGTGGCACCCTATAAATAAATAATAATAATAAAAAATAATAATAAAAAATGTTATAGATATTTACCAACTGCAAAGCATTGTAAATTATAGTGTTTAACCATTAGTCACTTACTGATCAAGCTCCATCAGCATACAAAGTAAGAACCAGCCATGTTTGTCCATACACAGCTGTATACAGTGTCGTACTGGGGCATGAAGGGCCCTCCGGGGGAATGCAGCGATAGGGGCCCATACTTAGGGTTGTGGCCTGTCTCCAGAGGGGTTATAGCCAGCCTCCATTGAGGCTTGGCTAACCATTAGAGCAGTGATTCCCAACCTCAGTCTTCAAGGCACACTAAAGCTGGCCACACACTAGACCAACTTTCATCCAAACATCCAACTAGTTGATTGGTTGGAATGAAAATATGGTAATGTATGGGAGTAAATGATGATCAGCAATTTGCTCCTAAATGCCAGAAAACAGATGAAAATGGTCGGTCAGACAAGTTTGTTAATGTTTGATCTAATCAATTTGTTCAAACAACAGTTTTTGTCCATTTTCCGGGGGTTTGGGAGCAAATTGCTGATTGTCATTTGCTTTCATTCCTTACCAGATTTATGCATGATATTGTACCAGATTAATATCAGCAATGCATTGGCAGTGGGGCCCATCGGGGGTTTCCACTGTACCCCTGTGGTGGGCCAGTCCGACCCTGGATGCATAGCTGTATTCCTATTTCACCTACCTGCCTCCAACACAGTGTGCTAGCGGTGCTGCCACAAAGAGCACAGGGCTCTGTGGGTGGCATCGTTTCCATCGTTTGCAGGTCACAATTGCAATGTTAGACTTAATCACAGCTACTTTGTGGTACTGTAACAGCTGCAGGGTTGTATATGACTTCCTATAAGCTGTAAGGGGAAGCATCCAATTTGCACATGCCTGTGAATATAGGATCCACCCAACCCCCACCCATCCTGTCAGCAACATCACTGAATTCTAAAGGCTCACTGTGTTTGTACTTCAAATTCTGTTTGTGCCCTTCATTCATGTGACTAATGTGAATAGTCATATACAGGAAAAGTAGCTCTCCTGTAGTGGCCACAAGCACAGGTTTTGGTGTACTGTGAATCACTGCCTAAAATAATATATTATGGGTAAAGCTAGTTATAGAATTGGAAGCTATCTACATGGTAGAGGTGCTTTAATTATTCGAAATACAGTATGTATTTTATTTCTTACATTTTAGGTCATTTACCCTGTGCAGATGACATTCGCCCCTGTCATATAGTGTGATTACTCATTGCCAATGTCACAGCACTTGCAGGTGAATGCGCCATTTCACTCAAACTGTAAAATGAACATTTTATTCAATCATTTTAGACTTTCTTACCTGAAACAAATATATCATCTAATATGCAGTTAATAATGTAAATAACCTAAAAGAGCAGGCAAAGATATTACGAATGTGATAAACTGAATGAAACCTAACATACTATTTGCAGTGATTTAGATACAGGTTCGGATCCAATTTATCATTGCTCCCTAGCCAGGAGAGCTGGGTGAAGCCAAAACCAGTATTTTTGTTGCTAATAGCAGCTGCAAATGTTTACACTGCAAGGTTGTGTCCCATGTTCGACCTTCGGTCATGCATGAGCACTCTGAGAGCAGGTGACACGATGGATCCCCTCCTTTGGGAGCACTTCCATAGGAAAGAGCATGCAAATGCCATCTGCACATGGTATCAGCCACTGGAGTCAAGCTCTGAAGATATTTAATGTTTGGAGCTTGATAAATAACAGTGTTCTCCCCAGGATACGCCTGACTTTTTATATATGCCTTCCAGCTCAGATAGAATTTGCTTGCTATAGCGCTTATTCCTAGCGCTATAGGCAGATAGGGATTCCGTTTTGAAAAACAAGCTGGTTCTGCAGGACATGCTGTGGAGAACTGGTCAAAGATGTTTTTTCCCACTTCTTTATGGGCAAATACAAGAAATACTTCTATTGCAAAGTGGGCAACAAAGATTTCCACCCCCAAGACGTAATTTTGTTTAAGAGTCATGTAGAATATTTGTGTGTCCATGCTGTGTGAATGTACCTGTTCTGCAGTTGCTTTTGCTGGCACAGCCTCTCAATGCAAAGTTATCAGTTCATGGCAGGGGCCTTTCTATAATCGGTGCAGGGTACACGGGGGGGCCCACACCGCGCACCCTGCACCCATATTTTTATTACTTACCACTCCACCGCTGGAGTCCCATGTCGGCACCGGTATCAGCGCTGACAAAATCGCCTGGAAAATGGGCGCCGTGGCCATTTTCCCGGTGACCTGCGCATGTGCTGTAGACACTGGGCACGCTCTAGAGGCAGTGTAGACTCTGGGCACTCCGCTGGAGAGAGAGGAGGGGGCCCCGGACAGAGACTGCACACGGCCCCATCCGCTCTGGTCCATGGGCAGATAGTTATCCACTTAACAAAAGGTCTCTTGATATTCCATTAGTCTGCATTTTAAGGGAATGCAAATCCCAAGCAAGCACTGGAGAATATCCAAACTCCAAACAGTTAGGGCCGTAGTGGAATCAAACCCACGACCTCAGTGTTGTGAGGCAGTATGTGCTGCCCAAATTATACAAATAAAAAGAATCCACACAAAATACATTAAAATAGCCAGATCCACACAAAATACATTGAAATAGTCAGATCCACATAGAATACATTAAAATAGCCAGATCCACACAAAATACATTGAAATAGTCAGATCCACATAAAATACAAATAAAAAGTCAGCTCTAGATAAAAAACATTGAAAAAGCCAGATCCACATAAAATATTAAAAAGACAGATCCACCATAACATTTGTGAAGCCTTCACTGGTGTAAACTGGTAATTTTACTGCCGTCGGGGTTTTCGCCAGTGATAGCAGCATTAGAGGGAAAAAATGATTTAAGCCAGAAGATTGTGCTTACCTGCCATGTCTAGGTTTCTCCACGTTGCTTCTAATCGTCGGCCAGTAGAACTCCATTGCCTTCAAAAGAGGAGGAGGATGGTAAATGATGAAGGAAGGAGAAGTGGAAGATGAAGGAGGGTGTTCACCGTTCACCTGATTTGGATGTAATTACCCTCAAATTATATCTGAAAGTCTGCAGTTAAAGCACATCTTGTCTGTTTCATTTCAAAGCCATTGTGGTGGTGAATAGAGGCCAAAATATGAAAATTCTGTCAATGTCCCAATATTTATGCACCTGACTGTATATATCTCCCCTTGGAAACCTTTCCAGTGTTTTTGTCACTATATATTTATATATACACAGTACTGTACTGAAGGCAAATATTGATTCAATTTAGATTTCTCTTCTGTTCATTCACTTTGCATTTTGTTAATTGATAATAATAATCTATTACACTTCTATTTTTAAAAGCATCCTTACTTCAGCATTTTTTCCACACCTGCCTAAAACTTTTGCACAGTACTTGTAGTCTTGATGGAAAGGTCTAAGGCACGTGCTCAAAAATGGGGCGTGGCCTAGCTGTCACAAGGCCATGTCCCATTTTTGTATGCACGCCTTTGGTATGACATTTGCAGGAGTCACCTTGTGAAAAAGCCAGAGCCACAAAACATTTTTTTTTAAATACAAATCCACATAAAATACATTTTGAAAACCAGAACCACATAAAATACATTGAAAAAGCAAGATTCACATAATACACAGCTCTTCTATGTGTCACTCCAGCCCCCTCCCTTGCCATTCTAGCCCACATTCATGTGTCATTGCAGCCCCCCCATGCCACTGCAGCGGCCCCCCATGTGTCACTCCTGCCACCCCCCATGAGTTATCTCAACAGCCCCACTCTGGCCCATAAGCATGAAAGCAGGCATCATCCCACCAGCTCTCAGACTGCCCCCCACAGGCTCTCAGGCCTATTATGCTGTGCCCTCTGTAGTTGTGCTCATATGTAGTGCCCCCTGGAGTTTTGCCCCTTATGCAGTGTCCCCTGTATTCGTGCCCCTTATGCTGTGTCTGTAGTTTTGCCCCATATGCAGTGTCCCCTAAAGTAGTGCCCTTCATGTAGTGCCCCCTAAAGTATAGTCCCTTATGCGGTGCCCCCTGTAGTTTTTCCCCATAAGCAGGGCCCCCTAAAGTAGTGCCCGCAGTCCAGTACTTACCTGCTGCTGCCTGATGCTGGCTCACGATGCCGCAGCTCTGCTGCCTCACTCTAACTGGATCTGATTAGATCCAACAGGCGCGCAGGGCAGGCTCGCTCCTCACATCGCGGGTGATGTCATGCATCACTGGGAACGCTGTTCCCTGAAGTGATCAGAGGCATCTTTAGCTTCCAATCGCTTCAGAGATCAGCGTTCACAGTTCCAGGAAGCCACATGGGGGTTGGAGGCGGAGCGCCCCATGCGATTGCACGGGTCGCCCGCCCCTAGAATCGTCCCTGCTTGCGCTTTCATGTGAAGATTGATTTAGTGGACTAAGGGCCTGATTCAGAGCCGCTAGTAAGCACCCGCTCGTTCGCTCCGAACGATGTTTGCCCAACTGCGCATGCGTACGGATCGTTATACGCATGTGCGAACCAGTCAGTGCGGTCGAAATTCATGTGCTCGCAAAATAGAGAATGCCTGATAATTTGAGTGACAGAAAGAGGCGTATGTGGGTAGTAACGTGGGAAGGTGCTTGAAAACGGGGAGTGGAGATCCGAACGCAGACGTGCTTAAAGGTCAAAACGGGCGTTTTATGGGTGTGCATAATTAAAACAGCAGCGTCATTAACCACGTCACTGGGTTATTTAACTTATTTTATAGTCAGAACTGCTCGCAAAATTGTGGTAGGAAAAACCAACCCCAAGAATAGCGAGCAGTTCATACCCTGGTCGATGTACTCGATTAATCTAATAAATAGCGGACATGACGTAGGATGCGAGCGGCCAGGGGGCGTATTTTTTCAAAAAACGACCGCAAGTTTGGTTCGCTCGTTCAGATCTAGAGGCATGAACAGACCGCAAAGAGAACGGTTGATTTGAATAGCCACCCCTATTTTCTGGACGAGCGAGCGCTAATTGCGTCCGGCTCTGAATCAGGCCCTAAATACCAAATTATGATTTGCAGGGTCATGTATGTGCTATGGACTCGAAGCCTAGACTTCCAGTGCCACTTACAGTTAGAAAAAAATGTGAAAAAAACTAAACAAAAAACAAGTATTATGTAAGTAATATAAGAAAAAATAAGATTTGGATAGCGATAGGATTACTTACTTTACAGGCTTCCCCATGGTTTATATGGGAAAGCTATTGCCTGAGGCAGCAATACTCCACGATAGCTATTATTAGCTGGGGGGTTCCTTAAAGGGATTAGATTTGGTAAATAGACCCATTAGTACGGGTTCCTTGATTGGAGCATGTGTAATCTAGAGTTCTTCTTCCTCTCTTGTACATACTTGCCAACATTCTGGCTGCCCCTATTTTGACAGGGGGCGTGGCGTGGCATACATGGGGCGTGTGGCGGGGACTTGACAAGGCATTAGGGGCGGAGCAGAGGTGTGAGATTATCGGCAATGTAAAGCATGATCTGATCCAAAGCAAATGTCGTCATTGCCCCCCACCCGCTGCGGGGGTATGTGCAAGGGGTCCAGGTATGTGCAGGGGTAGGCGGCATGCCGGGAGACTTGCCAACTTTTCTGGGCGGCCGGGCAGGGGTGTAGCTATAATGGGTGCTGAGTGTATGGTGCACAGGGTCCCTTGGTCCAAGGGGGCCCACACCGCACACCCTGCACCCTATTATTCAATAATTACCTCTCCGAAGTCCCGCATCACTGGTAGCAGCGCTGTGCAAATCACTGGCAAAATGGCGCAGCTGCCATTTTAATTGCGTTTTGCGCCTGCGCAGTAGGGAAATTGCGAGGAAAATGGGTGCCGCGCACGGGCAGCACACTCTGGCATAGCACTAAAGTCGACTCTAGTGCCCAGAGTCTGCTGTGCTCAGTCCGCTTCCGGCCGCCGGGTAGTGCTGCACATGGGCCCCCTCCTCTCTTAATATGGGCATCTGATTTTCGGGAGCCTTCCGGTTGTCCCGGGAAAGTAGGTAAGTAGACTCTTATATTGATAATGTTTTTATTATAGTGTATAAACACAGAAGAGGTCAGTGTGCAGCCCCCCTCCCATGTGGCGCCTACCCCTCCAACTTCTGCCAATAGCTCTATTACTAACACCTACTGTATGCCAGGTGCATTTATTTTAAAATATTACCCAGCAAAGTACTTAGGGGACCCTCTGCAGGCATACTGTGGGGTTTAGTCTAAGTGTAAGGTTTGTACCTCACACCCTGTACCCATCATAGATACACCACTGGTTGCTGCCATTTGTCTAAAGGTAGGTACACACCTACGAATGATCTGCAGATATATATCTGTAGATAATGGTTATTCATATACACTGAACGACCATCATCTTCCAGGCAGCCTCAGGTCCCCCTGACCGAGGGGCGAGTCTGCCCCACTACCCGAGGTTGCCACTGTGTGTGTACGGGCAGTCGGCAGTCCGCCCGTACACACGTGCCGATGGACAGACATATCTGCAGATATATCTGACCATGGGCTGTGCAGCACAGCCACGCGATATGTCTGAACGACGTCATTCACAGACACATTGCTGGTACACACTGGCCGACGGGCTCCAGATATATTGGCCGATCAATTGATCTGCCAATATATATGTCAGTGTGTACTCAGCTTAAGTTTAAAACTTGACAGGTCCAAGCAAATCAGCACGCTGTACTCTTTGCCAACATCTAATTTATCTGTGTCATGCCCCTTTACACCCTATTACCAAAAGCTGCATTCTAGCTTAAGGACTGGGGTAAATACCCTACTTTTGAGGTGTCCATTTTATAACTGACAATATAAACTACATATTTGTTACATATCACTTAACATTGTTTTTATAATTTGCTTTTAATTAATGTAATAAAGGTTACATTTTAGGAGATACTGCTTATTTGAGTGCCCCACTTTAGAATACTACCCCTTTTTTCTTTCATGCCCCTTTCTTATCTCCTTTTTGCTGATAATACTGTAGAGCACTGTAGAGAACTACAGGAGATTAGAGTACAGATGTAGTAGAGTTTATTGAAGTGGATGTTGCATATGGGTAAGAATAAACTGGATAATCCATGATATTTTGTGAGAGATCTGATCTTTTAAGCAATTAACGGTTTGCATATTATTCAATTGACAACACGCAGTGTAATGGAGCCTAGTGTTCTACAATAAACCCTGCTCCATATGTAAGTAATATAGCAAAACTGCTTTCTTTATTTATTACAGTCGGTCTTTCCTTCTCCCTGACCTGTAAGGTTGAAATAAATACCAATGAAAGCCATATCGACAAGTAGAAATCATGTCCAAATAATAGAAATGTAAAAAAAATTGGTCGGGGTCAGTACACTCAGACTCTCCAATCACTTCATAGCTCCACCATATATTTATGAAGCGTGCAGGATTACTGTATGTGCGTGTAGCTAGAAGCAAAGTGTGTTGGATAGCTGATCTCCCAATCATCCAAATCCTGCACTGTTAGATAAAATGGACAATAATAAACTTGGCGCGTATGCTTCCACATGCAGAACTAAACAATTGATGACAAGTGCTGGCTATTACTTTACCCTCTTACATACTCCCATATACAACTACCTACTTGTCTCAATATTGAAACTAATAAAATAACTCATATATGATTTATGGTGTTATATGTTTTTCATGCAGCTTGGCGTGGGGATCTTTTACATGTTGTATGGCTGCCTCCGTCACCACGATCAACAGATACACAAAGACTATTCTAGAATTCAAACAGAGGCGGCGGAATCTGGAGAGAAGTTTACAGAATAAACAGAAAGCTCTAGAACAAGATGGCTCCCAGCCTGTGTGGGATATTTATATTAACACAATACAAGGCAACAGAGAGGGCTTTATGGATTTATCAATAAGTGGGCAAAGTCCTTCAGCATACGGCAACTTAAACCACTTTCCTCACACACAATGTGACGAGTACTGCTAGTTTTTAATACACTTGTATATTCTTGTGATTCTTTACTTTTTTTTAATAAAATCATACAACAGGCAAAGCTGTTTCATGCATGAGCTGTACTCTTAAAAACTGTAATTGACCATTTGATCACTAATATAGCATGTTTCTTCCAGTTTACAGTTTTTCAAAATAACCGTATTGGCTTCTGGGGGAGGAAGATGGGTGGTGAGCAAAGTCTTCATCATCAGGATGTCCAATAAAGTCAGGTTTACCACCTACTGTACATAGGCACATTACTATGGTAGAATGTTTTATGTCCTGTTTCTGCCTCTGTTTTGGGGCTGTGGTAAAAGCCCATTTAACAAAGCAAGACCACAAAGGTCCAATTGGGCTAAGGCTGGTGCCATTTTCTGTCGATTTCTCAAAAATATGGTGCTGGTATCATATTTCTAATGAATATTCTGGAAATGTGGCATGTTTAGAATATATAATAAATAATTTCTATAAGGACTACTACTCCAATATCTACAGGGAGGTGCACCCAGGAATATATTATTACATATCAAACGAAAGAAGAAAAAGTATTCCTATATTGGGGCACTCAAAAAATATCATTAAAATATAACTTTTATTGTCTCCTATCAATAAAATAAAATTATATAGTACAGCAAAATATTATTTATTTATTTTTATTTTATGTTTAATTATTTTAATAAAATAATTTGTTATGTTACTGCCAATGTAATATCCGGTTATATCAATACAATACTTGTCTCAAAACATTATGTGTTTCATATATCTGAAAACCGGGACCGGTTATATCAAAATAATGGTTATCTCATAACATCTGAGTATCCTATATATTTGAAACCGGTAGGTGTCTGCCAAACAAGGACAAACGATATATATAAAATAAAGGTAATTTAATCATGATATATGATTAAATCAACCTGATTGTCCATTCATTAATAACAACATGTATGTGGGGCCCTAACTTATAATTATTTGAGTCCTAATATTAATTAGGGGATCGATTCTGTTAATCCCTAAAGTGCTCTTGAGGTACTTGTATGTAGGCAGTAACTTATTGAAACCTACGATATAGGGTGTATACTTACCTTTATTTGATATATATTGTTTGACCTTGTTTGGCAGACACCTACCGGTTTCAAATATACAGGATACTCAGATGTTATGAGATAACCATTATTTTGATATAACCGGTCCCGGTTTTCAGATATATGAAACACATAATGTTTTGAGACAAGTATTGTATTGATATAACCGGATATTACATTGGCAGTAACATAAGAAATGATTTTATTAAAATAATTAAACATAAAATAAAAAGAAATAAATAATATTTCGCTGTACTATATAATTTTATTTTATTGATAGGAGACAATAAAAGTTATATTTTAATAATATTTTTTGTGAATAATGGAACACTGATTAATCGTTTAGTAAAACTTTTTTGATATTTAGTGAATTATCTACTTAAGTCCGTGAGTGCCCCAATATATGAATACCTTTTCTTCTTTCGTTTGATGTTTAGAATATAGCAAGAACTCTGTCATTGTGCCAGATTCATTGCAATATTCTGCATTGGTGCCTTATCCGGAGGGAGGTTGCCCACACAAAAACGTTTTGTTAAAACACCACTGCCTTTGATACTAAGCTGGGGGTTCTATTCCACAGTGTCGTTCTCGTGACACCCCTCCCATCTCTGAAGGCAAGTGGGCTTGAGGCAAGGCTAGACATTTGCCGCCAGAAGGATATTAAACAAAAACAGATTAAAAAATGACCACCTTCTGATCAAGAGGTAGCTACATTTTTAGCCTTATGATGGATACTGATTCTGAAGCTAATAATGACCCATCAATGTAATGTGAATAAAAGACTTTAACTGCTAACAGATCCTAGCTTTAATACAAGGAAGGTGCTATCAATTATAGATTTGGAGCAGGACAGATCAGCAGGTAAGCAAAACAGCACCTGTATGTAGTACATTGGGTAGGAAGATGCCATTCTGTGAAGGAGAAATGAAGAAAAATCTACATTAATTGAAATCACAGAGGCTGGAGACTGAGAAGAGAGTCTACAGGAGGACATGAGAGGAGTGTGGTAAAAGGGTCACTGACTTGTTTAGAGGCATAAGAAATCATCTCTATTACAGGGTACAAACAGAATCAAGCAGAAAGGTTAATAGAGTGTGTGGTATGGTGAATAAACAGAATGCATACCATATTTAGTGGGAAAGTAGATATATATCATAGCTTCCCTGATATTGCCCTGAGTGCTGATGCTGTATTGTATGATTATTATCTGCTGATGTGTCTTGACAAAGGCCTCCCAGTAGACCGAAACGTTGACTGACACCATGCATCATCACTGATATCTACACCTGCCTGGATTGAAGAAATAAATAAGCTGAACGTTTCTTCAGTCTGGTGAGTGCAATCCTTTTTCACTTTTATGTGGATGTTTGCTATCTATCTATATTAAAAAAATCGCAATGAGATCATCACTCTCATGTGTTCAATCCACAACTTCTGGGGTGCTCGGAAAATTCAGTGGTACCTCAAAAGAGCACCACCCAGGGCCTAAAGTGGTCCTAGAGAGGTGGTGTAACTCATCTACCCCTCCACCTACTTCCTCCAACTACCCTCACACGCTAGGTGGAACTACTCTGAGAGGCCAGAACAACTGTTCTTTACACAATACACACACACACACACACACACTGTTGTGTATAGGAAACTTTAAAGTGAATGGCCAGGGGGCTGCAGGTTTGGGAGCTATGACAGTTCGAAATACATTTTACATGGGGTTTTTTTTGCACTCCTGACATCAACTGAGACTAGAATGTTAGGGTGAATAGGGTGAGACGTACTAAGCTCTGGAAGTGATAAATTGATAAGTGATAAACTACCAGCCAATTAGCTCCTAACTGTCATGTTACAGGCTGTGTTTGAAAAATGACAGTTAGGAGCAGATTGGTTGGCAGTTTATCACTGTCCAATTTATCACTTTCCAGAGCTTAGTACATCTTCCCCTTAAAAAGGAAAAATAAATTGTTCTATATCATCAGTGTAACTCTTACACTGGAGACAACATCCTCCTACGTCTCTCCAGCGTCATCCTCCTGCATCATTACAGTGCAACCCCCCTTGCTACTCATCAGCACCATCCCCCCTGCATCTCACCAGCTTCATCCCCCTTGCGTCTCACCAGCTTCATCCCATCTGCGTCTCTTCAGTACCATCTTCCTGTGTTTCTCAAGCATCAGCCCCCCCTGCATCTCACCAGTGCCATTCCAGTGTCTTCACTCCAACACCATCTCCCTGTCTCTCCAGCTTATCCCCTTGTGTCCTTCCAGCAGCTCCCTGCCCGTGTCCCACATGATCAGAATTGAATTGGCTTATACCAACATGTCACAATCACAGGTCGACATTTTCGGTCTGCTAGGAGACCTTTGCCAAGACATGTAATCAAGGTGAAAAGTACAAACACTACCACCAAGATTGAAAAGGGTACGAGGCCAGGCCACCATGGAATTCCAAGTTCTGGAGAAGGGAACATCCAAAGACAGTTCAGATTTATGAGAATGAAGAAAAGGAAAAGGGCAAAGCTTAGGAAGAAAGGACTGGTCTTCAAAGATATTAGGGTAATTTTGAGTTGAATGAGATAATAACCCGAAGGCACAAAAAAGCTGCATTAATGCATTTGTCGTCCCTCCGGGATAAAACTATTGCCAGCATTTCAAGGGTATAGAGTACCATAGGAAAGCTTACCATCTTGGGGACGCTAGCCCGGCCCAAATAAAACAAAGGGAGTTTGTAACAGCTGTGTACTGTTTCAATCAAAACAGTCTTGTTAAGCGGCCACATGTTAAGGGAATAAAGAGATTCAGGGGGAGATTTATCAAAACTTGTAGAAAGACGAAGTGGAGAGAGAGCTCCTGTCAGTTTAGTGACTGTGGGGGGTATTCATGAAAGCTTAAAGAGAGATAAAATAGTGAGAGATAAAGTACTAACCAATCAGCTCCTAACTGTCATTGTTCAAACACAGCCTGTAAAATGGCAGTTAAGCTGGGTACACACTGACAGATATATCTGTCCAATTTGTCTGGTGAAAAGGAAAATCTGGTCTGTCTTCCAGGGTTTTGGAGCAAATTTCTATTGGTATTTGCTCCCATACAGATTTTCCTTCCCACCAGACAGATATATCTGTCAGTGTGTACCCAGCTTTAGGAGAAGATTGCTTGGTACTTTATCTTTTATCTCTCTCCAGACTTTCATGAAAATCCTCCTGTGTTTGAAAAATGACAGTTATGAGGTGATTGGTTGGTACTTTCTCTCCAAGCTTTTATAAATCTCTAGCTCAATGTGCATGAGGAGATGTATGCCTAAATAGGGGAAGTACTTTTTTCGCACTCTAAGGGGCACTCTGCTGGGGTCTCACGGCAGAACCTAGTTATAGAGCCAATCTTTGTGGTCCTAAGTCCCATAAAGTATTAAAGATTTGAGGCAAGGAGTTGGAGGGGGCCAATAAAATTGTCTGCAAAAGCAGTGACTGGTTGTTACTGTACTGTACCTAAAGGTATCTCCTGAAAAGGCAAAGCCTGAAAGATGCAAGGAAGGGGGTCGTGGCCTAAATTGAAGAGTAAGGGTGAGAGAGGCAGCCCTCTCTAACCCTGATGTGTGCCCCAAAACACGGTAACCCCCCAAGTGAAACATTAATATTAAAAATGGAGCATGCAATGGTATAGAGAAAATAAAAGCGATGGGAGAAATTAGGAACAAATGCCCTTTGTGACAATTTGGCATGAAGGTGGGGCCAGGACACAAATTTAAAAGCTTTCTCAGGATCTAAGCTGAGAAGAATGGGTGAGGGGAAGCCTGGGAATAGGTGAGAGGCTGCCAGAATAGATGCTAGTGCATGCTGCACACCAGGGACAGAATGAGCCCATGGGTAAAGAAAAAATGAGTGGGAGTGAGGCAGGGCCGGCTCCAGGGGGAGCCACGCCCTGTGCAGGCCGCTACCTAGTCGCTCCTTACCTGCGCGGGTGAAAATTGGGACGTGGTCTAATTACCATAGGTCATGCCCCCTAAATGACACTCCTGTTAATGTCAGGTTGAGGGTGAGCCCAGCACTACGTCAGTAGCTGGGCTGCCCCCAGCCCTCTTCCTGCACTGAATGGTTGCACGCGGCATCCATTCCTCTTCTCCTGGTCCGGCACCGCCGCACAGCTGCCGCGGTGCCCAACCTCCCTACCGCCCGCTGGTTCCAGAGGGATAATGCTAAAGCGCCAGAATCAGCCTCCTCTAAAAGTTAGATTTTACCATAGAGACTAGAGAATATTTTCACATATTAACACTTGTTTATTGTAATTGGACAAATAAGCTGTAAATGCACTGCAGCACTAGAGCAGCGCCACTGATAATGGCCGCCAGGGATCAAACACTCCACACTGACACACATCTGCTTGTCGCCAACGCCGGACCTGGAAGTCAATGGGGACCTGCTACAGTGCTGGACGCGGCGCTGCAGACGCCTACTGCGTACCTGACCCAACAGCTCCTCAACCTAAGAACTGTGCTACGAGAAATGTCATGATGTCTCTCCTATCCCAACAGACATTGCGGTACTGGGTCAGGAGACGGTGAGTGCATGATGAGTGACATGCAGGGGTGAGCCTGCCATTTCAGTGTAAGAGCCGGGCGCCGTGCACTGCACCGTTATTAATATATATATAGCAGCGGGTGCCCGGCGGATAGAGATTGTGATGGGCTGATTAGTTTTGCCCCCAGGGCTGTTGTGCTCTGTGTGGCGGCACTGGTCGCACCACCCTAGTTACGGCCCTGAGTCTCAGGGTGATTACCTCCTAGTACCCATTATAATAATACTATATAGCACATACACTGTACACATACTTGCCAACTTTCCCTGATTGTTAGGGAGACTCCCTGAAATAGTAGCAATCTCCCTGTCTCCCTGAAGAGTCTACCAATCGCCCTGATTGCAGCTTACCCCTATTATGAAGCTGTTATATAAAAAAAAACCCAGATATATACATTCAAGTAGGATTATTAGTATAATTTTCCTGCATTAATTATACTGCACAATGACACCTATGGCTACCTGCGTTTTCTGAAAAGTATCAGTGTGTTTTCATCAAGAAGTAAATTTTACTAACTGATTTCTGGCTCGTTTACATTTGGAAGTAATCAGGGACGGCTCTTGGGGTGTTCGATCAGTTCAGTCGAACAGGGGCGCCACCCCATAGAGGGCGCACCCCTCCCCAACATCCCGATTTCAGCGGGACAGCACTGTCCCGCTGTTCCACCCGTGAGCTGAAGTGGCCCGCAGGTGGTCTGGTCGGGAGATTGGGTACCCTGCGGCGGTGCCGTACCCTGGAGGCTAAATGGATGATGCGCGCGGATTCCATTCAGTGCTGTAAGAGGGCTGGCGGAAGCCAAGCTAAGGCTAGTGTTGGGCTTAGCCCAGCCTGACGTTAAACAGGAGGCGTGCCATGCGGGCATGCCCTAAAATAATGTCACTTAAGGGGGCATGGCCTATGGCTATACACCCGGCCGGCACAGGGCGCGACTAACCATGGAGCCGGCCCTGTCTCAGATTTAGCAGTACCCGTCCACTTTAACGTGCGTTCATAGGTGTTGCTCTCACAATCTCCCTGAAATGCTTTTTCAAAAGTAGGCAAGTATGACTGTACAGCACATACACAAACTGTATAACTATACTGTACAGCACATACACATTATATAACACACACAGTATAACTACACAGCATAAACTGTATAACACACACTGCACAACACATACACAGACTATATAATGGTGCATACACATGTGACGATCGTCAGCGATAACGATATAGCTGAACGATCTCCCTGCATCTTCCCGGAGTGCTGGATGATTGATATCGATCATCCTGCACACCACCAACCCACCGGCGACCAGCGGGTCCCTATAGTAACCTGGTCAATATCGACCAGGTTGGCTTGCATGCACAGTCAATAGACGATACCTTTATCGTCCATACGTGCCCGCTCATCACAGGTCGTTGGAGGGTTGGAGGCACAGGAAAATGCACAATATGAACGATATTGTTATCGTTCATATTCTGCATTTTTATTGTACCGTGTGTACGCACCATTATACTTAAACACACCGTATAATACATACAAACACACACATTGTGTAACTACACAGCATAGCACACATTGTATACAACACACGTATTATCCTGTGAAATTAACTGCTGATACATGGGAGATCATAATGACACGGCTCCCCACCCTTACCACTAGATAGCACCTATGTGTCTGTGACAACTTCAAGCAGCTGCCGTTTTCATCTGCAGACAGTGCAGAGAAGCAGAGATCTCAGTCAGTGTGGGCGGAGCCTAAGACGAGGACGCTTCCTATTGGCTGAGAGTTCACATAACAACAACATCATGTCAAGCTCTATGGACACAGGCAGCTGGAGGCAGGTAGTTGCCGCGGACCCCTGTAACAGCGGAAGCAGAATTTTACTAGCTGTTTTAGCGCTAGGTAACTGGTGACAACTATTGGAGACATGCAGGGTCGAGGCTGCTGCTTCAGGGGAAGTGATCGCGGTGGGTGGCCAGTGCCGCCCTCAGGGCTGTTGGGCTCTGTGTGGCGGCACTGGCCGCACCACCGTAGTTACGCTCTGCCTGGACTCTTAGGGTGCCTTGAGGACTGAAGGCCTGATTCAGACCCGCTAGCGGTTCGATGGTGGCCCAGTGCGCATGACGAAGCCGAATCCGTCGTGCGCATGCGCGAGACCCGGATAGCGACGGGCAATCCATCGCTCCGGGTCTCGCACCAAAGGGGGCATGCTGTCGATGTTGAATGACAGCACGCCCCATTTGGTTGGCGGGCCGGGGTGTGGCTGCCCAGACGGAGGCGTTCCCATGGGAACGCCTGCCGTCTGCGGCCGGCCCCACTGACATCACAAGTGATGTCAGTGGGAGTGCTTTCGGCTTTGTTAGAGCCGAAAGCACTCTTGGGCTTGCGGCAACGAGACCCTACCACAAGGGACCATCATCCTGGCCGTTCGCTATAGCTGTGGGTGGTCACAGCTATGCGAGCGGTCAGGAGGCCGCTCAAAAAAACCAGAGGGCTGGCACTGATTCAGAGCGAGCGCTCTGTCAGAGCGTCCGGCTCTGAATCAGGCCCTTAGTTTGGGAACCTCCGCTGTAGGGCATACCATTAATGCAGACCAGGTACCTAAACATTCCTTTGGTGGTGATGCACAATGAAAGGATCAGAGAGGGCAACTTTTCTTAGTATGTGCAATCTGATTTGTGCTCCCCCTATGCATGCGCTACTCAGAATAGGACTCCACCTTTTCTTTCCAGATCAGAGCACAAGCCTCAGTGAGTTGTTGCATGTACCTTGGGGGATGGATGCATGGGTTCGATAGTGACTATGTCCCAGAATTATACTTGCCTACCCTCCCGATTCGTGTGGGAGCTCCCAGCCCCTCGAAAAAGCAGGCAAGCTTTCGAGTGGCCGCCGACCTGTCCAGCCCCCCCGCTGTTACAATAAAACTCTCGGCATTGTGTAGCGGGGACGGGGCCAAAATGACGCGATTCCGTGTCCACGCCCCCGCTCCACCCCCATTGCAGTGTAGTATCCTCGGCCACACCCCCCTCTGCCGCGCCACGCCCCCCCTGCTTGTCCGACCTGGCTACCCCCTCCCGGAGGGGGCAGTCAGAATGTCAGCAAGCCTGTTCAGAATGCAGGCGTCGATATGGTTTACATGCTACTAAGAGCATGTTAACTGGATTGGCATTATAATTGTAAACATGCTGGTACAGCAGCATGTTTAAAGTTGTACTGGAGATCCAATTAATTGTTGACATGCTGTCGTCTGCATTTCGGGATCAACCTATAGTAGTCACTATTGGCATAGTGAATGTCACTCCCTTAACTAGTTCCCCATTAAAGGTCAATCAAAATCAGTCCACAATATAATTAATTACCATGCTGGGCTGTGAATCATTAACAGAAAATATATATATAATACCATATATCTCAACTGTCCCGATCAGAGGCATCTGTCTCACTGCTCAGACTGTTGGCACGTTTGTCCCATTTCCCATGAGGTGTTTTCTATTTAGGTTCATTTATACAAATCAGATACAAATTTATTTTAAAAAAAATATGATTGCATTGAATTACGTAATATGTAATGAAAAAACTACCTGCAAAGTGGACACCAATTTTTGGGAGAGTTCAAGATACATATCCAAATATACTAGTACAGATATACATGCGGAATAAAATAATTGAGAACCAATGTATATATTTTCATAGAAATCATAACGATATATCATTTATATAGGTCATGTAGCTAAATAGAATTCCACATCACAACTACCTGATAACCAGCCCATAATACTATAACAGCACCCCTAAATATAAAAGCAGAGGAAAAACTGTGATATTAAGAGAAGTAACGTCAGTTGAATTACCCTTTACATCTCTGATAAACATCGCACCAGATATATAATTCTAATTGGCTTTTAATTAAAAGAGGAAAATAATTTTGACTATTTGCCGGTGACGTTGCATATGATGCAACCAGAGCCAGAAGTGCTTCGACTGTCAAGGTCGCATCACATGTGACCGCGCCACCCCGCTCTGTGCCCTGACTTTAGAATGGATCTCCCCTGACTCCCCGGACAACCCAGAAGTGATGCGGCGATCTGTGACCACCGATATCACTTCTGGAATCATGCCCCAGAATGCTGTGCAAATGGTACTCAAAGGAGCATGTAATGGGGATCACAGAACAAGGAGGGTAACTTAGATCCCCTTCAAGCCCTATTTGGCTGATCTCTGAGGGCCTGATTCTGACCTGCTCGCGAGCGCTGTACGCTCGCGAGCGCTGTACGCTCGCAAGCGGGTCGATGGTGCCTAAGTGCGCATGCGCACGACGGAGGGAGCTCCGTTGTGCGCATGCGCGAGACCCGGCGAGTGACGGGGAATCCGTCGCTCGGGGTCTTGCACCAAAGGGGGCGTGCTGTCGATGGTGATTGACAGCACGCCCCCTTTGGTAGGCGTGCCTGCCAGACGAAGACAGTCCCATGGGAACGCCTACCGTCTGAGTCCGGCCCCACTGACATCACTACTGATAGAGACAAAATCACTCCTGGGCTTGCGGCAGCGAGACCCTACCGCAGGGTCTCGTCGCAAGCCCGATGGTCGCAATGCCATCGCGACCATCATCATGGACGCTCACTATAGCTGTGGGTGGCAACCCACAGCTATGCGAGCGTCCATGAGGCCGCTCCAAGTTGAGGTAGGAGGGCCCTGATTCAGAGCGAGCGCTCTGGTCAGAGCTTCCGGCTCTGAATCAGGCCCTGAGTCATCAGACCTACCTGACAAATGCTCCACTGTGCTCTGCATGTGGGGGGGGGGTTATGCAAACAGAGGTGGGGTTTACAGCCCCGCAAGAGGATCTAATATAAGTGGGGTTGGAAGAGGGATACAATAAGGTATCATGACGCTGGAGGGGGAAGCATGAAATAATTTTAAAAAATACACTGGTCACAGGGTAGAAGGAGGAGGGTGGGGTGCAAAAAACTGGATTTTTACAGGGGGATGGTTTCTAAAACAGAGGTTTTTTTTATCTATTAAGGAGGTGTGGGGGGTACTCTTACTAGGATTTATGACCACTGAGTCTATTGCCAAAGGGGGGTGGGAAAGGGCCTATTGGCATTGGGTGGTATATGTTTTTCAATAAAATATTTAAAAAAACTTTTACATTTTTTTTTAATTATATTAAATAAAAAAAACAGGAAAATAAAGTCAGTTAAGTAGTTAATTTTAGCATGCATTGTTAAATAATATTAATGATAATATACGAATAGTGTCAAAAAAATGGTAAGCAATATTTTTATCTCCCCCTTCTGTTTTGTTGCATTTCCTCTATCATATACCAAGTAGTTAAGTAACTGTACATTTACAGTCATGTTTTGCCAAAAAAGTTTAAATAAAGAGAGTGTTAGCTATTTCAAGTTTATAATTACTGATGCCACTTTAATGTTCATACAGGTGAGGTTCCATAAGGCTCCATAATACGACTCATCTTTTCAAAACCACCTAAGACACTGGGACAAATAATAAGATTATATTCTCACTATCAAATTACATTATGGGGTATATTTATGATTGGGAGAGGAGCCCTAAATCCATTGAGATTGGGTTTATCCACTCGCCAGAGATAGGGCTTCTCCCTATTTATCAAGCCCTGCAGCCAGTGATAGCCTTCTCCTTTAACAGCAATAGCTTTGCAATGCAATAGGAAAACTTCCAGCTGTCCTCGTATGATATCGCCACCCCAGGAAGGCGATAACAGCGGCACTCAACAAAAATATTTATTGTTGTAATAAATCATTTATATAAAAATATTAATATTGATATTATTTATTTTCTAAATGTGCAAAAAGCCACCGGACTGGCCAGCGAAGCGCTAAGTCTTTTCTTTTTTTTAGTTGCCTGTGCAACATTTTCCAATAAATTCTGTTTCCACCCAATGATTTCTAAACTCAAATATAATAAATGATTTACAACTATTGGTTTTGGATGCTTGTAAGCTTTCTGTAGGACGAGTTGCTGTTAAAAATAAATTAAGTTTGAAATACAACTGGAAAAGTTTCTTCACCAAGTATTCTTGGATAACAAATACAGTAAAAATATTAGTCTCACCAGTACTGTAGTTCCCAAACTGGGTGCTATGGCACCCTGGGGTGCCACAGGGGCACTTGCAGGGGTGGCACGGGTTGGTGGTCCAGGACCAAAACACATTATTTCTGGACAATGTGATAGGCAAAACCAATGCTGGTGACTGCCAATAATAAAATCTGTGGAAAAACAGAAGCACAATCCTGTTCAGCGCCAATAAGTAAGTACAATTTACATAACTTCATATGTTTTGCTGAACTTCTTAATACAAAACTTTTGGCCTAGGGTCTATGCACAAAATGCTGATACTCTAGGGCACAGTGATTCAAGAAAGAGTTGGAACAACTGCTGTAAACTATATATTTTCCTTTTCTCGTTCCACGTGTGTCAGAGAGAATTCTCCATCGCGTGACAGCTCCAGGGGTGGGGTAAAATTACAGAAATCCCACCAACATGATTGGACACATTTTTATTTTTTTTCACCACCCACTTGTTCCTGGAAAAAAAAATCTCACGAAAAGTAGTTGAAAATCATCGATAAATTAGCGCTATTTTGGAATTGAATACCAAACGCATGACACTGCAAGGATTTCCTATGGAGAACACAAACCAAGCAAAATTAACAACAGCCAAAAAGTTTTCTTCAGTTTTCTAGCGAAAACCTCACAATTGGATTTGGCAAAAAAATTTGGTGTTTCCAATGCAAAGTTAACACCCGAAAACGGCTTTTCGCAGCTAATTGAATTCCCCCCTAAATCACATGACAGTGCATTATTTCCTAGTGATCGCACACCTCCCAGCGTAACTCTCACTCCACAATAAGTGTAAACACTAGCATCACTCACAGGGAAACTACTAAAAAGCAGCACATCACTGCCTCACTGACCTATTTCAACTGTTTTATTCACTTATGCTGGGTACACAGGGGATCATCTGTTCAGCGAATGATAACGCTGAACGATCTCCCTTGAAATTCCTGGTGTGCTAGATGAACGATATTGTTCATCCACACACCAATCACCAACGAGGAACGACCAACGATCGCAAACCCCTATGGAAAATGCACGATATCGTCCAGATTGGCCTGCAAGCATGCCCTATGGACGATATCGTTATCGTCCAGAGGGAGCACACATCTATGGTCGTTCATTGCATACACACCGAACGATATATTGTTGAACGATATCGTTCATATTGTAACGATATATTGTTCCGTGTGTATGCACTTTACTCTGTTATCCACTTAAATGTTTATTCAATAAAAATAATTAAATTGAAACAGCCTATTTATTCCTCCTATTCTGTATCTGTTTCCCCTACATCATCTCCACGTAGAACTATTTAGTCACAACAGGGGCCATTTTATAAGGCAGATATACCAGTCTTGTGTGTGCGGTTACACTCTGATATACGCACGTCTTGGGTGGTTGAATGCACTCGGCCTTGTGCATCACAACGCACACCAAGGCGTGCGTATATCAGTGCGTGGCCGCACACCCAAGAGTGGTATATTTGATATATATTTGATATATATATATTCGATGTCATGTCGTGTTCAGCAATTAGGAATGGACCACTGAGGTATACAATATGTTCCCTCAGTATCTAGTGATTGGGAAGCAGCTGATGTCAGGGTGGGTAGTAGGGCCAGCAATGCACTGGGAGGTTAACCTGACATTATCACTGTGCACATCTTCTTCACACTATTAAAAATTGCAGAGGCAACCATTTCGAAGGAACATCACACTAGAAATCAGGGATTGCTGGCAACTCTGATGTGGCATATTTATAAGTGGAGTAGTGGAAGGAAACATTTAAATTATAATTATTGATGGTCGATAGTTTTGAACCATCAATGTTTACCGCCTTCGCACACTAATTGGATTGACCATATTGTTGGTTAATCTATTTACAGTGTGCAAGACCATCGATAGTCGATGGCCATCCCTACATAATATCATCCTGTCTGGTAAAATACTACATAATAACAGCATTCTTAAACAAAAACTGCGATACACAGAAAAAAAAAAACAAGACATACACAATTATTTTACTAATTATTATTAAACTGGGCGTTCCAATATTACATTGTCGCTAATAATACAAGTGTATATTACTGTGCATGTAATGCAAAGCCCCCTCCCTTGTACTCTGACTATACTTCCCAGTGCAGAGAAATGTGGGATGTAGATTCCGATGCAGTGAAATTTAAAATCCCTCTCAGCAACACGTGGAATATCTATTTCCTGTTCTTACACTATATGAGTGGGAAAAGAGCTAAATAAAGTTATTTAAAAAGGAAGGGGGGATATTATTTGTCTGCCAATAAGAACGTGACTCCCTGCTGGTGCCCTGCATTCCTTTCCTGTATCTCCGCCTGCAGTCTGCTGCTGTAACAGGCAGAGACTCCCCTCAGTCAGAGGCACAGCCAGAGCCTTCCTCTGTATACAGCCCCCTCCTCCTACTGCTGTTGCTGACGCTGACTTGCTACGTGGTAACTACTGGGCTCAAAGGAACTTCTGTCAGAGGGGAGAGAGCAGCCCTAGAGAGGGGGGGGGAAACTGCAGATTCACAAAAGGACAGAACTACGTCCAGGACAAAGTGCAGATAGAAAACTGTGCATGGGAACTGTAAGGATTTCTGGGGAGACTTTCTATGGATTTGACTGAAACTTCAGAGCTCGATGTGTAAGTTCACTGTTTTATGACCCTCCAAGCTAAGACTGTCCTGCTCTCTGTTGCATTTGTTATAGTGGCAGAGGAATGACATGAATGTGGATCTTGAAGATACCAGTAGATTTTAACCAGTGAACTTTGAGCTTGAATCTTATTTTGCATGTAAAATATTTAACAGTTACTTCTTTCTGCACCCATTACGTGTCTGGATATCAGTGAACCTCACAATGGTGCAAAGTCTTGGCTGCACGCTTATTGTTTTCCTCTGCCTCTCAGTAAATGCTCAGTATGAGCGTTACAGCTTCAGGAGTTACCCCCGAGATGAGCTGATGCCCCTGGAATCTGCTTACAAGTATGGGCTAGATCAGTACAGCAATGAGAACTGGCCAGAGACTGTCAATTATCTGGAGATAAGCCTGAGGTTATTCAGGCTGTTAAGGGACAGTGAGGCTTTCTGTAACCTCAACTGCAGCACTGCACAAATAGATAACAATCCTCCAGGATCAATTGTGGATCTGAAAAATGACACTGGGCATCTGGGCCGTTTCACTGGTTTCCCCGAGCTGAAGGTATTTGGAGATGTGCTGATGAGGGCCCAGTGCCTCAAACGGTGCAAGCAGGGTCTTCCTGCTTTCCGGCAGTCACAGCCCAGCAGAGAGACCCTAGAAGAGTTCCAGACTCGGGAACCATACAAGTATTTGCAGTATGCCTACTTTAAATCAAATAATTTGCCCAAGGCCATTGCTGCAGCCCATACTTTCCTGCTGCTGCACCCTGATGACGAAATGATGAAGAGAAACATGGCGTATTACAAGAGTATGCCGGAATCTGAGGCTCATATCAAAGACTTAGAGACTAAGACTTACGAGACTTTGTTCATTAGAGCTGTGAGGGCCTACAATGGCGAAAACTGGAGAACCTCAATTTCTGATATGGAGATGGCTCTACCTGATTTCTTCAAGACCTTCCAGGAATGCACTGCTGCATGCGAAGGCTCCAGAGAGATTAAAGACTTCAAAGACTTTTATCCATCCGTGGCTGATCACTACATTGAGGTACTGAAATGCAAACTAAAATGTGAAAGCAAGCTCACCCCTGTCATTGGGGGATACGTGGTGGAGAAATTTGTGGCCACCATGTACCACTACCTACAGTTTGCTTATTACAAACTCAATGATGTTCGAAATGCTGCTCCGTGTGTGGCCAGCTACCTGCTCTTCGACCCAGATGACCAAGTTATGAAGCAGAACATGGTGTACTACCAGTTCCACATGGAGAAGTGGGGGCTTTCAGAGGAGAACTTCAAGCCCAGGCCAGAAGCAGCTCTTTACTACAACATTACAACCAAGCAGAAGGAGATGTATGAATATGCTTTACAGAATATTGTAGATGATGATGAGGGCAATGTGGTGGAATATCTCGATGAACTCTTGGATGCAAATTATTTTTGAGGCAAAGTACATTTTTTAAACTTGTGACATTTCTGTCTTGAACTGAATTTAGGAGACAACCTTGACTGTATTAACACATCTTACAGGGTCAATGACTTTTTATGGCTATTTTCTTCTACAATTTGTTTGCATGGGAATAAAATTCCGTAGATCAAAAGCTATGTCGTCTACATACAGTACTATATGAAGAAGTGAAACATGGCAGTGATATTGGTTGTACAGTTACATATTTTCCTGCTTATGAACAATAAGAATGTATTTAATTATTAATAATAATATACAGACAGTACCTTAATTTGAGGAGGAAAAGTGTATGTGAGTAGACACTGCGGCTATACTGAGTATGTGTTGGGACCAGTGTATGTGCAGTGGTGCTCTGTTCTCTGGTCAGGGACTGAAATCTCAGATGGGACTTCACTTTGCCTGCGCTGGCCTCTGTGTGTACTCAGTAGTACTGTGCCTGCGCTGGCCTCTGTGTGTACTCAGTAGTACTGTGCCTGCGCTGGCCTCTGTGTGTACTAAGTAGTACTGTGCCTGCGCTGGCCTCTGTGTGTACTCAGTAGTACTGTGCCTGCGCTGGCCTCTGTGTGTACTCAGTATTATTGTGCCTGCGCTGGCCTCTGTGTGTACTCAGTAGTACTGTGCCTGCGCTGGCCTCTGTGTGTACTCAGTAGTACTGTGCCTGCGCTGGCCTCTGTGTGTACTCAGTAGTACTGTGCCTGTGCTGGCCTCTGTGTGTACTCAGTAGTACTGTGCCTGCGCTGGCCTCTGTGTGTACTCAGTAGTACTGTGCCTGTGCTGGTCTCTGTGTGTACTCAGTAGTACTGTGCCTGTGCTGGTCTCTGTGTGTACTCAGTAGAGGGGGCTTTCAGTGGTAATTTCGGCAGTAATTCTGCTGATGGTTCTCGGTTCAAATCTAATCTAATGGATGTCTGTGAATTACATATTCTGGGATCCTACCTTACAGGTTGATCACCTTTGGTGTAGGTACCCTATGGATGGTTAAATTATATGTCATGTTCAGAAATTATGTTTTTCGCTTTCTCTAGAAACTAGTTATCTTATGTAAGCACAATTCTTAAGGCAGTGGTTCCCAAACTTTCCTGAATCACGGTACCCTAGACCAGGGGTATTCAGCCCTCCAGGTGCGGTGGAACTACACATCCCAGTCCTGCCTCAGTCTTAGCATGCCATAATGGCAAAACTGGCAAGGCATGCTGGGATGTGTAGTTCTACAGCAGCTGTAGTTCTGCATGTTGAATACCGCCGCCTTGGAGTATCAGCATTTTTTCCACATTAACCCTAGATCAGGGGTTCCCTACCACGGTCCTCAAGGCACACTAACGGTCCAGGTTTAAGGATAACCATACTTGAGCACAGCTGACTTAGGGCCTGATTAAGAGCCATTCGCTATTTGCGCTCGCTCGTTCAAAAACAAGGGGTGGCTATTCAAATGATCAGTTCGCAAATTGCAGTCTGTTCACACCTCTAAGTTTGAATGAGCGAGCAAAACATACGCTCGTTTATTTGTTAAAAACGCCCCCTGGCCGCACGCACCATACGTCATGTCCGCTATTTATTAGATTAATCGAGTACATCGACCAGCGTATGAACTGCTCGCTATTCTTGTGGTTGGTTTTTGCTACCACAATTTTGCGAACAGTTCTGGCTTAAAAAAAACCCAGTGACGTGGTCAATGACGCTGCTGTATTAATTATGCACACCCATAATACGCCCGTTTTGACTTTTAAGCACGCCTGCGTTCTGATTTTCACTCCCCGTTTTCAAGCACCTTCCCCTGTTACCACCCACATACGCCTCATCCTGTCACTCAAATTATCAGGCATTCGCTATTTTGCGAACACATGAATTTCGGCCGCACTGACTGGTTCGCGCATGCGTATAACGATCCGTACGCATGCGCAGATGTGCGAACATCGCTCGGAACGAGCGTACTGCCGCTAGCGAGTGGCTCTGAATGAGGGCCTTAATTAGTACCTCAGTTATTTTGACTGAACTATCCATGCTTAACCATGGATATCACTAAAACCAGGACTGTTAGTGTGCCTTGAGGGACGAGGTTGGAAATCACTGCCCTAGATCAAATGTTGTTTATTGAGAAATTCTGCAAAAAATTATTAAGTAAATTGTGCTTACCTGTCTTCCTAATGCTGCATACACACGGGACGATCTGTTCAGCGATCGATATCGCGGAACGATCTACCTTTAAATTCCCGGTGTGTTGGTTGAATGATATCATTCATCCACACACCAACAATATCACCCACAACCAACGACCATTCCCTCCTGCAGGCACTGATAGATATCGTCCAGGTTGGCCTGCATGCATGGACGATTAACGATATAGTTATCGTCCATGCGGGAACGAGCATCGTTGGGCGATCCTTGGCAGCATAAAAATGAACAATGTAACGATGAATGTTATCGTTCATATCGTACATTTAAATCGTACCGTGTGTACGCAGAATTAGCGTCAGTTATGTGGTGGTGGACAGGTTTGTGCTTCTGTCTGTCCACATATTTTATGATTGCCAGCCATCAGCACTGGTTTTGCTTATCACACTGACCATAAGTAATTTTATGATACTGGACCACCAACCAGTGGCACCCCTGGATGTGCCTATCGGCACCCAGTTTGGAAGCCACTGTCTCAAGGCAATAATGAATAATTAATTAATATTTTGGTTTGCCTATCCTTTTATTACTGGTGCTTCTCTTTGTTATTTTACTGAATGACAGCTTTGTAGAAATACACTGTGTAGATTGCTGTGTTGAGTCATACATGTGTTGGGGCCAGAGATGGCACAGTAACTGATATGCCAGCAAAATCAACTTTTATACCTGTACGAGATCCTAAAGGTGTGAGAGAACCTTTTGCTGTCACTAATGGAGTGGTTATATTATATTTTTAACAGGTGCAGAGGATTTCAGCTTAACACTGAGCAATGTGTTTTACCTTCATGGTTTGTATGTTAACATTTTAATTTTGGGCTACAGTGACCCTTTAAATCAATGGTTCTTAAATTCAGTCCACAGAACCGCACACAGTTTTCCAGGTCACATGTGGATCTTTAAATGTGACAGTTGATAATAAATCTGTGGCCAGCTAGATGGTCTGGAAAATGTGAACTGTTTGGGGTTCTGAAGACGGAGGGTCTGATTCTGCAAGAAACGTAATTGCAAAGCTGCACGCAGGTTATAGATCTGATGTATTCTCGCTGGCTGCTTTGCAATTGCGATCCTTGCAGATACGGTAATGCAGCAGGAAGCATCACATCTCCTGTGCATTACTTATTCGAGCTGCGTTGTCCAACGCAGCATTGGATAATCTATGTAAATCGGCCGGCTGCTGTGACTCATGGGGTCCCGCAGTCGGCCGCCTCAGTTTAGAGGAACAGGCCAGGAGATCTCTGTCAGCCGACGGAGATCCTGGCTTCTTCCCTCCCCCCCACAACGGCGATGATACACCTGCGTTTCGGGAAACTGAGGGCCTCGCCGCCCACAAACGGCAGCAGACTGTCAATCACTGACAGTCTGCAAGCGCGTTAGCAGGACCCATGCTGCACACTGGCAGAATGGGTCCTGCGCCTGCGCAGATTCCCGAACATCAGGAATTTGCATTCAGCAGTGCATTAGCGTGCACTGCTGAATCAGGCCCTGAGTTTGCAACACTTGCTAAATAAGGCACATAACATGGTCAACTGAAACTTCTGTTAAAACAGAGGTTCCCAAACTCAGGGCCTGATTCAGACCCACTCGCGAGCGGCTGTCCGCTCGCAAGTGGGTCGATGTTATGGACTGAGCATGCGCACGACGGAGGGAGCTCCGTCGTGCGCATGCGCCAGACGCGACGAGCGAAGGAAAGTCCTTCGCTCGTTGTGTCCGATCAAAGGGGGCGTGCTGTCAATGTTGATTGACAGCACGACCCCTTTGGTGGGCGTGCCTCCCTGACGGGGGCGTTCCCACGGGAACGCCTCCCGTCAAAAGCCGGCCCACTGACATCACTAGTGATGTCAGTGGGAGTGATTTTGGCTCTGATAGAGCCAAAATCACTCCGGAGCTTGCGGTTGAAAACCTCAACCGCAGGCTCCGGCTCGCAATTTCGATGGTCGCGATGGTCACGACCATCGCGGCCATCACAATGCACGCTCGTATAGCCTGTGGGTGGTGACCCACAGCTATACGAGCGTCCAGGAGGACGCTCCATTTTCATGGAGCCCGGCCCTCATTCAGAGCGTGCGCTCTGCTCAGAGCGTACAGCTCTGAATGAGGGCCTCAGTCCTCAAGGCACCCTATCAGTCCAGGTTTTAAGGATATCCATGGTTGAGCACAGATGATTAAATCAAAAGACTGAAGTGCTAATTAAGTCACCTGTGCCCAAGCATGGTTATCCTTAAAACCTGGACTGTTAGGATGCCTTGAGGACCGAGTTTGGGAACCTCTGGGTTAAGGACTTATACCTAATGGGAAGCCTTGTGTGTTAAAAGCCACAAAATGCTGATACTTAAAAACATATTCAACCTAAATACAAAATATAGGTACAGTACATACTGTGGGCGGAATGCATCATGTATTGCATATTGCATGTGATACATCCTGCCACTTATCTCATGCATAGCGGCATTTATTAAAGCCGTATACATGAATAAATGCGATTAAAAATGTAAACAAGACAGCTTCTCCGAGAGTTGTCCTTTGCATTGAGAGGACTTTCGGGAGTTCTACTGCGCAGACCAATGCCTGTATGCCCAGTGGAGGCCCGAGGGGGATTGCGGCTTACAGAAGCCCATAGGTTTCTATCGGCAACACATCTATAGATGGCTTTGCCTATCGGGCACAAGCTCCAGAAAAGTTTGCTTTCCTTGGGGGCTTACTGAGGGGGACTTTCCATGGATTTGACTGAAACTTCAGAGCTCAATGTCTAATTTCACTGTTTATGACCTTCCAAGACTGTCCTGCTTGAATCTTATTTTGCATGTACAGTGCACAATTGACAGTTACTTATTTCTACACCCTTTACGTGTCTGGATTTAAGTGGATATGTGTTCACATACATCTATCCTCTGTGAGTTACACATAACGCGTGACTGCCGTGTGACTCGGTAGCACCGAGCATATTTTCATGCAACCATTTCCCTTAAATGTGTCTTATTTGCAGTCATGTGAATAGGACGCACACGTAGCTTTTGCTGATTAAAATTATATGCAGCATGCCTATATTCTGTGTGACTGCGGGTGTATCTGCATGCGAAATGCTACGTTATAGTGTCAGTGTCTGTGACACTGTACCACAGCATTTTGCATGCAGACACAAATGCAGTCACACACAGAATAGTTAGTTTTCGGATGTTTGACTGCAGTTTTGTGGTTAATATGGACTATTGTGACTATGCAGACGTGCGTGGTTCTGACATGCCTGTTTGCAACTGGAAAAATGAGACAAGGGAGGGAAGGGCAGTGTACAGAAAGGGCCTTATTTCGCATTAAATCTGATCTGCATATATAATGTAATGCTGGGTACACACTAGGATGATGGATCGGTCAGTGGACCGATCTAGCGTCCGATTGGTAAGCTATACACCAATTGGCCGCTCGTTGTGCCTGGCCTGATATCACAACTGGGCGAGCATTTAAATTTGCCCGACCAGTTGAGATATCATCGACCTGATATGTCTGTGAACGTCGTTCACAGACATATTGGGTGTACACACCCGTCAGTGTACTTGTGATATATCACTCATCGACAGAACAAGCTCTATATCGCCAAGTGTGTACCCAGCCTAACAGCTATTTAGGTTGATAAACATTTTTTTGGATGTCAACTAGGCAACTATTTGTCATACATATGCAAAAAATGGCTTTTCAAATAAGGCTGTTTCATTATTGTAATATATGAAGATGTGATTTTAACAACTAACTAAGGGCCTGATTCAGATATGTACATATCCGATGATGTCTGCACATGAGCAGAATAGGTCCTGCGATCACACTCGCAGTGCCCCCTGAACTGCAGCTTGTCAATCAGTTTGGGGGCGGCGCCAGTCCACATTCATGGAAACGGGCGTGTAACCCCTGTTTCCTTGGAGAGCTGAGGCCTGGGTCTGCATCGTGTGATGCAGATTTTCTGGCCTTGCAAGCAGCCAGGAGCAGGCCAGGCTGTGTAAGCCTTGGCTTACGCAGCCTGGCCAAAACCAATGGTCGCGATGGTGAACCAAAGCAGTGTGTACAGCCGCTGCTCTCTGATCACAGATGTATGCAGGAGGTGTCTGCAGGAGATGCTGCATTTGCATTTTACTTTAAATCAGGCCCTAAATTAGCATAAAGCACATGATTGACAAATTGATTCTTCAATAGTGTGACAGTTTTGCAGCCCAAACCACAGCCCCAGTGATATCAAACATTAAATTCCCTAATTGACTGAGAGTGAAAGAAAAATCTTTTAATTTTATACAATGACATTTAGGTCCGTATTCAATTAGAAGCGAAAAGTCTGTTGCCGGACTTTTCGCCATCATCGCAGGCTTTGGGCGCAATAAAGTATTGCACTCGTCCCCGCTTATCCCCGTATTCAATTCCAAATCAGCGAAAAACGGGACCCGGCGAAACTTAAATAGGCGAAAAGGTCTGTCAGTTTTGGGGAAATAAGCCTGACACCCCCCAAAAGATGCACTGACATGGGGAATCACTCTGGATACCCCCGAATAGCCCTGCTGAAGGTATTTGGCCACTTTAAATGGTCTTAATAGGTGCTATTTTGTGTGTTTTAAAAAGTGAAGAATAGCATTTTGATGGGTTTTTTGGGAGAGAACTAGTCCCATCAAAATTGGGGTATATGAAATGGGTACTAGCATATTTTAAAGTTGCTAATGTGACGTTTAAAAAAATGGAAAAATCCACCTGCCACAACCACCTGCAATCATAAAAATACCTGCCGCATACTTGGGGACCCCCTGCAGTTTATTTAGCTAGTTTTTAACTTTGTACCCCGACTTTTTTTCGCCCCCAAAATGAAAGTACTTTTTTGGGGTGTCAGATGGTACTTTATAAAAAAACTTGACACAGATTACGTTTAGGGACCTGTCCAAGGGCTGCAGGGTGGTTTTTGGAAGTCTACACCCCAAAACCCCAATTCTGCACTTTTTCTCGCCACCTATTCATAGGCAATACTTTTTCACCGTGTCTGATACACTGACTTTATGCACCGGTGAAAAGTCGGCCAAATTGAATACGGGGATAAATGAAATCGGCGAAAATGACGTCATCGGCGAAAAACTATCGCTGAAACGGACTTTCGCTCCAAATTGAATACGGCCCTTAATACACTACAAGTAGTGATCAATTTGAGCCTGGGACTCATGCATAACCTGTGGTCGTTATTATGCTAAATATGTGCAAGTACTCCCCACCTCTCCCTTCAGTGACAGCAAACAAGCTAACACCAAGGGGTACATTTGCTAAAGTGAGAGTTTTTAGAAGTGAGTTTTAAAAGTGATGTTGCCCATAGCAACCAATCAGATTCTAGCTATTATCTTATAGAAGGTGCTAGTTAAATGTTAAGTAGAATCTGGTTGCTATGGGCAACATCACTTCTAAAACTCACTTCTAAAAACTCTCACTTTAGTAAATTTACCCCCAAGACTTGTATGTGTGCTGCCTCACCAAATCCTCTGCCACACCTGTACAATTATCTATATGCGGTGTAATCCACCAGAAGAAGGGGGATATTATCGTCTTGAAAGCTTGTAAGGTTTTCCTATAGTCAGCTGTGAACAGTACAATCTAAAGTTTTTTTAATTATTATTTTTTTTATTTCAAATAGCTTTGTCCTCACAACTATTCTATGGGTAACACAATACCCAGGGCCGTAACTAGGGTAGTGCGACCTGTGCCATGACACAGGGCAGGGGGCGCTGTTTGGGCCTGTCAATTTTCCTCTTTATTATCATTCTCACTTGTAGCTTTCTCTTCTTTTATCCCCAGCATCTCCTGGCCTCCCCTACCTCTTCCCTGGTCCTTCCCCATGAAGCCATGGCCCTTTTTCAGGTGCACTATCTTATGTCCCTATTTAAAAAGTGTGTGGGGGGGGGGGCGCCAATGATCTCTGGCACAGGGCACCAAAAAAGTCTAGTTACGGCTCTGACAATACCACTCTATATTAGGGGTGAGCGGGTTCGGATTTCTGAAATCCGAACCCCCCCGAGCCCCCCCAATCCGAGTCCGATCCGAGTCAGGCTCGACTTTTCCCGCCTGACTCGGATCTGAAATCGAGGCAAAACGTCATCATCCCGCCTTCCGAGTCTCGCGGGTTTTGGATCCTATATAAGGTACCCGCGTCGGCGCCATTTTCTCACTCGGCTGTGGACAGTGAAGAGGGAGGGTGGGAGTTAGGGCTGTGTAGTGTAGTGTAGTGCTGCTGTTGTCCACTACTTCAAAGTCCATAGGGGCTGGCTGTGTTGTGCTGTGCTGCTGTTGTTAATAGGGGCTGTGTCCACTACTTCAAAGTCCATAGGGGCTGGCTGGACTGTGTTGTGCAGTCAGTTCTCCATAGGGGCTGTGTCCACTCCAAAGTCCTGTGCAGTGTCCCAGTCCTAAAGGGGTGCTGTAGTGTTGTCCAGGGGGTGCTCTGTCCATCAGGGGTGCTCCCCCCAAGTGCTAAAAAAATAATATATTTTCTGTGTTTGTGAATTGTGTGCGCAGTAGCCGCACGTGCACCAACAAAGTAGTGCCAAGCGTACGCCTGTGTCATAAGTAAAGGGCCGGCTGGCTTGACCGTTAAAGGGTGCTGTAACCCCCAAAGTACACTCCAGTCCAAACCCAAAAAAAATTATTTTCTGTGTTTGTGAATTGTGTGCGCAGTAGCCGCACGTGCATCAACAAAGTAGTGCCAAGCGTGCGCCTGTGTCATAAGTAAAGGGCCGGCTGGCTTGACCGTTAAAGGGTGCTGTAACCCCCAAAGTACACTCCAGTCCAAACCAAAAAAAAATTTATTTTCTGTGTTTGTGAATTGTGTGTGCAGTAGCCGCACGTGCATCAACAAAGTAGTGCCAAGCGTGCGCCTGTGTCATAAGTAAAGGGCCGGCTGGCTTGACCGTTAAAGGGTGCTGTAACCCCCAAAGTACACTCCAGTCCAAACCAAAAAAAAAATAATTTTCTGTGTTTGTGAATTGTGTGCGCAGTAGCCGCACGTGCATCAACAAAGTAGTGCCAAGCGTGCGCCTGTGTCATAAGTAAAGGGCCGGCTGGCTTGACCGTTAAAGGGTGCTGTAACCCCCAAAGTACACTCCAGTCCAAACCAAAAAAATATATATTTTCTGTGTTTGTGAATTGTGTGCGCAGTAGCCGCACGTACATCAACAAAGTAGTGCCAAGCGTGCGCCTGTGTCATAAGTAAAGGGCCGGCTGGCTTGAGCGTTAAAGGGTGCTGTAACCCCCAAAGTACACTCCAGTCCAAACCAAAAAAATATATATTTTCTGTGTTTGTGAATTGTGTGCGCAGTAGCCGCACGTGCATCAACAAAGTAGTGCCAAGCGTGCACCTGTGTCATAAGAAAAGGGCCGGCTGGCTTGACCGTTAAAGGGTGCTGTAACCCCCAAAGTACACTCCAGTCCAAACCAAAAAAAAAATATTTTCTGTGTTTGTGAATTGTGTGCGCAGTAGCCGTACGTGCATCAACAAAGTAGTGCCAAGCGTGCACCTGTGTCATAAGTAAAGGGCCGGCTGGCTTGACCGTTAAAGGGTGCTGTAACCCCCAAAGTACACTCCAGTCCAAACCAAAAAAAAAATTATTTTCTGTGTTTGTGAATTGTGTGCGCAGTTGCCGCACGTGCATCAACAAAGTAGTGCCAAGCGTGCGCCTGTGTCATAAGTAAAGGGCCGGCTGGCTTGACCGTTAAAGGGTGCTGTAACCCCCAAAGTACACTCCAGTCCAAACCAAAAAAATATATATTTTCTGTGTTTGTGAATTGTGTGCGCAGTAGCCGCACGTGCATCAACAAAGTAGTGCCAAGCGTGCGCCTGTGTCATAAGTAAAGGGCCGGCTGGCTTGAGCGTTAAAGGGTGCTGTAACCCCCAAAGTACACTCCAGTCCAAACCAAAAAAAAAAATATTTTCTGTGTTTGTGAATTGTGTGCGCAGTAGCCGCACGTGCATCAACAAAGTAGTGCCAAGTGTGCGCCTGTGTCATAAGTAAAGGGCCGGCTTGCTTGACCGTTAAAGGGTGCTATAACCCCCAAAGTACACTCCAGTCCAAACCAAAAAAAAAATAATTTTCTGTGTTTGTGAATTGTGTGCGCAGTAGCCGCACGTGCATCAACAAAGTAGTGCCAAGCGTGCGCCTGTGTCATAAGTAAAGGGCCGGCTGGCTTGACCGTTAAAGGGTGCTGTAACCCCCAAAGTACACTCCAGTCCAAACCAAAAAAAAATATATTTTCTGTGTTTGTGAATTGTGTGCGCAGTAGCCGCACGTGCATCAACAAAGTAGTGCCAAGCGTGCGCCTGTGTCATAAGTAAAGGGCCGGCTGGCTTGACCGTTAAAGGGTGCTGTAACCCCCAAAGTACACTCCAGTCCAAACCAAAAAAATATATATTTTCTGTGTTTGTGAATTGTGTGCACTGTGGCTGCACGTGCATCAACAAAGGAGCAGCGCCAAGCATGCGCCTGTGTCCCATAAGTAAAGAGCTGGCTGGCTCATTTCTTAAAGGGTGGTGTAACCCACAAAGTGCACTACTCTCCAGCAAAAATAAAAAAATATTTTCTGTGTTTGTGTGCGCTTTAGCCGCACGTATATATCAATATAACATAAATGGAGGACCAAACTTTCTCCGATAAAAATAAAATAGGGAAAGATCAAGAACCACTTCCTCCTAGTGCTGTTGCTGCTGCTGGGAGTTGTTCATCATCCCAGAGAGGAAGTAGGAACATCACTACTTTTACTAAACAATTGACCCTCCAACAGTCCCTAGCGATGAGGATGAAGTACGACAGCAGTCATCCTGAAGCTAAACGTATAACTGAGGCCTTGACTGCTATGTTGGTGTTAGACGTGCGTCCGGTATCCGCCATTAGTGCAGTGGGATTTAGACAATTGATGGAGGCAGTGTGTCCCCGGTTCCAAATCCCGTCTAGATTCCACCTGCATCCTCAAAGCAGCAGCGACAAGCGTGCGTCTGTCTGTTAAAGGGTGGTGACACCCTCAAAGTGTGCTACACAAACAATAAAAATATTCTTCTTTTTTTTTCTCTTTGTGAATTGTGTGGGCTGTAGCTGCACTTGCATCCTCAAAGCAGCAGCGACAAGCGTGCATCTGTCTGTTAAAGGGTGGTGACACCCTCAAAGTGTGCTACACAAACAATAAAAATATTGTTCTTTTTTTTCCCGTCTTTGTGAAATGTGTGGGCTCTAGCCGCACCTGCATCCTTAAAGCAGCAGCGACAAGCGTGCGTCTGTCTGTTAAAGGGTGGTGACACCCTCAAAGTGTGCTACACAAACAATAAAAATATTCTTCTTTTTTTTTCTGTCTTTGTGAAATGTGTGGGCTGTAGCCGCACCTGCATCCTTAAAGCAGCAGCGACAAGTGTGCATCTGTCTGTTAAAGGGTGGTGACACCCTCAAAGTGTGCTACACAAACAATAAAAATATTCTTTTTTCTGTCTTTGTGAATTGTGTGGGCTGTAGCCGCACTTGCATCCTCAAAGCAGCAGCGACAAGCGTGCGTCTGTCTGTTAAAAGATTACATCGGTGACAGCATCCAAGTAGGCATGTCAGACAGTCCGTACCTGTACTGGCAGGAAAAAGAAGCAATTTGGAGGTCCCTGTACAAACTGGCTCTATTTTACCTGAGTTGCCCCCCCTCCAGTGTGTACTCCGAAAGAGTGTTTAGTGCAGCCGGGAACCTTGTCAGCGAAAGACGTAGGAGGTTGTTTCACAAAATGTGGAGAAGATGATGTTAATAAAATGAATTATCAACTCTTCCAGGGAGACCAGCCTCCAGAACGTACAGAGGGACCTGTGGTTGTGGATACCAGCGGGGACGAATTAATACTTTGTGAGGATGAGGATGTACACACTGAAGAGGGTGAGGAATCGGTGGATGAGGAGGATGATGACATCTTGCCTCCGTAGAGCCAGTTTGTGCAGGGACAGATTAATTGCCAGCTTGTTTTGTGGGGGCCCAAACGAACCAATCATTTCAGCCACAGTTGTGTGGCAGACCCTGGCGCTGAAATGATTGGTTTGTTAAAGTGTGCATGTCCTGTTTATACAACATAAGGGTGGGTGGGAGGGCCCAAGGACAATTCCATGTTGCACCTCTTTTTTTTCTTTGCATTATGTACAGTTTGGGGCCTAGTTTTTCAAACTGCCATCCTGTCTGCCACTGCAGTGTCACTCCTAGATGGGCCACGTGTTTGTGCCACCCACTCGTGTCGCTTAGCATAGTCATCCAGCTACCTCGGTGCAACCTTTTGGACATAAAAACACTATTGTGAGGTGTTCAGAATAGACTGGAAATGAGTGAAAATTAAGGTTATTGAGGTTAATAATAGCATAGGAGCAGAGAAACCTACAAATTCTGTGATTTTAGCTGTTTTTATGCTTTTTTTAAAAATACAGATCCAAAACACAAAACCCAGAACCCAAAACACGGAAGGGTGGTTTTGGCAAAACCAATCCAGATCCAAAACACGAAGAAAGATCCAGATCCAAAACACGAAAAGTGGCCGGTGCACACCCCTACTCTATATAAAACAAATATTTAACATAACATTCTACTAATATACAATATTAGTTCAAATATATATTGTCGTCTGTGTATCAAGGCAAGTATGTGGAAAATAATTGTGCATTTCCGGATTTCTCCATATTCTCATTTGCACAGCAGCATTGCCTGGTACATACATGGGGGAGTAGTCAGGTAACACGTGGCCATGAGATTAAGCATTACTGTGTGACGTGTAACCCTGTTCCATTCCCTGTGCCAATATCTTCCCTCACCTTTGAGATGGAGGAGGACAGCTCTGCATTCATTCTTAATATTACACATGGTGCTAATCTGCTACAAAACGGAGTAATGGTGTTTCATGCACTGTAATACATAGTGCCCATTGCTTTTAAAATAGTTTTTATGTATTATGTCTCTAATCCACTGCAAAATTATATAGATCCCATGTTACATTATATAGAAATCACAAAAGTGCAGCAGTTCTTTTTGGTCAAGCACCAACTTTTGCCTGAGTACATTTAGTTTTCTGTCAAAGTGCATGTATTAGCAGGCCAGTTTGCAGCATTTGCCAGGCAGCAGAAGTGTGCAGTGAAGTTTTGCATGCAAGTGTGACAATGACATTTTATTTCCTTGGATGGGACTATAAGAGCTAAAAAGCTGGAGTAAAGTCATGTACAGTCAGGGCTGTTTAGCTTCATCACCAGGCCATAAGAAAATTAGGATATGCTGGTCCATGCTTTTAAGGTCCCCTACTGAGCATGTTCCCGAGCTGGCACACTCTGCCCCATGCAGCCCATCAGTTCCAGAAGTGAAAGCCCGGGCCAAGGCTTCACTGTGCATGCACTGGTACATTCACAGGGTTGGGTACGGGATGCCGGCGCTTGGGATCCCAGCGGTCAGAAACCTGATACCGGCATCCCGGCCAGGTTAGGATAACGACACTTGTTGGTCAGTACCCTCCCCCTCTCCCTAACCCTCCCTCCCTGGTGCCTAAACTAACCTCTCCCCTAGTCCCTAAACCTACCCTCCCCTTAGTGCCTAACCCTCCCCTTAACCCCAGTAATTACCGTCAGGAAGCCGGCGCTGGGATTCTGACGGGTGTCAGCATTCTAAGCGCGGGCGTCACGACTGTCGGTATTTTGACCGGTTCCTCATTCATAGAAGAGCAGCTGGGGTCCAGAGCCAATGTAATGCCAGTAGTTATGCCACTCTTCACAGTGCATTTCCACTTCTACTATCTGCTATGTAAAAAAAAGCTTCAAACACTTAAAAAGGGACATACATAGTAGTTTTGCATATTCCCTCACGGTCAAGATAAATTTAAGCCATAAGTGAGAGTGCAGTATTTTAAGTGAAAACCAGAATATTTTAAATAAAGGGAGTGGCTCGTAAGTGAAAGGGGGTTGGATGTTTTTTACTATTCACATCCTGCAGGTTTTCAGGTTTTGCTGTCAGCCATCAGAACTAGATAGAATGCATGTAGAGTGGAGTTCTACAACCAGTGTTCGAGAGGGGCATGGAGGGCGTGCCAGGGAATTAAATGTTTGGACCCATGAAGTAGTGTGTGCGCTACTGAAGTGGTGTGACAAGCCATCATAGAGGCTTAATCAGCCCATGACTGAATCAAAAGCATCATAGGGGTCCATGTACCACAATATTACTTTGCGCAGAGAAACAGCAGCTCCTACTTTGCCTGTTACTGTTGGGAATCCTGACTATACATTAGAATGATGTGTAGCCAGCTGATCCGACACAACCCTGCATTGTGCAGGGGCCGACGGCGTGATCTGACATGCCATGCTGCATTCAGCAGCATGGCATCATTAGCGATTTGTTCTGTTGACCCTGCAGCAGGGCCGACCAGAAGATGTCGTCTGAGATCGCGGGAGCGCACAAATTAGGCATACATACTTAACGATATGCCCGATTTGTCGTTCCAATTTGGCCAGAAACAGCAAATCGTGCCGATAGCGTTTAAGTGTGTACCCAGCTTGAGATTGGAACTTTCGAAGACGGAGACGGGTCAGGCACACACTTCGCATTGTGATGGGTTTCTGCACATGCGCAAAATCCATCAAATAGATTAGCCCCATAAGCTGCGTCATGAGGTCCCGTGAGAGGTGAGGAAGCACAGCACAGTAACTATATTTTTTTAAAAAACAACTTTATTAACAAAAGAACAAACAAACAAAGATGCTGCAGGAGCCAGATATCAGCAACAAGAGGAAGCGAAGTGCTGGAGAAGGCAGCTGTCCTGTCTCTTTAGTAACAGCTGAAACACTTAGCACTGCTATAAGGGGCACCTAGATGTTTTTAGGTTGGGGTGACCAAGATATAATTTCATTTTGGCGCCTCAAAATTGCTTAATGTCACCCCCTCAATGGTAGCTGGAGTAAGCCGCCACATCACCTACCTGATGACAGAGATCAGTAAGCCTGAGGGGTCTTTGTTTTTGCGGATTTGGCCTCTGTATGCAGACATCACTGCTCTCTCCCAGTCTCCTCACTCTCAGACACAACACTATGGCGCAGCTCCGGGAACACATGCAGCCAATAGCGTATCCCTGTACAGACAGTTTATTCAACCAGTATCGGGAGAGGAGGAGAACGGTTACCCGCGTGCTGACAGGCAGTTGCAGTTTGGCGTGGGATGAGTAGCTTATTTCTACACTGAATCTCGCTCTACAACTACAGAGACCATCACACAACGTAAGTAAATCATGAGAACGGTCCGCAGGTCCCTACTCGCACCTAATAGGATGGAGCCAGTTGTATGCACCCTGCTATTCTGTGTAATATACACACAGTACTGCAAATAGTCTGTAAGTATAAAACAAGAAAAAAAAATTCAAGGATGAAAAATAAATATATATATCAAATCCCGCAAACATTGCTCCATCTGGCTGCCCTATGTACAGAGAAATGAACAGGCACATATAGTGACTACAACGTCAGACTCCACCTAAATACAGTCATAGATACTCTTAGTCCCTCCAATCCAGCAATTCATGCAACAACCAATAATGCAATACGTTTAGCACAATAGGTGCAGTACACATTGCATCCATACCACACTAGGGAATTATTATCAGAGATCACTACACACACATTATGCTGGGCTGGTTACACCTAGAGGAGGAAGACAGGCTCAGACTTAACCTTATAATGAGCAAAAACCAACAGCAAAAATAGTTATAACACTATAGGAGGTGTTAGTAGTATGTATTGAATTGGAAAATATGGTAAAAAAATTATGAAATATGCAAACTCAGTTTCCCTAAACCTTATTATCTAATAAGTCAGACATGTTACATACAGGTGTGTATGTGTATCCAACAAAGTAATTATCTCACACCAGTAGGAAATGCTGCCTGGCTCTGATGAATCCTCCCATGAGGCTGTTGCTTATCTCCTCCATGGGTCAGGAAAGCATGTGATGAGCTCAGCACATGCTTCTCTGACCTGTTGTGGTGTCTCATGGGACTTACCTTCCAGTAATGCAGTGCACTCAGTGTGTCTCTGGCGCCTCTCTCAATGGTTGGGGGGGGGGGGCCTGGGTTAGGCCCCCTTGCACCATATGTTCCAGCATTTATGACTGCCATAGATGTTAAAAACAGCACCTATTAAAGAAATCCAAATTGTCCATAGTACAATGTGGGGGATGCAGTCAGGAAGCTGATGGTCGAAATGCCGACCGACGGCTTCCCGACTGTCAAATCGCGGCATGGTACAAATGACAGGCGTCAAAATCCCGACGCCTGTCATTAAACCTACGCTAGGAGCCCGACGCCCAGCATACCGAACGAAGGTAAGCCGGGTGCGGACAGCCGCTGGTGGAGGGTTAGGTTTCAGTGCTCCTGGGGGGACTTAGGGTTAGGCACCCCCCTGGGAGGGTTAGGCTAGGGAAAGGTTAGGCACCCCCTGGGAGACTTCGGTTCAGGCTGCGAGGATGGGGTGAGTTAGGTTTCGGCACTAGGGGGGGAGGTTAGGGTTAGCCATCCCTAGGGAGGGTTAGGGGGGATGGGGGGTAGGGTTAACATTACTTACCTAAATCCGCTGGTCGGGATTTTCACCCCTGCCAAGCTTCCATGCGGCCGGCGGTAATTCATACTGATTCCCAATGTGTGGCCCCCTGTCACCAGTGGCGTGACGAGCGTGGGGCAAGTGCCCTGGGTGCAAGTGCAGATAGTGGCAATTCGGGGGTCGGACCAGTCCACAAAATCCCTGATCATGTGGCCCTTCTTGATTGAGTCCCACATAATAAAGCACAGTGGCAGATGGAGAGGAGGTGGCCAGGCAATTCAAAGGCACCAGTGCCGGACCAGAACAGGGACATGGGAGAGCAGCAATGAACGGAACCTATTCCAGGTGTCTGGTTTCCTAGAATGTAGAGGCTCCTGGATCTCAAATGTTTCTGGTTCCTGGCAGCGCAATGTGATGATGACATGTCACATCCTGCCAGAGGCTGGAACTCAAAGAGTGAAGAATAGGAAGAAGGCCTTAAGTAAGCAAACTACTGGGGCATGAGTGTGGAATGATGATGGTATCAGAGCACAATAAAAAATACTTTATAGTAATTAATAACCATAAGTCTGGTGTGCATTTACATGTAGATGAGTAAAATAAAGAAATACTTATTTTAAAAAATAGCACTCGGCTGCCCCCAAAATCTATAACCATCACTATTGGTATACAATCTGGGCTGATTCCCCTAAACAGTGGGACAATGAGTGTTCCTCTGGTAAATTGGAAACCAGTACCATGCTGAACAGACTGGGATGGCCACACTATAACTGAAATATGTAGGATCCTTGTCATAATGTGAACCAGGCCCAGCTTGGTCATCTTGCGGCTGGAGCCTCTATAGGAAAGGGCAGCCCATAAATATATGATTAGGCCCATGCTCCCAAAGAGTACCAGTCCTGGACAATGCTTGGACACCTTTGTCGTATTCAATAGAATTTGTCTTCTTCCCCTTGTATCTTAATTGGGCAGCATGCACAGTTCAAATAATGTAATAAGCCTGAAACATAAAAAGTTACACATGATAAAAAAAATTCCCTCACTCTCATGAATAATTGAAGACACACAATAAGCTAAATTGGGCAGCAATATGTGGGCATGCTGTAACTTGTATGATGGAGCTATATTGAGGCATGGCTGCCATGATTCAGGGGCACCCACAGGCTATTTGCCTTCACCAATCTGTAAAGAGTATACTCAGTGTTAACGTCCCACATGGTCAAAACTTTCTTGGATACCATCAGCCTATTACTTGCCTCCAGCAGTCACATTCAAGCAAATATCCAAATAAAGATTGCTTAAGTTTATTAAACGTAAATTATCCCAATCACAAAGTTGTATCACTTTTATAAGAGGGTTAAATCAATCATACCATAGTAGACCCGTTCGCTAGGCTGCGTTTGCACGCAGCCATCAGGGTCAAAGTTTGCAAATTCCGCGATCGCACGGCACGCCTTCAGGACGCCCACTATGTCTTAGTGTGCGTTGGCAGTGCGATCGCAAACCAGTCTAATGCCGCCCCCTTTCCCTTCGCAGCACAAATCATCTCCAGGAAGTGTATTTAACAATCGGAGGCATACGCAGTGCTTGTGGTTGACCCTACAGCAAACACTGTGAGTGCTTTAGTAAAAAAAACAGCAGGTGACGTGTACAATGACGCTCCACTTTAAATATGCACGCCCTAAGAACGCCGTTTTGACGCTCAGGCATGCCTGCGTTCGCACCACCACTCCCGCGTTTTCAAGGACCTTCCCCTGTCATCACCCACAAACGGCACTTTCTGTCACTCAAAGTAGCGGGTAGTCTGTGTGTTTTTTGCGAGCGCTTCCCGATCACAATGACTGGCTCACGCACGTGCACTGCAATGCATACGCATGCGCAGACAGAAAAAAATCGTCCAGCTGCGTGCGAACGGGTTTGAATCAGTACAATCAATACTGATCTCCTTGAGGCCAACTGTCAGTATCCACTGGGGCTTGATCCTTGGCAATAAGACAGCTGGTCCTGCTACACTGTCACCCCGCTCTTCGCAGGCACATATATTCACAATACTTACAGAGAACGAGGATGAAGGAAGAGGTTTTCCCAGTCCTTTGCTTAGTCTACATTGCACTGTAGCCCCTCAAAAGGCCTGGCATCCAGCTTTATTATCTTTAAGTTGAACACAGCAAGGGGTAAATTTACTAAGCGTCTCTTTACAAAGCTACCAATTCTTTGATGAGTTTCAGGTGTTGGATTTAAAGGGGCAATAATATTAACTACAAAGCCAGGCGTGTTTTGTATTTAATATTTGATAGTCCCCATAATAGAGTTGCAAAAGCTGCCATTTAGCTCTTCTATAGTACAGACTGTGATTGGATTAGTCTTGGCATCATTGGTCCCATTACCAGGGTGGCTATAAATCTATACTCGGTGGCTTTGGAAAAAAAACAGTTTAAGCTTACATTGTACATAATATGTAAAGTTTAGTGTCGGAACCAAAGGTGAGGAGGTCCCATCATGCTTCATCTATACTGAACATGCATGGTACCTGACTTTCCTGAACTGTGGAAAGTTGAGGAAAAACAGTAGTGAAAAGTACTGTGACCAAAGTCCGTACTTTGTGCAAAACAAGATGCATTGAAAGTGGGTTAAAGTTAGCCCCTCATTTTGGTTACGCCCTGTGGACGTGTCCACAATGGGTATTATTCAAGCTACTGGGGGGTGTCTAGACTCTTGAAGCATTAAACCCCACCCCATCACCTCACATCCCCTAAAAGCACCATTTCATTGATTCAATCAAAATGATGAATGAGAATATTGAACCAGAGTTACCTCAAATCTGGAAAAACATGCTTAATTGCGGGACAGTCACATCAAATCAGAGAGGAATATATAATTTGTCCTGCAAGAAAATCCCCTTCTCCGTCAGACAAGTACTTTCAACTATTTATACCAAATTTAAAACTGCAAACTTCAAAGAGCTACAGTATAATATCACCCGTCAGTTAACCAGTCATTGTGACTAAAGCACTATTGTTAATTATCGATTTCCATAAAATATGGTTTATTTCAGTATGAGCCTTAAATCCTAGCCCATTTGGAACTGATTTAACACCGCAATTACATTTTATCACTTTATAACTTCGTAAATCACACAAAAGTTCGGAAAGTCTAAAGTTTTATTCTTGTTCAGAATCCTGGGGACATCTGGAGAATAATTGGCTGATTAAATACATTTCAACAAAATCAAGAAAAATCATCTGAAATGCAGATTAGTTTATTCAGAGCATAATGCAGTAAATAAATGACATACAGTACTTACATATTTATCACTTACTTCAGTGGCAAACTGAGGATTTCTAGAGGGGGGTTCCAAATGCTTGATTTTAGAGCGAGTGTGGCCAGTTCATGAAGAGGGTATAATTAGTACTTATCCAGCTTTAATATGCACCATACAAAGTGTATTGTGTGTCATAATTCTAGCATATATAGGACTAGTGATCACAGTAAAGGTGGATACACACGTAACGATTTTAGTAACCAACGATTTTCGTTCAGATTTTCCCTTGAAAAAGTCAACGAAAATAGTTTATAAAAATCGGTTACTAAAATACTGAACGATTGTCAACGATTTTCATGAACGATGAATGATTTTTTAATCATGCATACAGTGAATGGACATCATACATTCTGTACAACATGAACGATTCTCTGAACTAAAATCGTTATGTTGGACAGTCAAAATGGACGATGAACTACAAACTACAAATGGGAGCGCGCTTGGACGATTATCGTTCATCCCAAAAAAATGAACGAGTTTTTAAACGATTTTACGATGACGATGTCGTTATAGTTAAATCGTTCAAAAAACCGTTACGTGTGTACGCACCTTAAACCATTACATGCGGCAGTAGGGCTATACTGCCTGAGCTGAATGTATTTATTTGAGATGTGGGCACCATATCAGAGCAAGTCCAGGAGCCTGGAGGAGCAGCAGAAGAACCTAGCAGTGCCCTGGACATATATGTACATATTGGGCTCTATAGCAGTGCATCCCTAACATCCCTAACAGTGCTTGTTTTCCCGATCTCCTAGTTGGTGCACAGGTTATTTATCACTGGCTCCACAATTATTTCATTTGTGATACTGACAAGAACATGCAGCACTAGTAAAATTCTATTATACTACTATTTCTATTGTGGACATGGTGTGGACTGGAGGGGAGGGTTTCTTGGCTGCCGGACACCCCCATTCCCCCCCCCTCCCCCCTCCCCCCTTCTGCGTTTGCCTTCGTACTTACAGACAGACTGTCTTCTGTGAATTATTAAGGGACAAACACCAAATTCATAGTGGGGGGTTTCAACTGCTAGCAAGGGGATAGCCTATTTCCCAAGTTTCACAGCAGTCTCCACTGCAATATCTATTCTTGCATGTACAGTAGAAGTAAAACAAATTTTATTATAAGAGATCACATCACATATGGATGGACCAAAAGCCTGTTTCAGTCAACTTTCCTCTTGACTGACTGAAACAGTCATTGGGTCCATATGATCATATATAATAAAACCTTTTTCCCTTCTCCATATGTGGTGGTGCTGCAGATCCTATCCATATTGAGTGTCTGGGTATGGATTTTTGTCAGGTTAGTTTCTGTGCAGTCACCAATTAAGATCTACAAGATCTACAGTAATTTGAGCATTGTCTCTCTCTAATATTGCCTGAGTTAATTAATCTCTTCCTTATGTACCCATATAGACAATAACATCCTGGTTAGAATGCAGAATCTATAATGGGCAGCGCAGTGAGGCCAGACCAGACCCAATGAGGTGGCCTAGTTTCCTGTTTCAGAAACAGACACACACACACACACACAATTGTCCTTTATTTATATGGCGCTAAAAGGGGTCCACAGCACCTTACAAATTACAAAAACCGTATGAACAAAAACAAAAAACACAGGAGCGAAAGTGACATACAATACAGAACATTGTGGAACTTGGACATTGTTTATAAACATTGCTGCATCAGCAGTTATAAAACTCAAATAGGCAGCAGGGTGGCATTGTAGGCAGTGGTGATGATATGGTGGTAGAAACAAGAAAAAGCATATAAGGGAAGAGGGCTCTACATGTGAGAGCTTACAGTATAAAAGAGGGGAAAGACAGACGGGCGAAAGAGACAGTGAGCAAGGAGCATGGGACAGTGAGTTAAGCGACCCATACATGGTGTGATTATGCAGCCGATCAGACTGATTGTTGCGATTTTGCTGCTACATCGCACCATGTATGGGCCTGATGTAGGCCCAAGCGCGATCCCGTGGGGTCGTACATCGCATCTCCTGATTGTACTGCAAAACCAGTCAGAGGATGTGATGTGTGATCCCATACAGCGCTATGAGGTTGAGGCAGGGGGGAGCCGGCCTATTGGGCGGGCGGCCACCCGATCGCACTAGGTGTGGGGACCGCCCAATATGCCGGACATCGGATCCTCTGTCGTCTCGCACGGTGCTACAGCACCATATATGGCTGGCATTAGGATGAGAGCTGGATGGCTTTGATGAAGAAGTGGATCTTGAGAGTCCATTGGAAATTTTGAAGAGAGGTGGAGAGTGAGTTCCAGAGGTGTGGAGCAGCACGTGCAAATTGTTAAAGGCAAGAGTGGGAGGAAGTAATCAGTTGGGAGGAGAGGTGGTATTTATGGGTGGAGCGAAGTGTGAAGAGAGATGAGATCAGAAATGTAAATAGGAAAGGATAGGATGAGGGCTTTGTAAGTTAGTGAGAGAAGTTTGAAATGAGTTCTGAAGGGGAAGGGAAGTCAGTAGAGAGCTTGTAGGAGAGGGGAGGCAGATATAGTGCATTTAGAGAGGAAGATGAACCGGGCAGCAGTATTAAGGACAGATTGTAGTGGACACAGGTGGGAGTTAAGAAGGCCAGATAAGAGGAGGTTGCAGTAGTCCAGTCTGGAGATGATCAGTGAGTGGATGATGGTCTTAGTTGCTTCAAGATGTGAAAGGGTTTAAATTCTGGCAATATTTTTGAGTTGGAAATGGCTGGACTGTGAGAGGTGCTAGATGTGTGGTTTGAAGTAGAGAGAGGAATCAAGGATGACTCCAAGACAGCGAACCTGTGGGCTAGAGGAGATAGTGATGGGGTTAATAGTTAAATAAATTGTGGGAGGTGAGGGTATTTGGAAGTGTGGGAAGATTATCATCTCAGTCTTGGACATGTTAAAAAAGCGCTGGGACATCCAAGAGGAAATAGCAGAGAGACAGTTGGAGATACGAGTGAGGATTGAGGGGGAAAGGTCAGGGGAGGAGAGGTAGACCTGAGTGTCATCAGCATAGAGATGATATTGAAAGGCCAATAGAGCTGACTTGCTCACCTAAAGAGGATGTATAGAGGGAGAATAGGAGACATGGGCTTAACTACCATAGGTGTAAGAGGTGCAGCTGCTATGGAGCCCAAAGCTTAGGGAGGCCCATCTTCCTTGTAAAATTTACATGTGTTATATACAGTTTTTACCATTCTGTGGTACTGTACATAGGGGCCCTAACAAACTTTTGCTATGGGGTCTTCACCCCAGTGAAGTTGCTCCCCTAATAGGAGAGGTCCTAGAACAGAACCTTGGGGTCACCTACTGGCAGAGGAAGCAAGGAGGGGAATAGTCAGAGAGGTAGGAAAGCCACGAGAGTGCAGTTTCACGCAGACCAAGGGAGTAGAGGTTTTACAGGAGCAGAAGATGATCCACAATGTCAAAAGCAGCTGAGAGGTCAAGGAGAATCATTCCTGTACCCCTGCCAGTGCTGTCTGTTTGCTGTTCTGTTCTGCTGATGTTACAGTACCTTAATAAAGGTCCCAGTGGGGACCAAACCGTTGGTACTACACAACTGGTATGTTTTGTCTGGAATAGTATCCTTTGACTTTTTTGTTGTAATCTCAGTCTGGAGAGTACCTTCATTTATTTTTATCAATTAACAAAATGCAAAGTGAATGAACAAAAGAGAAATCTAAATCAAATCAATATTTGTTGTGACCACCCTCTGTCTTCAAAACAGCATCAATTCTTCTAGGTACACTTGCACGCAGTTTTTGAAGGAACTCGGCAGAGAGGTTGTTCCAAACATCTTGAAGAACTAAACATAGATCTTCTGTGGATATAGGCTTGCTCAAATCTTTCTGTCTCTTCATGTGATCCCAGACAGACTCAATGATGTTGAGATCAGGGCTCTGTGGGGGGCCAATATCATCACTTCCAGGATTCCTTGTTCTTCTTTACGCTGAAGATAGTTCCAAATGACATTGACTGTATGTTTGGGGTCGTTGTTCTGCTGCAGAATAAATTTGGAGCCAATCAGACGCCTCCCTGATGGTATTGCATGATGGATAAGTACCTGCCTGTGTTTCTTATCATTGAGGACACCATTAATCCTGACCTATCCCCAACTCCATTTGCTGAAATGCAGCCCCAAACTTGCAAGGAACCTCCTCCATGCTTCAATGTTGCCTGCATACACTCGTTATTGTACCACTCTCCTGCTTTTTGGTATATAAATTGCCTTCTGTTACAGCCAAATATTTCAAATTATTCACTCGTCAGTCCAGAGCACCTGCTGCCATTTTTCTGCACACCAGTTCCTTTGTTATCATGCATAGTTGAGTCACTTGGCTTTGTTTCCACTTCGAAGGTATGGCTTTTTGGCTGCAATTCTTCCATGAAGACCACTTCTGGCCAGACTTATCCGAACAGTAGATGGGTGTACCTGGGTCCCACTGGTTTCTGCCAGTTCTGAGCTGATGGCACTGCTGGAAATCTTCCGATTTAGAAGGAAAGTAAGCATGATGTGTCTATCATCTAATGCACAAAGCTTCCGTGACCGACCACTGCGTTAACGGCCCTCAACGTTGCCAGTTTCTTTGTGTTTCTTCAAAAGAGCTTGAACAGCACATCTTGAAACCCCAGTCTGCTTTGAAATCTTTGCCTGGGAGAGACCTTGCTGATGCAGTAGAACTACCTTGTGTCTTGTTGCTGTGTTCATTCTTGCCATGGTGTATGACCTGTGACATGAAACGGTCTTCCACAACCTCACATTTGTAGCAGAGTTTGGCTGTTCCTCACCCAGGTTTAAGCCTCCTACACAGCTGTTTCTGTTTCAGTAAATGACTGTGTTTCAACCTACATATGAAAATGATGATCATTATCACCTGTTTGCTATGATTGGTTAATCATACACCTGATTATAATCCTTCAAAGTCTCTGTCTTTGTGCAAGTGTACCTAGAAGAATTTATGTTATTTTGAAGGCAAAGTGTGGTCACACCAAATATTGATTTGATTTCTCTTCTGTTCATTCACTTTGCATTTTAATTAATAAAAATCAACTATTAACACTTCTATTTTTGAAAGCACTCTTACTTTGTTAGTTTGCAGCATTTTTCCACACCTACCTAAAAGTTTTGTGCAGTATTTATATATATATATATATATATATATATATATATATATATATATATATATATATATACACACACACACACACACACACACACACACACACACACACACGCACACATATATATCTCCCAAATAAATGAAGGCGCTACTCCATCAATCTTACTTTCTCAATTGCAATGTCATTTTAATCTTCTCCACCCAGTATAGTAAAGTAATATTGATGGAGTAGTGCTTTAATTTATTTGGAAGATTCCTAAGTTGTACTGAGCTTTGGTACATCGATTGAAGAGCACCCCACGGATGAAATGTTTATGAGAGTGCATTGTATATGTATATATTTGGCTACATTCATTTTCCACAGCTGGGAGAGTGCTCAGAGGTTAAACGCTGGGTATTGTGGGTCTGTGAGGTGGGGGCAGGGCTCAAACTGATGTGATTCTCATAGAATCGATTTCTACTAGCCAAGCCACCTCCTAATGGACCTGCGATTTGTGACATTATGTTCCACCCCGTTCTGGTCTCTTCAATAGGGTGAGACGCAGGAGGGTCACCTACTGTACTCTTCCGGGAGTCCATGGGATTCCCTGAGAATTCAGTAGTCTCCCAGTCGTTCTGAGAGGATGTAGTCGGCATCCCAACTGTCAGGATGTCGACTCTCAGAATAGTGGCTTCGGAATCCTGACGGTCATCAGAATATCAGCTCCCGAATCCTGACGGTCGGAATCCTGATGGTATCAGGTTTAGGGTTAAGCTGCAGAAGGGGAGTATTAGGGTAAGGGTTAAAATACTGTAGTTCCAGAAATCTGTCGGCATCCTGACTGTCGGGATCCCGTACCCAACCCGTTCTGAGAGAGAAGGTAAGTATACTTTAAACTGTACACTATCAGCATGTGCAGGGTACATTAGGAGAAATAAAAATATTATAGAGATTTATCTTATAGAACACTAAGGACCTGATTCAAAGGTGGACGCAGATGTGTCTGTGTCTTTTGCCACAGCCTTGTCTACGTCTTTATGCACTGCTGCGGGCAATTTTACCTCCTCGTGGTTACTAAACCTATACCTTGGTTCGACAAAATTGTACAAAAAAATCCCTCCTTAAATTTCTTAACAGTGCGGCGATAGCTGTAATACCTACTCATTGGAAATCTGTGGCTCCCCCCTCACTTAGGGAATGGTTTGCTCAGGTGGATCTCTATATGGACATGAAGGATTTGCGTCTTGGAATTAAGAAACAAGGTGAATTTTGTGCTACTTGGCTTCCTTGGCTCATGTTTAAATCTTCCACTGATTATGCTTCAGCTCTAACTTAAATATTTGTTGTTCTATGTGTCGCCCCCCCCTCCCCCCAGTCCCTTTCCCCTTTTCTTTGTTTTGGATCTGTATGCTCAGATAAATGTTTCTGGTTATATTTTTTCCAAATGAGAGTATTGCTTTTATATTTTGGTCTGTATGACTGTTTTGGACTGTCTACTCCAGGGAATATTTTTACTTTACATGGTATTGTTATACCATTTGTTTGTATTTCTTTTGTTCTGTTTGTTTTGTCTTTAAAAACAATAAACATATATTGCAAAGTTCCCTTAGGGCCTTGGGATTATTTTAAGTACCTGCCGATCCTGACAACTCAGCACTAGTCATTGCTGCTTCACATATTTCAATGCTAATACACACATCCCTCCTTATCAGTGTCTTTCTTTTTTTTTACCACTCATGTCATAGTTTTTCAACACTCAATCCACAGTTTTCTAGCTTTCATCCAACACTTTTAGTAGTCTCTTTTCCACTCATCCCATAGTGTCTCCGTTTTTCTATCCCATAGTCCAGTGGTTCCCAAACTGTGCATCGCGGCACCCTGGGGTGCCTCGGGACACTTGCAGGGGTGCCTCAGGTTGGTGGTCCAGCACAAAATGAAATTATTTATGGTCAATGTAATGTAAATATGTGGACAATCAGAAGTGCAAACCTGTCCACCACCACATAACTGACCCTAAGGATGACCGGTCAGCACAATTTACTTCACTTTACTACTTCACTACATTTTATTCTGAATTTCTCAATAACAAATGTTTGGCTTAGGGTGCCGTGAAAACAATGTCAATACTCTAGGGATTCGTGATTCAAAAAAGTTTGGGAACCACTGGCACAGTCTCTCCCCCCCACACACACATTCCACAGTGTCTCTCTCTTTTGTCCTATTCCTTCCACAGCATTTGGGAGAGTTCTGTACAAATTCTGTCTCTTTTCCTGCCAGTAAAGTGCCACTTGTCACACCTAGTGGGAACCTTGAAAATGTAATTATTATTATTTATATAGTGCTACTATGTTACCAAACTCTGTACAGAGAATATTACATCATTCACATCAGTCCCTGTCAAAATGAAAGTGATTATTATTATCATCATCATCATTAATAATAATATATGTATAGCGCTACTGTGATATCCAGCTCTGTACAGAGAATATTAAATCATTCACATCAGTCCCTGTCAAATTGGAACTTACTGTCTAAATTCCCTACTATACAAAGTACAAACACACAATAGCACCCATTGTGTGAGCAGCCAATTAGCTTTACCATGTGTTTGGACTGTGGGAGGAAACTGGAGCTCATGAAGGAAACTGATGAAAATATGGGTACACCATATAAACCCAACACAGATAAGGTCCTAGTTGGAGTCAAAACCATGACCCCAGTGATTTCAGGCAGTCATGCTAACCACTCCCCTACCATGCTTTGCCATAAAGATTCCTTGTGCCAATTGCCTAATTCACACAGACAGCAGAGGTTCTTTCCCTTGTACTTACCTGTGTACATCCCAGTGAATTTATATGATATTGGCACTAAGCAATGGGCATTTACATAGAATCTCATAACCTAAAACATAACTAAAGTTTCTCCAAACTCTTAATCCACATGGCTTCCTGGCCTATTGCAAATAGCAACAAGTTGATGATATCAGAAAATAATAGTATTAATGCTGTAGTATTAATTAGGCTCAGTACTGTGTGAACAAAAGATCTAAATAAAGTTGTAAATTAAGGTAATATTAGTCAAAAAAGTCTACAAATTATCCATAAAATCAGGAAGTAAAACGATTGTAAAAAAATATATAATATATTTACTTTATTGTAAGGAATAAATGAAGGTCATAGTCTCTAATGATCCTGTGTGAGCATGAGTATTTTGTGGTGTACTTTTTCTTGTTTTATATATTGTTGTGTGACAGACTTTATGTATATGCAGTCCCCATATGTCTTCAGTCATTTCAGAAGCAATTCACAGTAGAAGTATTGAAGCAATGTGTTCATGCACAAACAATATAATTCTATATATATATATATATATATATATATAAAAACAAATACACACACACATACTATACAGTAACGTGCAGTGAGGTTAATGGCTGGGGAGGCACTGGCTGATTAACACCCCCCTTAAATAAAAACATTGTAGGGTTCCCCCTATTTAACAGTAACCAACACCAGGCTGATCCAGCCAGGGGGATAATGCCATAGCAGTAACCAACACCAGGCTGATCCAGCCAGGGGGATAATGCCATAACAGTGTGGGTCCCCCTGCCATCACATTAACCACCCATAAACTAGTCAGCCCAGGGCTGGAATTCCTTGGAAAGTCAGGGTCCCAAAAAATAAAAAAAGGGCCCCCCCTCCCATGCAAAAACCAGCACTGTGCTGAAATCCCAGTGCTATGCCCAGAACTCCTGGTGCTGGTGGTTTGCAGGGTTCATGGTATGATAATATTGTTCTCTACAGGCAGCCTTCAGGTTCCAGCAACCCTGCCCCAGCATCCCGGCACGTGGAGAAACACAAGTGCCTACATGCCCGGACATTAAGAGTGCGGTTCCAAGGGAATTATATATTTGGAATTTTGAAGAACTAACCACAGATGATCTGTGGATGTGCATTGGTCAAATCCTTCTATCTCTTCATATAGTCCCAGACAGACTTGTTGATGTTGAGATCAGGGCTCTGGGAGGAAAGGGGGGGGGGGGGGCATATCATCACTTACAGGACTGCTTGTTCTTCTTTATGCTGAATATAGTTCTTAATGACATTGACTGCCTGTTTGGGGTTGTTGTCCTACTGCAGAATTTATTTGGAGCCAATCAGATGCCTCCCTGATGGTACTGCATGATGGATAAGTTCCTGCTTATATTTCTCAGCATTGAGGACACCATTAATCCTGACCAATTCCTCAACTCCATTTGCTGAAATGCAGCCCCGAACTTGCAAGGAACCTCCGCCGTGCTTCACTATTAATAATAATAATTTTATTTATATAGCGCTTTTCTCCTAAAGGACTCAAAGTGCTTTACATTTACAGTACAAAATACAAAATAAGCTTAAACAAGGGACATTAGTGAAATGCTTGGGTGAATACGTGAGTCTTGAGTCTATTTTTTAGTTATTGTACCACTCTCCAGTACTTCGGCAAACAAACTGCCTTCTGTTACAGCCAAATATTTCACATTTTGACTCATCAGTCCAGAGCACCTGCTGCCATTTTTCTGCACCCCAGTTCCTATGTTTTCATGCATAGTTGCAGCTTTTTGGCTGCAATTTTTCCATGAAGACCACTTCTGGCCAGACTTCTCTGAACAGTAGATGGGTGTACCTTGGTCCCACTGGTTTCTGCCAGTTCTGAGCTGATGGCACTACTGGGCATCTTCCGATTTCGAAGGGAAATAAACATGATGTGTCTTTCATCTAATGCATCTAGATTCCTTGGCCGACCAATGCGTCTACGGTCCTCAACGCTGCCCGTTTCTTTGTGCTTCTTCAAAATAGCTTGAACAGCACATCTTTAAACACCAGTCTGATTTGAAATCTTTGCCTGGGTGAGACCTTGCTAATGCAGTATAACTACCTCGTGTCTTGTTGCTGTGCTCGGTCTTGCTATGGTGTGTGACCTGTGACATAAAACGGTCTTGCACTTCCTCACCTTTGTAGCAGAGTTTGGCTATTCCTCACCCAGTTTTAAGCTTCCTACACAGCTGTTTCTGTTTCAGTTAATGACTGTGTTTCAACCTACATATGATCATTATCACCTGTTTGGTATGATTGGTCCATCATACACCCATACTTGCCTACTTTTGAAAAAGCGTTTCAGGGAGATTGTGACAGCAACACCTATGAGCGCAGCGGTAAAGTGGGCGTGTACTGCTACATCTGAGAGGCGTGTCATTAAAACTGACTTACATCCAAATGTAAACGATCCCCAAAGCAGTTAGTAAGATCTACGTGTTGAAGAAAACACACTGATACTTTTCTATAAGTGAGTGTAGACATAGGGATCATTGTGCCTTATAACCAATGCAGGGAAATTACACTAATGATCCAATTTCAATGTATATATTTGTTTTTATTATATATATATATATACACAGTATATAACAGCTACATAATGGGGGTAAGGTACAATCAGTGAGATTGCTGGACTTTTCAGGGAGACAGAGAGATTGCTACTATTTCAGGGAGTCTCCCTGATAATCAGGGAAAGTTGGCAAGTATACATACACCTCACTATAATCCTACAAAATCCCTGACTTTCTGCAAGTGTACCTAGAAGAATTGATGCTGTTTTGAAGGCAAATGGTGGTCACACCAAATATTGATTTGATTTAGAATTCTCTTCTGTTCTTTCACTTTGTGTTTTACTAATTGATAAAAATAAACGATTAACACTTCTATTTTTGAAAGCTTTCTTACTTTGCAGCAGTTTGTTGCACATCTGCCTAAAACATTTGCACAGCATTGTGTATATACACAGCATCAGACCACATTAATGCCTTTACATGCCTTCAGACTCCCTTTACATGTTATCAGACATGATCCACATGCAATCACACTCCTATAATTGTCATCATACTCCCTCACATACAGGGCCGGCGCAACCCACTCAGCATAGCCTGCACTGCAGGGAGGTGCCGTCGCTCTCCCTGCAGAGTTGCTGAGTACTTTGTTGCTGCTGCCGGCTGCCGCTGAGCCTGTTGAACTGTACGACAGGCAGCGGCAGCCTACTGCAGAGAATGGCAGTTGAGTATGAGCGGCTCTTCACACACACAGTGGGTCTACCAGTTTTAAAACTCAGCCAATGTAATAAAGTCACAGAACATGCAAACTTTCATATTTTTCTGACTCAAAAAACCCTCAAGTTTTGAACTCTCATCCAGGTGTTTCCTGTACTGAAAATACAACTCGATCAATGTATTAGTATAAGAGTTTTACTGCTAAACTCTCACATTTTCTAAACTCTCACCTTATTACATTTGGCCCAGTGTGTATGTGAAGAGCCACTCACACACACTCGCCTGTTCAGAACGTTCTCCCTCTTCCTGGCTGGGCATCCCCTTCCTGCCCTCCCTGCTCCTCCCTGCTGGGCTGAGCCTTACCTGCTGTTGAATGACAATCAGGCTCAGTATTACTCATGAACAGCTCCTCACCGCCAACGGCAGCACCGCAGCTCGTTCCCCGTGGCTGGGTCTCCCTCTTCCTCCTATCTGCAGCTGCGTCTGTGAGACCTGCTGTTAAATGACAACCAGGCAGTGGGCTGAGCATGCTTGGCTGAGCGGCTCCTCCACCGCCGCTCATATTTTTCTATGGCCGGATTCCCCCCTTCCACATGTTTGCACTGCGTGGCTGCACCTGACCTGCTGCTGGGCCTGCAGTGCTGTCAAACTGAATGACAGCCAAGCAGCAGGCTGGGACTGAGCCCGAGCGACTCTTCACTGGTGGCACTGCAGCTCTTGTTCCCCTGCCGGGTCCTCCCCTGAGCCCCCTTCCCTCCCTTCTCCTCCCCTCCCAACGTGACCTGGCTCTCCTCCATTCCCCACCTGACATGGATCTCTGAATGAAGGCAGTCTCCAGTGCCGCCTTCCCTCTCTTCCCTCCCCTCTGCTCCCTATGTTCCCCTCTCCTCTTATAACAGGTCAGGAGTAGAATGAAACGGTGTCCAGCCAAAGAGGAGCATCAAGAAATTGAAAATGAGTGGAGAAGACAGAAGAAACAAATAGTTGCAAAAAAAAAGGTAAGTGTTTTATTTTAAATGTTTATAATATATTTATTTAATAAGGTAATATGTATATGTGTATTGATATAATAAACAATATATGTCATATTTTAAATGTAATATACACAGTGTATATTTAATTCAAAATATTAAATATATTATTTATTATTAATTAGGGATGCGGTCATAATCCCGACTGCGGGCATTCCGGCGGTCAGAATGCCGTCGCTGGAATCCCAACTCCCCGCAATGACACTTATCAGAATACCGGCGCTGGCATCCCGACTGCCGGGATCCCGGATGTAAGTACTGGGTTTAGGGGGAGGGTTAGGCACTAAGCGGATGGTTAGGTCTAGGCTGGGGGGGGTTAGGTTTAGGTTGCGGGGAGGAAGAGGTAGGTGCAGGCACTGGGGAGGAGGTTAGGTTTAGGCTGAGGGGAGTTAGGTTTAGGCTGCAGGGAGAAAGGGTTAGGGGCAGGGCCAGCGCAACGTAAGGAAGTGCCGGGCTGGAGAGGCTCCCACGGTGGGTGAAGGGAGAGACATTATGATGTCTCTCCCATATTTCCCAGCACGAGGAGCGAGGAAAGAGCAGTTGGACAGGGGTGGGTGCAGGAGCGAGGCTCCAGGTAAGTATAGTATTGTGTTGTGTATGTGTCTGTGTCTTTATGTATAAGAGGCACTACTACTGGAGCACTGTATAAGGGGCACTACTACTGGGGGCACTGCATAAGGGGCACCATAAAAGGGGCACTGCATAAGGGACACTACTATTGGGGGCACTGCACAAGGGGCACTGCACAAGTTGCACTGTATAAGGGGCACTACTACTGAGGACACTGCATAAGGGGCACTACTACTGTCCTTTGTAGAAAACTGGAAAGGCACAAATTTATAATTTGCAGGAGGACGCCAAACACCCTAGTACCGGCCCTTCCCACATATGCCACCCAAGCCTTTCCAAGTGTCGTTAGACATCACCCCAATGCACCTTAAAATCCCATCAGGTTTCCCATTATACCCACAAAGGAGTTTAAGATAAAACCTTCCCAAAATATCTTTCACCTTTCCTCCTCCACTTACCACTACTGCTGTCACTGGAGTTGGAGGCTGGACTGGAGCCCATGCAAAGCGTAGAAAAGCGGGAAAGGAGCCCTCTTTCCCCCTGCTTCAAATGGATAAGCTGTTTGAGCTCAGTGACCTGGCACCTGGCATTGACACGGCACTGTGTCTGTCAGTGCCCCCTTACCCCCCTTGCTGTTCAGTCAGTGTGCTGGAGCAGGCTAACAACACAGCAGCTGCTCTTGCATTAACTATTGCAGCACTACAATACTGCACAGTGTCAGCACCAGATTACAATAGAGCTGGGATTCTTCATGATGACTTGCACCCTACTCTCTTTAAAGGCTGGTCTATCTGTGGGGTCTGGTACCATCTCCACTCCTACACTGTCAATAAGTAATGAATGCTGCTGGGACCCGCAGCTCACTGGAGATGATGTGTGGTGGCAGATTTTACTAGGGGCTCTGTAAATCTTAGATAAAATCCGCCACATGCACTGTTACAGGTCTGATTATTAGTTTAATTTTGGCAAATCTATTAGAGGAATAATTAACTAACAGTGAGTATGGGAAATTCAAGCTAATTTCTCTATATCTTGTTGGCTGTAAAACGGTAGGTGGTAGATTGATTTTAGCATTAAAATAGGTGGAGGTAACATGTTTGGTGAATGCCTACGACTAGTTGCAGAATAGCAATTGTCATTGCTAGTATGGATTCCACCCTGTCCACTACCCTCATGGTAAGCAAATGATATACTATATGTATGATTATATATATATATATATATATATATATATATACACACACACACCCCCATACATTTTAAATACATTTTTATTCTTTATTTATATGCCACCACAAGGGTTCCACAGCGCCTTACAAAGCATATAAACAGATGAGCACACAAGAAAACAATTATTAGCAGTACAGAACAATGCAGGACAAGGACATGGTTTCTAAACATTGCTGCATTAGTGATCATAACACTTACATAGGCAGCAGGGTGTCCGCAACCAAGTGTTAGGTGTCATTGCGGGGAGTTGGGAGTAAATTATAGCATAAGTAAGTGTAGGAGAAGCACATAAGGAAAGAGGGCCCTGCTCGTGAGAGCTTACGTTCTAACATATTCACTGTTAGTGAATTATTCTTCTAATCGATTTGCTCAAGTCATTAGGTTATATAATACAATTTTATGTTGTATGTTTTCATTTTGATATGATCATATAAGTGAATAGTTGTCCTAAATGTATTCATATTTTAATATGTTTAAATTACTCAGAAATAAACCTCTAAACCTTGGATAGAGATAAAGTGGAGAGAGATAAACCAAAGAATCAGCTCCTGTCACTTTATAGGCTGTTTGAAAAATGACAGTTAGGAGCTGATTGGTTGGTACATTATCTCTCTTCACTTTATCTCTCTCCAAGACTTAGTGCATAGACTCCTTAAATAGAGATATTGGTCATTTAGTTGTGCCCCTTATACATGATATGACCATGCTGTATGTATAGGTTATAAAAGCATTTTTGTGGTCACTTTACAGCAGATGCTGGTGATGATGATGACACGAAGTGATGTCATAATGAATTACTGAGCTTGGGCACTGTGACATCACAATGGTGTCAAATGATGTGCTGAGCTACTGGCTTGGAACTCTCACTTCTTACAGTGAGGTAGATGGTAGCAGGTATGTTTTCTAATAGGCCCAAGTCTTATCCTGTCATTTTCTATCTTTTCCCAATATTATCCTCCTATATATCTCTTCCATGACATTCTATAGGACATTACCTATTTTCTATCCTTCCCTTCATTTATTCTGTAATAATATCATCTAAACCATTGCTTATGTAATTAGTGGTACTTACCTATGGTATCTGTAATACATTGGACACAATGCATCTTGTTATGTGCTATTCTACTGAAGTGTAGCTGGAAGGCGCTAGATGCTCCCATTTATCTCATGCAATAATCTCATCCTACAAAATATAACATTGCCTTTGCATTGCTCCTAAAACCATGATGCAGCTTTGTGTCTACCCCGTACTGTACAAGGAAGATCTCTCTCTGGCCAGCTCCCTCTATGGGCCAGTGCTCCTGTTCCTCCACCAATGTGTTCCCTAAACCCATGCACTTCAGTGGAAATAAGTCGCACAGCACATCCAAAGGGGATTTTATCCAGCAACTCAGCTGATTGGTGCTATGTAAATGAGTCCCATTACATTACATTTCTTAATCCACCTATGAAATCGGCCTTGATACAGTAGGAACAATTAGAATGGGAGTTATTGCTAACAAGGAGCATTCCTAATACAATTATTGCTTTTACTTTTCTATAACAACTATTTTTGATTTCAGTGTAAGAAGAAATTCTGAGCGTGTACAATTGTTCTTAAAGTATTTGGGAATATAGCAATGCTGAGACGCAGCATGTCCATGAGTTCCCTGAGGTACTGTATGTAACTATCTATAAGATGGAACTGGAGAGTATTTTTATTTATTAGACCCCTAATTTTTGTTTTGTTTTTCTATTTGTTTTGTTTTCTTACTCTACTAAATGGATGATACCTGTATGTACAAGGTGGTTTTGACTTTTTGAATGAGTAATTTTGCTGTGTGACCAGTTATATAATGTATGAGGACCTGTTGCTTACTTAGAGCCTTGTGTGTTACTTATAGTTTTCTAGATGCAGCATAAAAGTCACTATGGGGCCAATTCATCAACACTAAAATAACGTTTTTAAGGACATTTTCCTTAAATAACGTTATTTTGTTATTCATGTAGCCACTTAGCACAGGAGATATCACAGATATCTCCTTGCTAAGTTCCCCTGCGTTAATTTCCACACTCCCCATACATTAGTATGGGGATGTGGAAATTGTGGTATTCATCAAATTCCGAAAATTATCAATTTTCGGAATTTGATGCAGTTACTATTCGCCACTGTGAGTGGTGAATAGCAGGTGAAACTTACCTGTATCCGCGTGTGCAGGTCCCCCGACTAGTCCCTCCGGCGCTCTGCTCCGTCCTCAGGCTCCGGAGGCTGGTCTGTCATGTGTGCTCCCCAGCAGAGCACAAGAAAGTTTAGAAAAAGAAACATTTTTTTATTTTTTTTCTAATCTGTCATGTGGTCTGCTGGGAAACCACATGACAGACCAGCCGGAGGCTGCTGCGTGGACAGGTAAGTCGGGGGGGGGAGGTGAGCGGAGGGGGGAGGGGTGTGGGGGGGGGGTCGGGGGGTACACAAACTTAACACATCTGTAGGCAGTGCTGCGCATGCGCTGGTTTTACAGATGTAACAGCGCATGCGCAGCACTTTCCAGATGCGATAAGGTAGTGTAGGCAGGGAAAAGTATCTATTTCCCGAAAAGCTGTCATCGCAAAAGTGACAGCTTTTCGGAATAGATACTTATGGAGAGGTGGAATGATGAATGCCACCTATAATTAGGTAGAACTCCATGCGAGTTCTAAAGCTAATTATCTCCAGAGAATGTTTAGGTTTAATGAATAGGCCCCTATGTTACATACAGTGGGGCTGATGCAGAGTGAGCACTACACCAGCTCCTCTAGTGTATCTTATGTGATATGCCCAAAATTATGGGGGAGATGTATATGCACCTACACAGATGGAGGGACAGGGAAGGGAGGCATTCTAATGTAGGCCAAGCTCAGTAGGGGTCTGATCGTACAATTATGAACACAATCATACCTGGGCACAAATACTGTACACATACAGGTCTGAGGAAACCATGTTCTATCTGGTTGAACAGGGGCAGATGCAAATACTGGGTGATGACTAGTGAAGATCTTATGGTTGGACGTTTACAAATGCATCACTGAAGCTAATAGGTGTTTCCTTTGTTGTCTATTAATACATTAAGTTTTTCTGAGTGTGTTTTATAGATTAGTTTGGGTGTGTATGAGATGTACAGTTGTTTCTGCTGTATTAGAGAAGAGCGTAAGTGTATGTGATATATGCCTGGTGCTATGCTACAATGCAGCTCCCCATGTGTCTCGCAATAGTAGCAGTTGTGAATATATACACAATTATTGCGGCTCTTTTACAGATTGCATGTATGCGATTCGGGACATAATTACAGTGTGTGCTATTTTCTATAATCTCCCTGAATGTTAGTATTTACCAATTTTACTACACATTGCATTTTCTGCCATTCTGTGAATTTAAAGTCTCTCTCTCTCCCTCCCCCTCAACATTGCACAGGTCTAACAATCCCCAAAGCTGTACACACTCTATGATACTTAATTGTGCACAACTGCCAGCATAGTTATACTAACTCTGTATTTTCTTTTGTAGCCTTCAGATGTTGGAAGACACTGAAGATACTGAGGTAATTGTAATTTGTTTCACAACATAATAAATATAAATGCTGAACTGCAGGGCTGCCATCAGAAATTGTGGGGCCCGGGTCTGACAAAACAGACAGGGCTCAACCCTCCCCCTCCCCACACACACAGTGCTGAAACCAAACACTAGAGGAGGGCGCCAGGGTCGATGGCATGTACGGCTAGTCCCACCTCTCCTTACGGCCCTGTATAGCGATATACAGAGCTAGACGCACTTCAGGATGCATCTGCCCACGCAGCAAATGTGCCTGCCAGAATGTAATTATGAGACCAGCGGCCGCAATGCCGCCGGTGTCGATACTGACAGCAGAATCCCGACAAGGGACTTAAGATAGGCATCGAAAACCGACGCCTATCTTAATCCCGATGCCAGAACGCCAAAGGATGCCAGCCCAAACGAGGTAAGTCCGGGGCGCCCTTAGCGTTAGCTTGCGGGGGGAAGGTTAGGTTTAAGGGTTAGAGTTAGATTTTTTTGGGGAAGTTTAGAGTTAGGCACCCCTAGGTGGGAAGGTTAGGCACCACTGGGAGGGGGGGTAAGGGTTAGGCACTAAGGGGGAAGGGTTAGGCTTGGGCACAAAGGGGGGGGGGGGGGAGTGTTAGCTTTAGGCACGAACGGGGAGGGTTAGGGGCGGATGGGTAAGTATACTTACCCGACCATCTGGATGCTGCTGTCAGTATTCTGGGGAGAGGGAGAGAGAGAGAGGCAGCGGGTGTTGGATGGGGGGGTCTTTTACCTAGCCTGGCTGTAGCAGCGCCAGGCAGGTGGCAGAAGCACCCCTTCTCTGTCTTAAGGGTTAATTTACTCATTTACCTAGCACCTTCTAGAAGCTAATACCTGGAATCTGATTGGTTGCTATGGGCAACATCACTTCTTAATAGAACTCCCATCTTAGTAAATTTACCCCTTAGTGTCCGGGCGCGGGACAGTAGTCCCGACAGTCCCCCCCTGATGGCAGCCCTGCTGAATTGTGTTGTACATGTTTCTATGTGTATAATTGTTCCTCTGCTTACATGCTGCTTTGTACTATTACAGGCTGGAGAATCCCTGGAGGCAGGTATGTGTTGGCATTGTAAATATTCTTTATTACACTTCAGGATGCTCAGATGGCAGTGAAGCAGTTATTCTGGCTGCAGTGTACCATTCCAGGCAACCTGCTAGCCAGTTATAGGGGCCGTGGGTGAGTGGCGGTGGCTCTCACAGGGCTCTGCACTCTGGGCCTGATACAGCAAGTAACGCAAGTGAGAGATCGCACGGTGTAAGCCGTTGTTTGCGATATGCATATGCATCGCATTGCGTGTGCACTAACAGGTCATAGAGTACGCTAAGGGCTCTCTCAGAGTATGCAGGATGCCCGCAGAGACCTCCAATGATGATTGACAGGAAGTGCCGTTTGTGGGTGGTTAATCTTAGCGGCAAAACACGCAGCCGGGCGCCTCTCTGTGTGCAGGGTCAGATCTACCTTTAGTTTTCACACAGCTTCAATGGCACTCAATGTTCCAGATGTTTACGCTGTCAATCACGCTAGAGGTGGGCGGCTTTATGTTTTGCTGGGCGTCTTCATCTTGTGCTGAGGTTTCCGTGCGTATGCACTGATTAGCATATACTCGCAGCGGATTGGTGCATGCACCTGCTAGTGTGAGTTCCTTGCTGAATCAGGCCCTCTGTGCGGTGGCACCGTTCGCACACCCCTAATTACAGCACTGGTTGGCATACACTGTTGTACTATATGCTACTTTATAACGGCTAACATAACTAAATGACATGTATTTTGTTTTTCAGATTCAGATTCTGATCCAGGCGATACGTAAATATATTACTCTACTAGCTGTCTCGTGAAACTCCCCCAAATAATCTCATGAAGTTCTCAAATACAATGTTTTTTTCTTGGAGCATATTTAATTTATTTATTTTATTTTCATGAACTTTTTCAGAAGATCAGTGATAACCATGACACATTTTAGTTTTTTATACATCTGGCTTATCTCTATTTGCCTGTGTAGCTCCACGTCCAGATTCAGCAAGAACGTCGCTATTAATGGTGGAAACATTGCCCATCAGTTTATCGCTTATGGGATTCTTCTCTCTTCTAAATGGAGAATGTACATTTCAGTGCTGGGGGGACTGAATAAGGCACAATATGTAAAACTAATATGGACAGGACTTAACCACAAGCTGAACACCCATAATGTTAGTGGTGGACGCTTAAAATATTGTATCAGTTCTGTTTTCAGCTGTCAGTGACACAATGTGACATCACTAGAGGGTTTCTCTGGGGTCTTCCCGTAGAGAACTAACTCAGCCATGCAAGACATTACTATAAAATTCATGCTGAGAAATATATAGTTACAAAAGGTATCTTGGTTACTAATATTATAATACCCTAATCCCCCCCCCCCCTTTCCGAACACTATAGACTAATAATATAGGGTAAATTTACTAAAGTGAGACTTTTTAGAAGTGAGTTTTAGAAGAGATGTTGCCCATTGCAACCAATCAGAGTCTTCTTAACATTTAACTAGCATCTTCTAGAAGATAATAGCTAGAATCTGATTGGTTGCTATGGGCAACATCTCTTCTAAAAACTCTCACTTTAGTAAATTTAACTACTTTAACAATAGGAATACAATATTATCGTTGACTTTGACATTGCCCCTGATTTTAGGGCTATTTGACTAGAGCAAGGTTCACCAGTTCAATAGAAAAATGTATTGCTGAATATATTTTGCTGGCAAGCATACAATATTAGTCATCTTTTTGTAACCATTTACATTTCAGATTTATGGAAACAGTGAGAAACCATAAAGTAGTATTTGGGTAGGTATCCATATCACAAACTCATGTTTTCCTGCCATTTCAAGAAATTATTATTTCCTCCAGGTTGATGTAGGTGTAGCCATGCTTGGTGTGCCTGCTCTTACAGCAAGGATCATGCAAAAGTTGGGACTTAGGGGTAGATTTACTAAAGCTTTTAAAATGAAAAGTGGTGGTGTTACCTATAGTAACCAATCAGATTGTAGCTATAATTTCTCTACTGCATCCTAGAAAATAATAGACAGCATCCGATTGGTTGCTATGGACAACATCTCCACTTCTAAAAACTTTCACTTTAGTAAATATACCCATCAGGGTTTGATTCAGAGACGTACTCAATGGAGATATTTACGCAGATCGAGCGATTGTTTGCCAGTACACATGCGTATAAGTAGCAATGCGCATGCACCGTTATTGCTTTGCGTTTACGTATGCAGATTAAAAGGCAGCAATGGGTGTCCCTATGCCCTGGTGATTTTTGCAAGAATTAGCATAATTTTCTCAGCTGTATTGTGTACAAAATCTCAGCTGGGATTGCATTAGTGTCCATTTCTGAATCAGGCCCTTAGTGCATTAGTGATAATGGTGCCCTGGAACTGCCTGGATATGTAAGCTATCGGTTTACTGTGCACGTCAATGTGCATGCCACCAAAAAATGATTATATTGTGCCAAATGTAATAGGGTGTCTGTTTTAGTAACAGCACAAACTCGCACCTTCTCACATTTTTTAAAGGTGTGAGTTTGTGCTGCAACTCGCAAATGTAATAGCCTGCAAACTTTTCAGCTCGAGGCTACTACATATGCGAATTTAGGTGAGTTTAGGACTATGTAAACTGGCACCTTTTAATGCGACTAGCATTAAAAGGTGCGAATTATACAGAAGCCATCACAGATCAGTGAGATCCGTGACGGCTTCTGTGTGTGTTTAAAAAAAATAGACGTGCAGCCCTCCTCCAAAAGCATAACCAGCCCGGGCTTTCTAAAGCCTGCCCTGCTTCTAAAAATACAGGGGACAAACTGCGTAGGGGACCCCACTATATTAAGAACCAGCACAGGGCTTTGCTGAGCCAGCCCTGGTTGTGAAAAAACAAAGGACAAAATGAGTAGGGGTCCCCTGTATCTCCATAACCAGCGCCAGACTCTTTCTAGTGTGGGGGGGGGGGTAATGCCACAAAAAAGGGGAAATCTCCATTGAAGTCTATGGTGGGAACTGCAATATTGTATACATTGATGTACTACAAGGTTACTTGAGGTGAACCTTGTGGTCACATCAATGGATACAATGTCGCTGTTTCCACCATAGACTTCAATGGAGATTTCTCCCCATTGAAGTCTATGGAAGAGACAGGCTGACAGCACACAGCCAATCAGCGAGCAGCTCCGACGGAGACGCTCTCTGATTGGCTGGCAGCTCCTACAATGACTGGGCACATGTGGACCCCAGTCATTCGCGTGGAGGAAAGGTATGTGTACACACATACCTTTTTCTCAGTCCGGCTTGGTTTCGGGTGTTTTATTTTTTTTATTTTAACCCCCTTGATGCCTACTTGGAACGAGGAGACATGAACTATTCATAGGAGAGGTGAGTATGGATTTTTTGTTATAGGTACCGCTATGGAATTCTACTGGACAAGTGGACATGATGGCATCAGGGATACTAGCTGTGTATGTGTGTTAGTGAGTGTGAGTAGGAGTATAATAAACTTTTACAGTCACGGTGTGTGTTGTGTTTTTTTACGTATTGCTTTGGCTGTGGAACTACAGGTATTATGGTTCTCCAAGTACCAGCATGTTGGGGAGGCTTGCTGGGACGTGTAGTACCACAGCTAAAGACAATATTTAAACATCTATTTTACACTACACTTTAATATTATCAACCCGGCACCCACCGCCCAGGGGTGCATGAGATAGCCCCAGGCTATCAGCTGAGGCCTGGGGTGCCCTGGAGAGGGGGTCCCATTTATTGGGGGGGTCCCCAACTCCCTGAGGATCCCCATCCTGGGCTGACTAATAGTCAGATCTTAATGCTTTGGCCAGGGAAACTGGTGAAAGGTTTTCCTGGCTGTGGAATTACCCTCCTGCTAGAAAGAATCCGGTTCTGGTTATGGAGATTACAGGGGACCCCTACTCATTTTGTTCCATTTCTCCACAACCAGGGCAGTCTCAGCACAAATTATTTTTTTTTTTTTTAAATGTTTTGCATAAGTACACACAGAAACATGCACTTATCTCATGGATGTGTGCATGATTCTGTGTTAATCTGACCTGCTCAGGATATACTCGCTATCCTGAAGCTGGTCTATTTGGGGACTTTTAGTAAATGTTTTTTTGCGAATCTAAAACTGGAACCCTATTACATTGGGCGAGTTGATTGTTTTCAATGGGAAAACATCTGGATGCGATTTTGAGAATGGGGAATTTTAGTAACTGATAAAAATGTGAGTTCTAGTGAACTGACACCCTGTTACATTGGAGAGTTGTGAAATTTACCAAAACAGACACCCTATTACATTTGGCCCCTTGTGTCCCAGCACAATGCAGATTGTAGATTGTGATCAAATCAGCACTGTGCACCTAATGATCTATGCCTGTCTTCTTAGTTGGGCAAAACCCCCAATTCTTACACCATCTCAGAGGTGGCAGTGATGGACTGTGTTCACTTCTTTCTTTAAAGTGTTGTCACTTGAACTACGTAAATGCACTCCCCAAAGTTACCTTACTGTTATGAGTCATTTAATACATAAACGGTCGTACAAGCAATATTTCAGAAGTATCAAAGGAAAAGCTTTAATTATGCATTTTGTATGCATAGAAGTTAGTTGTGATTGGAAGACCTCGCTCCGCCAGGCGATCACATAATATTTTGGTCCCACTGGATCTTGGAGCTGCCCGTCCAGTTGAGATGTTCCTGCGGCAACTGTATGGGCGGTCAGTGGGTCGCCATACTCACAGCCAGACATGCTGATATATCTGCAATGTATATCGTCATTGTTTGTGCTGCAGTGCAGATGCGATATGTCTGTAAACAACATCGTTCACAGACCTATCCTCTGTACACACACATCAATGCACTAAATATATATCGCCCGTTCAATGGAATAGGTGATATATGTCAGTGTGTACCCAGCATAAAGCCGGCCAAGTGTGTACCCTCTCTTCACAGCTTCACGAACTCTGATTAGTGGATAGCTTCAGCCATCGACAAATCAGTTGTGGAGACTGGTCAAAACAATCCACCAATCAGCATTAAGTATCTTAACACAGATGGACACTGCTCACTGCATGTACTATGTATTAGTGACAGACAGGTGGCCAGGAGAAAGGCAGAAGATGCCTCCTGGTCACGCTGACCGGGAAGCATCCTCTGCCTGTCTCCTGGCCATTAGTCATATATACTGTATGAGGAGCGGCCTGCAGACCCAAAGTACCTAAAATGTGCGGAGGGAGTTTCAGGCCACCACTGTGATTGGGGGGATTTTGGGTACCTGCAAACCCCCTTGCATGTGCCACTGTGCAGATTGTGTGCGAGGCCTTATTTTGGTAGCACATGTTGCATCAGGAAAACCCTGATAATTGCTATGTGTTTCCCTGATATTCTTTTCTACACTGGAAACTGTATTTACTTAATTCATCAGCTTTTATTAATCGATATTAATTATACACAAAATTATAATTTTGGCCATAGTGCTTTAATCGTAAAAAGTTATTACAGCATGAATGTTCTGCAATGTTTATTTTTATAAGTAAACTGTCACAGTTGGTGCTAGCGAGTTACCTGTATCAGGTGATGAGCTGGAATCACTGGAGGCCGGCTGGACTGGAACCATGGTTAACATGAATAGCTCTTTATTATAAGAAGTGGGTAGCAGTGAGAACTGCCTTTGGTGATGAGTGACTGGAACTGGAAACTGGAGACGTTGGAATGAGACCAGAAGGAACTTGGAGGGACCGGACTGGGACCGGCAGGTAGGCTGACTGAGCTGGTCGGGGTACCAGTAGATGAGCCTGCAGATGGATGGTAGCACGGAAGCTACTTGGTGCAGCTAACGAGCCGTGAGGTGAGTGGGCTTGGAGGAACCGGACTGGGACCGGCAGGAAGACTGGTATCTGGATGGCTACGTGGAGCGGCCGGTTAGCCGTGGGTAGACGCTGGTAGCTGGGTGGCTACGTGGAGCAGCTGGATAGCCGTGGGTAGATGCAGGTAGCTGGGTAGCTACGTGGAGTGGCTGGATAGCCGTGGGTAGATGGTGGTAGCTGGGTGGCTACGTGGAGTGGCTGGATAGCCGTGGGCAGACGCTGGTAGCTGGGTGGCTACGTGGAGCGGCTGGATAGCCGTGGGTAGACGCTGGTAGCTGGGTGGCTACGTGGAGTGGCTGGATAGCCGTGGGTAGATGGTGGTATCTGGATGGCTACGTGGAGCGGCTGGATAGCCGTGGGTAGACGCTGGTAGCTGGGTGGCTACGTGGAGTGGCTGGATAGCCGTGGGCAGACGCTGGTAGCGTGGAAGCTACTTGGTGCGGCCTGGGAGCCGTGGGTGAGAGATGGTAGCGTGATAGCTACTTGGTGCGGCCTGGGAACCGTGGGTGAGAGATGATAGCGTGGAAGCTACTTGGTGCGGCCTAGGAGCCGTGTGGAGAAGCTGGTAGCGTGGAAGCTACGTGGAGCGGCCTGGGAGCCGTAGGTGAGAGTCTGGTAGCGTGGATAGCTAAATGCAGCAGGCTTACGGATAGCTAAATGCAGCAGGCTTACGGATAGCACTGGTCTAGGAACCAGCAGCCTGGGACATACTGGCACACAGAGGAACAGCTATAGCACAAGCAGTACACCACGGAACGTAACACGATGTTCAAGCACTGAGTGCTATTAGAGGAGGATCTATATACCTAGAGTCTTGCAGCGATTGGTGGATACAGACAGGTGGTCTGGCAGTGGCATTCAGAGTAGAGCAAGGCACAGCATGCAGAGGGAGTATTCATCTCTGCAGCCCTTGTGGAACAGGACCACACCTGTGATTCCAATTAAGACTAGCAATGCTCACAGACAGAGCAGGGTCCAGGTGTTTAATCAGTGTGGGGGGAGAGCAGTCTGCACACACAGAGATGTTACAGCCAGCATGATTCAGCCAGAGCAGATGTCCCAGGAGAATTACAAACACAGATCCATGGAGCAGCTGGCAGAGGTAAGTCACAAAAGGTAAAAACTAGCCAGGATTGTGACATAATCTATACTGCCTATGTCACTATGTCACACCCATTTGCCTAACCAGGGATGTTCTATGAGGTACAAGAATTTTCTAAGCAGCTTAATAAATACCTTCAGTGGGACATTAATGGGGTTGTGTAGTCTTTTAGGACCCATACACAGATCAGTGTTTTGTTAAAATTGACCAGATTGTACAAACTTATTGTGTGTAGAAAATATTTTCAAATACAGAATATTTTTCAATAAAGGACATGTTTGAGCATCCACATTAATATGTGGGAAAATAGAGAAGATACATAGCAATTTAAGTACATGTTCTAATCTGCGCTAAATGTATTATTATAGATGAATCGGTTAGTAGTTTCTGAAGTGGCCAAAGTGATAAAGTCATAGACAGGATTATATAAATATATGTAACTTTTTTTTTCTTTTTTTCATAGGGAAAACTTCTGTAGAATGACATGGAGACCATCTCTATCTACAATAGTGAGCATTGAGTAAGTGTATAGAATAACATATGTTATTCAGCAATTATGGCACCAATTAATCAAAGGGTGAAATACCTATTGCCACTGAAAATTGGTGTCTTCAGTATTGATAGTTATTTATGGCACAATTAAATAAAGCCCTAAGGATTACTGCTGGCATTAGGTCTCTAGCTGTCCCTTGTTAGTTAACTGAGTACATTAAGCCTCATGCTATCTGAATGTGATGGTGTTCACATTCAGTCAGTCCCTGCAATGCTATGTTAATAGGACAGGTCACTCAGCTGACTACTCTCCTTCCTGCAATTAAATATAGCAGAGGGTCATGGCAGTACCGGCATACTATGTTAATTAAGCACAATAAATACATGCTACAATTTAGGTTCAGTTTTGCCAGGTATGATATATATATGCTTTCTGGCCTTAGCAGATTGAAGGGTTACTAGTGGGCTGGTGTATGTGCAGTGAAGCATGTTTGGGGCCTCACTGCTTAGGTGCTAGAAACTGAGGGTGGCTTGGAGCAGGTTATGTTGGAGAACAGGAGTGACGATGGGAATTTGTCACCTTTGAATAAGAATTGGTATCAGAAGCATTTCTCTATTACTACTTCCTTGTGCCTCTGCCTGTGTAATCACTCATACGTATATATATAATATATGTAGCAGGCCTCTAAGGATGAGTTACATCCATAACACACATCTGGGGTCCTCAGACCCTTTTCTTACTACATGGTCTATTTACAGAACGTTCTCCCTTCCTCTTCCTCACTTCTTTCTTCTCCAAGTGATAGTTTTTTTTTTTTTGCAGAAAACCGAAGAAATTCTCAAGAAAATGGTGGGGAGCTAAATTTCAAAAGTGAGTAATAAACAGGATATAATCCCTTTTTATTTCAAATTACATTGAAGTGCTGGATAGTGGAGAGCTACTTGAGATTTTGTAATGATTTATACAATTTATAAAAGATAACTTGTTTGAGGGATCATTGATCTCTCCATGAAACTAGGGGTTTGTTGATTCGGGTCTGGGCCCCTTGGGCTAGCATGGACTGAAGTGTGAATGATTCTGGGTAGCTAATAATGCTGTTCCTCATGCCAGTTACTAGTAGCAGTAGAAGACTGATGCTACAAAATGGTTAGGAGAATAGGTATTGAGAACAGGTGCAGGCTAGCAGAATACCCCGTGGTTGTAGCAGAGTTAAGGATATTACAGGCAGACTGCAATACACTGGAACTGGGGGCCATGAGCACAGCTGAGGCAGGTTACAATGCTGTGAAGCAATACTGGAGCAGGTTTTCTGGATAGCTCTGGAGCAGAATGCTGTGAAGCAATACTGGAACAGGTTTGCTGGAACACACTGAGGAAGAATTCTGTAAAGCAAATCTGGAGCAAGTACTGAACCAGAAGTCAGGGTACTGATCTTCTGAGAGATGTTGTGCTGGCAATGAGCAGTCAGCAGTTCCTGGTTTAAATAGGGCACCCATACAAATGATTGGCTGTGTGAATCATGTGACCAGAGTTGATGGAGACTGGTTTGTCAGATCAGATCATGTAATACCATCCAAGATGGCAGTGCCATGATGAAGAACAGCAGGAACTGCACATTTCTAGAGGAGTGACCACAGGTCTACAGGAGTGCCGAAGGTAACCCTGACACTGCACCAGCTGTTCTTGGTCTCTCACACAAATGTAAAACACACCCCATAATATGCATGGAGGTGACATACTCTAGCTCATAGGTGTAGTTGACTGGATTTGTTGCTAAATATAACTAGTACAAGTCAGTTACTATCAATAAAATAATCATAATGTTTCATATTAAAATTTATCGACTACCTCCCCTGATATTTTGGAGGGGTTGAGAGATTACAGGTTGAATTATCATGCCAACAAGGCAGATTCAATTAGCTGCAAACTAGTTCACGTGACTTTCACTGCAGCATAAACCTGTGGCTGCAACGTTTTGCTTTTCATTTTGAAAATTACGTTAGATTAATGTGGGTTTCACAGGGAGAAATCATGACTTTTAGTTCACACCTCCATACTTGTAAAAGTCCTTATTTTAATGTAAAAATGTCAGGAGACTGAGCAGTACAGATGTGCCCTCATACACTGTTCATCAAGTTGCGTCAAATAGCCACTTGGTGCGCCAAGTCTTGGGTGCTCTGAGCGTCTTTCTTACTTTAAATATGCAACTTATTTGCATAAAAAAACAATGGGGAGTGACAAAACTACATTGCTAGCTTACACTGATTTGACATTTGTACATCTGCGTGCAACAAAGTCTGAATATATGTAAAAAGGACTTTGATGTGAGCACTCGTGTCTTTTTCTCACACCAAGTTCCATTTGGCTAATGCCGCAGCCTAGCGTCTCTAATACACGGTTAGTGGCTTTTCGCTGTGTCTGGGATGCGTATAAGAATCAAAATTCAATGAAAAGTATGGTACGCTATTCCCCTTGGAGTGTCACAGTCTTGCACCATAATGCGTATAGATGCTATGTCAGGTTATGGCTTAGAATCGTCCGTTATCTACCGCTACGCCGACTTCCCTGACCATGTGCGGTCAGACATCTGGTACAGCGGTGGGTGATAAGCTGAGTATTATGCCTTAGGTGCATTATTTTCTGGGTTTGTTCTGTGATTTGGTTTCTGTGGTTTCCTTCATTGACGCAGACATAATAGTATGTAGCATCTGACTGACCCTCCATCCAATGGTAGCTTGGTTGTTGTCAGCTGACGTTATCCTCCAATGATATGCTACCTCAGGGTATATAACTAGGCTCCGGACAGCAGGAAGTTCCCTGTGCAATGTTGTTGCTACTTGTGTCTACTTGCCGTCACTACGTTCCAGGTTCCCTTGTCGTTATACCCTCGAGTCTCCAAGTGCCATCTCCTTGTGCAGCAGTGCACCAGAACATCCTGCCTATGTGCTTTACAAGTGCCATCTCCTTGTGCAGTAGTGCGTCAGAAAACCTTGCCTGTGTGTTTTACAAGTGCCATCTCCTTGTGCAGCAGTGCGTCAGAAAACCTTGCCTGTGTGTTTTACAAGTGCCATCTCCTTGTGCAGTAGTGTGTCAGAAAACCTTGCCTGTGTGTTTTACAAGTACCATCTCCTTGTGCAGTAGTGCGCCAGAACACCTTGCCTGTGTGCTTTACAAGTGCCATCTCCTTGTGCAGTAGAGCGTCAGAAAACCTTGTCTGTGTGTTTTACAAGTACCATCTCCTTGTGCAGTAGTGTGCCAGAACACCTTGCCTTTGTGCTTTACAAGTGCCATCTCTTTGTGCATCAGTGAGTCAGAAAACCTTGCCTGTGTGCTTTACAAGTGCCATCTCCTTGTTCATTAGTGCGTCAGAAAACCTTGCCTGTGTGTTTTACAAGTATGCTCTCCTGGTGCAGCAGTGCGTCAGTACATCTTGCCTACGTGCAACCTCAAGTGCCCACTCCTAGTGCAGCAGTGCTTTTTTCTGAAGTATATCACTCGGGCCATCATTTGTTTTGTCTCTATTCCCACGGATATCAAATACCTGACAAAAGGTGAGCGGAGGGGGGGGGACAGGTGAGCGGGTGGGGCAGGGGGGACACACAAAATTACCGCCGCTGTAGGCAGTGCTGCACATGCGCTGGCTTTACGAATGTAACAGCGCATGCACAGCACGGATTCCAGCTGCGGTAAGTTAGAGTAGATAGGGATAACTATCTATTTCCCGAAAAGCTGTCATCGCAAAAATGACAGCTTTTCGGAATAGATAGTTATACGGAGGAGGAATGATGAATTCCTTCGGTAATTAGGTAGAACTCCATGCGAATTCTAAACTCAATTACCTCCAGAGAAAGTTTAGGTATGATGAGTAGGCCCCTTAGTGACATCCAAAAGGGGCTTTCCAAGGAAGTGCTGTAAACAAAGGGATTAGCCATATGACACTATTCACACAGAAACCTTCCAGCCAGGTCTCACCTAGAGTTCACTGACTACAACAGGTCTTTCTATTCATCAGACCTCCTGCTAGGAGATGACAATCAGCATCTAATTTCCTGCAGCCCCAGAAGCTTGTCATGTTTTATACTGGCATATCCTAGAAGTGCATTTTCTTTACAAAATATACATGTAAAATCATACATTGTAAATACATTCACATTTCATGCCTGTGCACAGCATCAGATTCTGCACCCTGCAGCACTGGATCCCAGGACCTGCTGTCATAGCTCAGTGCTGCACATACCATTTTAAATGTGTTTTTATTTTTAAACACTCAGCGCCTAGTGTAGAGTACACAGTTACAATGGGTGCCTGGCGCCTTTTGTCCTTTTAAAAATGGCGCCACAGCATGGGGGTTAACCCCTTCAGTGCCGCAGCCGCCATTATACACGTGGGGCGGGCCTCCGGCCACAAACCTATATGCCACTTGGAGGGGTCACTGGTGAACACCACCCAGCAGGTTAGACTCCGCACCTTGGGTCAGATCTCGCCAACATCTGATATTTGTGGATGAGGAGATCTTACATACAGGCCCCTCGCCTCCGATTCCTCCCTCAACCCCGGACTTCAGCTTTCAACCCCTCAGTAGAGGTTCCCTTAGTGCCAAGCCTGACATGCTAGGTGTATGACACATCTGTACCTATGGTACACCCCTCCTGATGAATAGTAATTCATTTACAAGTGTATAAATGGTAAAATGTGGGCAATAAAGACACTTTCTCTAAAAAGCAGAGAAATGGGCTGAATGATGGAGGACGTGTATGTTGCTGTGTTGTGTTGATGGCCATTGCAGATGGGAGTTGCCAGTGTTTCTCCCAAATATTTTACAAACTTGTATATACACATTTATAACTCACATTAGATACATTTACATGTATTCCAAAATACTCTATTCACTTTTATTGACTAACAAACACAGACTGGCTGTTATTTTTAATTCATTAATAAAAGTTGTAAAATTCAACTATGTGTCACCTTATAACAGCCTCCTATGCTTTGCTTATAGCCTCTAACAGCCTCCTACACTATCCTTATGGTCACCTGCTCTCATATTTGACACTTTTTTGGGGTTCAGGTTTATTTCCCATCTCTTTCATGCACTTTATATAATTCACATATTGCAGAATGAATGTGTTATACCAGCGTGATGCACGTCACTTGCCATTTAAATTGAATTCAGCAAGATATTCCTCCTTTTTTGTGAAAAATTACCACAATATGTGCAGATTACATCGAGACACACAGTACAAAACTCACAGCTAATTGAACCTGTCCCTATGAATCCCACTGTTTCTTAAGCTGAGTACACACTAGACGACGAAATGTACCCGGCCAACGGAACAACATATTGTGTGGTCCATACACACCAAACGATCTGCTGAATGACCGCACAATATGTCGTTCACCCACCACATAAAATGCATGGGTTCATCACTCAGATCTTCAGATTGAGCAGCATGTACGGTAGAGCTGAAGATGCGACCGACAACCATACAGCAGTGCGTATAGTGCAGTGTTTCTCAAACTCGGTCCTCAGGACCCCACACAGGTCATGTTTTGCAGGTCACCCAGCAGGTGCACAGGTGTACTCATTACTCACAGAAACCTTTTAAAGATCCACAGGTGGAGCTAATTATTTCACTTGTGATTTTGTGAGGATACCTGCAAAACATGCACTGTTTGGGGTCCTGAGGACCGAGTTTGAGAACCTGTGGTATAGTGCATACACACTGGACAATTTGAACTATTTGTTGTTCCGATCCATCGAAAATCGGCAAATTGTTTAAAAATTACTCTAGTATGTACCTAGCTTTAGAATCTGGGGGGTATATATTTACTAAAGTTCGGGTTTACAGAAGTGGAGGTGTTGTCCATAGCAACCAATCAGATTTTAGCTATTATCTTCTAGAAGGTGCTAAATAAATGATAAGCAGAATCTGGATTGGTTGCTATGGACCCACACTATAGTAAATATAACCCTGGGTCACTGGGCTTAGCCCAATCGAGAATTATGACACCTTTAACAAAAATTGTCTAGATCTGAGTGCAGGTCTCATGATCCATCTGCAATTTAGAGGAAGGGAAGTACGTACTGTAATTGCCAGACTGTCCATCACTGTATATTGTATTGTGGATTATCCTTTGTGATGAAAATTATGAACACTTGCTAAATAAAATACATCACACTCTGTCTATCTAGTAAATGTGAAGTACAAAGAAAACCCCCATATCCTGTCAGGGGGATGAGGAGAAAGAGCAGTGATAGTTATAACTGACAGTTTAGAAATAAAACGCAGTTTATAAACACAGCAGCGCTAGCACAAAGTCACATACAATGCAGATACAACCTTTAGTTGTAATGGGCTCTGAATCAACTACTCAAAACACTAACAGAGTTGGTTGATAGGACATAGAGCATTATATACCTGGCCCCTGGGGAGAGGTATACAGGGAGATCCCAACACCTCCTGAGACCAAACCGTTTTCACAGAGCACTGAACGTGGTCAGGGAGCGTCTCAAATACAGAGGTTGGCGGAGCGACCCAGGTGGGCGACACTTCCAAAGCCTGAGTTGGGGAAGGGGCTGCCAGGGTGAGAGCTTACCTCCCCTATGCTGCACAACCAATTGGGACACTGGCCTCCCAGCAACTGAATGCATCTGAAGCTTGTCCCCGGCGCCAGGCGATATGGCCCCGGTGGTCTAGTTTGGGAGAGGACAGAATCAGGCCGTCACTGCAGCAGCTTCCAATGCATCTCCCACGCTGGAAGCAAGGACTTCCCAGTGTCTTCCGCTTGTAGTCCAGGTCACAGCATCGCAGCTAGCAAGCTCCGCCACGACCCTGTCGAAATCACCAGACCACACAGGTTACTGGCATTGCGTTGCCGGCGGGGGTAGATGGAGTGGCAGCACAGGTGTCTTACAAGAGTCCTGGAGAAAAAAACTTAAAACAAAACTTGGGACTACCTCAGTCCCGTCTGTTATAATGGTGCGTCTACTGCCGCACCAAATGAAAAAACTGAATGCCTGTGGCTGGGGGTGGGGTATATATGGAGGAGAACCCAGTGCATACTGGGACCAGAAGGCATTGACTGTTTGGTGCCTTGTTTCGTCCAAACCACATATTCCCCAAGGCAGTTCATGGGGACCCTATGGATCCTGAAGAAGAAAAAGCAGATTTCTAAATAGATCCAGCAAACTAGCAGATCTCATAGATACATACACACTACAGAAAGTAAGACTGCTGGGAGAGAGGATTTGCAGTTGGAAGTGGAATACATTAACATGTATGTAGCAGGTAGATTCAGGTGACAACTGGAGATATACAGTAAGTGCTTTAAAACAAATTGGCTTTCATTTCACAAAAGGTACAGCCAGTGCACAGCAGCACAAATGACAACTCAGGAACATAGCAATATAGCTTCACAGCAGAACAGTAATATGGAAAGTCAGGGTATGCCGCATCCAATACACAGAGCACTGCCAAAGGTGCACTCCCATCTGAATGCCCCACTCAAGCAGGTTTATATATTGAAGAAAAGGTGTGGTTCTTTCCTGAAGCATAGAAAGTTAACCCTTTATTCAAATTTGGGAGATTTCCACCATGCTACAATGTAACTCAGAAAAAAGAAGAAAATTGCCCTCCAGCACACTGCAGATAAATCAAAAATACTTGAATCCTACTTGAGTGTAGCAATAATTATTTTGGGGTGAGCGTTTGGGAGTGGGGCCCCCGGGATTGTTCTGGCTGCACCTTGCTCATGGCATCACCACTTAATTCACATAGAATATTTTTTCACTTTTCTATGCGTTTGTGTATTATTTATGTCATTTTAATTCTTTTACATCTCATTAACACTTATTGATTTATCTTTACACACCTATCCTTTAACACTTCACTATCACCTTTTTTCCCCTTTTCGTGTGATGCCCTGGGGGTGGTCCTTGGCTGGAATTTTTTGGGGTGCCTTGCTTCTCGGACGTGAACCGCTTAATTTTAGGGACGCTGGTATAGAGGAGCCTTGACGACGGCCCAGCGCTTATTCATATATTTGCAAATGTATGTAAACCAATACCTCTGAATTTCTATTATCATGTAGGATTCAAGTATTTTTGATTTATCTGCAGTGTGCAGGAGGGCAATTTTCTTCTTTTTCTGTGTTCAGTGTAAACCCCGCCCTTTACAAGCACCTGTAGTATATTAAGCTGATTGAGCAACTACCATATTTTTTGCTTACAATGTAACTCATAATGAAAGCAGGTTGGTGGTTCTATTGCAGTGGTTCTCAAACTCAGGGCCTGATTCAGACCCGGTCGCTATTTAAAAGGGGCCGGATATTTAAATCATGCGCTCGCACTGTGTCGCGTAAAGCTACCCACTATTAGCGAGCAGGGGCACTATGCGCTCACACCTATATAAAGATGCCCCTTTGCCACTCACAACACGCGTCATCTCCGGCAGTTGTAGGATTAATCAGGAACATCGAGAGCCATCAGAGCTGCTCGCAGCGCTTGTGGTAGCCTTTTTCCACCACAACATTGCGAGCAGTTCAGGCTAAAATAGAACCCAGTCATGTGTGTAATGACGCTACTTTGCTAATTATGCACACCCACTAAACTCCGTTCTGACGGTCGGGCACGCCTGCGTTCGCACATCCACACCCCCGTTCACAAGCACCTTCCTCTGTTACCACCCACAAACGGCACAATCTGTCACTCAAAATAGCGGCCCGACTACGGGCTACGGGCGAGCACTTTCCTATTGCACTGACTGGTTCTCGCACACTCATTGCGAATTATACGCATGCGCAGATTGCAAAAAATTGCTCACGGCGAGTGAGCGCAGCATAGCGTCCGGGTCTGAATCAGGCCCTCAGTCCTCAGGACCCCAAACAGTTCATGTTTTCCAGGTCACCTAGCAGGTGCACAGGTGTATTCATTCAAACAAAATCCACAGGTGGAGCTAATTATTTTACTTGTGAGGCGACCTGGAATACATGCACTGTTTAGGGTTCTGAGGACCGAGTTTGTGAACCGGTGTTCTATTGCAAAGATGTCCCTTAACACAGAGGTTCCCAAACACCACCATTACAGATCAGGTTTTAAGGATATCCATGCTTGAGCCCAGATGGTTAAATTAAATTGATTGAGGTGCTAATTAATCACCTGTTCTCAAGCATAGATATCCTTAAATCCTGGACTGTAATGGCACAGTTTGGGAAACTCTGCCTTAATGCATAACTATTGTGGAGTCCGGGACTGGGAAAATATCTTGGTAGTGCCTCAAAATGAATGTTTCTTGGCATAAAAGTCTAAATGTACATTATTATCCATTACAGATTTGCCAACTACTGCTCCTGCATGAATGGAGGAAAAACATACAATCTATAAAGTAAGTACACAGTCAGCACCAGATTAAGGCTTGTGGGGGCCCCAGAGCAACTAACCTGTGGGGATCCCATCAATAAATATGCACAGGCTCACGCAGCGAGTACTACAGTATGTTGCTTACCTTGTCTCCGACCTCTCCACTGACAGGCAAGGTTGCAGCATACCAGACATGACCTAGTACACTGCCAGGGGGAAACACAGGATATTGAGTGGGGGATTATATATAGAGAGAGATGCAGAGAGAAGGTGAACGAGAGAGGGAGGGAGGAAGAGAGAGGGAGAGATGAAGGGACAGGGAGGGAGAATGAAAGAGAGAGAGAAGTAGAGAGAGGGGGGAGAGAGACAGCATGATGGAGGGGAGAGAGAGAAAGGGAGATATAGCAGGGAGAGAGGGAGGAGACAGAGGAAGAGGGAGAGTGGACAGAAAAGCAGGGGGAGGGGAAGGGAAAGCACAAGAGAGGGGGGAGAGAGAGTGGGTTGGAGGGGAGAGGGAGGAGACAGAGGAAGAGGGAGAGGGAGGAATAGAGAGTGAGAGGGAGGGAAGAAGGGACAGGGAGGGAGAATGAAAGAGAGAGGGAGGTAGAGAGAGGGGGGAGAGAGATAGCGGGATGGAGGGGAGAGAGAGGGAGCAGGGAGAGAGGGAGGAGACAGAGGAAGAGGGAAGGTGGACAGAAAAGGAGGGGGAGGGGAAGGGAAAGCACAAGAGAGGGGGAGAGAGAGTGGGATGGAGGGGAGAGAGAGAAAGGGAAAGGGAGGAGACAGAAAGAGGGAGAGGGAGGAATAGAGAGTGAGAGGGAGGGAAGAAGGGACAGGGAGGGAGAATGAGATAAGGAGGTAGAGAGAGGGGGGAGAGAGATAGCGGGATGGAGGGAAGAGAGATAGGGAGAGGGAGCAGAGAGAGAGGGAGGAAACAGAGGAAGAGGAAAGGTGGACAGAAAAGGAGGAGGAGGAAAAGAGATGGGGGGGAGTGAGAGGGAGGGGAAGGGACAGTGTAATATACACTTAAAATTTTTAGAACTGAAGTTGCGTGGTGTGATGAGGATTCTTTCAGTCAATTTGCTTACCAATTTGTTTGGCAGTTCTGTTCGATTGCAGTAAGGCTCCGATTCTCAAGGTATTGACTTAATTTCAAGTATCAAAGCAAATTTATTCTCAAATCCACAAACAAGGCAACTGAATACAATGGAAGAGTTTATAGCAACATTAATATACATTACCATACATTAATACATTTCAAAAGAAACAATATAATGGACACTTTTCTGAGAATGAAATACACTTTGGTCCGAGTTATATTTATTAATCAGGTACGCAGGATACTCGACCCACCTATTACAGCAGTGAGTTAAACACAAATGGGCATACAACAACATATCCCTGTGCAATGGTTTGACCCTAACAACATTACCAACTATTTTCAGGTGCGCCCGAATAAGGTATTACACTAGTCTCTAGTCCCCTCTCTGCATGCACGAGATAATTGGCCACTAGTGTTAGATCAACGTTGCCCAGGTTGGTGAATAGTTCATTAAAGGCAGGGATTAAGTAATCCTAGTGCAATACAAAGTCCTGCACGGCTTTTTAGATAAGAACAATTAGATAGCTGTCTGGCTACCGTATTTGTAGTATATCACCTTCCCTTTCAGAAACAGCTGCTGAAAGTCACTGAAGAGCAAGGCCGCCATAAGGGGGGGACTGCTGGGACTGGAGTCCCGGGCCCGCACACTCAGACAGTGAGGGAAGGTCCGTCTGCTCCTAACAACTAACCTATGGACCAGGCCCCATAGTCCAATCAGTGTCTTGCCGTGCTGCAACAGAACAGTCCCTGCCTCCCTGGATAAACTGGCCGTCTGCAGAGCTCCTCCGTTCGAGCAGCCAATTTGAAGTGTCTGCGCATGTGCAGAAGCAGGGCTGTAGCGAGGACGCTCCAGCCGGCTGCCGAGGCCCGTGGGGACTGAGCAGAACCCAGACGACCACCCATGAAGGTAGGTAACATAAAGGGCGGTGATTGGGAGAAATTAATTAAATATATATGGGGTGAGGAGGAATCTTTCCTTAGGGGCTGTCCCCTCTTCTGCCCGCAGCTTTCGGATCTCCTCTCGGGGCCATCCACGATGAAGTTTCTCCTCCAGGATGCTGTGTTTCCGGGCAACGCTGGGGGCAGAGTCACGGTGCGGACTCCTTCCCTTGATCCCGGCATGCATATCCTCCGCAGCGGTCTTCCGTGTCTTCGGGCACTTCTCCAGACAGAACAGTGGGGTCTTCTTGAGGCTGGGCCCTTCGGTCCTCCCAGCCGCCCTCTGCGGCAGTTTTCCCCTGGTCCTTCCTCCGGCAGCCTGGTCTGGTGCGGAGTCCACGGCGGGTCCTTCTCCTATGCCGGCAAGCAGGGACGGGCACTTCTCCACTCCGCTCTCAGGGCAGCTCTGGTACGTACCGTCAGCAGTCACCAGCAGGGGAGAGCAGGTGGGTGTGCATGTGAGGGATCCGGCAGACAGGCAAAACAAATGCCTCACGGTCGTGCAGACAGCTCCTCCGGTGATTGCTCCTGCAGGTATCGGCTGCACTTCACCCTAACAGGGCAGCAGGTCCAGCGATCAGGCTCCCCACCGCAGGGATCCTCATAACAGCTCCCTTGTTCTTCCTGCTCCGCAGGCAGCAACTCTCTCCTTCGTCAGCCATGCCAGGATCCCCTGGTCCGGTCAGAGCTGCCCTTCTTTCTCAGCAGCAGCTTCAGCCCCCCCATTGGTTAGGGGCCCCTAGTGTAGCCCACCTCTAGGGCCCTCTGCCCTACAATTTAAGGGGCCAATCAATGGGGCCCATTTTAGCGGGCTCACTCTGTTACTAGCCAGCTGACAATTCTGTTTCCTGGGCAGCGTCACCTACAGTTTAGCCGACAATTACCGGGCTGTGTTATCTGTATAATAAAAAAATTGGGGGACCCCTAGTTGGGCACAAGTTTGGGGGTACCACACACACACACACATATATATATATATATATATATATATATATATATATATTGGCTCACAGGAACATATGCCCAGGTGCCCTCCACCCTCGACACAACAAACTTGTGAATATATAAACCAGGTCCGTTGGATCTCATAGGACTTATACTTATCAATGATTCACAGTATTGGTGGCTCCTTTGCTATGACAGATTTCCTCCAAAGCTATGTTGGAGCAAAGGAGCCACTTATATCGTGATTTATTGATGTGAATAAGTCCTAAGAGTGACGCCTGTCCTGGTATGTGCATGTGTGTATGTGTGTATGTGTGTATATATATATATTTATATATATATATATATATATATATATATGTATATACACACACACACACACATACAGGATTAATCACCCTGTAGTTGCCAGGTGGGTCAGCGAGGGAGTATCCCACTCCCTCCACAGACACCGCCCCTCAGCAGACCCTCCCCCATTGTGGCTGCTACCAGCCGGCAGGGTGGGGGAGGGGCCTGTCTATTTTTTCAGTCCTGGGCCCCACAGTTTCTGATGGCAGCCCTGCTGAAGAGCAATTGCAGCAATCACTCCTGGCTACTCTCTCTGTATCCTGGCGGATGATATGGCTGTTCTTTTTACTCACTCTGCCCTTCACAATTCCTCTCAGCTGCCAAATTGGTACTGCAAACGGTATGCCCTTTTTAGAAGAGGGAGCTGTTTTGCTAAAAATTAGCAATTCCACTGTACTTAGGTTATTCTGAGGTAAAAGGGCTGTCACTGCAGGGAGCACTGCATTCCACTGTACTTAGGTTATTTTGCTGGTGTGCGTGTAACACAGTCTTGGTACTCTAACTATAATGCTGCACTGAGCCTTTTGTAACTCTCCTGAAGTGTCAAGGCAAAGCCTGACTGAATGGTGCTCTCTAGCTCTGTGCTAATGGGCATGCATCAGTGTATTTATAAGGTGCTGAGGTGTTAATGAAGGGATCACTGATAGACCTGTTCCATTTATTTCTCATAGCCCAGCACCCAGGACAGCGTTCCTCTCTTCAGTCCAGCCCCAGCCGTCAGTCACTCGGAATGGGAGGGTTGTGGAGGCGGCCCCCCGGCGACATTGCTTTCTCCGGCAATGCCTCCTGGTTTCCTGTCAGCCCTGGTCCCAGCACTCACGTTGCGGAAGGCAGCAAATCCGCTTATCAGCTCCCGGTAAGTCGCGCTCCCTTCACAGGGTTCCACTCCGCACCGCTCTCCTCAGAGGCTTCCCTCAGGCTACACACACCAAGTATTCCCTGCGGCGGTGCTCTTATGCTAGCGGTCGCGTGCTGGTCATTTTCCCGCTGACCGCACGCACCGCAGTGGTTATTGGTTGCCTTCATTACTCTAGGGGGGAAAAGGGTTGTCCCCTTGGTTGCCGTTGAGCTGGTCCGTGGCTGACCGCGTGCCCATTAGTTTCCTATGTCCAGCGCGGGCTGCAGGCTCCATTCTCCCTCAATAAGGGGGTAGTCTTTATGCAGTTAAACTGGACATTACTTGTACTTGGGACCACAGTATATACGAATAATAACTTGCCCTCGACTGATACAAGCAAGGCAACACACTTATGTATACATCAATCAGCCTATTTCTGTTATAAACATTGTGTAAATATATTAATTAACTTAACCTTAAAGGGCAATGCATCTTATATCATTTATTTACTGTGTACATATATGATCTTGGGTCATAAACACTTTAGGGGTACCACATTCCTCCCCGCTAGAATGATGCATGTCCCCATGCATCCGCATTTTCTAATAAATCTGAACCACTATTTCTTTTGCAACACAGTATTTACACATGTAACAATTTCACTTGGTTATTTGTCTTTTACAGCTCCAACGGTCAATAGCTGCCCTATGGCCTGTACCGGATGCGTAGTATTGCCTTGGTAGCTCTGGTAGACCTTCGGAGTTCAGGAACTTTGAACATGTCTTCATAAGCTATTTCAGGCTGGTCATTTTCCCTTGATCCTTCAACTGCAGGGTTAAAACGACCATGGACTACCGGCCAGTACATGCTCATCATAAGTTTCAGGGTATCACCTGGCTGTGATTCAGCTTCATTTCCTAGAACAGGGGACATTTTTTCAGGTTTAGTTTCAGGCTCTCCTCCTGAGCCTTGACAGAGTTTCAGTTGGTCTCGATGAACTAATTTTTCCAGGGACCCATTCTCTTGTCTAATTTTATAGGTCGGAATCTCGGCATTGGGGATTTCAGTGATTTTGTATAGAATGGGTTCCCATCTTGAATCCAGCTTACTGTGCCGTTGATTGTTTTTTTCCATACTTTATCTCCCACTTTTAAAGGTTTAGCATGTGCTTTCAAATTGTAGTATTCCTGCTGTCGCTTCCTCTCGATTTCCATGTGTTGATCCACCAATGCCTGAGCTGTTTTTAACCGATTTTGATGCTCTTGGACCCATTCAGTCCTGGGGTATGTATCCAAACTGAGGGTTTCAGGTACATTTAATTGGAGATCAACTGGTAACTTCCCGGGTCACCCAAAGAGCAGATAGTAAGAAGTGTATCCGGTGGTACAATGGACAGTGTTGTTATATATGTACATCAGTTCGGCCAACAAGGTGGGCCACTCTTGTCTTTGTAGTGTCGGGAGAGCTCGTAGCATATTAATCACTATCCCGTTCATCCTCTCACAAGCTCCATTCCCTTGGGGATGATAAGCGGTGGTTTGCATTTTTTTGCATCCATATAGCACACACAGCTCCTTGAACAACTGGGATTCAAAAGCTGGGCCTTGATCTGTTAGAATTTTAGAGGGGTATCCATAAGGACGGACAAAGGCTCTCCAGAAAAGTTCTGCTGTTTTGGCGGATAGATCCCGAATGGGGAGAACGACTGCAAACTTGGTATAATGATATAGCATTGTGAGGGCGTACTGGTATCCCAATCGACTTGCTTCCAGTTTTATGTGATCGATGGACACCACCTCCAGGGGTTGCCGACTGATAATGGGATGAAGAGGTGCTTTTTGGTCTTGGATAGGAGGTTGGCGAGCACTGCAAATGGAGCAACTTTTACACCAACTTTCCACATCTTTCCGGAGGTTGTTCCAGTAAAATCTGGTCCGGAGATTCGCTTCGGTCTTCTGGCACCCAAAGTCGCCTGACTCATCATGGTAAGCTTTTAACACCCTGTTGACTTTTGATTTCAGCACCACAATTTGTGTGATCAGAGAGTGGGTTTTTGGATCTGTACTTTGCCGGAGAATGGTATCTCCATGAATCTCTAATTTTTCTCTCTATTGCCACAATTGGACCAATTCCGGCTCTGCTACTTGTCTTTCAAACTTAGTCATGCCTTGTCGTGTAAGCATCATCCTTTTTAATCTCCGGATGGAGGGATGTTCATCTTTCCATTGTGCCCACTCATTTTAATTTTCTGTCATTCTTGGTGGAATGTTTTCTGCTGCACCTACAGTTAATGCATTCTGCTTTGAAACTCTTCCAGGTAGATTGAAGTTTGGGATTTCTATTTCTTCCCAAGGATCATCTTCTGTGAATTCTTTTGCTTCACCAGGAATTCGCGATAGGGCATCGGCATTAATGTTACTGCGGCCACTCCGATATTGAATCCGATAATTATAATTGGCTAGACGGGAGGACCATCTTTGTTCCAAAGCTCCCAGTTTTGCAATGGACTGATGCGCCAGGGTGTTACAGTCAGTATATGCAATGAAAGAGGTTGTAGCAAGATAATCTCAGAATTTTTCTGTGACCGCCCACACCAGAGCCAGGAATTCTAGTTTGAAGGCACTGTAATTTTCGTCGTTTCTCTCGGTTTTTCTCAAACTTCTGCTGGCATATGCTATTACCCGTTCTCGGCCATCTTTTACATGGGATAGTACAGCACCTAATCCTTGTTTGCTGGCATCGGTGTAGAGACGAAATGGTTTACTATAGTCCGGGTACGCCAGCAGAGGGACCTCAGTCAGAATTTTTTAAGCTGGTCAAATGCGGACTGTCGCTCCTCTGTCCAGGGCTGCCCATGGGCTATGACTTTCTTGGATAATGCCAGAAGCTCGCATGTCATCCAACAGCTTCCACACGGTTTGATATAAACCTGGAGCCAGTGGTCGATGCCGCTCTTTTACAGGTGGATGATCTCCAGTGATTATATCATGTTGGATCTCTGTCACCACTCCTAGGTCAGTTGGACCCTGGCTAAAAGCCTCTGAATTTTCCCTAGCTAGGTTAAGAGCTCCCAGTCGATGTTCTTCAGAGGTGCAACTATCCTCTATTTGAAGTTCATCCCACCACGCCTTTTCAATTTTAGGTTCGACCTTGATAGAAGCCATTAATTCCTTCTGCTGGACACTAAAACTGAGGTTAACGACATCCTGGAAAGTAGTCCACATCAGTTTAGCCATAGGTTGGTTCCGGTATAATTTAACTTGGCAGTTATGAGGGTTCAGAATACGTATGGGTACTCTACCATTCTTTACAGTCACTAGAGCACTTGCTACCAAGACGTCGCAACTGGCAGAAATTACACTTGGTTCAATGAAAGCCTCGTAATCCTGTCCGCTGGGGCCATGGCAAGTTTTTCCCCACACTATGGTCTCTGAGTTTGGCTGGAGTTTGACAGGTTTACTGTCTGTAATTCTAACTTTGCCAATAGCTCCGGGATTCTGTGCCAATTTTTGATGACCTTGGATAACCTTAATAGTCTTCTGTAAAGTTTGTCGTGCGGGTAAGACTGCCTGAGACATCTCTCCTCTTAATATAGAGACTAATTATTCTGGACATTGCTGGAGGATGTTCATCCCTAGTATAACGGGTGCCACTTTTGCATCACTGGTTTCAGTTACCAGACAGCCTTGTCGAGCGAGAGGTTTTTCCAATTTGCACATCGGTCTCCCAATACCCTACACAGGAGATACCTAGGCCATTACTGGCAATTAATTGTAGCCATGACGGAGGTGGTAATAATAATTGTCCATCCCCCCAATGTTGGTTGAACTTAGCAAGCTGTATAGTGGTGATCTGTGACCCGGTATCCAGCATGTCTAATGTTTCTACGCCGCTGATCAAGATGGGGATAGTGGGACTCGGTCCTACATATTGGGGCCATCGTGCTCGAGGGGGAAAGGTATTTCTTGGCTGCTTTAATTGTCGCATTTCTTTGCGCATTTCTGATAATTCAATGGTTATTTCAGCCAATTGTCCCTTTAAAGCTTGTATGGGGTCCTGAGCTGGTAGTTGAACACTTTGTCCAATGGAATCTCTCCCAGGGCTGTTTTCAGTCCTCATTGGGTAGGATGTGTCTGGGTACCCTGGCATTTCTGGAAGTGCAACTCCTTGTCTCGCTCTATTTCCTATCACTTTAATAGCGGCCTTTTTAAAGTAAAAAAAAGTGTGATCTTCCAGTTGCATCCTCAATTGAGTATGGACACTTTCTTTATTTGCGCCCTCAATGAATTGTGAAACCAGGGTCTCTTCAGCATCCCTTATTTCCTGATTGTCAATGGCTTGGATGGCTTTTAAAGCCTCTTGGAGACTCAAGGCATAATCTCGAAGGGTTTCACCCGTCTTTTGGCATCGACCGTAGAATTTCATTTTTAATACTGAAACTGTCTTAGTTTCAAAGGTGGTGGACAGTCGTTCTAATATCTGTGACACCTTCTGTCGTTCCACCCGCGGCCATGACGACAAGAGCAGCTCCCTTGAGTTGGCCAATTAGTATTTCTACTTGTTGTTGCTCGCTCACAGGATATAGGCGGAACATGGCTTTGATCTTCTTTTTAAATTCTAATAAGGGTGTTCCTTCTTCTACCATACTATCTCCACTATAGGTTGGGAGCCAAGGGGCCCCAAAATAATATGGCATCGTGATGGGCGACACCAGTGTGGATGGCATTGCTCCACTGGGTGATGCATTGGATGACGATGAATATTTCTGACTTGGTGAGGCGGATAATAGTCTCCTGCCTGGAGTAGATGCAGAATTCTGGGGTTCTGACATTTTTCTTTTGTTCATCCTGTTCGTATGAAGCCAAATGTAATATACACTTAAAATTTTTAGAACTGAAGTTGCGTGGTGTGATGAGGTTTCTTTCTGTTAATTTGCTTACCAATTTGTTTGATTGTAGTAAGGCTCCGATTCTCAAGATATTGACTCAATTTCAAGTATCAAAGCAAATTTATTCTCAAATCCTCAAACAGGGCAATTGATACAATGGAACAGTTTATAGCAACATTAATATACATTACCATACATTAATACATTTCAAAAGAAACAATATAATGGACACTTTTCTGAGAATGAAATACACTTTGGTCCGAGTTATATTTATTAATCAGGAACGCAGGATACTCGACCCACCTATTAGAGCAATGAGTTAAACACAAATGGGCATACAACAACATATCCCTGTGCAATGGTTTGACCCTAACAACATTACCAACTATTTTCAGGTGCACCCGAATAAGGTATTACACTAGTCTCTAGTCCCCTCTCTGCATGCACAAGATAATTGGCCACTAGTGTTAGATCAACGTTGCCCGGGTTGGTGAATAGTTCATTAAAGGCAGGGATTAAGTAATCCTAGTGCAATACAATGTCCTGCACGACTTTTTAGATAAGAACAATTAGATAGCTGTCTGGCTACCGTATTTGTAGTATATCACTTTCCCTTTCAGAAACAGCTGATGAAAGTAACTGCAGAACCCAGACGACCACCCATGAAGGTAGGTAATATAAAGTGCGGTGAGGGGGAGAAATTAATTAAATATATATAGGGTGAGGAGGAATCTTTCCTTAGGGGCTGTCCCCTCTTCTGCCCGCAGCTTCCGGATCTCCTCTCGGGGCCGTCCACGATGAAGTTTCTCCAGGAGGGTGTCTTTCCGGGCAACGCTGGGATCAGAGTCACGGTGCGGGCTCCTTCCCTTGATCCCGGCATGCATATCCTCCGCAGTGGTCTTCCGAGTCTTCGGGCACTTCTCCAGACAGAACAGTGGGGTCTTCTTGAGGCTGGGCCCTTCAGTCCTCCCAGCCGTCCTCGGCGGCAGTTTTCCCCTGGTCCTCCGGCAGCCTGGTCTGGTGTGGAGTCCACGGCGGGTCCTTCTATGCCGGCAAGCAGGGACAGGCACCTCTCCACTCCGCTCTCAGGGCAGCTCTGGTACGTACCGTCAGCAGTCACCAGCAGGGGAGAGCAGGTGGGTGTGCGTGTGAGGGATCCGGCAGACAGGCAAAACAAATGCCACACAGTTGTGCAGACAGCTCCTCCGGTGACTGCTTCTGCAGGTATCGGCTGCACTTCACCCTAACAGGGCAGCAGGTCCAGCGATCACTCTCCCCACCGCAGGGATCCTCATAACAGCTCCCTTGTTCTTCCTGCTCCGCAGGCAGCAACTCTCTCCTTCGTCAGCCATGCCAGGATCCCCTGGTCCGGTCAGAGCTGCCCTTCTTTCTCAGCAGCAGCTTCAGCCCCCACATTGGTTAGGGGCCCCTAGTGTAGCCCACCTCTAGGGCCCTCTGCCCTGCAATTTAAGGGGCCAATCAATGGGGCCCATTTTAGCGGGCTCACTCTGTTACTAGCCAGCTGACAATTCTGTTTCCTGGGCAGCGTTACCTACAGTTTAGCCGACAATTACAGGGCTGTGTTATCTGTATAATAAAAAAATTGGGGGACCCCTAGTTGGGCACAAGTTTGGGGGTACCACACACACACACATTATATATATATATATATATATATATATATATATATATATTGGCTCACAGGAACATATGCCCAGGTGCCCTCCACCCTCGACACAACAAACTTGTGAATATATAAACCAGGTCCGTTGGATCTCATAGGACTTATACTTATCAATGATTCACAGTATTGGTGGCTCCTTTGCTATGACAGATTTCCTCCAAAGCTATGTTGGAGCAAAGGAGCCACTTATATTGTGATTTATTGATGTGAATAAGTCCTAAGAGTGACGCCTGTCCTGGTATGTGCATGTGTGTATAATAAATATATATATATATATATGTATATACACACACACACACACATACAGGATTAATCACCCTGTAGTTGCCAGGTGGGTCAGCGAGGGAGTATCCCACTCCCTCCACAGACACCGCCCCTCAGCAGACCCTCCCCCATTGTGGCTGCTACCAGCCGGCAGGGTGGGGGAGGGGCCTGTCTATTTTTTCAGTCCTGGGCCCCACAGTTTCTGATGGCAGCCCTGCTGAAGAGCAATTGCAGCAATCACTCCTGGCTACTCTCTCTGTATCCTGGTGGATGATATGGCTGTTCTTTTTACTCACTCTGCCCTTCACAATTCCTCTCAGCTGCCAAATTGGTACTGCAAACGGTATGCCCTTTTTAGAAGAGAGAGCTGTTTAGCTAAAAATTAGCAATTCCACTGTACTTAGGTTATTCTGAGGTAAAAGGGCTGTCACTGCAGGGAGCACTGCATTCCACTGTACTTAGGTTATTTTGCTGGTGTGCGTGTAACACAGTCTTGGTACTCTAACTATAATGCTGCACTGAGCCTTTTGTAACTCTCCTGAAGTGTCAAGGCAAAGTCTGACTGAATGGGGCTCTCTAGCTCTGTGCTAATGGGCATGCATCAGTGTATTTATAAGGTGCTGAGGTGTTAATGAAGGGATCACTGACAGACCTGTTCCGTTTATTTCTCATAGCCCAGCACCCAGGACAGCGTTCCTCTCTTCAGTCCAGCCCCAGCCGTCAGTCACTCGGAATGGGAGGGTTGTGGAGGCGGCCACCCGACGACACTGCTTCCTCCGGCAATGCCTCCTGGTTTCCTGTCAGCCCTGGTCCCAGCACTCACGTTGTGGAAGGCAGCGAATCCGCTTATCAGCTTCCGGTAAGTCGCGCTCCCTTCACAGGGTTTCCACTCCGCACCGCTCTCCTCAGAGGCTTCCCTCAGGCTACACATACCCAGCATTCCATGCGGCGGCACTCTTATACTAGCGGTCGCATGCCAGTCATTTTCCCGCTGACTGCACGCGCCGCACTGGTCACTGGTTGCCTTCATTACTCTAAGGGGGAAAAGGGTTGTCCCCTTGGTTGCCGTTGAGCTGGTCCGCGGCTGACCGCGTGCCCATTAGTTTCCTATGTCCGGCGCGGGCTGCAGGCGCCATTCTTCCTCAATAAGGGAGTAGTCTTTATGCAGTTAAACTGGACATTACTTGTACTTGGGACCACAGTATATACGAATAATAACTAGCCCTCGACTGATACAAGCAAGGCAACACACTTATGTATACATCAATCAGCCTATTTCTGTTATAAACATTGTGTAAGTATATTAATTAACTTAACCTTAAAGGGCAATGCATCTTATATCATTTATTTACTGTGTACATACTGTATATAATCTTGGGTCATAAACACTTTAGGGGTATCACAAGAGCGCAAGACAGAGGGAGGGAAAGAGAGGGAGAAAAGAAGGGACTGATAGAGCGCGTGCACACTACCTGTCGCAGCATCAGATTTCTATTGGGGGGGGCACTTTATAGTGCATTGCCGGTTGTGTACAGCGGAAATGTCTGTGACTGACGTTGTTCACACACATATCCGATCTGCTATGCAGCACAACAGATGAAAGATATATCGGTCATCTGCTGGTGTGTATGGGCGATCTTCTGATCGCCTGTACACATTCTGCAAGGACCCAGCAGTGATTGACAGCTCAACTGGGCAGGCAATTTAAATACCCACTTAGTTGAGCTGTTAAGCACGGCACATTTTGCAGATGATTGATAAGTGTGTATACACTTACCCGTCGACCTAATGTGTACCCAACTTTATACTAGAGATGAGCGGTTCGGATTCTGTGGAATCCGAACCGCTCTGAACATAGGGGAGCCGAGTCCACCCGAACCCTGTTCGGGTGTTCCCCCTCTGACTCGGATCCCCATTTGGGCCGAACAGTGGCCTCCTGATATCGGATTCTCGTGAGGGCTCCGCTAGTGTAGGGCAGAACGCTGTGATAGCGGTCTGCCCTACAAAGAAACAAATGCACAGCCACCAGCGGCAGCTGTGTGTTTGTAATAGCAGCCAATGAGAGTCAGGCAGACTCTCATTGGCTGCTGCGTCCCCAGAGGGAGCCGTCTGGAGCTGGCTCCCCCCGCTGCGGATGATGGGAGAAACGTCACGAGTGACGTCTCTCCCATAGTGCAGAGAGGAGCGGACGGCTGCGGTCACAAGCAGGAGCGGGGATTCAGGTAAGTTTTTTTTTTTTCTGTGTAAGGCGGCACTACTGGGGGCACAACTACTGGGGGCATAATACAAGGGGCACAACTACTGGGGGCATAATACAAGGGGCACAACTACTGGGGGCATAATACAAGGGGCACAACTACTGGGGGCATACTACTGGGAACATACTACTAGGGGCACTACTACTGGGGGCATACTACTACAGACATTACTACTAGGGGCATACTACTAGGGGCACTACTAATGGGGGCATACTACTGAGGGCACTGCATATGGGGCACTACTACTGAGGGCATTGTGTAAGGGACACCACTGCTGGAGGCATTGTGTAAGGGACACTATTGCTGTGGGCATTGTATAAGGGGTACTACTACTGTGAGCATTGTATAAGGGGCATTACTACTGTGGGCTTTGTCTATAAGGGTCACTAATGTGGGCATTGTGTAAAAGGGGCACTACTGTGTGTCGTAACATAAATAAGAGACACTACTTTATGGTGTAATGTGAATCAGGGGCACTATGTGCGGTGTAATGTGAATAAGATTGTGTGCTGTGACTCCTTGGGCCGTAGCCACCTGTGTATACAAGTACTGTGACTCTGCTGGGTAGGTGGGAGGGCCCAAGGACCATTCCATCTTGCACTACCTCCCATTTCTGCCACTGCTGTGTGGCAATGTGTCATAGATGTGCCTTAAACTGTGGTGTCTGTGCCGCTGCTCTGTCGCTTGGTAACCAATCAGCTCACTGCAACCTTTGGCCAATAATGGTGAAAACTATAATTTAAACTGTGAGGTGGTCTAAATTGACTGTAAATGACTGGAAATTAATGTTATTGAGGTTAATAATACTCTAAAGAGAAAAAAAAACCAATTTATGTGATTTTAGCTTTTTTTGTACATTTTTGTAAAAAAATCCAAATCCAAATCTAAAGCCAGTCACCGCAGTTTGGGAAATCCAAATCCAAAGCCGGACGATGAATCAGAACCAAATCCAAATCCGGCAAAAATGGTCCGGTGCACATTACTTTATACATAACAAAAATATATACACAAATAATATTTACATATTGTGGAGAATTTACGAATTAGCGGCTTCTATAAGCCGCTGCTTCCCGGCAGGTTGCAAGTAAGTATTTAAAACGGCACCTGCAGTCAGTGTTACGCACACCGGGCTTTAGACTGACTGCGGGTGCAGTTTTAAATATAGACCCGCAACATGCCGGGAAGCAGCATCTTACAGAAGCCGCTGCTTCGTAAATTCTCCCCATTGTCTATGTTCAACATCAATAATCCCCACCCCTTCCATCTTAGATTAGAGTGCATTCAATAATAATTCTGTTTATTTTTATGCTAGCTATATAATAATAACACTCCTTTATTTCATCTAATCACAGATGACGTTGGACTGTGGCCTTCTCCGTACCATCTTGGAGTCTTATCATTTAAGTGTGAATTTATATAATTTTACTACTTAAATTGAATCTTATCATTAAAATTGTCTATGAAGTGTTATTTTCTTCTAAGTCACAACAGTATCAGAGTATACAATAACAAACGTGTAATAGAAGTGGATTCCCGCACAGGATGTAAGGGTAAGTATTATATTATATTGTGAGCATGGGTATAAAAGCAGAGTGAAAAAAATTTAGTTAATGCTTCTCAAAATGAATGGCTGGTGATGCTCCTCGTGTGTAAAAGAAATGCAGAATTATATCTCAGAAGCCAAAGTACTCACTTTTTGAGGGCACACTTGACTTAGAAACGTTATTTGGTTAAAATATAACTTTTATTGTTAATAAAATAAATACTTTTTTTAATTAATTAATAATAAAAGTCATTTTAACCAATTAACATTTCTAAATCACGTGTGCCCTCAAAAAGTGAGTACTTTGGCACTATTCTATGTAATTGATGTGAGGTCAGGATACAAGTTGGTAGAAAGGAATGCTTTTTTCTAGAGATGAGCGGGGGTGGTTTTCTGAGGACCAAACCCACCCGAACATAGGAGATCCCAGTTGGATCCGAGTCCGGCTCGCTATTTCCCGCTTAACTCGGAATCCAAAACGAGGCAAAATGTCATCATCCAGCTGTTGGATTCTCACGGGATTTGGATTGTGTAAAGGTCCCATCGGCGCCAATTTCACTCCTTCTGTGGAGAGTGTACAGAGCAGACATGCTCTGTTCTTCTAGGGTGCAGTAAGTGTCGTTGTCAGTGACTTGTCACTATTTGTTCAAGGGTGCAGTGTTGTCAGGCTGGGGCTGCAGTACATAAAGTGGGGGATGCGCTGCTGTATCACTCACTGTAGTCCTGTCAATCAAGGGGCAGGGGCTGCAGTACATAAAGGGCTGCTGCTGTGTTGTCCATAATGGGGCTTGGGCTGCAGTTCATAAAGGGCTGCTGCTGTCTCGTCCAGGGGTGCTTTTCCCCAGTGTATAAAAAATAAAAGTTAAAATTAAAATCTCATTTTTTTTCTGTGTGTGCTAGCCAGGTAGTTACTAGTTAGTAACTAGTTACGCTATTATCGTTTGGTGACACTGCCAGCCAGACCGCAGTTTATCATCCATGTATTTGTGACTCTGCAGGTGGTCTGTCCGCACTCTGCTGCTCCCCAGGGGTGCTTTGTTGTCCATAAAAGGGTGCTGTTTTGATCATCAAGGGGCTGCTGCCTTTTCCAGGGGTGCCTTTCCCCAGTGTAAAAAAAACAATAGTAAAATATAATATTAGCATTCCTCAAAAAATAAAAAATAAAGATTTCTTTTTTTGTGTGTGTGTGTGTTAGCAAATTAGCTGCGCTGTTCTTGTTCGGTGACACTGCTGGCCAGACCGCAGTTTATCAGCCACATATTGTGGCACTATAAGTCGTAGCACAGTGTGTTATCCTCATTCATAAAAAAATCTTGTGACACTGTAAGTGGTAGCGCAGTGTAATATTCAACTTCCTCAATCATGAATAAATTATTAGTCTACACGCCGACTACAAGACCACAACAAAGTGCTAAATAACATGTAAAACATAATAACATCACTGAAAGTGGCAGCGCAGTGTGTTATTTTCTTATTCATAAAAATCTTGTGACATTGTAACTGGTAGCACAGTGTAATATTCAACTCTTCACTTATTTCCTCAACCGTGAATAAATTATTAGTCTACACGCCAACTACAAGACCACAACAAAGTGCTAAATAACATGCCTAACATGTAAAACATAATAAAACCCTGCAAGAAGGAGCTGATATGAAGTGATTCTGCTAAGTATGTCAGACTTGTAGATCAAGTCCTTTATTCGCTTCACCAGGATCCTAGTATTGTCAGGATCTTCCAATCAAAGCAATACATTTTGGCGACTGTGCTGGATCCTAGGTTTAAGTCATTTTAAGGCTACTTTGTGTAAACCTCCTAGATCCCATGCTAGCAAGGTCTACCGCCACTAACAGCCACCCGTTGTTCCCTTAGAACTAGGAACGTTTACTGGTATTTATATGACTATCTGATCTTAAAACTCGGGGTAGTAGCGGTTTACAGGAATGCCCAAAGGGAACCAGAGGTAACGTTTGGAATAGGATCAGGAAAAGTCAGTGGGACGGCTAGGGAGCTGATGATGTGGCTTGAGTCGGTATACAAGTTTGGAGAATTTGAAGGTCCGGTTTTGAGAGCCGATGGTGTGGCTAGAGAGACGATGGTGCGGCTTTGGTTTGAGAACTGGTGGTGCATCTTAGAGCCGGTAGTAGAAGTTGGTGAGATGATGGTGCGGAGTTGTGAGCCGATTATGCAGCATAGGTGCCAATGGTGCGGCTTTGAGCCGGTAGTAGAAGTTGGTGAACTGATTGTACAACTTTGGGAGTCGATGGTGCAGCTTTGAGAGCTGATGGTGTGGCTTTGGGAGCCGATGGTGTGGCCTTGAGCTGGTAGAAGAAGTTGGTAAACTAATAGTGAGGGTGAGGTGCCAAAGGTGCGGATTAGAGCCAGTAGTAGAAGTTGGTGAACTGATGGTGCGGCTTTGGGAGCTGATGGTGCGGCTTTGGGAGCCAATGGTGCGGTTTTGAGCCGTAGACGAAGTTGGTGAACTTATGGTGCAGCATTGAGAGCCGATGATGCTGCTTAGGTGCTGATGGTGCGGCCTTGAGAGCCAGTAGTAGAAGTTGGTGAACTGATGGTGCGGCTTTGAGCGCCGATGGTGTAGCTTTGGAAGCCGATGGTGTAGCTTTGAGCCGGTAGAAGTTGGTGAACTGATGGTACCATGTTGAGAGCCGATGATGCATCTTAGGTGCCGATGGTGCGGCTTTGAGCCAGTAGTAGAAGTTGGTGAACTGATGGTGCAGCTTTGGGAGTCGATGATGCGGCCTTGGAAGCCGATGGTGTGGCTTTGGATGCCAATGGTGTGGCTTTGAGCCGGTAGATGAAGTAGGTGAACTGATGGTGCGGCTTAGGTGCCGATGATGCGGCTTTAGGAGCCGATGGTGCAGCTTTGGGAGCCAATGGTGCGGCTTTGAACTGGTAGAAGTAGTTGGTGAACTGATGTTGCTGCTTTGAGAGCCGATGATGTGGCTTATTTGCCAATGGTGTGGCTTAGAGCTGATAGAAGAAGTTGGTGAACTAATGGTGCATCTTAGGTGTTAATGATGTGGCTTTGGAAGCCAATGGAGTGGCTTGGAAGCTGGTGGCAGCACGGGAACTGCTGGAGTGGCTGGGAAGCCGATGGAATGTCTATGGAGCTGGTGGCAGCACGGGAACTGCTGGAGCAGCTGGGAAGCCGATGGAATTGCTTGGGAGCCAGTAACCAGTGACAAGACAATTCTGCTGGAGACACAGGAAGAGAGGATACAAATATGCTGACCATGCAGCAGAGCCAAGAGAACCAAAAAGAACTATATACTCGGTGAGGCAGCAGAGGGCCAGCATGCAGAAATAGGTAAGGAAACCTATCAAGCCGTGCTGTGGAAAACATGTGACGTCTGGCGGCATCCAGATCGCCTAGCAACCCATGGAACTAGAACAACAACTCCAGAAGGAGGTAAATTGCTAGAAGGAGACAAGTCGTGACCGCAACTTGTAACAGTACCCCCTCCCGACGCAGGATTAAAGAATTCCCAGAACCTGGTATATCTGGAAAATCCCGGAAGAAAAGTCTCCTCAGCCTAGGAGCATGTAAGGCAGTCTCAGGGACCCAGGAGCGTTCCTCCGGGCAATAGCCCTTCCAGTGAACAAAGAACTGTAAATGACCCCTGGAAATCTTAAAGGCCAAGATTTTCTCAACAATACATTCACGTTGACCGTGGATTACAATCGAAGCAGGTCTGGATGGAACTTTGGGCTTGAATTTGACAGAACTGAAGACCGGTTTGAATAAGGATCAGTGGAAGGTGTTGATGCGGAGAGACTTAGGTAATTGAAGCTTCAAAGCTACCGGATTCACCTGAGTAATGATGCAAAACGGTCCAATAAATCTAGGGCCTAATTTCTGAGTAGGTTGGAAAAGCTTAATGTATTTCTTAGAGAGCCACTTCAAATCACCCTTCTTAAACCCACATGACCTCCAATGTTTATCTGCAGACTCCTTAGAGCAGAGAGAGACCTTCCAAAAGCTTTGATGAACCTTGCTCCAAATGTGAAGGAGCCGAGAGACAGAAGGCAAACCAGGCAAATTGGAGTCAAAAGATTTCGCTCTGAGATGCTGACCAGTGACACAAAAGAAAGGAGACACTGAAGATGCGTAATGACACGAATTGTTAAAAGCAAATTCAGCAAGCAGCAGTTGAGAAACACAGTAGTTATGACATTTGGAGACATAACAGTCTAAATATTGCTCCAGAGACTGGATAACACGCTCAGTTTGTCCATTGGTTGTGGATGGTACTCTGAAGAAAGGCTGAGGCAAATGCCCAAGGAAGTACAGAAAGCTCTCCAGAACTGTGCCACAAACTGTGTTCCTCAATCCGAGACAATATCCATTGGTAAACCATGCAGGCGGAAGATATGCTGGAAGAACAAGCAGGAGAGTTCGTTGGCAGAGGGTAGCTTAGGCAAAGGAATGAAGTGCACCATCTTACTAAATTGGTCCAGCGTAAAGATGGTTCTCACGCAACTTCTGCAGAACTAGGTGTACATGCTGATGGTGTTGATCCTCTGACTAAAAAAATAAGAATGTCGTCAAGGTACATGACTACAAAACTTCCAGGAATTCTCGAAGGACATTGTTAATGAGATCCTGAAAGACCGCTAGAGTGTTGGCTAGGCCGAATGGCATGACCAAGTACTCATAGTTTCCTGAGTGAGTACTGAAGGCCATCTTCCATTCATCGCCACTGCTAATTCGGATCAGGTTGTAAGTACCTCGAAGGCCGATCTTGGAAAAGATGTTGGCTTGACGCAGCTGATCGAAAAGGACTGAGATGAGAGGCAGCGGATAGGAGTTTTTAACGGTGATGTTGTTTAGTCGATGCAAGGACGGAGGGATCCATCCTTCTCAACAAAGACTAAACCAGCCCCACCCGGAGACTTAGAGGGGCAGATAAATCTTTTCGCCAATGCCTCCTCGATGTATTCCTTCATCGCCTTATCTTCTGGAACAGATAAAGAATAAAACTGGCCTTTAGGTAGCTTGGCACCAGGAACTAAATTGATAGCACAGTCGTTTATGGCAGGGGCAGAGGAAGGATATCTGCCAACTGTTTAGAGAAGACATCAGAGTATTTTCGGTACTGGACTGGAATGACAGGAGAAATTTTGGCAACAGCAGGCTGCACTGCCTGAATAGGTACAGCAAGACACCGAGATTGGCAGGCACGACTCCATTTCATGATTTCCCCAGATGACCAGTCAATGACGGGATTATGATCCCTAAACCAAGGGAGACCAAGAACGATGGGTGCTAAAGGACACTGGAGAAGAAAAAATGAAATAATCTCTGAATGCAAAACTCCAACTGACAAACAGAGAGGAGGTGTTTTAAATCTAATGCGACCATTGGAAACCAATCTTCCATCCAGTCCGCAGATAGAAATTTCCTGATCCAAAGGAATTGTGGGCACACCCAGAGACTCAAAGAAAAGAAATCCATGAAATTTCCAACTGCACCGCTATCCACAAATGCCGAAATAGTCAGGGTGAAATTAACGAGATGGATAGCTGCAGGAACCAGTACAGAGTTTTCAGAGGAAATGGGAGCCAGGCCTAAATCCAAATCCTCTATAACACTTAGGCCTTGCCTTTTACTGGCCTGAGTGGACAATTATTCATGGAATGCCCCCTTGTCCCCACAATACATACAGAGTCCCTGGTAAAGTCTCCTGCACCTCTCTTCAGGCAGTAACCGAAAGGCTGGAACCCAGACTGGAGACCAAGGTGATCTTGTGGGAAGATTCTGCTCCCGCCTACGCTCCCGGAGACATTGGTCGATTCTGATGGCCTTATGCATGAAGTCACCATCAGCTGATGGTGCGGCATTGAGAGCAGATGATGCAGCTTAGGTGCCAATGGTGCGGCCTTGAGCCGGTAGCAGAAGTTGGTGAACTGATGGCACGACTTTGGGAGTTGATGGTGCGGCTTTGAGAACCGATGGTGGGCTTTGGGAGCCAATGATGCGGCCTTGAGCCGGTAGAAGTTGGTAAATTGATGGGGCCAGGAACCTTGTCAGCGATCGATTTAGGAGGCTACTTCCTCAAAATGTGGAAAAGATGTTGTTCATCAAAATGCACTACATTTTCCACAAGGAAGACTGATACCGCCAATTACGTCCAAAAATAACAGAGGCACCTCAGGCTGTAATGGTGGATTCCAGCGGCCACAAATGAATATTGTGTGAAGATGATGTACACACTGATGAGGGTGAGGAATCGGATGATGATGGCGACAACAACTTGCCTCTGTAAAACCAGTTTGTGCGCGGAGAGATCATTGCCAGCAATTGTCAGCTGCCTGTTGGTAACTTTTTTTGTGGGGACCCAAACAAACCAATCGCTTCAGCCACAATTGGCAGTCCCTGTCGCTGAAGTGATTGGTTTTTAAACTGCATGTCCTGTTTCATATACAGTATACAACATAAGGGTGGGTGGAAGGGCCCAAGGACAATTCCATCTTGCGCCTCTTTTCTTTGCATTATGTGCTGTTTGGGGCATTGCTGCCTTACATTTTTAATTTTTGATTTAACTACATAAAGGCAGGTTGTTAATGCAAAGACAATGAGGATTATTAAACTGCCATCCTGTCTGCAACTGCTGTGTGGCAAATGTTTCATAGATGTCCTATATTTTTTTAAACTGCCGGGCTTTTGTGCCGCTGCTCTTACGCTTACTTTTTTTGAAGTTTCATACTGTCTACATTTAAACTAAAATCACAAATAGACATTCTTGCAAAATATTCTTATGCCTTTTTTCAACCTTGATTTGTAGATACCAACCTGGTGGGCTTTGCTCTCCTTGATCATAACAGCCATGTTTGGTCAGGTGCAGCTCAAACACCATATAGAGAGGCTATTTTGTGATGCTATCTGGAGATGTTCTCCCTCCTCCCCTCCCAACCTTCCCATACATAGTCCCAGAAGCACAATGATAAGAGATGTTTAGTACCATACATTCCTTTGCCCCCTTCCTATTCAGAGCTTCTGTTATGTGTACTGCCACATTAATAGTTCACCCACCCATTCAAGAATTGAAATGGACAGATGTGAAACCGACATTACTCCCGTCGGTGGGAGGGCCAATGGACAATTTCATCTTGCACCTCTTTTCTTTGCATTAAGCGCTGTTTGGGGCATTGCGGACTGTCTTTTTGTGTGGATGACAAACATTATTGTTATAGTTTATTAAACTGCCATCCTGTCTGCCACTGCAGCGCCATTCTCTTTCCTAGATGTGCCATTTTGGTAATTTAACTGCCACAGCTGCTGAAGTCTTCGACATGCAGTTGCTGAATACCGAAAATGTCCAGAGATTTTTATGCCCACAGTAAGCATTTCCCACATGCCCCTTTCATTTAAAAAAAAAACACGTGAAACCACCAAATGTGCAAGTGTTCTTTGTAAATGCCTCCCCTCCTCCCTCATAAATGTATGCTTTGGAATCCAAAACTTAATTTCAATTTACTACGAATCAACCCTTCCTTTTCCTGCCTTCAACTACACACATGCTCCAACTCCCTCAGGCCTCAGTCTTGATTAATAAAAAACATTTGTATCCTGATGTGCCATGTTAGAAGATGAGTTGCCACATGTTAGTGCTGCCCAGTGCTGTTGCTTAGCCAGCCAGTAAGCTCAATGCAGCCTTTTGGCCTAAACTGGATTAAATCAATATTGTTAGCTGTGAGGTGGCCAAAATTGACTGGAAATGACAGGAAATAAATGTTATTGAGGTTTTTAATGCTGTAGTAACAATAAGAGGCCCAACATATATGATTTCAGCAGTTTTTATGATTTTTTTTTTAGAAGAAATACAGATCCAAAACACGCAAAGGGTGGTTTTGTAAAACCAAATCCGGATAAAAACCTTGAAGGAGATACAGATTCAAAACCAAAACACGTGGGTCAGCGACATCCCTACATTTTTAACAGTAGAGTGTCCATTCAATTTGGCAAGTAATTGCCAGGCAACTGGATCAATTGGGGGCTGCATGTACAAAACTTATGTAGCAGTCTGCACAATTTACAATCTATCTGTTATGAAACAGATGTGATAAATAATCTCCACCAATTTACTGTAGAGTACCCCAAAGAGGTTCCAATATTCCCAGCAGTGCCAAAGGGATAAACAACACAAACTACAAAGTATTTTAGATAGAGGACAGACAAGCACAGCAGTCATGCAAATTCCCAAACACAGATGGGGACACCCCTTTTTTACAGCATAGTATTATGGCACCAAGACAAGCTGCTCTCAGCTAGAGCAGCAATAGCGGCCTACATTCTGTTGTATGAAGTAATCTTGTCATGAATCAGTCAGCTGCATTACTACCAGACACTACAGTCAAAGCTTCTACTACAAATCCAGAAGGACCACTAGGTGGGACCTTCATACAAGCTACAGATGTGGCCTCCAACCTTCACCACTTGACTGACGTGATCGTATAGGATGTGAAAGCAGCCAGCTGTGCTTCAACTGACAGAGTGCAACCACACCGCCTCGCTGTGTTTTTGAAGAGGAAATTTGTTCTACACATATGCAGAACCGATCTCTTCTGACTCCCCGGACTCTCCTGCGGACCCGCAATTGCTGGAAAAATCGTCAGTTAAGTGGTTAATTGGGGTGGGAGCTCCATTTTATTTTTGAAAATTAAATCTGGCTAATAACCACATTTTTCATAGAAAAACAACAATGCATGTATTACATATACATATAACTGTATTAATAAATGCATTGTTGTTTTTCTATGAAAAATTTGGTTTTTAGCCAGATTTTATTTTTCAAAAATAAAATGTGGGGAGCTGTCAGCGGGGAGCAGGGGGCTGCTGGATGGTTTGTGCAGGTGGGACAGTGGATGAACAGACCCCGTTTCAAAGTGCAAAACCTAAATGTTGGGGCAGTTTAAATGGCCTTGTTTGTAGAATAATTTTATATGGGATGGGATTCAGTAACATACATATGTCCTCAGTCATTTCAGAAGCAATTCATAGCAGAAGTAATTAAGGAATGTGCTCTTGTACATAGTATATATACTGTATATGAACAGGATTAGAAAAATTTTACACCAAGCAAAAATATGATTCAATAATTTGCACATCACTCTCCTAATGTATGTAGCCATTTTGCAAATCAATCAACTACAATCAAAGTGGCTAAAGTTTCATGAATGTTGGTCCAGCCCACAAAATCGCTGTTTCTGTTTCTAAAAACAACAGGGAAATTAAAACCGTATTCTGTCCATATCAAATGTGACGGGCTGGGGAAAAAATATATTGTCAAACTGGCAGTCTTTGCCTCTAATAATCCTATCCAAATGTTACCTTTTTCTCTATTTTTGGATAGGTAACTGCTACTGTATTCACTAGCCACCATAGTCATTGGCATGCGCCTTTTTATAGTGTCGTCCTGAGGAAAAACGAATGGTCATAAAACTTGAAAATACTACAGAAAAAAAAGATTAAATCAAGTTTTCATGTCCGACAACTCATGTGAAACCCCCTGCATGTAGAGGGCGCTCTTTACACTAGTAACAACGTCAGCTAACTCTGTAATGTTTCAAAGATCTGACTTTTTCACTATTTAAATATCCAATGCCATGTCAGGTTATTGCGGCCTGATGTCAATAAGCCGTAATTAGATCCCATCCCCACCGTGCCTTTACCAAGATGCAGGTTTAAGGCCCATATATCTGTAAATATATATATATATATTAGTATATGTTGTGATAGGGTCAGCATAATTCCACATGAAGTAAATGTGGAATATCCAGATCCTCCAGGTTTGGCAGAGCAAAGGCATTGGGAGTGTGCAATGTCCAGTTCAAGTGATGCCTCAATCAGAATCTGGAAGGCAGCTGATTACAGACACCTGTGTGAGACTGGTTTAAGAACTGCAGAGACACTGGGGAAACTGGGCCTGACGGTGAGATAGTCGCCCAGCTTATAGGCCCGGGGGTGATTAGTGTCAGGGTCCTGGACCTGCGAGTCCACTGAAGAAATATAGCTGTTTGGAAGACTGTGTAACATCTTACCTGTGAAAAAACGTCATATCCTGTGTACCTGCCTGTGATGAGTAATAAAGCTACTGATGGATTTTACCTGGTCTATGTGATTCTTGTCACAATATATACACAGCTTCTTTTCAGACGGCACTTCCACATATACGAAAATGATCTTGCCTGGTACCTTCCGTAGGTGCCCTCGGCGGAGCCCACAATACAATGATTTTATTCCTGGCTAGAGATCTCACTCGGGGCTTTTCTCTTAGTCTTCTAGTTGTGTCTAAATCAGGGCAGTGATTCAGAGATATACAGTATACACCAGGGCCGGACTGGCCAACGGGCACTTCTGGCAAATGCCAGATGGGTCGATGGTCAGATGGGCCGATGCGGCTGAGCGCAGGGTTACTGCCGGGACTGCGGCGTTCACCCTGTTTATTACATTCGCCGCGGCTGCATCATTGCATAATGGCGTTATGACGCGGCCGGCGGCCATTTGATTCTGTGCGGCTGGAAGCTATTTAGCCAGCTCCTGTGAGCTGACATGTAGCGGCTCTGCCCGGTGTTATGGGCGGGCACTTCATTACGCGGCTGCATCATGACGTGTCCGCATCATGATGTTATGACACGTTGGTCGGGTTTGAAGATGCGCAGCGGGGGCCAGGAGTTATCGATGCTGAAGGGCTGCTCAGGAGGGTGCCATGTGAGCGGTGCTGCAGCAAGTGTGTGGGGCCAGCAGAAATGGAACAGCAGCAGGTCAGTGCTCCCATCCTTCTCCAACCAAGTGTTCCCCACCATTACTGACCCCCATCCCAGTGTCTCCAATCCTGCAAGCCCAGTGTCTCCCTCCTTCCCTCCCCAACCATCCCACTACACCCATCTCACTGCCCCCACCTAGAACCCCCAAGCCAGTCACAGTGATGCCCCTCATTCAGCCTAGTGTTCCTACCTACCAACCTTCTCTCTGCCCTTTCCCATCCTGCCCATTCCCCCTAGCCACAGTGACCTCCCCCCATCCAGCCCAGTGTTCCCCACTATCTCACTGACCCCTCATTGCAGTGCCTTCCACCCTGCCAGCCCAGTGTCTCTCCCCTTTGCTCCCCAATCAGCCCACTGTCCCATCTAACTGCCCCTCAGCAAGAATACCCAGACAGTCCAGTCAGTGCCCCCCCTCATTCAGCCCAGTGTACCCCCTTTTCCATCCTAGTGTTCCCCCCTCCCACCACCATCTTACTGCCCCCTTCCCATCTAGCCCAGTGCCCTCCTATATATCACCCACTGCCTCTCCCCATCACCCACTGCCTTTCACCCTCTACCAGGCATCACCCACTACCTCTCCCTGGCACACACTGCCTTTCACCATCATACTCTGTCACCTACTGCCTCCTCTCTGTCACTCATTTCATTGCCCACTGCCTCTCCCTGGTGTCGCCCATTGCCTCTCTCCATCACTTACTGCCTCTCCCTGTCACCCTTTACCTCTCCCTACATCGATCACTGCCTCTACCCGTTACCCTTTCCCTGTCACCCACTGCCTCACCACCTCCCTCTATCTTTTTCTATCACCCACTGCCTCACCCTTTGCCTGTCACCCTCTACTTGACATCACCAACTGCCTCTCCCTTTCAGCCTCTGTCAGTCACTGCCTCTCCCCATCAGCCTCTGTCAGCCCCTGCCTCTCCCTGTTAGCCTCTGCCTCTTCCTGTCAGCCTTTGCCTCTCCCCATCAGCCTCTGCCTCTCCCCGTCAGCCTCTGCCTCTCCCCGTCAGCCTCTGCCTCTCCCTTGCCTCTCCCCTTCAGCCTCTGCCTCTCCCCTGCCTCTCCCCGTCTGCCTCTCCCCGTCAGCCTCTGCCTCTCCCCTACCTCTCCCTGTCAGCCTCTGCCTCTCCCCATCAGCCTCTGTCTCTCCCCTGCCTCTCCCCATCAGCCTCTGTCTCTCCCCTTCCTCTCCCCGTCACCCACTGACTCTCCCCGTCACCCACTGTCTCTCCCCAGTGTCACCCAAGGCCACTTTCCTGTGTTAACTACTACCACTCAGCAGCATCACCCACTGCCTATCAAACACTGCCTCTCCCCAGCGGAATGTAATCCAGGTAATGCATCCAAGTGACAGCATACTTACACTGTTCCATCTGTAATTATGGCGGTAGGAGTTGTTTAGGCAGCAAGAGTCAAAGTAAGAGCAGCATTTTTTTGTCCTGTAAAATCTAGATGTGTACCAGATAGCCTTACAAACTTTTACTAGAGTAAATATTGCTATCATGTATAGTGTTCTTGCTAGGCTGTTTCAGCGGGGCACCGCGCCCTGCCCTATTACTGAAGAGCAAAAAGCACCCTGCCCTCTAGCACGGCGTCCCGTTGAAACAGACTACGTGTTCTGTCCTCCACCAGCGAGCCGCAGTGTCCCGCGGGTTGGGAAAACGGCAGAGCAGCAATCACCGTAGGTGAATGGATGCCAGGATTCACAGTGACCGCAGCGCTTGGTGACAGCTCAGCATGTCCGTAAGTGCCGGGCACGCCCAGAAAAGTGACGGGAAGGGGACATGTTGTAAACACATGCCCCCTTTTCGGGCGCGCGCGCCTTCGCCGCGCATAGATGTTCCCTAGTTCTAGGTCCAGCGCCCTGTCTGCCACCGGATCTAGGGTGAACACTACATGTACATCATATATGGGCCCAAAAGTAATAGCCGACCTTTTACTAGCACCGGCATGTTTTTTGTTCATGAAGTCCACAGCAGGTGGGCCTGTGTGCTCTAAATGCCAGGGCTGATTTTTAGTCCCAGACCCTGATATACACTATGGGTGCAGGTTGTGTAGTGCACATGTTCCAATGAGTCAGGGGGATCCCGCAATGGCCCCTTAACTTATGGACCTTCTGCCACAGTTTAACCATAATGGGTGGAGGGGACATTAATATGGCAGGCCTGGGCTATTAGGTATAAATGACCAGGGAAGGGGGGAATAGGGGGATATAGTTTGAGCACAGGATATAATATATTGGATATAATTAGTCAAAAGAATAATGAAAATCCACAATTATAAATATCAAACCCTAGTATAGGTGTCAAGCAAAAATATTGTAAAGTGTGGAGGTGCTCCCCATGAGAGTATAGATAAACGTAGTATGGGGAAGAAGAAGAAAACTCTCTTGTTGGGGGCACTCGAATGTAAAGGTTATAATAAGAATAATATATAAAAAATAGCTTTTATTAGATATATTTTAAAATACCAAAAACAAGTCTGAGCCTGTTACTTATTGGCATTACTGTTGGAATAACAGCTATAAATTATCACAAGCAGAACACGAACATACATAGAACATAAGACAACATATAATACAATACTTATCACAATTGTGTGAAGCTAAGTGAAATATTACAAATAGGTCTATAATTCTCTGTCTCATACAATATTGAGACCTATATAAAACATATACTAGTTCAATGACCTCATAATGTCGTCATAGCACAATGGCTAATCAGAATTACGGCAGAAGCATACAAGGAAATCTTCTAGAAAAGAATGTGATAATAACCATACAATATTCAATATAGGTTATGTGAGATATCACAGCACAATAACACTGAACAGTAATCAGAGAAATACAATGATAAGGGGGTCAGATGAAATAATAGCTGACCCTGCAAATATCAAAATGAATATAAGTAAATCACAGGTTGTAATGAGAGGCAGATCACACGTAGGTCGCCTGTGATGCCACCCAGGTACTTGTAGACAGTAAGGTTATAGGAAAAAGTAAAGCTACTCCTTTATGTGGAGTTTACAAAATAGCAGCTGCTGCATGCCATTGTATAGCCATTGAATGGCATGTGAGCGTACTATAAAGGTACTCCCAGGGTAGGGAATAAGTACAATGAGTATCTGCTGTTGGACTGCGTTAAAAAGAAGGTCCTGGTGTAAACATTGCAGGAACCTCTAATAGGCGCACCCCAATGAGAGTACTCATAGAGACAATAGTTATCATAATGAAATAACACAGCATAGGTTTGCGATCTGTGCTGCTGCCAGTCATATACCAAAGGTAGTGGTGAGTGGTGGGAAACCCAGATCGCATATGCAGTGATAGGAAGAAAGAGTATGGCTAGTACAGGACAAGTGGAGCTCTGTTGCCCTAAAGGTATTGCAGGGTCACAAACTTGTCTCTGTTGAATAAAGCCACTCAGTGCGCTAAAGAAAGTGTAGTATGAAAAGTATCTGAGCGCTCACCTCCAGGGAGCCGGTGTGTAGTATAGAAAATCTGCCACTAGAAGAGCCTGTCAGTATGCTGCCATGACGAATCCCGCCTGTACACAGCCGGATCCGCGGGTCTGAGACGCGCGTTTCACTGTCGCTTCCTCAGTCAGATGCATGTGGACTGTGATACACAGGTGATCTTTAACCTGCGTTGTGACCAATGGGAGAGCAGGTGCTGAGTTTTCTTCTTCTTCCCCATACTGGGCTATTAGGTGTATTGCTTTGGTGCCCTTCCTTGTGTCTGACAAGTCACTTGGCACCAACCAGCTGCTAATAGTGATGATCTGCCTCATGCCCTAACTAGCCCAGTTTTATTTCTCTCAACCTAGTGCAGAACCAACAAATACAGAGCCAGGTCATTAAATCAGAACACCTCTATTTATTTTGACAGACCATGGGGGCAAACCTGAATACATAATTAGCTTTTTCTTTGAAACAACATGGTTAGTGTTTTTTAAGAGTTTCTGTTTTTCCACCAGAGTCTCCACAGGATCTCATCATGTATTGTGATGTACATCTGAGAGCTTCTTGCTTTCTTCCAAACAACAACCTAATAGCAGGGCGCATAATATCAGCTTGATGGTTCACCAGCTCTTTACATATTGTCTTCTGTAACTTAACTTCTAGTGATTCATCTCACTTCCATGGAAGACCTTGTTTGTTCGATGATAAGATTTTAAAATGCTGTAGGACCACACTAATATCATGCGTTTCTGATGTAACAGGGTCACATATTTGGTCCTTGGCTGGAAATGGTGCTTCCAATGCAGGTTGAAGGAGCTGGAGAATGTTCATATCCTTCCCTATTGACATAAGAGCGGAAGAGACAGACAATAAATCATAAAAGGTCTTGTTGCAATATGGAGATGCTCTTTTCAAATTGTGGGTTGTCACTGGCCTGGTCCTACAATATGGAACCAAGGCAGCCATTGGTGTCATCCACAGGGGCGCCGAGAGGGGGGCGGAGCGGGTACAGATTACCCGGGCCCGGGGCTTAGCAGGGGGCCCAGGCCGCCGAAAGCACACTGCCATGTTTTTTTTTTTAAACTTTTTTTTTTAATTAGCCACTTCAAGATCTACAGATCCTCTGCTGGCAGCGGCGGGCTGAAGTTCGGGGGTGGGGGTATGGGGGTCTTTCACCAGCCGCATCGCACTGTCTGCGTGTCAATGTGTCACACAGACAGTGTCACTTACTTACAGACTGCAGCCACGCCGCTGCGGAGCTGATGCACTCGCGAGATGATGATATCATCTCACGAGTGCTCTCATCACCAGCAGGCAGTGCGGCACCAGTAGCAGGATCCGGGCAGCGTTGGGCAGGGACAGCTCACACAGACCGGATCCGGGCAGTGGCGACACGGGTATACTTGTTGCTTGTGTGGCCCAGCACTCAACAGACAAGGGTGAGACTGGCTGCACTAAAGGCTGCATATTATTAGATATATCATATGTATATTTTTTACACATATATATTACATGTTTAAATATATACTTATTATACAAATATATGTTATATAATATATCATAGATATTTATATGATAAGTATATATCCAAATGTGTAATATAAATATATATATATATAAATATATAGATTGTAAGCTTGCGAGCAGGGCCTTCCTACCTATATATCTGTCTGTTATTACCCAGTTTTGTTCTATTAATGTTTACAATTTTAAAGTGCAACGGAATATGCTGAGCTATATAAGAAACTGTTAATAAATAAATATATGATAGATCATATACATAATATATCATATTATATAGTAAGTATATATCGAAATGTGTGTAATATATTACACACACATAATATATATATATATATATATATAAATATATGTATATATATAAATATATATATATGTATATCTATAAATATATATATATATGTGTATGTATGTATATCCAAAAAACAGACCGGCACTCACGGGTTGCTCATGCCCACTATGGCTGGCTCTGGTGCCTTCTTCCAAGGTGTTACACACCTTCCAATATAATAAACGCAATTCAGCGGCACTCAGAGACTTGTTATAATGGTGAAGCCAAGATGTCTTTAATTCTACGGCGTTTCGGGCAAAACCCAGTCTTCAGGTATATATATATTTTTGCAGCATGGAATCGACGTACACAATATCATCTGATTGATTGTGCTGCACGGCCAATCAGAAGATTTTGCATGCAACCAATACACTCTGCACGAAATGCCAGGTTTGTGCCGAAATTGTGCAGATGTGTACCCACAGTAAAGCCGGGTACACAGTAAACGATATGTCGACCAATCCAACAGATTGGAGCGACATCTCAGGCACATCAGCCACTGTGTACCCACTATGTTGCCGACGATGTGCGCTACGAATGCAGGATGGCCCCTGTTGTCGCTGCTGGCATAAGCAAGTATATATGCATCAGCAAGTATATACAAACTTGTCAATGCTGGCACCCCGCTGGGTCCCATCGCTAACGAGGTTGGTATACTTTCGGCCGAGCTGCTGGGAGCTATGTCATGCTCCTGTGAGTGGCTGCTTCTCACATGCTATGACCACACCCCCTCCAGGGGGGCCACGAGAACTTGCTTTACCGGGGCCCAGGATTTCTCTTGGCAGCCCTGGTCATCTGGTGTTAAGAGCTCTACACAATCATAATTGTTTTTAAGGCATTAGATATTTGTTGCAGATGGTATGTATAGCAAAGGAATTAATAGAAATATAGTGTAGTCAGGTTGACACATGTAGTTTATGTTGGAGCCACTAGATGGCAGCAGAAACAAGCCTGTGAACAGCCATATATTGTTAAATGCAGGCACTAGACAGAGGGCATAAATCAGACCTATACGCTTATGCAGCCACTGCTGCATCTTATTATACAGTGGATGTGCAAGAATATGCAAAGGTCACATAACTCTAGATTTGTATTGCAACGCCCAACAGCGCTACGCAAATCCAAGCATCTGCGTACAAAAGACACAGCATTGGTTGCACATCCTTCGATAATCGGTCATCTGAGCAACGCAGTGGCTGCTCATAATGGTCGCAGGAACTGAGATGCCAGAGCTAATTTCACTGCTTACGGGTTCGCAGTCGCATTCCGTGACTCGCTCCTATAATGGTCACGACATGCCTCTGTCTTTAGAAATAAACCAGCGTGTTTCTCCTGTTCAGGTTTTTCTTTGTTACATGAAAATACTTATATCCAAAGGGAGAATATATAAAAAATATACATAATTCAATGTAAGAAAAAATGTATCAAAAACTTTCTATATCCAAGTTAAAACCAATGGGGTTTGTATCAGGAACCGGCTGTTCTACTAAATACTGAAAAAACCTGTCATATCCATATAAAAATATAGATAGTTCAATGTAGAAAAAAACCGTATGAAAAACCTTCTATATGCAAATCAAAAACAATAGGGTTTATATGAAGAACCAACTGTTCTGCTCAATACTGTGACTTATACTCCAAAGACAAACAATCCAAAAAGTCAGATATGTATTTATTAAAACATCCATAAAAACTGATCACAGAAAGGTGCATATAGCCTTCATATCGGTCAGTGGTATGTTAGTCAGACAAGATAACTTCAAGGGCTCACCGGACCTCTCAGGAAGCCTGATGTTCCATGCGGTAACATACCAGCCTGTGAGTAGACATTAAGCCGGGACCTTCGTACAGCTGAAACTAAGATCACATACTAGCCCCTAAGTGGATGTCATCCGGGACCTCCATACGACTGAGACCGCTGGCCTTCCTATATATTCCCTGTGGCTCCAGGCGTGTACACACCGCTGACTTGTACCGCTGACTGGTCAGATACGAGGCACTCCTTCCGATTACTAAAAGACCTGCTACCAATGCGTTTCAACCCTAATACGGGTCTTTGTCAAGGCACCTGTGCCTTTGCTGCAATTACCCCACTACCTCCCCCAAACACTCCCACACTGCTAGTAAAAAGTCACTGCAAGCCACTATGTAATGTACCGTGATGCTTTCGTAGTGCAGCTCAGACACATGCACAGACTATCGATAATCGGTCAGCTGCGTAGATATCGGCATTGTGTACATCTCTGAATCAGGCCCATAGTATGGTATAGTTTGGGGGAACAATATCTCAAATATTGGTTACGTTTGGAAAAATGTATGGGCTAAGCTGAGTGAAAACATGTAGATGTAATTGCAGACTATACTGAATTGTGCACACACAGAGATAAGTCTAATTTCAGAACGTAACTAGGGTTTATGGTGCCCAGGGCAAATTTAAACAATGGCACCCCCAAAAAATACTATAAAAGCATGATAGAAATGTACATGGCAGACCGGGGGCAGGGCAGGGCAGTGATGTGCGGGTATGGCTTCCCCGTCCACACTCCTATAAAGGGGGCATGGTCGGCCGGGGACGGGGCGTGTCTTTGTCTTAGGTGACAGCACTGGGTGACAGGGAGAGTATGACAGCAGTGGGTGACGGAGAGAGGGTGACGACAGGGAGAGGGTGACAGCTAGTGGATGACAAAAATACAGTATTTTCAATTTTCTTATCTGGACCCAGAACTGTAGCGCATGGGTGGCAGCTCCTCCTTGGACTTAACTCCGGTGACGGTCACAAGACTATAAGTCATATAAGTCTATGTCTCCTTACCCCTCCTGGATCTGAAAGCTCCATAAACCTATGTCTGGCATTCCCTGGCCTTCTGTGGGACCCAAAGTGCTAGGGAGCCACAGACTGGCTAAACCTCAAGACACTGGGATGTGATTTGTTCCAGAGATGAAATAGTATAAACTTTACTTTAGTGCTACATAGGGTAATACAGCAGTAATGTAAGTGAGGGAATATGGAGGCTAGTAAACAGGTAACAGTGACACGCTACAGACTGGTCCCACAGCAGCCATCTGTCCACAGATTCAGTTGCATGCAGAACGCGGCAGGACTTATATATGAACCTCATTATGTGCAGGCCAGGGGTGAAAAAGGTCTAATAGTGGAGAGAGGAGGAGAAGAGAGAGTGGCCCTTCCGGCCGCTGGCCTCTGTAGGAACCCCCCATTCCTCTACTGGACTGCCAGAGCAACCAGGGCACATGCCCCATCCTAAAAATGCCCCTATTTCAGGTGCTCTTGTACTGTACTTGGAAATATATATATATATATCAGTGCAAAATGAGCGGCACTCAGACACTTGATAAAAGAATGACACGGAGAGACCTGGCGGTCTAAGTCAACGTTTCAATTCCCTTAAAGAATTTTCATCAGGGCGGGAATTGAAACGTTAACTTAGACCGCCAGGTCTCCATGTCATTCTTTTACCAAGTGTCTGAGTGCCGCTCATTTTGCACTGTTCTATTTGACTGAGGAGGAGGGCACCGATATAAGTTGTACTTTAAGTTTGGACTTGTGTATATATATATATATGTATATATAAAATCCGAAGTTAGAGGGCACTCGCTCTATCAGGGAAGATGGGAGACCTGCGCTTCTGATATGGGTTATATAAAGGGTTTGGTGCTTGCTGCTAACCTCTATATGGGTACCCAGCCGAATCATAAGCATAAATATTGTTGTAGGAGGTGAGCGCTACACACTTGAAATGATAGGCAGAAATGAATGGGAATAAGTATTTTTATTGGATAAAAGGCACAGGGCCTCTTCTGCCAGTGTATATGCCACAATGTAGAAAGAGGGGGAGTGCGGGAAGAAGAACCGCGATGAGGACTGAAAAGAGGACATCACTCACCTGGAGGTGACAAACAAGCAAAGGACGCCGAGGGTAAGTATGTGCACCTGGGGGATACGGGACGCCGCCCCACCAGAAACATACTAAGACACCCCGCGTACCAAGACTCACACCAGGTGGACAATACCCCATCCACCAGTAATACTCACTGGATCTACACTATCACCATGTGAGAGACATTGATTTACCAACCCCTTACACACCAGGACTTGTGTAGTCCCATCTTGACTGACAATCAGGTCCCCTCACACAAGGACCGACCTGATTATACTGCACTCCCCCTCTTTCTACATTGTGGCATATACACTGGCAGAAGAGGCCCTGTGTCTTTATCCAATAAAAATACTTATTCCCCATTAATTTCTGCATATCACTTCAAGTGTGTAGCACTCAGCTCCTACAACAATATTTACACTCACCATATTAGCAGTAAAAAAAATGTTCTTTATTATTACATACCACCAGTGTAACAGTATATAATGTTATTGTCAGATGTTTCGGTCCAATATTAGACCTTTGTCAAGGTAGAAAAACTCCACAAGACGCTCAAGCCGTTTTTTTGCAATCTGCGCTTGCTTAAAAGATGCAGTGCACGTGCGCGAAGCAGTCATTGCGATCAGGAAGAGAAAGCAGCGAGTACACAAATGACTCAAAAGATTGAGTGACAAAATGTGCCGTTTCTAGGTGGTGACAGGTGAAGGTCGATGGAAATGGGGGTGTGGTGGTGCGAACGCGGGCGTGCCATTGACGCCATTTTGAAGGCGTGCATAATTAAGATGCAGCGTCATATTACACTAGTACATATCACATGGCTGTTTAAAACACTGCAGCACTCGCAGTGCTTGCGGTAGGGTATGGTCACCACAAGCCCTGCATATGTTCCGATGGTACACGATGTTAGGGATTGTTGCATACACTTCCTGGAGATGACGTGTTTTACGAAGTGAAAGCGGGCGTCTTAATACAGGCCGGTGGGTGTCTAAATACACAACGCGATAGGAAGCTAAGACATAGTGGGCGTGCTAATGTCTTGCCGTGCGATCGCAGAATTTGCATACTTTAGCAGCTGACGGCTGCATGCGAGCACATCTAGCGACCGGGTCTGAATCAGGCCCTCAGTTCCTGAAGCTCTCATTAACTATGACATAATGTCCTGGGCCAAACTGTATTTTCCATAAGATAAGTTTTAATTCAAAGTCCTTTTTAAATGACTTCTTTTCTAAATACTATATATGTATATACAGTCAGGTGCATAAATATTGGGACATTGACAGAATTTTCATTTTTTGGCCTCTATTCACCACCACAATGGCTTTGAAATGAAACAAACAAGATGTGCTTTAACTGCAGACTTTCAGATTTAATTTGAGGGTAATTACATCCAAATCAGGTGAACGTATTGGAATTACAACGGTTTCTATATGTGCCTCCCACTTTTTAAAGGGCCAAAAGTAATGGGACTATCAACTCAAAAGCTATTTCATGGACAGGTGTGGGCTATTTCCTCATTATTTCATTCTCAATTAAGCAGGTAAAAGGTCTGGAGTTGATTCTAGGTGTGACATTTGCATTTGGAATTAGTTGCTGTCGACTCTCAATATGAGATCCAAAGAGCTGTCACTATCAGTGAAGCAAGCCATCATTAGGCTGAAAAATCAAAATAAACCCATCAGAGAGATAGCAAAAACGTTAGGTGTGGCCAAATCAACTGTTTGGAACATTCTTAAAAAAAAAAGAACGAACCGAAGAGCTCAGGAACACCAAAAGACCCGGAAGACCACGGAAAACAACTGTGGGGGATGACAGAAGAATTATTTCCCTGGTGAAGAAAAACCCCTTCACAACAGTTGGCCAAATCAAGAACACTCTCCAGGAGGGAGGTGTATATGTGTCAAAGTCAACAATCAAGAGAAGACTTCACAAGAGTGAATATAGAGGGTTCACCACAAGATGTAAACCATTGGTGAGCCACAAAAACAGGAAGACCAGATTAGAGTTTGCCAAACAACATCTAAAAAAGCCATTATAGTTCTGGAACAACATTCTATGGACAGATGAGACAAAGATCAACTTGTACCAGAGTGATGGGAAAAGAAGAGTATGGAGAAGGAAAGGAACTGCTCATGATCCAAAACATACCACCTCATCAGTGAAGCATGGTGGTGGTAGTGTCAAGGCGTGGGCATGTATGGCTGCCAATGGAACTGGTTCCCTTGTATTTATTGATGATGTGACTGCTGACAAAAGCAGCAGAATGAATTCTGAAGTGTTTCGGGCAATATTATATGCCCATATTCAGTCAAATGCTACAGAACTCATTGGACGATGCTTCATAGTGCAGATGGACAATGACCCGAAGCAAACTGCAAAAGCAACCAAACAGTTTTTTTAAGTCTAAAAAGTGGAATATTATGCAATGGCCCAGTCAATCCCCTGACCTGAATCCGATTGAGTATGCATTTCACTTGATGAAGACAAAACTGAAGGGAAAATGCCCCAAGAACAAGCAGGAACTGAAGACATTTGCAGTAGAGGCCTGGCAGAGCATCACCAGGGATGAAACCCAGAGTCTGGTGATGTCTATGCGCTCCAGATTTCAGGCTGTAATTGCCTGCAAAGGATTTGCAACAAAGTATTAAAAAGTGAAAGTTAGATTTAGGATTGTTTAGTTTTTCCCATTACTTTTGGCCCCTTAAAAAGTGGGAGGCACATATAGAAACCATTGTAATTCCTACACCGTTCACCTGATTTGGATGTAATTACCCTCCAATTAAATCTGAAAGTCTGCAGTTAAAGCACATCTTGTTTGTTTCATTTCAAAGCCACTGTGGTGGTGAATAGAGGCCAAAATATGAAAATTCTGTCAATGTCCCAATATTTATGCACCTGACTGTATAATATGTTTATATGTACTGTATTTATAATATATATTAGAGATGTGTGCTGAACCCTGTGTTTTTTTGTTTTGGCTTTTGGCTTTGGATCTGTATTATTTTTTTTTTAATTGATAAAATCACATCATATGGTTTTTTTGATCCTACAGTATTACTAAAATTAATAACATTAAATTCCACTTGTTTCCAGTCAATGTTTTGACCATCTCACAGCTCACAATATTATTTCATCTAGTCTCTGCCCAGAATTTTCACCAAGCTAGCCGGCTAAGCGGCAGCAGTGGGCGGCACAAACACGTGGCAGTTCAACTTCCAACATGGCACATATTCAAGAGGCCTGAGGGAGTTGGAGTATGTATGTAGTTGAAGGCAGGGACAGGAACGGTTGATTGGTAGTAAATTTTATTTCATTTTTTATTCTGAAGTAAATTTATGAGGAAGAAGGGGAGGCATTTACAAAAAAAATATTTTACTCATTCACATCAGTCCTTGCCCCAGAAGAATCTTTGAGCGCTATGCCTGCTGCTGCTGGGAGTGGATTTTCATCCCAGAAGGGGACCAGGAAGACTACAAATAGTGCTTTCAAAAACAATTGACTGTTAAACAATCCTTTGCAAAGATTCCACTTTGCTAGGAAAGCATTTCCCAACCTGTACAGGGACATTAAAAAACGTAATTAGTGGCCTCCAAAATGCTGTTGTACTCACTGTCCACTTAACCACAGATTTGTGGACAAGCCAAACAGAGCAAATGCAAGATTTAAGGTTTAAGTCAGCCATTGTGTCTTTCTTGAGAATCTTTGAGTGCTATGCCTGCTGCTGCTGGGAGTGGATTTTCATCCCAGAAGTGATGAAGACGTTGTTTCTTTCTTCCCAACGCACATAGATCTGAAGAGATGCAAAGAGCTGTTGGTAAGCAAATTGTCAGCTCAAGTGGCACGTGAAGCAGTGATGGATTCTCCTTCAGTTTCTCCAGCAAGTGCATCTACTGAGAAAATAACTAAGCTTTTCCAAAACACCCACTGGTGATGCAGGTGAGTCAACACAACCAAGCTTTGACAAAAAGAATTGCCTACAATTAATAACACCTCTACCGTGATTCCATCTGATACGGTCTCCATTCAAAGAATGGTTGAGGACATTTAAAATATTTTAATGATAGCATCCAAACAGGCATGTCAGACAGTCTGTTTGACTACTGGCAGGAAAAAAAGGTAATTTGGAGGCCCTTGCACAATCTGGCTATGCTTTACTTGAGCTGGCAACAGTTTATATAGTTACCCCAGCCTATACCATCACCCCAGATTATACCAGCACCCAAGCCTATATGTTGTGTATAAATTACAGCTGCGCTCCCTGTTAGACTGGAGATTCATTGTTCACTTTAGTGATTGTGAGATTCATTTTAGTCCATATCACCACACCCCCTACACATCTTCTATCCTGGGCTACAGGAGGGGCAGCTGCACCCTGGAATATGGTTGCATGGCGTTGCCCCTCTGACTCGCTGAAATTCAGGTAGAGGACCATGAGTAGGTAGTAGGAACACTATATCAGAGAATGCAGTAGGTACTAGGGACACTATATCAGAGAATGCAGTTTTAGCTGCTTTATTCAATTTTTTAAACCATAGCCTCTAATTTCACCTTTTGAGAATATGTTTATGTGAATCTCAGCTGAGGCTCTTGTGATGTCATTATGTTTAATATATTATGCATGTTATTTAGCACTTTGTTGTGGTCTTGTAGTTGGCATGTAGACTAATCATCTATTCATGATTGAGGAAAGAAGTGAAAAGTTGCATTTTTTTATTGCTAACTTTGTGTTATTAAATTATGAAATTGTGAAGTTTCCACCTACAGTGTCAGAAATTAATTTAATACGTGTTGAATATTACACTGCGGTTCCACTTACAGTGTCACAAGATTTTTTTTATGAATAAGAAAAGAATAACACACTGCGCTACCACTTACAGTGTCACAAGATTTTTTGTGAATAAGAAAAGAATAACACTGCGCTACCACTTAGTGTCACAAGATTAATTAGTTATGAATAATAATAATACACTGCGCTACAATTTATAGTGTCACAATACATAGACGATAAACTGCGGTCTGGCCGGCAGTGTCACCATACAATAATAGCGGAGCTAAATTGCTGACGCACACACACACACACAAAAAGCACTTTTCCTTTTTTTTACACTGGGGAAGAGCACCCCTGAATGATGCAGTAGCCCTTTCTTGATGGACAACAAAGCACCCCTGTCAAGTGCGGACAGACCACGTGCAGAGTCACCAATACATGGACAATAAACTGAAGTCTGGCTGACAGTGTCACCAAACAATAATAGCATAGCTAAGTTGCTAATGCACATAAAAAAAAGCACTTTTTTTTTTTTTACACTGGGGAAGAGAACCCCTGCCAACACAGCACCCCTTTATGGACTGCAGCCCTAGCCCCTTGATGAACAGGACAACAACAGCAGCCCTTATGTATAATAACACAGCAGCAGCCCCTTGATTGACAGGACAAGTGACAGCAGCTGCAGGACCCACTGAAGCCCCCTTTTATATACTGCAGCCCCAGCCCCTTTATGGACAACACAGCAGTAGCCTTCAGCCCAGACCCCGACAGGACAAGTTGGTCAACACACTGGCACAGACAGTGACAGCAACACGTCTGTTCAGTTCACCATCCACACCCGGAGAGAAAATGGCGCAGATCACAAGGACCTTTATTGAACCCAAAACCTGGGAGAACCCGACAGCGGGAGGATGACATTTTGCCTCGTTATGAGATCCGAGTCATGCAGGAAAATCTGAGCCTAGCTCGGTTCTCGCCTCGGATCTAGAAGTACAGGTGGGTCCAGTTCTCTGAGAACCGGACCCGCTCATCTCTAATATATATATATATATATATATATATATAAAATGTTTTTTATATAGCTCCACCCCCAGTAGCTTCATCCACAATTCTTGAACCTATTTTTCCATATATATATATCTAAACAGAAACATATACATTAAAATTAGGAATGAGCGGGTTTGGGTTCCTGGAAACTGAACGGCCGAATTTACCTAATCCGAGTGGCTTGGATCCCATACACTGTTCTCAATCTGCAGGAAGGAACTTTCCACAGCACAACGGTGTTAAACTTAAATACTTAAGGACTTGTTTGTCAGTAGTAGAAGACAGTTCAGGTGTTCTCCAAAAAACAAGTCCTTTCTTTTACAATGGATCAGTATCACTTTTGAATATATGTACCCCGGCATATGAACTACTTGTTGTTTTAAAATAAGTGGTAACTTGCTTTGATCAACGTGTTTCATCCCTCCTCTAAGGACTTTTTCAATATAAATATCTGGCCCAAGGTACCTGTATTTAAAGTGATTCTGATTGTTTAATTAGAGAGTCCTGGTTTCAATTAATTCACATGAATTGTTCACATAGGTCTTTCAATCTGTGTCTCTCAGCTCATTAGATTGTAGCAGTTTCAAATAGTGAGATCTCTTTTCATAAACCCAGTGCATATAAATTGTTATTCTCACTATTTTATAACAGCATGAGTCATTTATATATAACAATACAATTGATACAAATAAATAAATAGTGAAAATAAGAATAAAAATAATAAAAATAAATATTAAAGGCCATTCTCAAAGTATATATTTTTTCTCAAATGTATCTAGTTCTTTTGAGAAATCTATGGGCCAAATGTAATAGGGTGAGAGTTTAGAAAATATGAGAATTTTCTCACACTTTTTAAACTCGGCCAATGTAATAGAGTCCGAGAACAAAGCAACAGAGCATACTCACATGTTTTTCAGACTCAAAAAAAACTCTCATGATTTAAAATCTCATCCAGATATTTTCTCATTTTGAAGATAAAACTGGACCAATTTGAGAGTTCACTGCTAAATCTCACACTTTCTAAACTCTCACCCTATTACATATAGCCCTATATATTCATTAGCCATGTAAAATTCATGCTCCAAATAGGTATAATATAGATGTCTAGATAGTCTCTCTTTTTTTATTATTTATTCTGCAACTGTCACTGAGGCATCTTCTGCCTCTCATGAGGATGCAAGACCTTTTCATTCCAAGTCTAGAAAAGGTGTAAAAAAAACTAAAACCACTAAGGCAGTAGAACAAACTGTTCATAAACAGAAATGTCACAAATCCCTGAGGAGAGCCTAAGTGTGTCTACAAGTGCCGTGTGTAAGCCTGACCTTTCTGAACTCATAGAGAGGCCTCCTTCCTCCATTTCTGCACCCTCTGCCAATGTGGGAATGAGCAGCACAAGCCAAGAAGTTGCTGACCTAGACATTCAGGATGTTATGGTAGTAGTACAACAGGATGAGGGGCATATTTATGTAGCAGATGCAGGTGCTAATAAGGATATTGATGATGAAAATGTTGATGAGTATGTTCTTTGTAAGAGAGACACCAGTGGAAGTAGTTCTTGCCCATGATAAGAAGAAAGCAATTGTCATGCCTGGGTATAAGACAAAAAAAATCCACCTCTTATGTGTTGTGACTCAGTTAGGTTAGGGGGTCCCTCTCCTGGGTAGAGGACTCCTTCCTTACACACACACACACAGCAGCAGGGAAGCAGCACACCAGTCTGGATGCAAGTACAAGCTGGTCGGCGCCAGTCTTTATTGTACAATGTCAGAAATAACATAAAGAAAACATAAACATAAATCCTAGCCCTGTCGGGGTACTAACTTCACAGGTAGTTCCCTCACTACCAGAACCTGGCAGGGCCTAATGCCCTTGCCAGCAACAAAGGCACAGCACATTACTCACAGTTAGGTTTTCAAGTGTCTCTGAGCAAACTCCCTGTCTGCTCTCCCAGGTGAGACAATCAGCCCTCAACACACTAGGCTTATATTGGCCACTCTCTCGTGGAAACCCTAACAAGCCTGTTACCAGGCTGTGAGAACCAAAACCTGGAGTGGCTGTGGGTGGAGCCCTCCCTCTCCTCTCACCCACTATCCCCAGGTCCCAAACTGGCTTTTCAAAAAGCCGAGACTCAAGCCTGCTACACTGCAGACTTTCTCCTGGGGGTTTAAAACACAAAAGACAGGAATCTGGGACAAATGTACCTGCCACAGACCACTTTACCAGTGATCCTATCACAGTGTGGAATTATTTTTACCCATATCTGGACAACAATTGTTTTGCCATTTGTAGCATTTGTAAAGCCACAGTAAGAAGAGGTAGGGACTTTAACCATCTAGGAACCTCCTCCCTATTACGTCATTTGCTGCACATGCATGAAAAGTTTTTGGGAAAAAAAAGAAACCTTTGCTAAAAAAGTAACAAAAAGCACTCCAGCTCCAGCTGGCTCCCATCTCTATGCTAGATGCAAGCACCTGCAATCTCCACCACCAACACTTTCATCTTCATCATTAATATCCTCAGTCATGATTGGAACTAGTCCTGCATCCAATTTGATATGACTAGGTGATTCCTCCCCTATCCAGGATTCCACCAAAGATTCCTTGAGTGCTAGGGCTGCTGCTGCTAGGGGTGGATCTTCATCCCAGAAGGGGACCAGAAATACTAATACTAGTAGTAGCTTAAAATACAATTGACTGTAAAGCAATGATAAAGGAAGCAAGTATGAAAGCTGTGACCCAGTTGCACAGCGGATCACTGACTCCATATCAGCTCTTCTAGTATTAGATCTGCATCCAATATCCACCACTAATACCGTGGGTTTTAAATAGTTAATTAAGGTCCTGTGTCCCCACTACCAAATTCCATCTAGATTCCACTTTACTAGAAAAGCAATTCTCTGCCCTCCAAAATGCCATTGTACCCACTGTCCACTTAACCACAGAAATGTGGCCAAGCAAAACAGGGCAACTAAAAATTACATGACTGTGACAGCCCACTGGTGTATTGCCTTGAGTAGCAGCAACATTTAACAAATGCCACTCATTCAGAGGCAGGCTATTCTGTTAAAAGAAAAAATGGATATAAAGGGCACTGATATGGGTACTCTACAAATTAGTATATAAAATCTGCAGGTTTGAACACACAATATTATTGATGGTATATAGAAAAATGTACAATTTAAAAATATAGAACACTTATTAGCAGCCTCTAAAAAAAACATAGTCTACTGGCTACTTTCTAGTTTTTCAAGACAATTGTTTATTCCAATATAATTGTGCAGAGATACACTTATAGCACCACTTCTGTTTTTATTTAGCAAGCTACTCTATGTATCACCGGCTTCACTAATAGTCATACTGGTGTTAACTGCTTAGAAAAACTCAGAGAAGCCAAAGCTGTAAGTGGCCCGGAAAATTTTGCACCATGTTTTTTGCATTCAGCAGGTGCATGTAGAAGATTGCAGCACCTGCAAGAACAGTTTAATTTTCCCTGCCACCAGTTGAAGCAAGAACAGATAACACAGTGGAAGTCCACCCTTTATATGCTCTAGCGAATGGAGAAACAGCAAAAAGCCATCCAAAGCTACATAATGTGCTATGACATAGGGAGAATGGACTTTACTGCAGCACAGTGGAGAATATGTTTTGTGTTGTGCAAGGTGCTGAAACCCTTTGAAGTTGTCCCCTGTGAAGTGAGTTCAGACACTGCCACCTTGAGTCAGGTCATCCACCTAATTAGACTTTTGGAAAACCAGCTTGAGAAACTGAAGGAGAAGTTTAAACTAAGCAATTCTGCTAAGTATGTCAGACTTGTAGATCAAGTCCTTTGTTCGCTTCACCAGGAGTCAAGGGTTGTCAGCATCTTAAAATTGGATCAAAACATTTTGGTGACCGTGCTTGATCCTAGGTTTAAGTCATACATCGTGTCTTTCTTTCCAACGGACACAGATCTGAAGAGATGCAAAGAGCTGTTGGCAAGCAAATTGTCAGCTTATGTGGAACGTGACTTGGCGACGTCTCCTCCTTCAGTTTCATTGGCAACTGTGACTGCCAGGAAAAACTCAGCTTTCTTAAGAGGCCCACTGCTGATACAGGTGAGTCAACAACACAACAGGACTGGAAGTGCTTACTCTGCTGCAAGATGCTGTAAGATATGATAAGAAACTTCAGTGACCTTGGTCCCTAGGCAGCTGTGAGGTGTTTGTATAAGGGCACAGATTTTTATTTTAGGTTAGATGATACAGTGCGAAGAGAAGTCTCCTGACAGATTCCACCAGCCAAATGTCCTAGGATGCCATAATTCTGGAAAACATATAAATGTAAATATAAAAAAAATAAACAAATTCCTCACAAATTCCCACTTTGTCTCTCCACACTCAGTCGTGTAGATTGTCCGTATATCAAAAATATATCAAAAATAGTCTTACAAAAGTCTTTCATGATCTCAGTCCCGAAAAAAGTAATGGAATTACTGTCATTCAAGTTAAACCAATCTTGCAGTACTTCACAAAGATAGTTCCTTTTGGTATTTGATCACAGGGTCCACCTTAACATACTCCTACAGAAATCCACTCCATACACCAGCATATTTAGTCATAAGGATAAGGACAATATCACTAGCTTATCAGACACTATGTATGCAGAGCGGTGATTGGAATTTACTCACCAATTAACTCCTTCTCTGCTGGTCTCCTTCTCTCTCCAGATCTGCTGTAGAGTTCATGGGAGTGAGTGGCCCTTTTATGTGTATGTTACCTTGTTTAACTATAAAGAAAACCGTGATATACAAATAAAACAATTAACAATAGGTAGTAGTTACAGGTATTGATCCCCAATGCATTTCATGCCATCTGCAGGACTTTAAGGATTTTCATGTGTGTAGCGGTGACCATCGATGGTTAACAACCATTGATGATTAACCACCGATGGTCAATGGTTTTGCTATCATTGGTGGAGAACCAATAGTTTTCCCCATAGATGGCACAGAGCCTGGCAATGTTTTTTTTTGTCACGGCACTGGGACATAGAGCATAGCTACGCCCCTGATGCAAACTGTTAAGCCCCGCCCTCCATTGTGATTGGTCCGCTATCCCTTGAGTCTGCGAGCAGGGACGACCATCGAGGGCAAAATCATTGATGGTACCATGTTGATGGTTTCATTCCATCGTGGTTAGCCACCAATGGTACCATTGATGGTTAACCTACTGATGGCCATCGCTATTAATGTGACCACTGATACCAATAACATGTATGATCCTAACTCTCAGTCTTCATCCGTCAGAGACATTAACCCCATTTTAAAGCTGCACATATGTAAACATGATGTAAAATGTGTTTGTGTAAAGTTGGATAACGTTCAAATTAGTTTTCCAAAAAATAAATAAATAAATAAAATGGCATCTCTCTGGGATTAAGGCAGAGCACCATAAACTACAGAAGGTGCCAATGTACAGTTGGACACATTGTGCGAAAAATAAACATAAAATGCTCCAGAAAAAAAAAATTCCCAGTTTGCAAAGCTACATGTTGCCCCAGTCCCAAGATGCTTCAGGGGGATATGATTACAGAATTACAGATTCATCAAAAACCAGTCCAATATCCAGGGCTGCCATCAGGGGGTACTACCAGGTCAGACTTATCGGCGGTCCGGAGAACAGGCTGGGTCGGTGGCAGGGTGCCATTATTGATTCGGGGCCACCTGCTCGAGATCTGGCAGGCTGAGGCTGCAGCAGGGGCTAACGGAAAATGTCTGCCTCCATAGGAGGATATGAAAATATGGCTGCCATCAACCAATGGGGAGCCAGGTTTCCTTTCCCAGAAACCCAAGGGAGATGGAAAAGGGGGCAGGGCTTATTAGTAGGAAAGACAAAGATGAATAGGTGAGTAAGGGGGAACTATAGTACTGTGTGGCATAAATCTGACAGGCAGATGGGAGTGTGTGTGTGGGGGGGGAGTAGGGGGGGTCACTGACAGGCAGAAAGGAGTGTGTGTGGGGAGGACACTGTCAAACATTTTCCAAATATAGGTCAGTATATGGATATTTACAAATACATTTCTGTATTAGGACTTTATACTTAAAAACACTAGGGGGAAATGTAATAGAGTCTGAGTGTTAGTGCGACTATGGACTCACATCAGGCCGCAGTGAGTATGATGCAGGTTTTGTTCTTAAAGTCGTACTATGTAATACTGTAGCTTGCAAATTGTAGTGTGCAAGTTTTTTTTGTGAAAACTTGCAACTTGTAATGTGTGTTTCATTACAAGGTGAGAGTTTATCAGAAGCCTGCACAGATCAGTGAGATCCGTTCAGGCTTCTGTGTGTTAAAAGTTTAGGAAAGTGTAAGCCGGTCCTGGTTGTCAAAATACAGGGGTAAAAGGGGGTTGAGCCATTCCTGGTTGTGGAAATACTCAACTAAATTTCACCAAAATTCAATTTGTTCCATATGAGGGGGTTTATTTCTCAAGAGGTGTATTTCAAAGCCTTCCATCATCATAAGATGTATAATAAAAAATTATATTAAATGCAAATCAGATGTGTTTTGCATTTAATATTATTGCCACTTTAAATCCGTCCGGGGGGTGTGTCAGTGACAGGCAGGGATCGATCATTACAGTGGCTCCCTACCGGACCAGATACCAGGACGCCGGAACGGAACAGCTCTGCTGTAATGCGCTGTCTGTCCAAGGGAGCCGGCTGTAATCTCTCCCTCCCCCCCGGTGACAGGCTGTCACTACACAACCCCCAGACACAGCTTCTTAGCAGCAGAGCTGGTCCGTTCCCGCGTTCCAGCATCTGGTCCGGCAGGGAGCCACTATAATGAACGCACCCTGTCTGTCACTGACACACCCCCCGGACGGGGACTCGGGGATGCGCATTATACAGCTGACAGCTTCTCAGCAGCAGAGGTCGCTGCAGGGAGCTGTCCAAGTCCGGCGTTCCGGAATCTTGTCCGGTCCGGCCTTCACCAATACCCGTAAACACATGCAGCATACAGTAAAGTTATGTACAATTGTTTATCTTACTATGCAGGTTTACATCTGGTGACACCATACTACAGTCCATGAGCTTCAGGAGGATTGTGCCAGACCCAAGAACCCATCATGGAACTTCCATCTCTCACTGATACATGAGAGAAACAATGACAGGTAAATTCTACAACTCACCAACATGATCATCCAGCTGCTGACTGGATTAGCATACATTACACAGGAATACTGAGGGTGTGGCCAGGGGCGTAGGAGCCCATGTGCAGTCTCTGTCCGGGGCCCCCTCCTCTCTACCAGGCAGCGGGCAGTGCACTGAGTGCAGTAATAGACTTAGGGTACTAGTCTGTGCCAGAGTCTGCTGCGCATGTGTGTAGGTCACCGGGGAAATGCACAGCAGCCATTTTCCTTGTAATTTCCCTATTGCGCATATGTAAAACACTGGTAAAATGGCCGCTGTGGCCATTTTCTAGGCATTTTGTAGAGCGCTACTACCACCGATGCAGGACTCCGGAGAGGTAAGTATCGAATACGTGGGTGCAGGGTGTGCAAGGTGGGCCCCCCTGGATCCAGGGGCCTGTGTGCACTGCACACCCTGCACCCATTCTAGATACGCCCCTGGATGTGGCCCTCAGTTCTCCTGTGTATTCCTCAGGGTGCTTCTCTCACCATTTTTTTAAGATTGAAATTCTAATCCCAAAATCGTTTTCTTTTATGTAAGTATGTAGTCATAATTATCGAAGTTGGGATTCTATATCTTTGGTGTTTTTGCAGTTAAAATAAATAAAATGAGCAAATATAGACAATTGTAGCAGTATTTGTAGGACAGACCTTCCATTATTATCATTATTGTTATCATTGACTTGTAAGGTACCACAATGCTTAGTAGCGGTGGACAGTGGCAAAAGACAGAATAGTGAGGTCTAAATAAAAAAGAGTGCAGCTGCGACAAGAACAGTGAGAGTGGTGGAGATTGGGGCAGGTATGAGGATGCACTAGTGGGTGTAATATAGATGACATCAATTTATCATGATCCTGGGCTGACTCCCAGATATAGCAATCTGGATTAGCTGGTTGTGACACTAGCGCACCTCGGTCACTTACCAAAATACCCAATTTTACTGCCACCATGAAAGTTTATGGAGTCTTTGCATTCTCCACACAAATTATTAAAAATACACCATCAGTTACACACAGGTAGCATGGGCCTCACAGGCTCGCAAGTTCTATAAGAATCATGTTCTATAAGAATATATTATGGTGCATATGCACGGTCAAATTTGATGAACGATGAATGATTGAACGATTAAACGATTTCATCAATGATGAACGATTGAACTATTTCTGACAGTATTAAATTAATGAAATTGTCAAAATCTGACTGCAAACACAGTCGATGTCAGAAATCGTTATCTGACATGTGGGAACCCATATTGTTCGTCGATGCATGCTCTACATGTCAAAGATATAAATGATTGAATGATTTTTACAATCGTTATCGTTCATATCTTATAAGAAATCTGAACGTGTGTATGCCTCATTAGATTAAGGGCCAGATTAAATTAGGTGCCCGATTCAGACCTGGTCGCAACGCAGCAATCGCACGCAGACGTCAGGGGCCGGGTATGCGATCACACGGCCTGTCTTAAGGACGCCCTCTATGTCTTAGCGTGCTCTAATCCCCTCTGCCCCGAACATTATAGATAAGTGATTCCCAACCTCAGTCCTCAAGGGACACTAATAGTCCTGGGTTTAGTGGTATCCATGATTGTGCACAGATGGTTAAATCAAATAACTGAGGTACTAATTAAGTCACTTGTGCTCAAGTAAGGCTATCCCTAAAACCTGTACTGTTAGCGTGCCTTGAGGATCATGGTTGGGAACCCCTGCTATAGATTAATATGTATTTTGTATTATGCATCACTACTTTATGTATAGGAATACCATACTATAGTTGACCTTGACATTGCCCCTGATTTAAGGGCCATTTGACTAGAGTCAGGTTCACCTGTCCAATAGAAAATGTATTGCTGAATGTATTTTGCTGGCAAGCATACAATATTAGTCATCTTTTTGTAACTTTTTACATTTCAGATTTATGGAAATAGTGAGAAACCATAAAGTAGAGTTTGGGTATGTATCCATATCACAAACTCATGTTTTCCTCCAGCTTGATGTAGGTGTAGCCTTGCTTGGTGTGCCAGCTCTTATAATAAGGATCATGCAAAAGTATGGACTAGGGATAGATTTACTAAAGCTTCTAAAAATGAAAAGTGGTGGTGTTACCTATAGCTCCCAATCAGATTGTAGCTATCATTTCTCTATTGCATCCTAGAAAATGATAGACAGAATCTGGTGATTGCTATAGACAAGCACCACTACCTTTCATTTTTAGTAGCATTAGTAAATCTACCCCTAGGAGTATAAAGTAGACAGTTGGCACACATAGCACACAACTATCTCTACAGTATATTTAATAAATAAACAAGGATGACATAATGTTAGTGGGTCTTGTGTACAACTCTTAGGGCTGTATTTACTACAATCCGCATTGGTAATGCAGATTGTAGTGTGATATTACCGAGTGAATTCGCATTGTGAATTCAGGCAATATCACAGGGATTTACTACAGTATATTTAATAAATAAACAAGGATGACATAAATGTTAGTGGGTCTTGTGTACAACTCTTAGGGCTGTATTTACTACAATCCGCATTGGTAATGCAGATTGTAGTGTGATATTACAGAGTGAATTCGCATTGTGAATTCAGGCAATATCACAGGGATTTACTACAAATCCCTTGCAGGGACAGAGCTTGTGATAAAGCTCTGTCCCTGCTAATCCCCTTTGGAGCCTTATCACGGTATTTTTGCAAAAAATACCGTGATTAAGTGCCCGCGCATGCGCCGATCGGTCGCCGCTGCTGCCCCCCCTCTGGTGCTAAGCCCCGCCCCCGGTGCTAAGCCCCACCCCCACAATCGCGGACTCCCCCGCGCGACCCCCCTCTCCCTTACTTATACTTACCTGCATGCTGTAGGCCTTCGGTGATGATCTCCATTCCTCCGGTCAGGTGATCTCCCATACTGCACTGCTTCCCGATCACCTGATGACCGGGCAGCAGTGCACTGTGGGAGAGCAGCTAACTGGAGAGGAGTCATCACCGGAGGCCCGATCACCGGTCCCTGGAGTCAGGTAAGTAATTTTTTTTTAACTCTTTTTTTTTTTTTTACAGTAATCAGCTTGCTCTCTGTTTAGACCACACAGCTGATTACAGGGACCAACTCCCGGCTCTGCTCTCTCCGTTAGAGCAGGGCAGGAGGCCGGCAACCGAGGGAGACCCTGGATAACGTCACCTCCAGGTGGCGTTATTATCACAGGGCTTCCCCCGATATTTTTTTCACATTTATTTTTAGTAACTATGGTCAGATCACATTTCCCATTACAGTTATGGGAAATGCGATCTGCTTTACTAAAAATAAGTGATACTTAGGGGTTGGAGTAAAATTTTACGAATTCTACTCCAATTGCCCTGTAATAACTATAGGTGATACTAAAATAATGTGAAAAGGGTGTGAAAACATCCTTTTTCACATTATTTTAGTAAAAATAATGTTGATAAATAGAGCCCTAAGTGCATTAGTGGTAATTGTTCCCTGGAACTCCATGTATATGGAAACTACAGGTTTATTGTGCTTGTCAATGTATATGCAACCATTAAAATTATTAATATTGTGTCCCATGACAATGCATGTTGAACTTGTGATCATATCAAAATTGTGCACCTAATGGTCTACGCCTTGCTATTTAGTTGAGCAAATTACCATGATCACTTGATCACTCTTTTTTGTAAATTGATGTCACTTGTACTAAATTCACCCCTCAAAGTTACCTTACTTATTGTACTACTATGATTCATTTAATCACTTAAATGAAGATTTTTTTTCTGGCAAAACTGGTCAGATATTGCTGGGTCCGCAGGAGAGTACGGGGAATCAGAGGAGATCCGTTCTGCACATGTGTAGAATGGATTTCCTCTTCAAAAACACAGCGGGCGTGGTGGTCACACCTTGTCAGCTGAAGCACAGTTGGCTCAGTTTGCATCCCATGCGACCATGTCACTTAAGCGGTTAGTACATAAAAGGTCGTACAACAATATTTCAGAAGTAATAAAGGAAAAACTTTAATTATTTAATGATGTATTTTGTATGTATAGAAGGAAATTGTGACCGGATTACCTCGCTCTGCCAGGCAATCACAGATTTTGATCCGACTTGATCCTGGAGCTGCCTGTCCTTTTGAGATGTCAGTCACCGGTGGGTCCTTGCGTCAAGTGTATGGGCAGTCGGCGGGTCATCCATACACACAGCCAGATGTGCCAATATATCTGCAAGATATATCGTCATTGGCTGTGCTGCTGCATAGATGTCACTCACAGACATACTGTATCGTGTGTACACACCTTTCAATGCACTACAGATATATTGGCTGTTCAATGAAATGGGCGATATACTGTATGTCAGTGTGTACCCAGCATAAAGCCAGCCAGGTGTGTACCCACCTTTAGTTTCCTCATTGTCTCTCTCTCTCTCCTCACAGCTTCATGAACTCTGATTAGTGAATAGCTTCAGCCGTCCACCAATCTGTTTGTGGAGACATCCCCTCACTGTGATTGGTGAATGGCCAGAATAGTCCACCAATCAGCATTAAGTAACTTAACACAGATGTACACTGCTCACTGCATGTACTATGTACAGGGCTGCCAAGAGAAATCCTGGGCCCCGGTAAAGCAAGTTCTTGGGGGCCCCCTGGAGGGGGTGTGGCCATAGCATGTGAGAAGCAGCCACTCACAGGAGCATGACATAGCTCCCAGCAGCTTGGCCGAAAGTATACTGACCTCGTTAGCGATGGGACACAGCGGGGTGCCGGCATTGACAAGTGCGTATATACTTGCTGATGCATATATACTTGCTTATGCCGGCAGCGACGACAGGGGCCATCCTGCATTCGGAGCGCACATCGTCGGCAACATAGTGGGTACACAGTGGCCGATGTGCCTGAAATGTCGCTCCAATCTGTTGGATTGGTCGACATATCGCTTACTGTGTACCCGGCTTTACTGTGGGTACACATCTGCACAATTTCGGCACAAACCTGGCATTTCGTGCAGAGTGTATTGATTTGCGCACTCCCTTGGTTGCATGCAAAATCTTCTGATTGGCCGTGCAGCACAATCAATCAGATGATATTGTGTACGTTGATGCCATGCTGCAAAAATATATATATATATATATATACCTGAAGACTGGGTTTTGCCCGAAACGCCGTAGAGTTAAAGACATCTTGGCTTCACCATTATTAAGTCTCTGAGTGCTGCTGAATATCTTGGAAGAAGGCACCAGAGCCAGCCATAGTGGGCATGAGCAACCCGTGAGTGCCGGTCTGTTTGTTGGATATACATACATACATACACACATATATATTTATATATATATACATATATATATATATTTATATATATATATATTTATATATATATATATATATATATATATATATATATATTATGTGTGTGTAATATATTACACACATTTCGATATATACTGTAGAAGCCATTTTGGAATAAGAATCCATTTTGTATGCCATGTATGCATGGAGGGTGGGTGCACAGGACAGGATGGAGTTAATTCATTGTACAGACCCTGTTATAAGTGCACAGAAAAGCATATGTACATTTATGGTAAGGTATGCAATTCCAATGTTTAAACAGAGCTATAGTCTCACTGCAGATAATGAATACCATGTGTTAGACGGAATCTATAAATGTGGGCTGTTCTGTTAAAAATAAAGCAGAGATATGGAGATGCTTGTGGTGCATACAGTTGTGAACTGTGTCTCCTTCCTTACACACATGAACATATGTAGCCTTTAGCAAACAAGACTCTGAGGGTGACCAATAAAGAACTAATTCGCTGGCCATAGCTAGTGAGGAGAATTAACAACATGGAGATTCCCACTGAGATGCCCAGCAGTGTTGACTACCACTGGACAGAGCATGTGAGATCGTGCTCTGGGGACAGAGTTGCCAGGACAATTTCACGGGTGAGTAAACACAAATGTTGTGCCCTCCTGGTAGCTGTGTCCTCATTGCAGTTGATGTTCTGTCCTGCTGGAATCAATCCTTGGGTAATTATTGGTCACCCTAAAGGTGTTGTTATTTAAACATGTTATAATCTGTTATATGTTCAGTGAATGATAGGTGAATGTTTAAAGTCTTGTTTGTCTGTTTGTTATGTACCAAACCTGTCCTAATTGTGTTTTTGGAGTAACTTTGATTTAGCCACTGATTTAACTTTAGAAGAGAGCCCCACACAGTGATTTGTTTATGAAATAGAAGAATGCCATGAAATTGCATTACATTTAGAAAGTTACACCAAATGGGTATTAGGATTGGATACATTTACAGAAATGTGTTTTCATGTATTCGTGTATGAAAGAACAGAAAGGGAGAGAAACCCTGTCAGACAGTGTGTTCAGAAACAGGAGGAACGTTACATCCAGTCAATAGTGTTAATAACTGAGGCAGGAAAAGTCAGGGCGTGGATGTGCCTATAGATAAACATTTGATGATATTATTCTTGTGCACGAGAATAGTAACCTCTAATAAGAGGGGGGACCATTAGGTCTGATTTTAGTCATAAGGGACTTTGACTAAGCTAGACAAGGGAATGTTCTAGCAAAGCTTTATGGGAATCATAAAGCAGGATATTTGATGAATGTTTAAAAAGGCTGACACCCCAGATACTGACTTGTTTAAACATCACAAAATGAGATGTGAGTTATGTAATAAATATAACCTAGATGACACACTGAAAGGTCTGATTGAGAAATGTAATAAATGTGAATAAGATATAGAAATGACCCCCAGATGCCCACTTACTTAATTATCACTGAAGAGGAATGTTGCGTTTTATATAACTAGTGTTTTGTTTGTTTTGTTTTTCTTTTCTTCTTGAAATGTATATTTCATTGGTATTGTGAAGGCATGCTGTGATAGAGGTGCTTTGCTGATGACAATGGAATGCAGGATGTCACAGAAAATGGCTGCCGTGCTGTAACTGAATGTTTGCTTGTGAATGAAATGGGCCCATGTGTATGTGATAAAAGAGAGTCGAGTGAATGTGAGAAAGTAGAGTTGGTTGGAACAATTGTGTTGATCAGATGTGATGTGTGAATGATTGTGCGTAGTGAAGGTGTACTAGGGAATTGTGGAGAAGTTGTGCAGGAATTGAAAGGGTTAATGTGAGTGAATTGCCATTTTTTCATGGGGACGCCCATAAATAAAAAAATGTGCATTGCAAGATTGGAAAAAGGATTGATGTTGAATGCATTAGTAACAAAATGCTTTATTTGTTATTTTCTAGGAAAATGGATATTGTTTCTGTAACTTGTGAGATCAAGAGAATGCAGAGCCATATTGTAATTCTAAAAGAAACAGTAATTATTTTTGATTGCTGCAGAAGGGATTAATAGTAAAAGTGATGTAAAATTTCCCTAACAAAATGTTTTATCAGTTCAGTCCATGATTTCTTTAAACTGTTGAATGATGCATGCTTACAAATTAAGATGTTAATGGTTTTAGATGACCAACAAGAACATAATTTTACAAATCTAAGAATATAGGTAGAATAGGGGCTGTGGTTTAGATATGACTGGACTTAATTAATCAGAAGCAGCCATAGGAATGCATATTGCCAATACAGTTGCACAGGTCAAGTAAGCTTTAAATGTAAAAAGGAAAAAATCCAATAATCCACTCCAGATGTTCCAAGTTCTGGAGTGTAAGGGAATGTGGTAATATACCCGTTATAGAAGACAAATTATCCTCAGTTGTATAATATCACGAGAAACTGTTAAAAAGGACATAGATTAAGGCATTGATAGGTACTTTCACCCTTGGAAATGTCAGGATGCTGAAACTTTATTTTGTTTACAGGAATGCAACTAGAATTACATTGACGCTACTTAAACATGCCGGACGTTTTTTTTATGCTTCTAACTGATTTGGTTAAGATACTCAGATCAATATTAAAGATTAGGATTAAGTAAGATAACCAGATACAATTTTTTTGGTTCAAAGCTCCAACCCAACCTAACCAAAAGGGTATGTCTGGACCCCAAGGGGGGGGGGGGAGGGAGGGAAAAAGTCGTACAAAAAGTGTCTGTACTAAAGATATTTAAACAATTGAGAGGATTTTTAGGTCTTATTGTATATTGTATTATACTTAAAAGGTGATAGACAGCAGGAATTTAAAAGTACTGTAACTTAGTTCTTATATTAACTGCTACATTACAGCAGTTAGTTAAGATTGAATCCAGATGTCACTTTGTTTCTCATGTATTCAAGAGGAGGGAGGAAATGTACTATGGGGGATGATGCTGGCATATGAGAGAAGATCCAGCAGCACAGCATATGCAAATTGGAAGGGTCCGAGCCTGCATATCCCTAATGCAAATACTATATGTAGTTCAGCTAGCAACCACAGGGGACTAGTGAGACACAGGAAGATGACAATTATGATTCCTTTTTATCTTTTTCATCTTTCTTTAATGATAATGATTGTTTTGAATTAATTAAATCTTTTTCGATAAGTTATGTTATTGTAAATTATAGATAGATTATACATAGTTTGTATTAGATTTTTTGTTTGCTGCTTTTCAAATGCCGACAAATTTAGTTTTAAGTAAGGTCAAAAGCACATATCAGAGAACATACCCCAGAAGAGGAACTGCTCCAGCAAACCAAGTTGGCCAAACAGGCTACAATAATATACCTACCTGATATTTTGATACTAGCGACCAGAAACAGCAGAAACATTGAACCTGATTTTGTTAAAAGTTGCAGTTACAGGTTCCTCAGAAGTATGACTTGGAAAGACTTGCATGACTTCTGGTGATGGATGGATGGTTAAGCACCACCTCTGTCTGCCACGTGCACTATTCTCAGTCTGAGCCCAAATACTTCATGGAAGCACTCATGAGTTTAGAGATGCTATGGTAAAAATAGCCAAGAAGCACTGGATAGCCCCAGGCTTCAGTTAGGCTGAATAAGCCTACCCCTAATCATTGCACAGCCCAGGAAAAGTGATCACGGTACTAGAAGAAGAAAGAAAGGAGTACCTCACAGATGTTATTCCTTCCAGAAATGAAAGATAGATTTTATATAGTTGGTTAAGTGTTGGGTATGTTCTGTGCTCAGACCTGTTGTCAAATTGACTATGGTTTTGCATGGTAGCAAACATAATAGAAACACAAAGGAACAATATGAACAATAGGAAAAAGGAAAATAAATGACAGAAGTAATTCGTACATGTGAAGTACTTGAGGTAATAGAGAGTGACAAAGGTACACATTTTATTAAAAACATTTTTAGAATGTATCTTGGAGAATCTGAGAATAAATAGGACCCAAAGCAATGAGAGTGTAAAGACTGAATTATACAATCAAATTGAACTATGAAAAGTTTGTTAGAATGTATATTTTTTAATATGATTGTTAGTCAAGAACTTTCCCAGTGTGAAACGTAGGATGATAGCTTATAGAATACTATTTAGTATAGCTGCTAGAACAAGATGTGATTTCCTACAAGTGTTACAATATGAGCATAGTAACTTGATTCAATATGTGATGCATATATAATAGAAACTAACCAAAGTCCACCACTAGGTGTTCTCTTATGTTCTAGATCCCAATTAATTTGCAGCACCAAGAAACTGCAACCAGGTGATTGGGTCGTGATAAAGAAGCATCTAAGGAAAAGTCCTAGGACCCAGATACAAGGTCCTAATCAAGTTCTCCTAGCTACTCCGTTGGCAGTAAAGGCGGCAGAAAAGAAAATTTGGATTCGCCTCACACTGCAAGATCATTACATAAGGGGAGTTGGAGTAATTTGAAGTTATGAATTGATATATGTTGCTAGGCCTTAAGCCAGACAAAGGCTTGTGAGGATGTACTGTATACTATGATTCGTTCTTGTTATAGTTTTGTTTCTAGTTATATCAATATCCAGACCTAGTGTAAAGAATGGTCACAATATAGAAGCTTTAGCCAGACTATTTAATACTGTTATAGATGAAGTATTTGATGTGTTTGAAATAATTACGAATTAATTGAAATTCCAGGTGAAGGTTTTGGGACAGTTTAGGCTGATCCTTGAGTATCTCACAGCTACACAGGGAAGTATGTGTAAAATAGTGAGACCTGTTTGCTGTTATTATATAGCTGATAATTTATCTGACCCAATATATGTACACTTAGAGAAAGTTAAGAAATTGACAATACTTACTATATAATATGATATATTATGTATATGATATATCATATCATATCATATATATATATATATATATATATTACACATTTGGATATATACTTATCATATAAATATCTATGATATATTATATAACATATATTTGTATAATAAGTATATATCTAAACATGTAATATATATGTGTAAAAAATATACATATGATATATCTAATAATATGCAGCCTTTAGTGCAGCCAGTCTCACCCTTGTCTGCTGAGTGCTGGGCCACACAAGCAACAAGTATACCCGTGTCGCCACTGCCCGGATCCGGTCTGTGTGATCTGTCCCTGCCCGCCGCTGCCCGGATCATGGTACTGGTGCCGCACTGCCTGCTGGTGATGAGAGCACTCGTGAGATGACATCATCATCTCGCGAGTGCATCAGCTCCGCAGCGGCGTGGCTGCAGTCTGTAAGTAAGTGACACTGTCTGTGTGACACATTGACACACAGACAGTGCAATGCGGCTGCTGAAAGACCCCCATACCCCCACCCCCGAACTTCAGCCCGCCGCTGCCAGCAGCGGTTCTGTAGATCTTAAAGAGGGTAATGAAATTTAAAAAAAAATAAAAAAAGCAAAACATGGCAGTGTGCTTTCGGCGGCCCGCGCCCCCTGCTAAACCCCGGGCCCGGGTAATCTGTACCCGCTCCCCACCCCCCTCTCAGCGCCCCTGACTATGTACTAGTGACAGGTGGCCAGGAGAAAGGCAGAAGATACTTCCTGGCCAGCCATTTATATGAGGAGCGGGCCTGCAGCCCCAAAGTACCTAAAATCTGCAGAGGGAGTTTTGGGATGCCACTGTAATGGGGGGTTTCTGGGTGCCTACAAACACCCTTTGCATGTGCTACTGTGCAGATTGAGTGCGAGACCTTATTTCGGTCTGTTATGATATGGTAGCACATGTTGCATCAGGAAAATCCTGATAATTGCTACAGTATGTTTCCCTGGTATTCATTTCTACATTGGAACTAAATTTACATAATTCATCAGCTTTTATTAATAGACAAGTAATTATAAACAAATTACAGTGTTGTCCTTAGTGCTTTAATCGTAAAAAGTTATTACAGCAGTAGCGCACGCAGGGGGGGTTCTGAGTACCCAGAAACCCCCCCTGACTGACCAAATAATTTTTTTTAGAGACGGAGACAGCACTGTCTCCATCTCTGCACTGACTGAGGGCTCAACGGAGCTACCGTGGATCCACAGACAGAGAGCTCTGGTTGGCAGAGCTCTCTGCAAAGGAGATACAGGTGCAGCGGTCGCCGGGTAGGAAGCGCTGTTGTGACAGACACTGTCAGTCCCTGCTGTGCTCTGAGGGGACGTGTTGGTGCAGCAGCAGTAGGGGTGGAGCAGTCGCTTCTCTCCCGGTGTTTCCCATCATTCTGTGTGGGTGGTCAGGTGACGTGAAGGCCACAGCTCTCATCGCTGTGGTCGTTGTCATCCTGGTGCAGCTGGTCTGGGCCTGGCTTAGCTCCAAGCCTTCAGGAGGAGATCGCCGGGAAGGAGCTGCATTGCATGCCGAGCAGCAGCAACTACTCTCACATGGGCTCCAGCGGTGACCCATCTCCTCTCTCCTCAGTCCTCGGTAAGTATACTGATATTTGTGTATGTATGTATGCTGTGCATACTTATGCGTGTTTGTGTATGTGAGAATGTATCTATGCTGTGCGTAACTATGTAGGTATCTTGTGTCTATGTATGCTTATGTGTGTGTGTGTACGCTGTGTGTGAGTGTGCTTATAAGTTGTGTGTATGAATGCTGTATGTGTATATATATATATATATATATATATATATATATATATATATATATATAATATGGAAACCCCCCCTTAAAAATCCTGTGTTTGCCACTGTACAGCATGAATGTTCTGCAATGTTTATTTTTGTAAATTATCCATACAGCCTATGTCACACCCATTGGCCTAATATGTCCTTATTCATCAACCGAGGATGTTCTATGAGGTATAAGAATTTTCTAGGCAGCTTAATAAATACCTGCAGTGGGACTTTAATGGGGTTGTGTAGTCTTTTAGGACCTATACACAGATCAGTGTTTTGTTAAAATGTATCAGATTGTACAAACTTATTGTGTGTAGAAAATATTTTCAAATACAGAATATTTTTCAATAAAGGACATGTTTGAGTATCCACATTAATGTGTGGGAAAATAGAGAAGATACATAGCAATTTAAGTACATGTTCTAATCTGCGCTAAATATATTATTATAGATGAATCTGTTAGTAGTTTTTGAAGTGACCAAAGTGATAAAGTCATAGACAGGATTATATAAATAATTAAATATATATATTTTTTTCTTTTTTTCATAGGGAAGACTTCTGTAGAATGAACTGGAGACCATCTCTATCTACAATAGTGAGCACTGAGTAAGTGTATAGAATAATATATGTTGTTATGAAATTATGGCGCCAATTAATCAAAGGGTGAAATACCTATTGCCAATGAAAATTGGTGTCTTCAGTATTGATAGGGCTTTATTTAATTTTGCCATAAATAACTAAAGCTGGCCACACACTAGACCAACTTTCACCCAACCATCCAACTAGTTGATTGGTTGGAATGAAAATCTGGTAATGTATGGGAGTAAATGATGATCAGCAAATGCCAGAAAACAGATGAAAATGGTCGTTCAGAAAAGTTTGTTAAATGTTTGATCTAAACAATTTGTTCAAACGACAGTTTTTGTCCATTTTCCGGCATTTGGGAGCAAATTGCTGATTGTCATTTGCTTTCATACCTTACCAGATTTTCATTCCAACCAATAAATTAGTTGGATGGTTGGATGTAAGTTGGTCTAGTGAGTGGCCAGCTTAAGGGTTACTGCTGGCATTAGGTCTCTAGCTATCCCTTGTTAGTGGTACTGAGTACATTAAGCCTTATGCTATCTGTCAAATATGATAGTGTTCTGCCTGTAATCCTACAGCACTGTATATGTGTCACGCTGATGTAATAGTGCAATATAGTCTAAAGCTGGGAACACACTGGCAGATATATTAGCTGATCAATTGATCAGCCAATTTATTGTGTGCCCTTTGGCCAGTGTGTATGTCTGTGATCGACACAGTTCACAGACATATTGCATCGGTTGTGCTGCACAGCCAATGGCAGATATATCTGTCCATCGTGCTGTGTGTACGGGTCACTTGCAGCAGAGGTCACAGAGAGTGGGGCGCAACGCATGATGGTTGTTCAGTGTGTATGAGCGACAATCACCTGCAGATATATCTTTTAGGGATATACCCAACTTAACACAGGATGTTTAATTCTCTTGTATCACCAGACAGTCCTTGAACCCCAGCCCCCCTCCCCCCCAGTGCTCCTGCTGCTGACTGCTATAATGCAGTGACTCCTGTACATACTATGCTTATGTCCCTGCAATGCTATGTTCATATGACAGGTGACTCAGCGGAATTGGTATGAAATACCACCGGCCATGCGGCCGGCGGTTCGATTCCCGTCAGCGGCAGCCCGACAAGAGCAGAGTGCGACGCAGTGGAAGCCCGACACCACTGGAAATCCCGATCGTGGATAGGTAAGTATTTACTAATCTAACCTAACCCCCCTAACCCTAACCCTCCTTAGGGGTGCCTAACCCTAACTTCCCCCCAAGTGCCTAACCCTAATTCCCCCTCTAAGTGCCTAACCCTAACCACCCCCTTCCCCGCTGCCTAAACCTAAGTCCCCCTGGGGGGTGCCTAACCCTAACCCTCCCTCCCCTTAGCCTAACCCTAACCCTCCCGGGGGGGTGCCTAACCCTAATTCCCCCCCGGAGCCCTAAACCTAACCCTCCCCCACCCCTGCGGCTGTCCGCTCGCGTCGCCCGGCATCCCTATGATCGGGATGCCGGGCGCCGGTCTCCCGGCGTTGGGGAAATGCGGGCGTCTACATCTAGACGCCCTGCATTTCACCCTTGCCGGGAAATGACAGTCGGGAAGCCAGCTGCCGGTATTTAGGCAGTCAGCTTCCCGATTGCCTCCCGACTCAGCTGACCCTGCTCTCCTTCCTGCAATTAAATATAGCAGAGGGTGGCTGATAAATAGATCGTCAGTACTAGCTTAGGCCCTCATTCAGAGCCGTACGCTCTGAGCAGAGCGCACGCTCTGAATGAGGGCCGGGCTCCATTTTCATGGAGCGTCCTCCTGGACGCTCGTATAGCTGTGGGTCACCATCGCGACCATCGAATTTGCGAGCCGGAGCCTGCGGTTGAGGTTTTCAACCGCAAGCTCCGGAGTGATTTTGGCTCTATCAGAGCCAAAATCACTCCCACTGACATCACTAGTGATGTCAGTGGGCCGGCGTCTGACGGGAGGCGTTCCCGTGGGAACGCCCCCGTCAGGGAGGCATGCCCCCGGCATGCCCACCAAAGGGGGCTTGCTGTCAATCAACATTGACAGCACGCCCCCTTTGATCGGACACGTGCGAATGCGCGTCTGGCGCATGCGCACGACGGAGCTCCCTCCGTCGTGCGCATGCTCAGTCCATAACATCGACCCACTTGCGAGCGGACAGCCGCTCGCGAGTGGGTCTGAATCAGGCCCATAATACGTTAAGCTCAATAAATGCATGCTACAATTTAGGTTCATTCTTGCCCTGTATGAATAATATTGATATGCTTTTCTGGCCTTAACGTTGAACTCTTCTGAGGCCCCTACTCTGTTCTTCTGCACTTGTACAGTGGGCTGGTGTATGTGCAGTGAAGCACGTTTATGGCCTCACTGCTTATGTGCTAGAAAGTATAAACCCTATTGTTTTTGATTTGCATATAGAAGGTTTTTCATACGTTTTTTTTCTACATTGAACTATCTATATTTTTATATGGATATGACAGTTTTTTTCAGTATTTAGTAGAACAGCCGGTTCCTGATACAAACCCCATTGGTTTTAACTTGGATATAGAAAGTTTTTGATAAATTTTTTCTTACATTGAATTATGTATATTTTTTATATATTCTCCCTTTGGATATAAGTATTTTCATGTAACAAAGAAAAACCTGAACAGGAGAAACACGCTGGTTTATTTCTAAAGACAGAGGCATGTCGTGACCATTATAGGAGCGAGTCACAGAATGCGACTGCGAACCCGTAAGCAGTGAAATTAGCTTTGGCATCTCAGTTCCTGCGACCATTATGAGCAGCCACTGCGTTACTCAGATGACCGATTATCGAAGGATGTGCAACCAATGCTTTATCGAAGGATGTGCAACCAATGCTGTGTCTTTTGTACGCAGATGCTTGGATTTGCGTAGCGCTGTTGGGCGTTGCAATACAAATCTAGAGTTATGTCACCTTTGCATATTCTTGCACATCCACTATATAATGAGATGCAGCAGTGGCTGCATAAGCGTATAGGTCTGATTTATGCCCTCTGTCTAGTGCCTGCATTTTACAATATAGGGCTGATCACAGGCTTGTTTCTGCTGCCATCTAGTGGCTCCAACATAAACTACATGTGTCAACCTGACTACACTATATTTCTATTAATTCCTTTGCTATACATACCATCTGCAACAAATATCTAATGCCTTAAATACAATTATGATTGTGTAGAGCTCTTAACACCAGATGACCAGGGCTGCCAAGAGAAATCCTGGGCCCCGGTAAAGCAAGTTCTCGGGGCCCCCCTGGAGGGGGTGTGGCCATAGCATGTGAGAAGCAGCCACTCACAGGAGCATGACATAGCTCCAAGCAACTCGGCCGAAAGTATACCGACCTCGTTAGCGATGGGACCCAGCGGGGTGCCGGCATTGACAAGTGTGTATATACTTGCTGATGCATATATACTTGCTTATGCCAGTAGCGACGACAGGGGCCATCCTGCATTCCGAGCGCACATCGTCGGCAACATAGTGGGTACACAGTGGCTGATGTGCCTGAAATGTTGCTCCAATCTGTTGGATTGGTCGACATATCGCTTACTGTGTACCCGGCTTTACTGTGGGTACACATCTGCACAATTTCGGCACAAACCTGGCATTTCGTGCAGAGTGTATTGATTTGCGCACTCCCTTGGTTGCATGAAAAATCTTCTGATTGGCCGTGCAGCACAATCAATCAGATGATATTGTGTACGTCGATGCCATGCTGCAAAAATATATATATACCTGAAGACTGGGTTTTGCCCGAAACACCGTAGAATTAAAGACATCTTGGCTTCACCATTATAACAAGTCTCTGAGTGCCGCTGAATTGCGTTTATTATATTGGAAGGTGTGTAACACCTTGGAAAAAGGCACCAGAGCCAGCCATAGTGGGCATGAGCAACCCGTGAGTGCCGGTCTGTTTTTTGGATATACATACATACACATATATATATATTTATAGATATATATATATATACATATATATATTTATATATATATATATATATATATATTATGTGTGTGTGTAATATATTACACACATTTCGATATATACTTACTATATAATATGATATATTATGTATATGATCTATCATATATTTATTTATTTATTAACAGTTTCTTATATAGCGCAGCATATTCCGTTGCACTTTACAATTGTAAACATTAATAGAACAAAACTGGGTAATAACAGACAGATATATAGGTAGGAAGGCCCTGCTCGCAAGCTTACAATCTATATATTTATTTATATATATATATATATTTATTTATATATATATATATATATATATATATTACACATTTGGATATATACTTATCATATAAATATCTATGATATATTATATAACATATATTTGTATAATAAGTATATATCTAAACATGTAATATATATGTGTAAAAAATATACATATGATATATCTAATAATATGCAGCCTTTAGTGCAGCCAGTCTCTCCCTTGTCTGCTGAGTGCTGGGCCACACAAGCAACAAGTATACCCGTGTCGCCACTGCCCGGATCCGGTCTGTGTGATCTGTCCCTGCCCGCCGCTGCCCGGATCCTGGTACTGGTGCCGCACTGCCTGCTGGTGATGAGAGCACTCGTGAGATGACATCATCATCTCGCGAGTGCATCAGCTCCGCAGCGGCGTGGCTGCATTCTGTAAGTAAGTGACACATTGACACACAGACAGTGCGATGCGGCTGGTGAAAGACCCCCATACCCCCACCCCCGAACTTCAGCCCGCCGCTGCCAGCAGCGGATCTGTAGATCTTGAAGTGGCTAATTAAAATAAAAAGTTTTTAAAAAAAAACATGGCAGTGTGCTTTCGGCGGCCTGGGCCCCCTGCTAAGCCCCGGGCCCGAGTAATCTGTACCCGCTCCCCCCCCCTCTCGGCGCGCCTGTGGGTGACACCAATGGCTGCCTTGGTTCCATATTGTAGGACAAGGCCAGTGACAACCCACAATTTGAAAAGTGCATCTCCATATTGCAACAAGACCTTTTATGATTTATTGTCTGTCTCTTCCGCTCTTATGTCAATAGGGAAGGATATGAACATTCTCCAGCTCTTTCAATCTGCATTGGAAGCACCATTTCCAGCCAAGTACCAAATATGTGACCCTGTTACATCAGAAACGCATGATATTGGTGTGGTCCTAAAGCATTTTAAAATCTTATCGTCGAACAAACAAGGTCTTCCATGGAAGTGAGATGAATCACTAGAAGTTAAGTTACAGAAGACAATATGTAAAGAGCTGGTGAACCATCAAGCTGATATTATGCGCCCTGCTATTAGGTTGTTGTTTGGAAGAAAGCAAGAAGTTCTCAGATGTACATCACAATACATGATGAGATCCTGTGGAGACTCTGGTGGAAAAACAGAAACTCTTAAAAAACACTAACCATGTTGTTTCAAAAAATAAGCTAATTATGTATTCAGGTTTGCCCCCCTGGTCTGTCAAAATAAATAGAGGTATTCTGATTTAATGACCTGGCTCTGTATTTGTTGGTTCTGCACTAGGTTGAGAGAAATAAAGCTGGGCTAGTTAGGGCATGAGGCAGATCCTCACTATTAGCAGCTGGTTGGTGATAAGTGACTTGTCAGACACAAGGAAGGGCACCAAAGCCATACACCTAATAGCCCAGGCCTGCCATATTAATGTCCCCTCCACCCATTATGGTTAAACTGTGGCAGAAGGTCCATAAGTTAAGGGGCCATTGCGGGATCCCCTGACTCATTGGTACATGTGCACTACACAACCTGCACCCATAGTGTATATCAGGGTCTGGGACTAAAAATCAGCCCTGGCATTTAGAGCACACAGGCCCACCTGCTGTGGACTTCATGAACAAAAAACATGCCGGTGCTAGTAAAACGTCGGCTATTACTTTTGGGCCCATATATGATGTACATGTAGTGTTCACTCTAGATCTGGTGGCAGACAGGGCGCTGGACCTAGAGCTAGGGAACATCTACGCACGGCGAAGGCGCATGCGCCCGAAAAGGGGGGCATGTGTTTACAACACGTCCCCTTTTTGACACTTTTCGGGGCGTGCCCGGCACTGTGAATCCTGGCATCCATTCACCTACGGTGATTGCTGCTCAGCCGTTTTCCCAACCCGTGGAACACTGCGGCCCGCTGGTGGGGGACAGAACACGTAGTCTGTTTCAAAGGTACGCCGTGCTAGAGGGCAGGGTGCTTTTTGCTCTTCAGAAATAGGGCAGGGTACGGTGCCCCGCTGAAACAGCCTAGCAAGAACACTATACATGGTAGCAATATTTAATTTGTAAGGCTATCTGGTACACATCTAGATTTTACAGGACAAAAAAATGCTGCTCTTACTTTGACTCTTGCTGCCTAAACAACTCCTACCGCCATAATTACAGATGGAACAGTGTAAGTATGCTGTCACTTGGATGCATTACCTGGATTACATTCCACTGGGGAGAGGCAGTGTTTGATAGGCAGTGGGTGATGCTGCTGAGTGGCAGTAGTTAACACAGGAAAGTGGCCTTGGGTGACACTGGGGAGAGACAGTGGGTGACGGGGAGAGGCAGTGGGTGATGGGGAGAGGCAGGGGAGAGACAGAGGCTGATGGGAAGAGGCAGGGGAGAGACAGAGGCTGATGGGGAGAGGCAGAGGCTGACGGGGAGAGGAAGGGGAGAGGCAGAGGCTGACGGGGAGAAGCAGAGGCTGACGGGGAGAGGCAGGGGAGAGGCAGAGGCTAACGGGGAGAGGCAGAGGCTGACATGGAGAGGCAGGGGAGAGTCAGAGGCTGACAGGGAGAGGCAGAGGCTGACGGGGAGTGGCAGAGACTGACGGGGAGAGGCAGGGGAGAGGCAGAGGCTGAGGCAGAGGCTAACAGGGAGAGGCAGGGGCTGACAGAGGCTGATGGGGAGAGGCAGTGGCTGACAGAGGCTGAAAGGGAGAGGCAGTTGGTGATGTCAAGAAGAGGGTGACAGGCAAAGGGTGAGGCAGTGGGTGATAGAAAAAGATAGAGGGAGGTGGTGTATTCTTGCTGAGGGGCAGTTAGATGGGACAGTGGGCTGATTGGGGAGCAAAGGGTAGAGACACTGGGCTGGCAGGGTGGAAGGTACTGCAATGAGGGGTCAGTGAAATAGTGGGGAACACTGGGCTGGATGGGGGGAGTCACTGTGGCTAGGGGGGACTGGGCAGGATGGGAAAGGGCAGAGAGAAGGTTGGTAGGTAGGAACACTAGGCTGAAGGAGGGGCATCACTGTGACTGGCTTGGGGGTTCTAGGTGGGGGCAGTGAGATGGGTGTAGTGGGATGGTTGGGGAGGGAAGGAGGGAGACACTGGGCTTGCAGGATTGGAGACACTGGGATGGGGGTCAGTAATGGTGGGGAACACTTGGTTGGAGAAGGATGGGAGCACTGACCTGCTGCTGTTCCATTTCTGCTAGCCCCGCACACTTGCTGCAGCACCGGTCACATGGCATCCTCCTGAGCAGCCCTTCAGCATCGATAACTCCTGGCCCCCGCCGCGCATCTTCAAACCCGACCAACGTGTCATAACATCATGATGCGGACACGTCATGATGCAGCCGCGTAATGAAGTGCCCGCCCATAACACTGGGCAGAGCCGCTACATGCCAGCTCACAGGAGCTGGCTAAATAGCTTCCAGCCGCACAGAATCAAATGGCCACGTCATAACGCCATTATGCTATGATGCAGCCACGGCGAATGTAATAAACAGGGTGAATGCCGCAGTCCCGGCGGTAACCCTGCGCTCAGCCGCATCGGCCCATCTGACCATCGACCCTTCTGGCATTTGCCAGAAGTGCCCGTTGGCCAGTCCGGCCCTGGTGTATACTGTATATCTCTGAATCACTGCCCTGATTTAGACACAACTAGAAGACTTAGAGAAAAGCCCTGAGTGAGATCTCTAGCCAGGAATAGAATCATTGTATTGTGGGCTCCACCGAGGGCACCTACGGAAGGTACCAGGCAAGATAATTTTCGTATATGTGGGAGTGCCGTCTGAAAAGAAGCTGTGTATATATTGTGACAAGAATTACATAGACCAGGTAAAATCCATCAGTAGCTTTATTACTCATCACAGGCAGGTACACAGGATATGACGGTTTTTCACAGGTAAGATGTTACACAGTCTTCCAAACAGCTATATTTCTTCAGTGGACTCGCAGGTCCAGGACCCTGACACTAATCACCCCCGGGCCTATAAGCTGGGTGACTATCTCACCGTCAGGCCCAGTTTCCCCAGTGTCTCTGCAGTTCTTAAACCAGTCTCACACAGGAGTCTGTAATCAGCTGCCTTCCAGATTCTGATTGAGGCATCACTTGAACTGGACATTGCACACTCCCAATGCCTTTGCTCTGCCAAACCTGGGGGATCTGGATATTCCACATTTACTTCATGTGGAATTATGCTGACCCAATCACAACATATATATGTATATATATATATATATATATATATATATATATATTAGTATATGGGCCTTAAACCTGCATCTTGGTAAAGGCACGGTGGGGATGGGATCTAATTACGGCTTATTGACATCAGGCCGCAATAACCTGACATGGCATTGGATATTCAAATAGTGAGAAAGTCAGATCTTTGAAACATTACAGAGTTAGCTGACGTTGTTACTAGTGCAAAGAGCGCCCTCTACATGCAGGGGGTTTCACATGAGTTGCCGGACATGAAAACTTGATTTAATCTTTTTTTTCTGTAGTATTTTCAAGTTTTATGACCATTCGTTTTTCCTCAGGACGACACTATAAAAAGGCACATGCCAATGACTATGGTGGCTAGTGAATACAGTAGCAGTTACCTATCCAAAAATAGAGAAAAAGGTAACATTTGGATAGGATTATTAGAGGCAAAGACTGCCAGTTTGACAATATATTTTTTCCCCAGCCCGTCACATTTGATATGGACAGAATACGGTTTTAATTTCCCTGTTGTTTTTAGAAACAGAAACAGCGATTTTGTGGGCTGGACCAACATTCATGAAACTTTAGCCACTTTGATTGTAGTTGATTGATTTGCAAAATGGCTACATCCATTAGGAGAGTGATGTGCAAATTATTGAATCATATTTTTGCTTGGTGTAAAATTTTTCTAATCCTGTTCATATACAGTATATATACTATGTACAAGAGCACATTCCTTAATTACTTCTGCTATGAATTGCTTCTGAAATGACTGAGGACATATGTATGTTACTGAATCCCATATAAAATTATTCTACAAACAAGGCCATTTAAACTGCCCCAACATTTAGGTTGGGCACTTTGAAACGGGGTCTGTTCATCCACTGTCCCACCTGCACAAACCATCCAGCAGCCCCCTGCTCCCCGCTGACAGCTCCCCACATTTTATTTTTGAAAAATAAAATCTGGCTAAAAACCAAATTTTTCATAGAAAAACAACAATGCATTTATTAATACAGTGATATGTATATGTAATACATGCATTGTTGTTTTTCTATGAAAAATGTGGTTATTAGCCAGATTTAATTTTCAAAAATAAAATGTGGCTCTTCAAGACGTCTCATTCTTCTGAAGTAGCTCCCACCCCAATTAACCACTTAACTGACGATTTTTCCATCAATTGCCGGGTCCGCAGGAGAGTCCGGGGAGTCAGAGGAGATCGGTTCTGCATATGTGTAGAACAAATTTCCTCTTCAAAAACACAGCGAGGCGGTGTGGTTGCACTCTGTCAGTTGAAGCACAGCTGGCTGCTTTCACATCCCATACGATCACGTCAGTTAAGTGGTGAAGGTTGGAGGCCACATCTGTAGATTGTATGAAGGTCCCACCTAGTGGTCCCTCTGGATTTGTAGTAGAAGCTTTGACTGTAGTGTCTGGTAGTAATGCAGCTGACTGATTCAAGACCAGATTACTTCATACAACAGAATGTGGGCCGCTATTGCTGCTCTAGCTGAGAGCGGCTTGTCTTGGTGCCATAATACTATGCTGTAAAAAAGGGGTGTCCCCATCTGTGTTTGGGAATTTGCATGCCTGCTGTGCTTGTCTGTCCTCTATCTAAAATACTTTGTTGTTTGTGTTGTTTATCACTTTGGCACTGCTGGGAATATTGGAACCTCTTTGGGGTACTCTACAGTAAATTGGTGGAGATTATTTATCACATCTGTTTGATAACAGATAGATTGTAAATTGTGCAGACTGCTACATAAGTTTTGTACATGCAGCCCCCAATTGATCCAGTTGCCTGGCAATTACTTGCCAAATTGAATGGACACTCTAATGTTAAAAAAGTAGGGATGTCGCTGACCCACATGTTTTGGTTTTGAATCTGTATCTCCTTCAAGGTTTTTATCCGGATTTGGTTTTACAAAACCACCCTTTGCGTGTTTTGGATCTGTATTTCTTCTAAAAAGAAAATCATAAAAACAGCTGAAATCACATATGTTGGGCCTCTTATTGTTACTACAGTATTAATAACCTCAATAACATTTATTTCCTTTCATTTCCAGTCAATTTTGGCCACCTCACAGCTAACAATATTGATTTAATCCAGTTTAGGCCAAAAGGCTGCATTGAGCTAACTGGCTGGCTAAGCAACAGCACTGGGCCGCACTAACATGTGGCAGCTCATCTTCTAACATGGCACATCAGAATACAAATGTTTTTTATTAATCAAGACTGAGGCCTGAGGGAGTTAGAGCATGTGTGTAGTTGAAGGCAGGAACAGGAAGGGTTGATTCGTAGTAAATTTAAACTAAGTTTTGTATTCCAAAGCATAAATTTATGAGGGAGGAGGGGAGGCATTTACAAAGAACACTTACACATTTGGTGGTTTCACGTGTTTTTTTTTTAAATGAAAGGGGCATGTGGGAAATGCTTACTGTGGGCATAAAAATCTCTGGACATTTTCGGTATTCAGCAACTGCATGTCGAAGACTTCAGCAGCTGTGGCAGTTAAATTACCAAAATGGCACATCTAGGAAAGAGAATGGCGCTGCAGTGGCAGACAGGATGGCAGTTTAATAAACTATAACAATAATGTTTGTCATCCACACAAAAAGACAGTCCGCAATGCCCCAATCAGCGCTTAATGCAAAGAAAAGAGGTGCAAGATGAAATTGTCCATTGGCCCTCCCACCGACAGGAGTAATGTCGGTTTCACATCTGTCCATTTCAATTCTTGAATGGGTGGGTGAACTATTAATGTGGCAGTACACATAACAGAAGCTCTGAATAGGAATGAATGACGAAATATGAATAGGATTGAGGAGTGTTAAGATTATTAGTTTTTACTGACAGTGTGTTTTGAATGACAGCCTTGTTGCTGGGTAAATTGAGTATTAGTTTGGGTGTGATCAGCTGCTTCCAAGGGCCAGTCATATAGTTTGGGGGAGTGGTTATAGGGGACTATATAGGAGCCTGTGGTCCTTGGGATCAGGCTCTTTGAAAGAAATTTTGAAAGCTAAGTACCAGTGCCCCTGTGCTACAGCCTAAGCAGCTTAATTTGCTCATGCCTCGCCCACGTCGCTCTGCTCCCCCACCCCGTCAGTTAGCTGATTATGCTAGCCCCCTCAGCTTGCCCCCTGCATGTCCGCGCCCCCCCCTTTCCCCACCTGTGCTGTCCCCACGTCCTCCTTCCCCCCCCACCTCACCTCTGATGCTGCCGTCCTCCCCATCGGCCCCCCCTCCTCCCGTGCACGCTGGTGCGGCTGCACCAGCGCATCATGCGGGTCCTGCTACCCCGGCGGAGGTTGTGCACTCGGCAACCTCCCCGGGCCGACTCACCCCCCACGCGGCTCCGGCGGGAGCGTCCGATGGACGCTCCTCGCCGTCCCACAGCAGTCACGCAGCGGCTGGCACTTCCGCTGCGCCAGCGGGGGCGCGAGTGCTCACGCCTCCCGCTGGTTACTCTGCATCGGGCCCACCATCGGGAGCGTCCGATGGACGCTCCTTGCCGGCGCCCATCAGCCACGTGGCGGCTGCCGCTTACGCTGCACCGGCGGGGGCGCGAGTGCTCGCGCCTCCCGCTGGTTACTCTGCATCGGGCCCGCCGTCGGGAGCGTCCGATGGACGCTCCTTGCCGGCGCCCATCAGCCACGCGGCGGCTGCCGCTTACGCTGCAGTTGTGTCCTCTCCGCCTTTTTATCCCAACTACTCTGGGGCCACTTTTGGACCTTACCCTTTCTCAGGTTTTCATCCGCAGCTTTATTTCCCTTATTTGCCAATTTCGCAGCAAAGCGCATCATCGGCTCCCATGCCGATGCTACCTTCCTCATCGCCTGTCATATACAGTCAAACCTCCACCAGTTTGTCCGCGACGCCCGACTTCATGCTGGTGCCTCCGGCTCGTCTGTTAGCCGCGCCTGCACCCCTTCCGCCTACGCCTGGCATTCCCACCACCCCCGCGCAGACGGTAGTGACTTCCAGTCCTGTGGTTCACCAGTCTACCCCGGTTGCAGATAATCGGAGGGCGATCGAGGCTCCTTCAAGCGAACCAATCACTGTTGCAGCAGCTGATCCGGTGTGCGCGGAGAAAGGGACGACAGGCGAGTCTTCGGCCACGACGAATGAGCAAGTCGAGGGAGCTGTTCCTGGTCCATCTGGTGCTGGTGAGCATGAGTCTTCTTGTTCGTCTATGTCTGACTCCTCCTCTTCTTCTCATTCTTCTGGTTCCCCTGCGCGCCCGCGTAAAATAGCCAGAATGGTTGCCAGGCGTTTAGCCAAGAAGTCAGTGAGTACAGCTGCACAGGGCGTTAGTGTGGAGCTAGCTACAGTGGCGGCAGGGGCTGATTCAGTGCATTGTGCGAACACCGCCGTTCTTCGCGGCCTGCGAAAGAGTGTGAGGGGGAGAATTCGTAAAGGTAAATTTGTCGACTTCTTTACGCTTACCGAAGATATGAAAAAGGCTTTTGGTCAGGCTAAGAAGGCGGGGGGTATGGGCGAGGAGGCTTTCTGTAGTTTCACCAGTTGGTTGAAGGGCATGCTGGTATTTGCGGCGTGCTATTTGGAGACGCGAGCGGATGAACATGTAAACATAGTGAGATATATTTTTTTAGTGCTAGACATGTTTGTCCGTTCGCGGGCCTTGGCATGGCGGGAATATGACGTGCAATTTAGAAGAAAGCATGATGGCAGCAAGATTATTCCGTTCAGAGCAAAAGACGTAGAGGTGTGGTTAGAGGTGTTGCAGCAGCGTCGGCCCCCTTTGGACGGGATGCATCCTCGTAAGCGTTATGCTAGTGGTAGGACGGGGGCGACGGGAGTTATGAAGGGCAAGTGTTTTGCTTTCAACGACTCCCGGTGTACACGGGGGTCATCCTGTCGTTTTCGTCACTCCTGTCGTCTCTGCGGGGGGGAACATCCAGCCAAAGATTGCCGTAGAGGGTCTGCTAGTGCCACCCAGGATCGTGAAGGGTCAAAAGGAGCTGGTTAAGGCTCATTCGCCTATTTGTTTAGCTGCACTAGCTCGCTGGTTGGTTCTATATCCTCATAAGGAGGACGCTTCTTTTTTGTTAGAAGGTTTTTCGTTTGGTTTTTCTCTGCCAATAGTGGGTCCTTTATGGGTCTGGTCTCCCCGTAACTTGCGCTCGGCCAGGGACTACCCAGAAGTTGTGCAAGCGAAAGTTAGGGCCGAGGTGCTGCTGGGGAGGATGGAGGGTCCTTTCCCTGTTCCTCCGTTGCAGGATCTTTGTATCTCTCCGGTAGGTGTGGTACCCAAGAAGACCCCTGGGAAGTTTCGTTTGATCCAACACCTATCATATCCTGATGGGCGTTCGGTGAACGACGCCATTCCTGATAGTTTTTGTAGAGTGAAATATCAAAGTTTTGACGAAGTCTTAGGTTTAGTGCGCAGTTTTGGGCAGGGCGCGCTGCTGGCTAAGTTAGACATTGAGTCAGCCTTCCGTTTATTGCCGTTGCACCCAGACGCTATGCAGTTTATGGGATTCAAACTAGAGTCAGGTTACTTTGTTGACAAATGTTTGCCTATGGGTTGTGCGGTTTCCTGTGCCTATTTTGAGAAATTCAGCTCTTTTCTACACTGGTGTGTTCATGCCGGCACAGGACAAGCCGGCGTGGCACACTATTTAGATGACTTTCTCTTCATAGGTCCAGGGGAGAGCGACGTCTGTGCAGACCTCCTGTTTTCCGCTCAAGCTCTGTTTCGCAGTTTAGGAGTTCCCATTGCGCAAGATAAGATGGAGGGTCCCATTTCCTGTCTGTCGTACTTGGGAATTGAGATAGACACGGTTGCGGGTTGTTGTAGGTTACCAAGCGACAAAGTGGCTAGATTGTTAGAACAGATTGCGGGTTGTTTAGCCGTGGACACAGTAAGATTACGTGGAGTTCAGTCACTGCTGGGTTCCTTTAATTTTGCTTGTCGCATAATTCCCATGGGCAGGGTTTTCTGTAGGAAATTGGAGAGGGCCACTGCTGGGTTGAGACAGCCGCATCATCATATTCGTTTGTCGTCAGAGATTAAGCAAGATCTTCGGGTTTGGACCAAGTTTCTGGTTCAGTTCAATGGCGAACGTATTTGGCCAGCGCCTCCAGTGGCAAATGGCTCATTGCAACTGTATACTGATGCGGCTGGATCATCTGGTTTTGGGGCTTTTTTCAATGGGGAATGGTGCGCTACTGCTTGGCCTTTAGTTTGGCGCGACGAAGGCTTAACTAGTAATTTGTTGCTCTTGGTACTGTTCCCAATTGTCGTTGCTGTGGAACTCTGGTCAGCGCGTCTGAGTAACCAGCATGTAATTTTTTGGTGCGACAATTTGGGGGTGGTGCATGCTATTAACAACCAGCGATCGTCCTCTCCGTTAGTTTTGCGTTTGCTTCGTCATTTAATTTTGCGCTGTTTAGAGGCCAACATACGTTTTAGAGCTCGTCATGTACTGGGTGTTGTTAACGAGATTGCAGACGCATTGTCTCGTTTTCAATTTGAACGTTTTCGGGCGTTTGCACCGTCTGCTTCTGCTGTTGGTTTGACATGCCCCCCGTTTGTGTGGCAGATAATCAGGCCGGCTTAGAGGCTTTGGCGATGCAATCGCTCGCTCCATCAACTCTCCGCAAATACTCGGCCGCATGGCGGGATTGGAGCAGTCACTGCGCGCGCCAAGATTCGGAGGGTAAGTCTCCGAAGGAGTTGCTGTCATCCTTTGTGTGGGAGAGATATCAGCAGGGGAGGTCCAGGGCCTACGTGGCGTCGGCGCTTGCGGGAGTCTCTTTTTTTTTGCAAACTAAAAGGTTTGCTTGACCCAACCAGGTCTTTTCTTCTTGCTAAGGCTCTAAAAGGTTGGGCTAGGCAGGCTCCTGCTCGCGCCGATTCCCGTCGGCCGGTGGACACCCAGCTTTTGGCAGCATTGCTTAAGGTTATGGAGAAGGTAGCTTCTGATTCGTTTGAGGCTGCTCTTTTTCGTTTAGCTTTTTCTGCTGCGTTTTTTGGAGCTTTCAGGGTTAGCGAATTAGTGGCAGTTAATAGTTTATCTGAGTCCTCCGGGTTGTTGTATAAGGACATTGTTTTTAGAGATGCGGCGGTGCTTTGTAAGCTCCGTCTCTCTAAAACGGATCAGTCAGGTAGGGGTAAATGGGTCACGCTTGCGCAACAGCAGGATTGCAATATTTGCCCGGTTCATTTAGCATCGCAATACATGTTAGTGCGCCCAGTTGGGGGGATTCAGTGGTTGGTTCATGCGGATGCTAAGCCTCTCACAAAGTTTCAGTTCACTGCGTTATTTAAGCGAAGTTTAATAGAATTGGGTTTAGATCATACAGATTATGGCACCCATTCCTTTCGAATAGGGGCAGCCACTTGTGCAGTGCTTGCAGGAGTATCTCCTTCGGATATTCAAAAGGTGGGGCGTTGGAAGTCAGGGTGTTATAAGAAGTATGTTCGCTGCGACAAGTTGTAGGTGCGCACCCTGCGATAACCCGAAAATTTTGTTTACCTGCCAATCGTTGAACGGTTAGCGTTCAACAATTGGGGGTGTGAGGGGATTTTTTAATTTTCCTCCCGTTAGCCATGATCTGGCCCAATTTGGTTCACGGGTAGGTTTTTTGGTTTTTTCTTCTTCACTCGGGTTCCTGTTTCCCCCTTTTTTTTTGGCATCCCTGCTAGTTAGTTGCTCTGTTTTGTTCTAAGTTGTGTCGTTTTGATTCAGGTGGGGTGTGGTTTCTCATGTTAGGGTTTCTTCTTTTGCAGTGTTGACAAACGAAGATGGGCAGGTGTGGTTGGTTGGCCACTCCTACATTTTTTGGGCGGAAAAACATGTCTCGGGTCGGTCTAGTGGCTTGCCAATTGGTAGTCGGAAAGTGCGTTGGATTGGAGTGAGAGGTTTGCGAGTGGACGGTGTTTTGGCACTGATTGTTTCTGCGGTAGCAAAATGGGGAATGCCCGAATGGCTGGTGCTTCACGTTGGTGGCAATGATGTCGGTCAGCTGACAGGCGTGGGTTTAATCGTGAGTCTGCGTGAGATTGTGGATTCGATTCGTACAAAATGGCCATCCATTCAGATGGTGTGGTCAGAGATGACACCCCGCTTGACGTGGAGAGGAGTGCGAAAGTTTGGGGCATTGGAAAGAACACGGAGGAAGGTGAATGTGGCAGTGTCTAAGCATGTCGTGTCGATAGGTGGCTTGGTGGTGCGTCATGGCTTTTTCGAGGGTGATCTTGTACGTTTCTTTCATCATGATGGCGTGCATTTGAACGGACTGGGTATGAATCTTTTTGTTCAGGATTTGTTTTCGTTTCTTGGTTAGTTCTTTTGGGTGGCGGGCCAGTCTCTATTAGGGCCTGGCTTTGGCGGGAGTACACTGCAGCTCAGTGGTTTTATGGGACGCAAGATAACTGTGGGAGCACTTGCTCTCGATGTACAAGGCGGATTTGTCCTGCTCCGCACGGGGGGACCCGGGCGTTTTTGCATGAAACGCCTCGGATTGGCCCAGGAGGGAAGTGAGACCCTCACGGTTTAAGTGCGTCTGAAAGGGGGAACGGTTTAGGCGTTCCCTGAGTATTTTTGGAGTAAGTTAAAAAGCTAGAACTGAGTCTGCAGCGTCTCTTTGCCACCCTGGTTAGGTTAATTGATTCAATTATAAATAAAAGCTGTGACCTTTTTAGCCAAGCTATGGTGTCTGTGTCTTTATTTGTAGTTAAGGTTAAGTAAGCTAATCAAGGTTGTATAAGTTTGGAAGTTATAAACGTATGTAATTCTTATGAATGACGAAATATGAATAGGATTGAGGAGTGTTAAGATTATTAGTTTTTACTGACAGTGTGTTTTGAATGACAGCCTTGTTGCTGGGTAAATTGAGTATTAGTTTGGGTGTGATCAGCTGCTTCCAAGGGCCAGTCATATAGTTTGGGGGAGTGGTTATAGGGGACTATATAGGAGCCTGTGGTCCTTGGGATCAGCCTCTTTGAAAGAAATTTTGAAACCCACCATCCCTCCCTGATATTTGGTTGTGTATTAACATTTTTCCTATTACAGGTGAGGCACAGCATGGCGGGAGTACGCTGCAGCTCTGTGGTTTTATGGGACGCAAGATAACTGTGGGAGCACTTGCTCTCGATGTACAAGGCGGATTTGTCCTGCTCCGCACGGGGGGACCCGGGCGTTTTTGCACGAAACGCCTCGGATTGGCCCAGGAGGGAAGTGATACCCTCACGGTTTAAGTGCGTCTGAAAGGGGGAACGGTTTAGGTGTTCCCTGAGTATTTTTGGAGAAAGTTAAAAAGCTAGAACTGAGTCTGCAGCGTCTCTTTGCCACCCTGGTTAGGTTAATTGATTCAATTATAAATAAAAGCTGTGACCTTTTTAGCCAAGCTATGGTGTCTGTGTCTTTATTTGTAGTTAAGGTTAAGTAAGCTAATCAAGGTTGTATAAGTTTGGAAGTTATAAACGTATGTAATTCTTAGGGGGCAAAGGAATGTCTGGTACTAAACATCTCTTATCATTATGCTTCTGGGACTATGTATGGGAAGGTTGGGAGGGGAGGAGGGAGAACATCTCCAGATAGCATCACAAAATAACCTCTCTATATGGTGTTTGAGCTGCATCTGACCAAACATGGCTGTTATGATCAAGGAGAGCCAAGCCCACCAGGTTGGTATCTACAAATCAAGGTTGAAAAAGGCATAAGAATATTTTGCAAGAATGTCTATTTGTGATTTTAGTTTAAATGTAGACAGTATGAAACTTCAGAAAAAAGTAAGCATAAGAGCAGTGGCACAAAAGCCCGACAGTTTAAAAAAATATAGGACATCTATGAAAAATTTGCCACACAGCAGTTGCAGACAGGATGGCAGTTTAATAATCCTCATTGTCTTTGCATTAACAACCTGCCTTTATGTAGTTAAATCAAAAATTAAAATTAAAAATGTAAGGCAGCAATGCCCCAAATAGCACATAATGCAAAGAAAAGAGGTGCAAGATGGAATTGTCCTTGGGCCCTTCCACCCACCCTTATGTTGTATACTGTATATTAAACAGGACATGCACAGTTTAAAAACCAATCACTTCAGCGACAGGGACTGCCAATTGTGGCTGAAGCGATTGGTTTGTTTGGGTCCCCACAAAAAAAGCTACCAACAGGCAGCTGACAATTGCTGGCAATGATCTCTCCGCGCACAAACTGGTTTTACAGAGGCAAGTTGTTGTCGCCATCATCATCCGATTCCTCACCCTCATCAGTGTGTACATCATCCTCACACAATATTCATTTGTGGCCGCTGGAATCCACCATTACAGCCTCAGGTGCCTCTGTTATTTTTGGACGTAATTGGCGGTATCAGTCTTCCTTGTGGAAAATATAGTGCATTTTGATGAACAACATCTTTTCCACATTTTGAGGAAGTAGCCTCCTAAATCGATCGCTGACAAGGTTCCCGGCCCCATCAATTTACCAACTTCTTCTACCGGCTCAAGGCCGCATCATCGGCTCCCAAAGCACACCATTGGTTCTCAAAGCCGCACCATCGACTCCCAAAGTCATGCCATCAGTTCACCAACTTCTACTACCGGCTCAAGGCCGCACCATTGGCACCTAAGCTGCATCATCTGCTCTCAATGCCGCACCATCAGCTGATGGTGACTTCATGCATAAGGCCATCAGAATCGACCAATGTCTCCGGGAGCGTAGGCGGGAGCAGAATCTTCCCACAAGATCACCTCGGTCTCCAGCCTGGGTTCCAGCCTTTCGGTTACTGCCTGAAGAGCGGTGCAGGAGACTTTACCAGGGACTCTGTATGTATTGTGGGGACAAGGGGCATTCCATGAATAATTGTCCACTCAGGCCAGTAAAAGGCAAGGCCTAAGTGTTATAGAGGATTTTGATTTAAGCCTGGCTCCCATTTCCTCTGAAAACTCTGTACTGGTTCCTGCAGCTATCGATCTCGTTAATTCCACCCTGACTATTTCGGCATTTGTGGATAGCGGTGCAGTTGGAAATTTCATGGATTTCTTTTCTTTGAGTCTCTGGGTGTACCCACAATTCCTTTGGATCAGGAAATTTCTATCTGCGGACTGGATGGAAGATTGGTTTCCAATGGTCGCATTAGATTTAAAACACCTCCTCTCTGTTTGTCAGTTGGAGTTTTGCATTCAGAGATTATTTAATTTTTTCTTCTCCAGTGTCCTTTAGCACCCATCGTTCTTGGTCTCCCTTTGTTTAGGGATCATAATCCCGTCATTGACTGGTCATCTGGGGAAATCATGAAATGGAGTCGTGCCTGCCAATCTCGGTGTCTTGCTGTACCTATTCAGGCAGTGCAGCCTGCTGTTGCCAAAATTTCTCCTGTAATTCCAGTCCAGTACCGAAAATACTCTGATGTCTTCTCTAAACAGTTGGCAGATATCCTTCCTCCGCCCCTGCCATAAACGACTGTGCTATCAATTTAGTTCCTGGTGCCAAGCTACCTAAAGGCCAGTTTTATTCTTTATCTGTTCCAGAAGATAAGGCGATGAAGGAATACATCGAGGAGGCTTTGGCGAAAAGATTTATCTGCCCCTCTAAGTCTCTGGGTGGGGCTGGTTTAGTCTTTGTTGAGAAGGATGCATCCCTCCGTCCTTGCATCGACTATAGGGGACTAAACAACATCACCGTTAAAAACTCCTATCCGCTGCCTCTCATCTCAGTCCTTTTCGATCAGCTGCGTCAAGCCAACATCTTTTCCAAGATCAGCCTTCGAGGTACTTACAACCTGATCCGAATTAGCAGTGGCGATGAATGGAAGATGGCCTTCAGTACTCACTCAGGAAACTATGAGTACTTGGTCATGCCATTCGGCCTAGCCAACACTCTAGCGGTCTTTCAGGATCTCATTAACAATGTCCTTCGAGAATTCCTGGAAGTTTTGTAGTCATGTACCTTCACTACATTCTTATTTTTTTACAGTCAGTGGATCAACACCATCAGCATGTTCGCCTAGTTCTGCAGAAGTTGCGTGAGAACCATCTTTACGCTGGACCCATTTAGTAAGATGGTGCACTTCATTCCTTTGCCTAAGCTACCCTCTGCCAATGAACTCTCCTGCTTGTTCTTCCAGCATATCTTCCGCCTGCATGGTTTACCAATGGATATTGTCTCGGATCGAGGAACACAGTTTGTGGCACAGTTCTGGAGAACTTTCTGTACTTCCTTGGGCATTTGCCTCAGCCTTTCTTCAGAGTACCATCCACAACCAATGGACAAACTGAGCATGTTATCCAGTCTCTGGAGCAATATTTAGACTGTTATGTCTCCAAATGTCATAACTACTGTGTTTCTCAACTGATGCTTGCTGAATTTGCTTTTAACAATTCGTGTCATTACGCATCTTCAGTGTCTCCTTTCTTTTGTGTCACTGGTCAGCATTTCAGAGCGAAATCTTTTGACTCCAATTTGCCTGGTTTGCCTTCTGTCTCTCGGCTCCTTCACATTTGGAGCAAGGTTCATCAAAGCCTTTGGAAGGTCTCTCTCTGCTCCAAGGAGTCTGCAGATAAACATTGGAGGTCATGTGGGTTTAAGAAGGGCGATTTGGTGTGGCTCTCTAAGAAAAACATTAAGCTTTTCCAACCTACTCAGAAATTAGGCCCTAGATTTATTGGACCGTTTTGCATCATTACTCAGGTGAATCCGGTAGCTTTGAAGCTTCAATTACCTAAGTCTCTCCACATCAACACCTTTCACTGATCCTTATTCAAACCGGTCTTCAGTTCTATCAAATTCAAACCCAAAGTTCCATCCAGACCTGCTTCGATTGTAATCCACGGTCAACGTGAATGTATTGTTGAGAAAATCTTGGCCTTTAAGATTTCCAGGGGTCATTTACAGTTCTTTGTTCACTGGAAGGGCCATGGCCCGGAGGAATGCTCCTGGGTCCCTGAGACTGCCTTACATGCTCCTAGGCTGAGGAGACTTTTCTTCCAGGATTTTCCTGATATACCAGGTTCTGTTTTTTTTTTAATCCTGCGTCGGGAGGGGGTACTGTTACAAGTTGTGGTCACAACTTGTCTCCTTCTAGCAATTTACCTCCTTCTGGAGTTGTTGTTCTAGTTCCATGGGTTGCTAGGCGATCTGGATGCTGCCAGACGTCACATGTTTTCCACAGCACGGCTTGATAGGTTTCCTTACCTATTTCTGCATGCTGGCCCTCTGCTGCCTCACCAAATATATAGTTCTTTTTGGTTCTCTTGGCTCTGCTGCATGGTCAGCATATTTGTATCCTCTCTTCCTGTGTCTCCAGAAGAATTGTCTTGTCACTGGTTACCGGCTCCCAAGCAATTCCATCGGCTTCCCAGCCACTCCAGCAGTTCCCGTGATGCCACCAGCTTCCAAGCCACTCCATTGGCTTCCAAAGCCACATCATTAACACCTAAGATGCACCATTAGTTCACCAACTTCTTCTATCAGCTCTAAGCCACACCATTGGCACCTAAGCCACATCATCGGCTCTCAAAGCAGCAACATCAGTTCACCAACTACTTCTACCAGCTCAAAGCCACACCATTGGCTCCCAAAGCTGCACCATCAACTCCTAAAGCCGCATCATCGGCACCTAAGCCGCACCATCAGTTCACCTACTTCATCTACCGGCTCAAAGCCACACCATTGGCATCCAAAGCCACACCATCGGCTTCCAAGGCCGCATCATCGGCTCCCAAAGCTGCACCATCAGTTCACCAACTTCTACTACTGGCTCAAGCCGCACCATCGGCACCTAAGATGCATCATCGGCTCTCAGCATGGTACCATCAGTTCACCAACTTCTACCGGCTCGAAGCTACACCATCGGCTTCCAAAGCTACACCATCGGCGCTCAAAGCCGCACCTTCAGTTCACCAACTTCTTCCACTGGCTCTCAACGCCGCACCATCAGCACCTAAGCAGCATCATCGGCTCTCAATGCTGCACCATAAGTTCACCAACTTCGTCTACTGGCTCAAATCCGCACCATTGGCTCCCAAAGCCGCACCATCAGCTCCCAAAGCCGCACCATCAGTTCACCAACTTCTACTACTGGCTCTAATCCGCACCTTCGGCACCTCACCCACACTATTAGTTTACCAACTTCTTCTACCAGCTCAAGGCCACACCATCGGCTCCCAAAGCCACACCATCAGCTCTCAAAGCTGTACCATTGACTCCCAAAGTTGTACCATCAGTTCACCAACTTCTACTAACGGCTCAAAGCCGCACCATTGGCACCTAAGCTGCATAATCGGCTCACAACTCCACACCATCATCTCACCAACTTCTACTACCGGCTCTAAGACGCACCACCAGTTCTCAAACCAAAGCCGCACCATCGTCTCTCTAGCCGCACCATCGACTCTCAAAACCAGACCTTCAAATTCTCCAAACTTGTATACCGACTCAAGCCACATCATCAGCTCCCTAGCCGTCCCACTGACTTTTCCTGATCCTATTCCTTACGTTACCTCTGTTTCCCTTTGGGCATTCCTGTAAACCGCTACTACCCCGAGTTTTAAGATCAGACAGTCATATAAATACCAGTAAACGTTCCTAGTTCTAAGGGAACAACGGGTGGCTGTTAGTGGCGGTAGACCTTGCTAGCATGGTATCTAGGAGGTTTACACAAAGTAGCCTTAAAATGACTTAAACCTAGTATCCAGCACAGTCGCCAAAATGTATTGCTCTGATTGGAAGATCCTGACAATACTAGGATCCTGGTGAAGCGAATAAAGGACTTGATCTACAAGTCTGACATACTTAGCAGAATCACTTCATATCAGCTCCTTCTTGCAGGGTTTTATTATGTTTTACATGTTAGGCATGTTATTTAGCACTTTGTTGTGGTCTTGTAGTTGGCGTGTAGACTAATAATTTATTCACGGTTGAGGAAATAAGTGAAGAGTTGAATATTACACTGTGCTACCAGTTACAATGTCACAAGATTTTTTATGAATAAGAAAATAACACACTGCGCTACCACTTTCAGTGATGTTATTATGTTTTACATGTTATTTAACACTTTGTTGTGGTCTTGTAGTCGGCGTGTAGACTAATAATTTATTCATGATTGAGGAAGTTGAATATTACACTGCGCTACCACTTACAGTGTCACAAGATTTTTTATGAATGAGAATAACACACTGTGCTACGACTTATAGTGCCACAATATGTGGCTGATAAACTGCGGTCTGGCCAGCAGTGTCACCAAACAAGAACAGCGCAGCTAATTTGCTAACACACACACACACAAAAAAAGAAATCTTTATTTTTTATTTTTTGAGGAATGCTAATATTATATTTTACTCTTGTTTTTTTTACACTGGGGAAAGGCACCCCTAGATATGGCAGCAGCCCCTTGATGATCAACACAGCACCCTTTTATGGACAACAAAGCACCCCTGGGGAGCGGCAGAGTGCGGACAGACCACCTGCAGAGTCACAAATACATGGATGATAAACTGCAGTCTGGCTGGCAGTGTCACCAAATGATAATAGCGTAACTAGTTACTAACTAGTAACTACCTGGCTAGCACACACAGAAAAAAAATGAGAAAAAAAATAAGATTTTAATTTTAACTTTTATTTTTTATACACTGGGGAAAAGCACCCCTGGACGACACAGCAGCAGCCCTTTATGAACTGCAGTCCAAGCCGCATTATGGACAACACAGCAGCAGCCCTTTATGTACTGCAGCCCCTGCCCCTTGATTGACAGGACTACAGTGAGTGATACAGCAGCGCATCCCCCACTTTATGCACTGCAGCCCCAGCCTGACAACACTGCACCCTTGAACAAATAGTGACAAGTCACTGACAACGACACTGACTGCACCCTAGAAGAACAGAGCATGTCTACTCTGTACACTCTCCACAGAAGGAGTGAAAATGGCGCCGATGGGACCTTTACACAATCCAAAACCCGTGAGAATCCAACAGCTGGATGATGACATTTTGCCTCGTTTTGGATTCCGAGTTAAGCGGGAAACAGCGAGCCAGACTCGGATCCAACTGGGATCTCCTATGTTCTGGTAGGTTTGGTCCTCAGAAAACCACCCCCGCTCATCTCTAGAAAAAAGTATTCCTTTCTACCAACTTGTATCCTGACCTCACATCAGTTACATAGAATAGTGCCAAAGTACTCACTTTTTGAGGGCACACGTGATTTAGAAATGTTAATTGGTTAAAATGACTTTTATTGTTAATTAATTAAAAAAAGTATTTATTTTATTAACAATAAAAGTTATATTTTAACCAATTAACGTTTCTAAGTCAAGTGTGCCCTCAAAAAGTGAGTACTTTGGCTTCTGAGATATAATTCTGCATTTCTTTTACACACGAGGAGCATCACCAGCCATTCATTTTGAGAAGCATTAGCTAAATTTTTTTCACTCTGCTTTTATAGCCATGCTCACAATATAATATAATACTTACCCTTACATCCTGTGCGGGAATCCATTTCTATTACACGTTTGTTATTGTATACTCTGATACTGTTGTGACTTAGAAGAAAATAACACTTCATAGACAATTTTAATGATAAGATTCAATTTAAGTAGTAAAATTATATAAATTCACACTTAAATGATAAGACTCCAAGATGGTACGGAGAAGGCCACAGTCCAACGTCATCTGTGATTAGATGAAATAAAGGAGTGTTATTATTATATAGCTAGCATAAAAATAAACAGAATTATTATTGAATACACTCTAATCTAAGATGGAAGGGGTGGGGATTATTGATGTTGAACATAGACAATGGGGAGAATTTACGAAGCAGCGGCTTCTGTAAGCTGCTGCTTCCCGGCATGTTGCAGGTCTATATTTAAAACTGCACCCGCAGTCAGTCTAAAGCCCGGTGTGCGTAACACTGACTGCAGGTGCCGTTTTAAATACTTACTTGCAACCTGCCGGGAAGCAGTGGCTTATAGAAGCCGCTAATTCGTAAATTCTCCACAATATGTAAATATTATTTGTGTATATATTTTTGTTATGTATAAAGTAGGGATGTGCACCGGACCATTTTTGCCGGATTTGGATTTGGTTCTGATTCATCGTCCGGCTTTGGATTTGGATTTCCCAAACTGCGGTGACTGGCTTTGGATTTGGATTTGGATTTTTTTACAAAAATTTATAAAAAAAGCTAAAATCACATAAATTGTTTTTTTTTTTTCTCTAGAGTATTATTAACCTCAATAACATTAATTTCCAGTCATTTACAGTCAATTTAGACCACCTCACAGCTTAAATTATAGTTTTCACCATTATTGGCCAAAGGTTGCAGTGAGCTGATTGGTTACCAAGCGACAGAGCAGCGGCACAGACACCACAGTTTAAGGCACATCTATGACACATTGCCACACAGCAGTGGCAGAAATGAGAGGTAGTGCAAGATGGAATGGTCCTTGGGCCCTCCCACCTACCCAGCAGAGTCACAGTACTTGTATACACAGGTGGCTATGGCCCAAAGAGTCACAGCACACAATCTTATTCACATTACACCGCACATAGTGCCCCTGATTCACATTACACCATAAAGTAGTGTCTCTTATTTATGTTACGACACACAGTAGTGCCCCTTTTACACAATGCCCACATTAGTGACCCTTATACACAAAGCCCACAGTAGTAATGCCCCTTATACAATGCTCACAGTAGTAGTGCCCCTTATACAATGCCCACAGCAATAGTGTCCCCTACACAATGCCTCCAGCAGTGGTGTCCCTTGCACAATGCCCTCAGTAGTAGTGCCCCATATGCAGTGCCCTCAGTAATATGCCCTTAGTAGTTGTGTCTGTAGTAGTATGGCCCCAGTAGCAGTGCCCCTAGTAGTATGTTCCCAGTAGTATGCCCCCAGTAGTTGTGCCCCTTGTATTATGCCCCCAGTAGTTGTGCCCCTTGTATTATGCCCCCAGTAGTTGTGCCCCCAGTAGCGCCGCCTTACACAGAAAAAAAAAACTTACCTGAATCCCCGCTCCTGCTTGTGACCACAGCCGTCCGCTCCTCTCTGCACTATGGGAGAGATGTCACTCGTGACGTCTCTCCCATCATCCGCAGCGGGGGGAGCCGGCTCCAGCCGGCTCCCTCTGGGGACGCAGCAGCCAATGAGAGTCTGCCTGACTCTCATTGGCTGCTATTACAAACACACAGCTGCCGCTGGTGGCTGTGCGTTTGTTTCTTTGTAGGGCAGACCGCTATCACAGCGTTCTGCCCTACACTAGCGGAGCCCTCACGAGAATCCGATATCAGGAGGCCACTGTTCGGCCCAAATGGGGATCCGAGTCAGAGGGGGAACACCTGAACAGGGTTCGGGTGGACTCGGCTCCCCTATGTTTAGAGCGGTTCGGATTCTAGTATAAAGTTGGGTACACATTAGGTCGACGGGTAAGTGTATACACACTTATCAATCATCTGCCCAATGTGCCGTGCTTAACAGCTCAACTAAGTGGGTATTTAAATTGCCTGCCCAGTTGAGCTGTCAATCACTGCAGGGTCCTTGCAGAATGTGTACAGACGATCAGAAGATCGCCCGTACACACCAGCAGATGACCGATATATCTTTCATCTGCTGTGCTGCACAGCAGATCGGATATGTGTGTGAACAACGTCAGTCACAGACATTCCGCTGTACACAACCGGCAATGCACTATAAAGTGCCCCCCCAATAGAAATCTGATGCTGCGACAGGTAGTGTGAACGCGCTCTATCAGTCCCTTCTTTTCTCCCTCTCTTTCCCTCCCTCTGTCTTGCGCTCTTGTGATACCTCTAAAGTGTTTATGACCCAAGATCATATACAGTATGTACACAGTAAATAAATGATATAAGATGCATTGCCCTTTAAGGTTAAGTTAATTAATATATTTACACAATGTTTATAATAAAAAGAAATAGGCTGATTGTTGTATACATAAGTGTGTTGCCTTGCTTGTATCAGTCGAGGGCAAGTTATTATTTGTATATACTGTGGTCCCAAGTACACGTAATGTCCAGTTTAACTGCATAAAGACTACTCCCTTATTGAGGGAGAATGGCGCCTGCAGCCCGTGCCGGACATAGGAAACTAATGGGCACGCGGTCAGCCGCAGACCAGCTCAACGGCAACCAAGGGGACAACCCTTTTCCCCCTTAGAGTAATGAAGGCAACCAGTGACCAGTGCGGCGCGTGCAGTCAGCGGAAAAATGACTGGCATGCGACCGCTAGTATAAGAGAGCCGCCGCATGGAATGCTGGGTATGTGTAGCCTGAGGGAAGCCTCTGAGCAGAGCGGTGCGGAGTGGAAACCCTGTGAAGGGAGCGCGACTTACCGGGAGCCTGATAAGCGGATTTGCTGCCTTCCGCAACATGAATGCTGGGACCAGGGCTGACAGGAAACCAGGAGGCATTGCCGGAGGAAGCAGTGTCGTCAGGGGGCTGCCTCCACAACCCTCCCATTCCGAGTGACTGACGGCTGGGGCTGGACTGAAGAGAGGAATGCTGTCCTGGGTGCTGGGCTATGAGAAATAAACGGAACAGGTCTGTCAGTGATCCCTTCATTAACACCTCAGCACCTTATAAATACACTGATGCATGCCCATTAGCACAGAGCTAGAGAGCCCCATTCAGTCAGACTTGCCTTGACACTTTAGGAGAGTTACAAAAGGCTCAGTGCAGCATTATAGTTAGAGTACCAAGACTGTGTTACACGCACACCAGCAAAATAACCTAAGTACAGTGGAATGCAGTGCTCCCTGCAGTGACAGCCCTTTTACCTCAGAATAACCTAAGTACAGTGGAATTGATAATTTTTAGCTAAACAGCTCCCTCTTCTAAAAAGGGCATACCGTTTGCAGTACCAATTTGGCAGCTGAGAGGAATTGTGAAGGGCAGAGTGAGTAAAAAGAACAGCCATATCATCCGCCAGGATACAGAGAGAGTAGCCAGGAGTGATTGCTGCAATTGCTCTTCAGCAGGGCTACCATCAGAAACTGTGGGGACCAGGACTGAAAAAATAGACAGGGCCCCCCCACCCTGCCGGCTGGTAGCAGCCACAATGGGGGAGGGTCTGCTGAGGGGCGGTGTCTGTGGAGGGAGTGGGATACTCCCTCGCTGACCCACCTGGCAACTACAGGGTGATTTATCCTGTATGTGTGTGTGTGTATATATATATATATATATATATATATATATATATATACATGCACATACCAGGACAGGCGTCACTCTTAGGACTTATTCACATCAATAAATCACGCTATAAGTGGCTCCTTTGCTCCAACATAGCTTTGGAGGAAATCTGTCATAGCAAAGGAGCCACCAATACTGTGAATCATTGATAAGTATAAGTCCTATGAGATCCAACGGACCTGGTTTATATATTCACAAGTTTGTTGTGTGGAGGGTGGAGGGCACCTGGGCATATGTTCCTGTGAGCCAATGTATGTATATATATATATATATATATATGTGTGTGTGTGTGGTACCCCAAACTTGTGCCCAACTAGGGGTCCTCCAATTTTTTTATTATACAGATAACACAGCCCTGTAATTGTCAGCTAAACTGTAGGTGACGCTGCCCAGGAAGCAGAATTGTCAGCTGGCTAGTAACTGAGTGAGCCCGCTAAAAAGGGCCCCCATTGATTGGCCCCTTAAATTGCAGGGCAGAGGGCCCTAGAGGTGGGCTACACTAGGGGCCCCTAACCAATGGGGGGGCTGAAGCTGCTGCTGAGAAAAAAGGGTAGCTCTGACCAGACCAGGGGTTCCTTGCATGGCTGATGAAGGAGAGAGTTGCTGCCTGCAGAGCAGGAAGAACAAGGGAGCTGCTATGAGGATCCCCTTGGTGGGGAGAGTGATCGCTGGACCTGCTGCCCTGTTAGGGTGAAGTGCAGCCGATACCTGCAGAAGCAATCACCGTAGAAGCTGTCTGCATGACCGTGCAGCATTTGTTTTGCCTGTCTGCCGGATCCCTCACATGCACACCCACCTGCTCTCCCCTGCTGATGACTGCTGATGGTACGTACCAGAGCTGCCCTGAGAGCGGAGTGGAGAGGTGCCCGTCCCTACTTGCCGGCATAGGAGAAGGACCCACCGTGGACTCCGCACCAGACCAGGCTGCCGGAGGAAGGACCAGGGGAAAACTGCCGCCGAGGATGGCTGGGAGGACCGAAGGGCCCAGCCTCAAGAAGACCCCACTGTTCTGTCTGGAGAAGTGCCCGAAGATACGGAAGACCGCTGCGGAGGATATGCATGCTGGGATCAAAGGAAGGAGCCCGCACCGTGACTCTGCCCCCAGCGTTGCCCGGAAAGACACCCTCCTGGAGGAGAAACTTCATCGTGGACGGCCCCGAGAGGAGATTCAGAAGCTGCGGGCAGAAGAGGGGACAGCCCCTAATTAAAGATTCCTCCTCACCCCATATATATTTAATTAATTTCTCCCAATCACTGCTCTTTATATTACCTACCTTCATGGGTGGTCGTCTGGGTTCTGCTCAGTCCCCACGGGCCTCGGCAGCAGGCTGGAGCGTCCTCCTTACAGCCCTGCTTCTGCACATGCGCAGACACTTCAAATTGGCTGCTCGAACGGAGGAGCTCTGCAGCCGGCCAGTTTATCCAGGGAGGCAGGGACTGTTCTGTTGCAGCACGGCAAGACTCTGATTGGACTACGGGGCCTCGCCCAGAGGTTAGTTGTTAGGAGCGGACGGACCTTCCCTCACTGTCTGAGGGAAGGTCCGTCCCAGCTCCAGCTCCAGTCCCAGCAGTCCCCCGCTGATGGCGGCCTTGCTCTTCAGTGACTTTCATCAGCTGTTTCTGAAATGGAAAGTGAAATACTACAAATACGGTAGCCAGACAGCTATCTAATTGTTCTTATCTAAAAAGCCGTGCAGGACTTTGTATTGCACTAGGATTACTTAATCCCTGCCTTTAATGAACTATTCACCAACCTGGGCAATGTTGATCTAACACTAGTGGCCAATTATCTCGTGCATCTAGGCAGGGGACTAGAGACTAGTGTAATACCTTATTCGGGGGCACCTGAAAATAGTTGGTAATGTTGCTAGGGTCAAACCATTGCACAGGGATATGTTGTTGTATGCCCATTTGTGTTTAACTCATTGCTCTAATAGGTGGGTCAAGTATCCTGCGTTCCTGATTAATAAATATAACTCGGACCAAAGTGTATTTCATTCTCAGAAAAGTGTCCATTATATTGTTTCTTTTGAAATGTATTAATGTATGGTATTGTATATTATTGTTCCTATAAACTGTTCCATTGTATCAATTGCCCTGTTTGAGGATTTGAGAATAAATTTGCTTTGATACTTGAAATTGAGTCAATACCTTGAGAATCGGAGCCTTACTACAATCAAACAAATTGGTAAGCAAATTGACTGAAAGAAACCTCATCACACCACGCAACTTCAGTTCTAAAAATTTTAAGTGTATATTACATTTGGCGTCATACGAACAGGACGAACAAAAGAAAAATGTCAGAACCCCAGAATTCTGCATCTACTCCAGAGACTATTATCCGCCTCACCAAGTCAGAAATATTCATCGTCATCCAATGCTTCACCCAGTGGAGCAATGCCATCCACACTGGTGTCGCCCATCATGATGCCGTATTATTTCGGGGCCCCTTGGCTCCCAACCTATAGTGGAGATAGTATGGTAGAAGAAGGAATACCCTTATTAGAATTTAAAAAGAAGATCAAAGCCATGTTCCGCCTATATCCTGTGAGCGAGCAGCAACAAATAGAAATACTAATTGGCCAACTCAAGGGAGCTGCTCTTAGAGAAGTGTCGTCATGGTCACGGGTGGAACGACAGAAGGTGTCACAGATATTAGAACGACTGTCCACCACCTTTCAAACTAAGACAGTTTCAGAATTAAAAATTAAATTCTACGGTCGATGCCAAAAGACGGGTGAAACCCTTCGAGATTATGCCTTGAGTCTGCAAGAGGCTATAAAAGCCATCCAAGGCATTGACAATCAGGAAATTAGGGATGCTGACGAGACCCTGGTTTCACAATTGATTGAGGGCGCAAATAAAGAAAGTGTCCATACTCAATTGAGGACGCAACTGGAAGATCACATGTTTTTGGACTTTAAAGAGGCCGCTATTAAAGTGATAGGAAATAGTGCGAGACAAGGAGTTGCATTTCCAGAAATGCCAGGGTACCCAGACATATCCTACCCAACGAGGACTGAAAACTGCCCTGGGAGAGATTCCATTGGACAAAGTGTTCAACTACCAGCTCAGGACCCCATACAAGCTTTAAAGGGACAAGTGGCTGAAATAACCATCGAATTATCAGAAATGCGCAAAGAAATGTGACAATTAAAGCAGCCAAGAAATACCTCTCCCCCTCAAGCACGATGGAACTTGGATTTGAGGTCAACCAGGAATGACGGGTGGGAAACTCCTCGAGCAAATGGGAGAAGACCCAGCAATAGGTTTGACTCTCAAGGGAGACCCATCTGTAGAAGGTGTGAGAGAAGTGGACATATTGCAAGGAGTTGTGATTGCACTGAGTCTTTAAACTCTGAGACCCCGAGGATGGGGGCCCAAACCTCGGGGAGAGTCGGCGGAGTAGATCCTCATCCGGAAGAATGGTAGCCCCAATATGTAGGACCGTGTCCCACTATCCCCATCTTGATCAGTGGCGTAGAAACATTAGACATGCTGGATACCGGGTCACAGATCACCACTATACAGCTCGCTAAGTTCAACCAACATTGGGGGGATGGACAATTATTATTACCACCTACATCATGGCTACAATTAATTGCCAGTAATGGCCTAGGTATCTCCTGTGTAGGGTATTGGGAGACCGATGTGCAAATTGGAAACACCTCTTGCTCGACAAGGCTGTCTGGTAACTGAAACCAGTGATGCAAAAGTGGCACCCGTTATACTAGGGATGAACATCCTCCAGCAATGTCCAGAAGAATTGGTCTCTATATTAAGAGGAGAGATGTCTCAGGCAGTCTTACCCGCTTGACAAACTTTACAGAAGACTATTAAGGTTATCCAAGGTCATCAAAAATTGGCACAGAATCCCGGAGCTATTGGCAAAGTTAGAATTACAGACAGTAAACCTGTCAAACTCCAGCCAAACTCAGAGACCATAGTGTGGGGAAAAACTTGCCATGGCCCCAGCGGACAGGATTACGAGGCTTTCATTGAACCAAGTGTCATTTCCGCCAGTTGCGACGTCTTGGTAGCAAGTGCTCTAGTGACTGTAAAGAATGGTAGAGTACCCATACGTATTCTGAACCCTCATAACTGCCGAGTTAAATTATACCGAAACCAACCTATGGCTAAACTGATGTGGACTACTTTCCAGGATGTCGTTAACCTCAGTTTTAGTGTCCAGCAAAAAGAATTAATGGCTTCTATCAAGGTCGAACATAAAATTGAAAAGGCGTGGTGGGATGAACTTCAAATAGGGGATAGTGGCACCTCTGAAGAACATCGACTGGGAGCTCTTAACCTAGCTAGGGAAAATTCAGAGGCTTTTAGCCAGGGTCAAACTGACCTAGGAGTGGTGACAGAGATCCAACATGATATAATCACTGGAGATCATCCACCTGTAAAAGAGCGGCATCGACCACTGGCTCCAGGTTTATATCAAACCATGCGGAAGCTGTTGGATGACATGCGAGCTTCTGGCATTATCCAAGAAAGTCATAGCCCATGGGCAGCCCTGGACAGAGGAGCGACAGGCCGCATTTGACCAGCTTAAAAAAATTCTGACTGAGGCCCCTCTGCTGGCGTACCCGGACTATAGTAAACCATTTTGTCTCTACACCGATGCCAGAAAACAAGGATTAGGTGCTGTACTATCCCAAGTAAAAGATGGCCGAGAACGGGTAATAGCATATGCCAGCAGAAGTTTGAGAACAACCGAGAGAAATTACGAAAATTACAGTGCCTTCAAACTAGAATTCCTGGCTCTGGTGTGGGCGGTCACAGAAAAATTCTGAGATTATCTTGCTGCAACCCCTTTCATTGCATATACTGACTGTAACCCCCTGGCGCATCAGTCCACTGCAAAACTGGGAGCTTTGGAACAAAGATGGTCCTCCCGTCTAGCCAATTATAATTATCGGATTCAATATCGGATTTGCCACAGTAACATTAATGCCGATGCCCTATTGCGAATTCCTGGTGAAGCGAAAGAATTCACAGAAGATGATCCTTGGGAAGAAATAGAAATCCCAAACTTCAATCTACCTGGAATAGTTTCAAAGCAGAATGCATTAACTGTAGGTGCAGCAGAAAACATTCCACCAAGAATGACAGAAAATTAAAATGAGTGGGCACAATGGAAAGATGAACATCCCTCCTTCCGGAGATTAAAAAGGATGTTGCTTACACGACAAGGCATGACTAAGTTTGAAAGACAAGTAGCAGAGCCGGAATTGGTCCAATTGTGGCGATAGAGAGAAGAAGTTGAGATTCATTGAGATACCATTGTCCGGCAAAGTACAGATCCAAAAACCCACTCTCTGATCACACAAATTGTAGTGCCGAAATCAAAAGTCAACAGGGTGTTAAAAGCTTACCATGATGAGTCAGGCCACTTTGGGTGCCAGAAGACTGAAGCGAATCTCCGGACCAGATTTTACTGGAACAACCTCCGGAAAGATGTGGAAAGTTGGTGTAAAAGTTGCTCCATTTGCAGTGCTCGCCAACCTCCTATCCATGACCAGAAAGCACCTCTTCATCCCATTATCAGTCGGCAACCCCTGGAGGTGGTGCCCATCGATCACATAAAACTGGAAGCAAGTCGATTGGGATACCAGTACGCCCTCACAATGCTGGATCATTATACCAAGTTTGCAGTCGTTCTCCCCATTCGGGATCTATCCGCCAAAACAACAGCAGAACTTTTCTGGAGAGCCTTTGTCCGTCCTTATGGATACCCCTCTAAAATTCTAACAGATCAAGGCCCAGCTTTTGAATCCCAATTGTTCAAGGAGCTGTGTGTGCTATATGGATGCAAAAAAATGTGAACCACCGCCTATCCTCCCCAAGGGAATGGAGCTTGTGAGAGGATGAACGGGACAGTGATTAATATGCTACGAGCTCTCCCGACACTACAAAGACAAGAGTGGCCCACCTTGTTGGCCGAACTGATGTACATATATAACAACACTGTCCATTGTACCACCGGATACACTCCTTACTATCTGCTCTTTGAGCGACCCGGGAAGTTACCAGTTGATCTCCAATTAAATGTACCTGAAACCCTCAGTTAGGATACATACCCCAGGACTGAATGGGTCCAAGAGCATCAAAATCGGTTAAAAACAGCTCAGGCATTGGTGGATCAACACATGGAAATCGAGAGGAAGCGACAGCAGGAATACTACAATTTGAAAGCACATGCTAAACCTTTAAAAGTGGGAGATAAAGTATGGAAAAAAACAATCAACGGCACAGTAAGCTGGATTCAAGATGGGAACCCATTCTATACAAAATCACTGAAATCCCCAATGCCGAGATTGCGACCTATAAAATTAGACAAGAGAATGGGTCCCTGGAAAAATTAGTTCATCGAGACCAACTGAAACTCTGTCAAGGCTCGGGAGGAGAGCCTGAAACTAAACCTGAAAAAATGTCACCTGTTCTAGGAAATGAAGCTGAATCACAGCCAGGTGATACCCTGAAATTTATGATGAGCATGTACTGGCCGGTAGTCCATGGTCGTTTTAACCCTGCAGTTGAAGGATCAAGGGAAAACGACCAGCCTGAAATAACTTATGAAGACATGTTCAAAGTTCCTGAACTCCGAAGGTCTACCAGAGCTACCAAGGCAATACTACCCATCTGGTACAGGCCATAGGGCAGCTATTGACCGTTAAAAGACAAATAACCAAGTGAAATTGTTACATGTGTAAATACTGTGTTAAAGTTATAGTTGCTACAGTTGTTGCAAAAGAAATAGTGGTTCAGATTTATTAGAAAATGCGGATGCATGGGGACATGCATCATTCTAGCGGGGAGGAATGTGATACCCCTAAAGTGTTTATGACCCAAGATCATATATGTACACAGTAAATAAATGATATAAGATGCATTGCCCTTTAAGGTTAAGTTAATTAATATATTTACACAATGTTTATAACAGAAAGAAATAGGCTGATTGAAGTATAGATAAGTGTGTTGCCTTGCTTGTATCAGTCGAGGGCAAGTTATTATTCGTATATACTGTGGTCCCAAGTACAAGTAATGTCCAGTTTAACTGCATAAAGACTACCCCCTTATTGAGGGAGAATGGAGCCTGCAGCCCGCGCTGGACATAGGAAACTAATGGGCACGCGGTCAGCCACGGACCAGCTCAACGGCAACCAAGGGGACAACCCTTTTCCCCCCTAGAGTAATGAAGGCAACCAGTGACCACTGCGGTGCATGCAGTCAGCGGGAAAATGACCAGCAGATGACCGCTAGTATAAGAGCGCCGCCGCAGGGAATACTTGGTGTGTGTAGCCTGAGGGAAGCCTCTGAGGAGAGCGGTGCGGAGTGGAACCCTGTGAAGGGAGCGCGACTTACCAGAGCTGATAAGTGGATTCGCTGCCTTTCGCAACGTGAGTGCTGGGACCAGGGCTGACAGGAAACCAGGAGGCATTGCCGGAGGAAGCAGTGTCGTCAGGGGGCCGCCTCCACAACCCTCCCATTCCGAGTGACTGATGGCTGGGGCTGGACTGAAGAGAGGAATGCTGTCCTGGGTGCTGAGAAATAAACAGAACAGGTCTGTCAGTGATCCCTTCATTAACACCTCAGCACCTTATTAATACACTGATGCATGCCCATTAGCACAGAACTAGAGAGCCCCATTCAGTCAGGCTTTGCCTTGACACTTCGGGAGAGTTACAAAAGTACCAAGACTGTGTTACACGCACACCAGCAAAATAACCTAAGTACAGTGGAATGCAGTGCTCCCTGCAGTGACAGCCCTTTTACCTCAGAATAACCTAAGTACAGTGGAATTGATAATTTTTAGCTAAACAGCTCCCTCTTCTAAAAAGGGCATACCGTTTGCAGTACCAATTTGGCAGCTGAGAGGAATTGTGAAGGGCAGAGTGAGTAAAAAGAACAGCCATATCATCCGCCAGGATACAGAGAGAGTAGCCAGGAGTGATTGCTGCAATTGCTCTTCAGCAGGGCTGCCATCAGAAACTGTGGGGACCAGGACTGAAAAAATAGACAGGGCCCCCCCCACCCTGCCGGCTGGTAGCAGCCACAATGGGGGAGGGTCTGCTGAGGGGCGGTGTCTGTGGAGAGAGTGGGATACTCCCTCGCTGACCCACCTGGCAACTACAGGGTGATTAATCCTGTATGTGTGTGTGTGTGTATATATATATATATATATATATATACATGCACATACCAGGACAGGCGTCACTCTTAGGACTTATTCACATCAATAAATCACGCTATAAGTGGCTCCTTTGCTCCAACAAAGCTTTGGAGGAAATCTGTCATAGCAAAGGAGCCACCAATACTGTGAATCATTGATAAGTATGTCCTATGAGATCCAATGGACCTGGTTTATATATTCACAAATTTGTTGTGTGGAGGGTGGAGGGCACCTGGGCATATGTTCCTGTGAGCCAATGTGTATATATATATATATATATATATATATATATATATATGTGTGTGTGGTACCCCCAAACTTGTGCCCAACTAGGGGTCCCCCAATTTTTTTATTATACAGCTAACACAGCCCTGTAATTGTCGGCTAAACTGTAGGTGACGCTTCCCAGGAAGCAGAATTGTCAGCTGGCTAGCAACTGAGTGAGCCTGCTAAAAAGGGCCCCCATTGATTGGCCCCTTAAATTGCAGGGCAGAGGGCCCTAGAGGTGGGCTACACTAGGGGCCCCTAACCAATGGGGGGGCTGAAGCTGCTGCTGAGAAAAAAGGGCAGCTCTGACCGGACCAGGGGTTCCTGGCATGGCTGATGAAGGAGAGAGTTGCTGCCTGCGGAGCAGGAAGAACAAGGGAGCTGCTATGAGGATCCCCGCGGTGGGGAGAGTGATCGCTGGACCTGCTGCCCTGTTAGGGTGAAGTTCAGCCGATACCTGCAGAAGCAATCACCAGAGAAGCTGTCTGCACGACCATGCAGCATTTGTTTTGCCTGTCTGCTGGATCCCTCACATACACACCCACCTGCTCTCCCCTGCTGGTGACTGCTGACGGTACGTACCAGAGCTGCCCTGAGAGCGGAGTGGAGAGGTGTCCGTCCCTGCTTGCCGGCATAGGAGAAGGACCCGCCGTGGACTCCGCACCAGACCAGGCTGCCGGAGGAAGGACCAGAGGAAATCTGCCGCCGAGGACGGCTGGGAGGACCGAAGGGCCCAGCCTCAAGAAGACCCCACTGTTCTGTCTGGAGAAGTGCCCGAAGACACAGAAGACCGCTGTGGAGGATATGCATGCCGGGATCAAGGGAAGGAGCCCGCACCGTGACTCTGCCCCCAGCGTTGCCCGGAAAGACACCTTCCTGGAGGAGAAACTTCATCGTGGATGGCCCCGAGAGGAGATCCAGAAGCTGTGGGCAGAAGAGGGGACAGCCCCTAAGGAAAGATTCCTCCTTACTCCATATATATTTCATTAATTTCTCCCAATCACCGCACTTTATATTACCTACCTTCATTGGTGGTCGTCTGGGTTCTGCTCAGTCCCCACGGGCCTCGGCAGCCGGCTGGAGCGTCCTTGTTACAGCCCTGCTTCTGCACATGCGCAGACACTTCAAATTGGCTGCTCAAACGGAGGAGCTCTGCAGCCAGCCAGTTTATCCAGGGAGGCAGGGACTGTTCTGTTGCAGCACAGCAAAACACTGATTGGACTACGGGGCCTGGCCCAGAGGATAGTTGTTAGGAGCGGACGGACCTTCCCTCACTGTCTGAGTGTGCGGGCCCGGGACTCCAGTCCCAGCAGTCCCCCCCTGATGGCGGCCTTGCTCTTCAGTGACTTTCATCAGCTGTTTCTGAAAGGGAAAGTGATATACTACAAATACGGTAGCCAGACAACTATCTAATTGTTCTTATCTAAAAAGCTGTGCAGGACTTTGTATTGCACTAGGATTACTTAATCCCTAACTTTAATGAACTATTCACCAACCTGGGCAACGTTGATCTAACACCAGTGGCCAATTATCTCGTGCATGCAGGCAGGGGACTAGAGACTAGTGTAATACCTTATTCGGGTGCACCTGAAAATAGTTGGTAATGTTGTTAGGGTCAAACCATTGCACAGGGATATGTTGTTGTATGCCCATTTGTGTTTAACTCATTGCTCTCACAGGTGGGTCGAGTATCCTGCGTACCTGATTAATAAATATAACTCGGACCAAAGTGTATTTCATTCTCAGAAAAGTGTCCATTATATTGTTTCTTTTGAAATGTATTAATGTATGGTAATGTATATTAATGTTGCTATAAACTGTTCCATTGTATTCAGTTGCCTTGTTTGTGGATTTGAGAATAAATTTGCTTTGATACTTGAAATTGAGTCAATACCTTGAGAATCGGAGCCTTACTGCAATCGAACAGAACTGCCAAACAAATTGGTAAGCAAATTGACTGAAAGAATCCTCATCACACCACGCAACTTCAGTTCTAAAAATTTTAAGTGTATATTACACTCTCCCTTCCCCTCCCTCTCACTCCCCCCATCTCTTTTCCTCCTCCTCCTTTTTTGTCCACCTTCCCTCTTCCTCTGTCTCCTCCCTTTCTCCCTGCTCCATCCCGCTATCTCTCTCCCCCCTCTCTCTACCTCCGTCTCTCTTTCATTCTCCCTCCCTGTCCCTTCTTCCCTCCCTCTCACTCTCTATTCCTCCCTCTTCCTCTTCCTCTGTCTCCTCCCTCTCCCTTTCTCTCTCTCCCCCCTCTCTTGTGCTTTCCCTTCCCCTCCCCCTGCTCTTCTGTCCACCCTCCCTCTTCCTCTGTCTCCTCCCTCTCTCCCTGCTACCTCTCCCATTCTCTCTCTCCCCTCCATCCCGCTGTCTCTCTCCCCCCTCTCTCTACTTCCCTCTCTCTTTCATTCTCCCTCCCTGTCCCTTCATCTCTCCCTCTCTCTTCCTCCCTCCCTCTCTCTGCATCTCTCTCTATATATAATCCCCCACTCAATATCCTGTGTTTCCCCCTGGCAGTGTACTAGGTCATGTCTGGTATGCTGCAACCTTTCCTGTCAGTGGAGAGGTCGGAGACAAGGTAAGCAACATACTGTATTACTCGCTGCATGAGCCTGTGCATATTTCTTGATGGGATCCCCACAGGTTAGTTGCTCTGGGGTCCCCACAAGCCTTAATCTGGTGCTGCCTGACTCTGTACTTACTTTATAGATTGTATGTTTTTCCTCCATTCATGCAGGAGCAGTAGTTGGCAAATCTGTAATGGATAATAATGTACATTTAGACTTTTATGCCAAGAAACATTCATTTTGAGGCACTACCAAGATATTTTCCCAGTCCCGGACTCCACAATAGTTATGCATTAAGGCAGAGTTTCACAAACTGTGCCATTACAGTCCAGGATTTAAGGATATCTATGCTTGAGAAAAGGTGATTTAATTAGCACCTCAATCAATTTAATTTAACCATCTGGGCTCAAGCATGGATATCCTTAAAACCTGATCTGTAATGGTGGTGTTTGGGAACCTCTGTATTTCAATAAGGGACATCTTTGCAATAGAACACCGGTTCACAAACTCGGTCCTCACAACCCCAAACAGTGCATGTATTCCAGGTCGCCTCACAAGTAAAATAATTCGCTCCACCTGTGCATTTTGTTTGAATGAATACACCTGTGCACCTGCTAGGTGACCTGGAAAACATGAACTGTTTGGGGTCCTGAGGACTGAGGGCCTGATTCAGACTCAGACGCTATGCTGCGCTCGCCTTGAGCAATTTTTCGCAATCTGCGCATGCATATAATTCGCAATGAGTGTGCAAGAACCAGTCAGTGCAATAGGAAAGTGCTCGCCCATAGCCCATAGTCGGGCGCTATTTTGAGTGACAGATTGTGCCGTTTGTGGGTGGTAACAGAGGAAGGTGCTTGTGAACGGGGGTGTGGATGTGCGAACGCAGGCGTGCCCGACCATCAGAACGGAGTTTAGTGGGTGTGCATAATTAGCAAAGTAGCGTCATTACACACATGACTGGGTTCTATTTTAGCTTGAACTGCTCGCAATGTTGTGGTGGAAAAAGGCTACCACAAGCACTGCGAGCAGCTCTGATGGCTCTCGATGTTCCCGATTAATCCTACAACTGCCGGAGATGACGCGTGTTGTGAGTGGCAAAGGGGCATCTTTATACAGGTGCGAGCTGATAGTGCCCCTGCTCGGTAATAGTGGGTAGCTTTACGCGACACAGTGCGAGCGTATGATTTAAATATCCGGCCCCTTTTAAATAGCGACCGGGTCTGAATCAGGCCCTGAGTTTGAGAACCACTGCAATAGAACCACCAACCTGCTTTCATTTAGGGGTGTGCACCGGCCACTTTTCGTGTTTTGTGTTTTGGTTTTGGATCTGGATCTTTCTTCGTGTTTTGGATCTGGATTGGTTTTGCCAAAACCACCCTTCCGTGTTTTGGGTTCTGGGTTTTGTGTTTTGGATCTGTATTTTTTTTTTAAAAAGCATAAAAACAGCTAAAATCACAGAATTTGTTGGTTTCTCTGCTCCTATGCTATTATTAACCTCAATAACCTTAATTTCCACTCATTTCCAGTCTATTCTGAACACCTCACACCTCACAATAGTGTTTTCATGTCCAAAAGGTTGCACCGAGGTAGCTGGATGACTATGCTAAGCGACACGAGTGGGCGGCACAAACACGTGACCCATCTAGGAGTGACACTGCAGTGGCAGACAGGATGGCAGTTAGAAAAACTAGGCCCCAAACTGTACATAATGCAAAGAAAAAAAAGAAGTGCAAGATGGAATTGTCCTTGGGCCCTCCCACCCACCCTTATGTTGTATAAACAGGACATGCACACTTTAACAAATCAATCATTTCAGCGCCAGGGTCTGCCACACAACTGTGGCTGAAATGATTGGTTCGTTTGGGCCCCCACAAAACAAGCTGGCAATTAATGTGTCCCTGCACAAACTGGCTCTACGGAGGCAAGATGTCATCCTCATCCTCCTCATCCACCGATTCCTCACCCTCTTCAGTGTGTACATCCTCATCCTCACAAAGTATTAACTCGTCCCCACTTGAATCCACCACCACAGGTCCCTCTGTACCTTCTGGAGGCTGGTCTCCCTGGAAGAGCTGATAATTCATTTTGATGAACATCATCTTCTCCACATTCTGTGGAAGCAACCTCCTACGCCTTTCGCTGACAAGGTTCCCGGCTGCACTAAACACTCTTTCGGAGTACACACTGGAGGGGGGGCAACTCAGGTAAAATAGAGCCAGCTTGTACAGGGGCCTCCAAATTGCCTCTTTTTCCTGCCAGTACAGGTATGGACTGTCTGACATGCCTACTTGGATGCTGTCACCGATGTAATCCTCCACCATTCTGTCAATGGTGACAGTATCATATGCAGTGACAGTAGACATGTCAGAAATTGTTGCCAGGTCCTTCAGTCCGGACCAGATGTCCAAACTTGGTCCTGCCTGCCCTGCATCACCGCCAGCGGGTTGCTTAGGATACCTAAGTTTTTTCCTGGCAGCCCCAGTTGCGGGAGAAAATGAAGGAGCCGTTGACGTGTCACGTTCCGCTTCAGCTGACAGTGTGTTCACCAGCAGGTCTTTGCACCTCTGCAGGCTTGTGTCGGCCGGAAAGAGAGACACCACATAGGCTTTAAACCTAGGATCAAGCACGGTGGCCAAAATGTAGTGGTCTGATTTCAACAGATTGACCACCCTGGAATCCTGGCAAAGCGAATGAAGGGCTTCATCCACAAGTCCCACATGCCGAGCGGAATCGCTCCGTCTTAGCTCCTCCTTCACTTTCTCCAGCTGCTTCTGCAAAAGCCTGATGAGGGGAATGACCTGACTCAAGCTGGCTGTGTCTGAACTGACTTCACGTGTGGCAAGTTCGAAGGGCTGGAGAACCTTGCACAACACGGAAATCATTCTCCACTGCGCTTGAGTCAGGTGCATACCCCCTCCTTTGCCTATGTCATAGGTGGATGTATAGGCTTGTATGGCCTTTTGCTGCTCCTCCATCCTCTGAAGCATATAGAGGGTTGAGTTCCACCGCGTCACAACCTCTTGCTTCAGGTGATGGCGGGGCAGGTTCAAGAGTGTTTGCTGGCGCTCCAGTCTTCGGCACGCAGTCGCTGAATGGCGAAAGTGGCCAGAAATTTTTCGGGCCACCCAAAGCGTCTCCTGCACGCCCCTGTCGCTTTTCAGAAAATTCTGCACCACCAAGTTTATTGTGTGAGCAAAACATGGGACGTGCTGGAATTTGCCCAGATGTAATGCCCGCACAATATTGGTGGCGTTGTCAGATATCACAAATCCCCAGGAGAGTCTAAGTGGGGTAAGCCACTGGGCGATGATTTCCCTCAGTTTCTCTAAGAGGTTGTCGGCGGTGTGCCTCTTACTGAAACCGGTGATACACAGCGTAGCCTGCCTTGTAACGAGCTGGCATTTCTGAGATGCTGCTACTGGTGACGCTGCTGCTGTTGCTGCGTAAGGTGATACATCTACCCAGTGGGCTGTCACAGTCATATAGTCCTTAGTCTGCCCTGTTCCACTTGTCCACATGTCCGTGGTTAAGTGGACATTGTGTACAACGGCATTTTTCAGGACACTGAGGACACTTTTTCTGACGTTTCTGTACAGTCTCGGTATCGCCTGCCTAGTGAAGTGGAATCTAGACGGGATTTGGAACCGGGGACACACTACCTCCATCAATTGTCTAAATCCCACTGCACTAATGGCGGATACCGGACGCACGTCTAACACCAACATAGCAGTCAAGGCCTCAGTTATACGTTTTGCTTCAGGATGACTGCTGTTGTACTTCATCCTCCTCGCTAAGGACTGTTGGAGGGTCAATTGTTTAGTAAAAGTAGTGGTGTTCCTACTTCCTCTCTGGGATGATGAACGACTCCCAGCAGCAGCAACAGCAGCAGCGGCAGCAGTAGGCGTAGCAATGCAGGATCCTCCGGAGGAATCCCGGATAGGAGAGTCAGTCATGCCAGTGATATGGCCTGCAGGACTACTTCCGATCCTGACTAAGGAGGAAATTGACGAGGAGGGAGTTGACGGTGTGGTTTGCAGGCGCTTGGATACAACAGGACAACGGGATTTAGGTGTCCCTGGACTGCTTACGGTCTGAGCCAAAGTTTCTGAACTTGACAGTAACTTTTTATGAACGCGCTGCAGGTGCCGTATAAGGGAGGATGTTCCTAGGTGGTTGACGTCCCTACCCCTACTTATTTCACCTTTACATATGGTACATATGGCAAGACAGTTGTTGTCTGGATTTGGATAGAAATATTGCCAGACCAAAGAGGTGGAATGTTTGGTCTTCTGCCCAGGCATGACCGTGATGGGCTTTTTCATCCCACGGACAACAACTGTCTCCCCCGGAGCCTGATTTAAACAAACCACATCACCATCAGAATCCTCCTCGCCAACTTCCTCCTCAGCGCCAGCTACACCAGTATCCTCATCCTGTTGTACTTCAACAGTGACATCTTCAATTTGCATATCAGCAAGTGGACTGTGGGTGCTCCTTTCAGCACTTGCAAGGGGCGTGCAAATGGTGAAAAGAGCCACCTCTTCCCGTCCAGTGCTGGGAAGGTCAGGCATCGCAACCACCACCACACTTGGACTCTCCTTGGGGATTTGTGATATCTTCTTAGAAAGCACAGTTCTTCGCTGTGCTTTTGCCAGCTTAACTCTTTTGATTTTTTTAGTGGGAGGAGTGCTTCCATCGTCATGTGAAGCTGAACCACTAGTCATGAACATACTAGGGATCGACCTTAGCCGTTCCTTGCCACTCCGTGTCGTAAATGGCATATTGGCAAGTTTACGTTTCTCTTCAGCTGATTTAAATGTCTTTTTCAAGGTCATTTTCCTGAACTTTGCCATTTGGGATTGTATGTGCCCTCTACTATGACATTGGGCATCGGCCTTGGCAGACGACGTTGATGGCATGTTATCGTCTATGTCATGACTAGTGGCAGCAGCTTCAGCACTAGGAGGAAGTGGTTCTTGATCTTTCTCTATTTTATTTTTATCGGAGAAAGTTTGGTCCTCCATTTATGTTATATCGATTTGATATATACGTGCGGCTAAACACAGAAAATAATTTTTTTTTGGGTTTGGACTGGAGTGTACTTTGTGGGTTACAGCACCCTTTAACGGTCAAGCCAGCCGGCCCTTTACTTATGACACAGGCGCACTCTTGGCACTACTTTGTTGATGCACGTGCGGCTACTGCGCACACAATTCACAAACACAGAAAATAATTTTTTTTTGGTTTGGACTGGAGTGTACTTTCGGGGGTTACAGCACCCTTTAACGGTCAAGCCAGCCGGCCCTTTACTTATGACACAGGCGCACGCTTGGCACTACTTTGTTGATGCACGTGCGGCTACTGCGCACACAATTCACAAACACAGAAAATAATTTTTTTTTTGGTTTGGACTGGAGTGTACTTTGGGGGTTACAGCACCCTTTAACGGTCAAGCCAGCCGGCCCTTTACTTATGACACAGGCGCACGCTTGGCACTACTTTGTTGATGCACGTGCGGCTACTGCGCACACAATTCACAAACACAGAAAATAATTTTTTTTTGGTTTGGACTGGAGTGTACTTTCGGGGGTTACAGCACCCTTTAACGGTCAAGCCAGCCGGCCCTTTACTTATGACACAGGCGCACGCTTGGCACTACTTTGTTGATGCACGTGCGGCTACTGCGCACACAATTCACAAACACAGAAAATAATTTTTTTTTGGTTTGGACTGGAGTGTACTTTCGGGGGTTACAGCACCCTTTAACGGTCAAGCCAGCCGGCCCTTTACTTATGACACAGGCGCACGCTTGGCACTACTTTGTTGATGCACGTGCGGCTACTGCGCACACAATTCACAAACACAGAAAATAATTTTTTTTTGGTTTGGACTGGAGTGTACTTTCGGGGGTTACAGCACCCTTTAACGGTCAAGCCAGCCGGCCCTTTACTTATGACACAGGCGCACGCTTGGCACTACTTTGTTGATGCACGTGCGGCTACTGCGCACACAATTCACAAACACAGAAAATATTTTTTTTTTTGGTTTGGACTGGAGTGTACTTTGGGGGTTACAGCACCCTTTAACGGTCAAGCCAGCCGGCCCTTTACTTATGACACAGGCGCACGCTTGGCACTACTTTGTTGATGCACGTGCGGCTACTGCGCACACAATTCACAAACACAGAAAATAATTTTTTTTTGGTTTGGACTGGAGTGTACTTTCGGGGGTTACAGCACCCTTTAACGGTCAAGCCAGCCGGCCCTTTACTTATGACACAGGCGCACGCTTGGCACTACTTTGTTGATGCACGTGCGGCTACTGCGCACACAATTCACAAACACAGAAAATAATTTTTTTTTGGTTTGGACTGGAGTGTACTTTCGGGGGTTACAGCACCCTTTAACGGTCAAGCCAGCCGGCCCTTTACTTATGACACAGGCGCACTCTTGGCACTACTTTGTTGATGCACGTGCGGCTACTGCGCACACAATTCACAAACACAGAAAATAATTTTTTTTTAGGTTTGGACTGGAGTGTACTTTCGGGGGTTACAGCACCCTTAACGGTCAAGCCAGCCGGCCCTTTACTTATGACACAGGCGCACGCTTGGCACTACTTTGTTGATGCACGTGCGGCTACTGCGCACACAATTCACAAACACAGAAAATAATTTTTTTTTGGTTTGGACTGGAGTGTACTTTCGGGGGTTACAGCACCCTTTAACGGTCAAGCCAGCCGGCCCTTTACTTATGACACAGGCGCACGCTTGGCACTACTTTGTTGATGCACGTGCGGCTACTGCGCACACAATTCACAAACACAGAAAATAATTTTTTTTTGGTTTGGACTGGAGTGTACTTTCGGGGGTTACAGCACCCTTTAACGGTCAAGCCAGCCGGCCCTTTACTTATGACACAGGCGCACGCTTGGCACTACTTTGTTGATGCACGTGCGGCTACTGCGCACACAATTCACAAACACAGAAAATAATTTTTTTTTTGGTTTGGACTGGAGTGTACTTTCGGGGGTTACAGCACCCTTAACGGTCAAGCCAGCCGGCCCTTTACTTATGACACAGGCGCACGCTTGGCACTACTTTGTTGATGCACGTGCGGCTACTGCGCACACAATTCACAAACACAGAAAATAATTTTTTTTTTGGTTTGGACTGGAGTGTACTTTCGGGGGTTACAGCACCCTTAACGGTCAAGCCAGCCGGCCCTTTACTTATGACACAGGCGCACGCTTGGCACTACTTTGTTGATGCACGTGCGGCTACTGCGCACACAATTCACAAACACAGAAAATATATTATTTTTTTAGCACTTGGGGGGAGCACCCCTGATGGACAGAGCACCCCCTGGACAACACTACAGCACTCCTTTAGGACTGGGACACTGCACAGGACTTTGGAGTGGACACAGCCCCTATGGAGAACTGACTGCACAACACAGTCCAGCCAGCCCCTATGGACTTTGAAGTAGTGGACACAGCCCCTATTAACAACAGCAGCACAGCACAACACAGCCAGCCCCTATGGACTTTGAAGTAGTGGACAACAGCAGCACTACACTACACTACACTACACAGCCCTAACTCCCACCCTCCCTCTTCACTGTCCACAGCCGAGTGAGAAAATGGCGCCGACGTGTGTACCTTATATAGGATCCAAAACCCGCGAGACTCGGAAGGCGGGAAGATGACGTTTTGCCTCGATTTCAGATCCGAGTCAGGCGGGAAAAGTCGAGCCTGACTCGGATCGGACTCGGATCGGGGGGGTCGGGGGGGTTCGGATTTCAGAAATCCGAACCCGCTCACCCCTACTTTCATTATGAGTTACATTGTAGCATGGTGGAAATCTCCCAAATTTGAATAAAGGGTTAACTTTCTATGCTTCAGGAAAGAACCACACCCTTTCTTCAATATATAAACCTGCTTGAGTGGGGCATTCAGATGGGAGTGCACCTTTGGCAGTGCTCTGTGTATTGGATGCGGCATACCCTGACTTTCCATATTACTGTTCTGCTGTGAAGCTATATTACTATGTTCCTGAGTTGTCATTTGTGCTGCTGTGCACTGGCTGTACCTTTTGTGAAATGAAAGCCTATTTGTTTTAAAGCACTTACTGTATATCTCCAGTTGTCACCTGAATCTACCTGCTACATACATGTTAATGTATTCCACTTCCAACTGCAAATCCTCTCTCCCAGCAGTCTTACTTTCTGTAGTGTGTATGTGTCTATGAGATCTGCTAGTTTGCTGGATCTATTTAGAAATCTGCTTTTTCTTCTTCAGGATCCATAGGGTCCACGTGAACTGCCTTGGGGAATATGTGGTTTGGATGAAACCAGGCACCAAACAGTCAATGGGCCTGATTCAGAGCCGTTCGCTATTTGCGGTCGTTCGTTCAAAAACAAGGGGTGGCTATTCAAATGATCAGTTCGCAAATTGCAGTCTGTTCACACCTCTAAGTCTGAATGAGCGAGCAAAACATACGCTCGTTTATTTGTTAAAAACGCCCCCTGGCCGCACGCACCATACGTCATGTCCGCTATTTATTAGATTAATTGAGTACATCGACCAGCGTATGAACTGCTCGCTATTCTTGTGGTTGGTTTTTGCTACCACAATCTTGCGAGCAGTTCTGGCTATAAAATAACCCAGTGACGTGGTCAATGACGCTGCTGTATTAATTATGCACACCCATAAAATGCCCGTTTTGACCTTTAAGCATGCCTGCGTTCGGATCTCCACTCCCCATTTTCAAGCACCTTCCCCTGTTACCACCCACATACGCCTCATTCTGTCACTCAAAATAGCAGGCATTTGCTATATTGCGAGCACATGAATTTCGGCCGCACTGACTGGTTCGCGCATGCGTATAACGATCCGTACGCATGCGCAGATGTGCGAACATCGCTCGGAACGAGCGTACTGCCGCTAGCGAGTGGCTCTGAATGAGGGCCAATGCCTTCCAGTCCCAGTATGCACTGGGTTCTCCTCCATATATACCCCATCCCCAGCCACAGGCATTCAGTTTTTTCATTTGGTGCGGCAGGAGACGCACCATTATAACAGACGGGACTGAGGTAGTCCCAAGTTTTGTTTTAAGTTTTTTTTCTCCAGGACTCTTGTAAGACACCTGTGCTGCCACTCCATCTACCCCCGCCGGCACCGCAATGCCAGTAACCTGTGTGGTCTGGTGATTTTGACAGGGTCGTGGCGGAGCTGCTAGCTGCGATGCTGTGACCTGGACAAGCGGAAGACACTCTGTATTTGAGACGCTCCCTGACCATGTTCAGTGCTCTGTGAAAATGGTTTGGTCTCACGAGGTGTTGGGATCTCCCTGTATACCTCTCCCCAGGGGCCAGGTATATAATGCTCTATATCCTATCAATCAACTCTGTTAGTGTTTTGAGTAGTTGATTCAGAGCCCATTACAACTAAAGGTTGTATCTGCATTGTATATGACTTTGTGCTAGCGCTGCTGTGTTTATAGACTGTGTTTTATTTCTAAACTGTCAGTTATAACTATCACTGCTCTTTCTCCTCATCCCTCTGACAGGATATGGGGGTTTTCTTTGTACTTCACATTTACTAGATAGACAGAGTGTGATGTATTTTATTTAGCAAGTGTTCATAATTTTCATCACAAAGGATAATCCACAATACAATATACAGTGATGGACAGTCTGGCAATTACAGTACGTACTTCCCTTCCTCTAAATTGCAGATGGATCATGAGACCTGCACTCAGATCTAGACAATTTTTGTTAAAGGTGTCATAATTCTCGATTGGGCTAAGACCAGTGACCCAGGGTTATATTTACTATAGTGTGGGTCCATAGCAACCAATCCAGATTCTGCTTATCATTTATTTAGCACCTTCTAGAAGATAATAGCTAGAATCTGATTGGTTGCTATGGACAACACCTCCACTTCTGTAAACCCGAACTTTAGTAAATATATACCCCCCAGATTCTAAAGCTAGGTACATACTAGAGTAATTTTTAAACAATTTGCCGATTTTCGATGGATCGGAACAACAAATCGTTCAAATTGTCCAGTGTGTATGCACTATACCACAGGTTCTCAAACTCTGTCCTCAGGACCCCAAACAGTGCATGTTTTGCAGGTATCCTCACAAAATCACAAGTGAAATAATTAGCTCCACCTGTGGATCTTTAAAAGGTTTCTGTGAGTAATGAGTACACCTGTGCACCTGCTGGGTGACCTGCAAAACATGACCTGTGTGGGGTTCTGAGGACCGAGTTTGAGAAACACTGCACTGCTGTATGGTTGTCGGTCGCTTCAGCTCTTCCGTACATGCTGCTCAATCTGAAGATCTGAGTGATGAACCCATGCATTTTATGTGGTGGGTGAACGACATATTGTGCGGTCATTCAGCAGATCGTTTGGTGTGTATGGACCACACAATATGTTGTTCCGTTGGCCGGGTACATTTCGTCGTCTAGTGTGTACTCAGCTTAAGAAACAGTGGGATTCATAGGAAAAGGTTCAATTAGCTGTGAGTTTTGTACTGTGTGTCTCGATGTAATCTGCACATATTGTGGTAATTTTTCACAAAAAAGGAGGAATATCTTGCTGAATTCAATTAAAATGGCAAGTGACGTGCAGCACGCTGGTATAACACATTCATTCTGCAATGTGTGAATTATATAAAGTGCATGAAAGAGATGGGAAATAGACCTGAACCCCAAAAAAGTGTCAAATATGAGAGCAGGTGACCATAAGGATAGTGTAGGAGGCTGTTAGAGGCTATAAGCAAAGCATAGGAGGCTGTTATAAGGTGACACATAGTTGAATTTTACAACTTTTATTAATGAATTAAAAATAACAGCCAGTCTGTGTTTGTTAGTCAATAAAAGTGAATAGAGTATTTTGGAATACATGTAAATGTATCTAATGTGAGTTATAAATGTGTATATACAAGTTTGTAAAATATTTGGGAGAAACACTGGCAACTCCCATCTGCAATGGCCATCAACACAACACAGCAACATACACGTCCTCCATCATTCAGCCCATTTCTCTATGTTTTAGAGAAAGTGTCTTTATTGCCCACATTTTACCATTTATACACTTGTAAATGAATTACTATTCATCAGGAGGGGTGTACCATAGGTACAGATGTGTCCTCATAACCTAGCATGTCAGGCTTGGCGCTAAGGGAACCTCTACTGAGGGGTTGAAAGCTGAAGTCCGGGGTTGAGGGAGGAATTGGAGGCGAGGGGCCTGTATGTAAGATCTCCTCATCCACAAATATCAGATGTTGGCGAGATCTGACCCAAGGTGCGGAGTCTAACCTGCTGGGAGGTGTTCACCAGTGACCCCTCCAAGTGGCATATGGGTTTGTAGCCGGAGGCCGGCCCCACGAGTATAATGGCGGCTGCGGCACTGAAGGGGTTAACCCCCATGCTGTGGCGCCATTTTTAAAAGGACAAAAGGCGCCAGGCACCCATTGTAACTGTGTACTCTGCACTAGGCGCTGAGTGTTTAAAAATAAAAACACATTTAAAATGGTATGTGCAGCACTGAGCTATGACAGCAGGTCCTGGGATCCAGTGCTGCAGGGTGCAAAGTCTGATGCTGTGCACAGACATGAAATGTGAATGTATTTACAATGTATGATTTTACATGTATATTTTGTAAAGAAAATGCACTTCTAGGATATGCCAGTATAAAACATGACAAGCTTCTGGGGCTGCAGGAAATTAGATGCTGATTGTCATCTCCTAGCAGGAGGTCTGATGAATAGAAAGACCTGTTGTAGTCAGTGAACTCTAGGTGAGAGCTGGCTGGAAGGTTTCTGTGTGAATAGTGTCATATGGCTAAACCCTTTGTTTACAGCACTTCCTTGGAAAGCCCCTTTTGGATGTCACTAAGGGGCCTATTCATCATACCTAAACTTTCTCTGGAGGTAATTGAGTTTAGAATTCACATGGAGTTCTACCTAATTACCGGAGGAATTCATCATTCCTCCTCCGTATAACTATCTATTCCGAAAAGCTGTAATTTTTGCGATGACAGCTTTTCGGGAAATAGATAGTTATCCCTATCTACTCTGACTTACCGCAGCTGGAATCCGTGCTGTGCATGCGCTGTTACATTCGGAAAGCCAGCGCATGTGCAGCACTGCCTACAGCGGCGGTAATTTTGTGTGTCCCCCCCTGCCCCACCCGCTCACCTGTCCCCCCCCCCCGCTCACCTTTTGTCAGGTATTCTTCGATATCCGTGGGAATAGAAACAAAACAAATGATGGCCCGAGTGATATACTTCAGAAAAAGGCAATGCTGCACTAGGAGTGGACACTTGAGGTTGCACGCCGGCAAGATGTACTGATGCACTGCTGCACCAGGAGAGCATACTTGTAAAGCACACAGACAATGTGTTCTGGCACACTACTGCACAAGGAGATGGCACTTGTAAAACACACAGGCAATGTGTTCTGGCACACTACTGCACAAGGAGATGGCACTTGTAAAACACACAGGCAAGGTGTTCTGGCGCACTGCTGCACAAGGAGATGGCACTTGTAAAACACACAGGCAGGGTTTTCTGACGCACTACGGCACAAGGAGATGGCACTTGTAAAACACACAGGCAAGGTTTTCTGATGCACTACTGCACAAGGAGATGGCACTTGTAAAGCACACAGGCAAGGTTTTCTGATGCACTACTGCACAAGGAGATGGCACTTGTAAAGCACACAGGCAGGGTGTTCTGACGCACTGCTGCACAAGGAGATGGCACTTGTAAAGCACATAGGCAGGGTGTTCTGGTGCACTGCTGCACAAGGAGATGGCACTTGGAGACTCGAGGGTATAACGACAAGGGAACCTGGAACGTAGTGACGGCAAGTAGACACAAGTAGCAACAACATTGCACAGGGAACTTCCTGCTGTGCGGAGCCTAGTTATATACCCAGAGGTAGCAGATCATTGGAGGATAATGTCAGCTGACAACAACCAAGCTACCATTGGATGGAGGGTCAGTCAGATGCTACATACTATTATGTCTGCATCAATGAAGGAAACCACAGAAACCAAATAACAGAACAAACCCAGAAAATAATGCACCTAAGGCATAATACTCAGCTCATCACCCGCCGCTGTACCAGATGTCTGACCGCACATGGTCAGGGAAGTCGGTGTAGCGGTAGATAACGGACGATTCTAAGCCATAACCTGACATAGCATCTATACGCATTATGGTGCAAGACTGTGACACTCCAAGGGGAATAGCGTACCATACTTTTCATTGAATTTTGATTCTTATACGCATCCCAGACACAGCGAAAAGCCACTAACCGTGTATTAGAGACGCTAGGCTGCGGCATTAGCCAAACGGAACTTGGCATGAGAAAAAGACACGAGTGCTCACATCAAAGTCCTTTTTACATATATTCAGACTTAGTAGCACGCAGATGTACAAATGTCAAATCAGTGTAAGCTGGCAATGTAGTTTTGTCGCTGCACATTGTTTTATTTATGCAAATAAGTTGCACATTTAAAGTAAGAAAGACGCTCAGAGCACCCAAGACTTGGCGCACCAAGTGGCTATTTGACGCGACTTGATGAACAGTGTATGAGGGCACATCTGTACTGCTCAGTCTCCTGACATTTTTACATTAAAATAAGGACTTTTACAAGTATGGAGGTGTGAACTAAAAGTCATGATTTCTCCCTGTGAAACCCACATTAATCTAACGTAATTTTCAAAATGAAAAGCAAAACGTTGCAGCCACAGGTTTATGCTGCAGTGAAAGTCACGTGAACTAGTTTGCAGCTAATTGAATCTGCCTTGTTGGCATGATAATTCAACTTGTAAACTCTCAACCCCTCCAAAATATCAGGGGAGGTAGTCGATAAATTTTAATATGAAACATTATGATTATTTTATTGATAGTAACTGACTTGTACTAGTTATATTTTGCAACAAATCCAGTCAACTACACCTATGAGCTAGAGTATGTCACCTCTATGCATATTATGGGGTGTGTTTTACATTTGTTTGAGAGACCAAGAACAGCTGTTGCAGTGTCTGGGTTACCTTCGGCACTCCTGTAGATCTGTGGTCACTCCTCTAGAAATGTGCAGTTCCTGCTTTTCTTCATCATGGCACTGCCATCTTGGACGGTATGTGAAGCAATTACTCAGTGTGTTCCAGCAAACCTGTTCCAGTATTGCTTCACAGCATTCTGCTCCAGAGCTATCCAGAAACCCTGCTCCAGTATTGCTTCACAGCATTGTAACCTGCCTCAGTTGTGCTCATGGCCCCCAGTTCCAGTGTATTGCAGTCTGCCTATAATATCCTTAACTCTGCTACATCCATGGGGTATTCTGCTAGCCTGCACCTGTTCTCAATACCTATTCTCCTAACCATTTTGTAGCATCAGTCTTCTACTGCTACTAGTAACTGGCATGAGGAACAGCATTATTAGCCACCCAGAATCATTCACACTTCAGTCCATACTAGCCCAAGGGGCCCAGACCCGAATCAACAAACCCCTAGTTTCATGGAGAGATCAATGATCCCTCAAACAAGTTATCTTTTATAAATTGTATAAATCATTGCAAAATCTCAAGTAGCTCTCCACTATCCAGCACTTCAATGTAATTTGAAATAAAAAGGGATTATATCCTGTTTATTACTCACTTTTGAAATTTAGCTCCCCACCATTTTCTTGAGAATTTCTTCGGTTTTCTGCAAAAAAAAACAAACTATCACTTGGAGAAGAAAGAAGTGAGGAAGAGGAAGGGAGAAAGTTCTGTAAATAGACCATGTAGTAAGAAAAGGGTCTGAGGACCCCAGATGTGTGTTATGGATGTAACTCATCCTTAGAGGCCTGCTACATATATTATATACGTATGAGTGATTACACAGGCAGAGGCACAAGGAAGTAGTAATAGAGAAATGCTTCTGATACCAATTCTTATTCAAAGGTGACAATTTTCAATTGTTACTCCTGTTCTCCAACATAACCTGCTCCAAGCCACCCTCAGTTGCTAGCACCTAAGCAGTGAGGCCCCAAACATGCTTCACTGCACATACACCAGCCCACTAGTAACCCTTCAATCTGCTAAGGCCAGAAAAACATATATATATTCTTCATACCTGGCAAAACTGAACCTTAATTGTAGCATGTATTTATTGTGCTTAATTAACATAGTATGCCGGTACTGCCATGATCCTCTGCTACATTTAATTGCAGGAAGGAGAGTAGTCAGCTGAGTCACCTGTCCTATTAACATAGTATTGCAGGGACTGACTGAATGTGAACACCATCACATTCAGATAGCATGAGGCTTAATGTACTCAGTTAACTAACAAGGGACAGCTAGAGACCTAATGCCAGCAGTAATCCTTTGTTATTTATGGCACAATTAAATAAAGCCCTATCAATACTGAAGACACCAATTTTCAGTGGCAATAGGTATTTCACCCTTTGATTAATTGGCGCCATAATTGCTGAATAACATATGTTATTCTATACACTTACTCAATGCTCACTATTGTAGCTAGAGATGGTCTCCATGTCATTCTACAGAAGTTTTCCCTATGAAAAAAAGAAAAAAAAAGTTATATATATTTATAGAATCCTGTCTATGACTTAATCACTTTGGCCACTTCAGAAACTACTAACAGATTCATCTATAATAATACATTTAGCGCAGATTAGAACATGTACTTAAATTGCTATGTATCTTCTCTATTTTCCCACACATTAATGTGGATGCTCAAACATGTCCTTTATTGAAAAATATTCTGTATTTGAAAATATTTTCTACACACAATAAGTTTGTACAATCTGGTCAATTTTAACAAAACACTGATCTGTGTATGGGTCCTAAAAGACTACACAACCCCATTAATGTCCCACTGAAGGTATTTATTAAGCTGCTTAGAAAATTCTTGTACCTCATAGAACATCCCTGGTTGATGCATCAGGACACATTAGGCCAATGGGTGTGACATAGTGACATAGGCAGTATAGATTATTTATAAAAATAAACATTGCAGAACAGTCATGCTGTAATAACTTTTTACGATTAAAGCACTATGGCCAAAATTATAATTTTGTTTATAATTAATATCTATTAATAAAAGCTGATGAATTATGTAAATACAGTTTCCAGTGTAGAAAAGAATATCAGGGAAACACATAGCAATTATCAGGGTTTTCCTGATGCAACATGTGCTACCAAAATAGGGCCTTGCACCCAATCTGCACAGTGGCACATGCAAGGGGGTTTTGCAGGTACCCAAAATCCCCCCAATCACAGTGGTGGCCTGAAACTCCCTCCGCACATTTTAGGTACTTTGGGGCTGCTGGCCCGGAGACAGGCAGAGGATGCTTCCCAGTCAGCGTGACCAGGAGGCATCTTCTGCCTTTCTCCTGGCCACCTGTCTGTCACTAATACATAGTACATGCAGTGAGCAGTGTCCATCTGTGTTAAGATACTTAATGCTGATTGGTGGATTGTTTTGACCAGTCTCCACAACTGATTAGTCGATGGCTGAAGCTATCCACTAATCAGAGTTCATGAAGCTGTGAGGAGAGGGTACACACTTGGCCGGCTTTATGCTGGGTACACAGACATATATCACCTATTCCATTGAACGGGCGATATATATTTAGTGCATTGATGTGTGTGTACAGACGATAGGTCTGTGAACGATGTTGTTTACAGACGCATCGCATCTGCACTGCAGCACAAACAATGACGATATACATTGCAGATATATCGGCATGTCTGGCTGTGAGTATGGCGACCCACTGACCGCCCTTACAGTTGTCGCAGGAACCCAGGGACATCTCAACTGGACGGGCAGCTCCAAGATCCAGTGGGACCAAAATATTATGTGATCGCCTGGCGGAGCGAGGTCTTCCAATCACAACTAACTTCTATGCATACAAAATGCATAATTAAAGCTTTTCCTTTGATACTTCTGAAATATTGCTTGTACGACCGTTTATGTATTAAATGAATCATAACAGTAAGGTAACTTTGGGGAGTGCATTTACGTAGTTCAAGTGACAACACTTTAAAGAAAGAAGTGAACACAGTCCATCACTGCCACCTCTGAGATGGTGTAAGAATTGGGGGTTTTGCCCAACTAAGAAGACAGGCATAGATCATTAGGTGCACAGTGCTGATATGATCACAATCTACAATCTGCATAGTGCTGGGACACAAGGGACCAAATGTAATAGGGTGTCTGTTTTGGTAAATTTCACAACTCTCCAATGTAACAGGGTGTCAGTTCACTAGAACTCACATTTTTATCAGTTACTAAAATTCTCCATTCTCAAAATCGCATCCAGATGTTTTCCCATTGAAAATAATCAACTCGCCCAATGTAATAGGGTTCCAGTTTTAGATTCGCAAAAAAACATTTACCAAAAGTCCCCAAATAAACCAGCTTCAGGATAGTGAGTATATCCTGAGCAGGTCAGATTAACACAGAATCATGCACACATCCATGAGATAAGTGCATGTTTCTGTGTGTACTTATGCAAAACATTTTAATAAAAAAAAATTATGTGCTGAGACGGCCCTGGTTGTGGAGAAATGGGACAAAATGAGTAGGGGTCCCCTGTAATCTCCATAACCAGAACCGGATTCTTTCTAGCAGGAGGGTAATTCCACAGCCAGGGAAAACCTTTCACCGGTTTCCCTGGCCAAAGAATTAAGATCTGACCATTAGTCAGCCCAGGCTGGGGATCCTCAGGGAGTTGGGGACCCCCCCAATAAATGGGACCCCCCTCTCCAGGGCACCCCAGGCCTCAGCTGATAGCCTGGGGCTATCTCATGCACCCCTGGGCGGTGGGTGCCGGGTTGATAATATCAAAGTGTAGTGTAAAATAGATGTTTAAATATTGTCTTTAGCTGTGGTACTACACGTCCCAGCAAGCCTCCCCCACATGCTGGTACTTGGAGAACCACAAGTACCAGCATGCGGGGCATTATGGGCCCGCTGATACCTGTAGTTCCACAGCCAAAGCAATACGTAAAAAAACACAACACACTCCGTGACTGTAAAAGTTTATTATAACATACATGCACACTCCTACTCACACTCACTAACACACATACTCACCTAGTATCCCTGATGCCATCATGTCCACTTGTCCAGTAGAATTCCATAGCGGTACCTATAACAAAAAATCCATACTCACCTCTCCTATGCATAGTTCATGTCTCCTCGTTCCAAGTAGGCATCAAGGGGGTTAAAATAAAAAAAATAAAACACCCGAAAGCAAGCCGGACTAAGGAAAGGTATGTGTGTGTACACATACCTTTCCTCCACGTGAATGACTGGGGTCCACATGTGCCCAGTCATTGTAGGAGCTGCCAGCCAATCAGCGGGCGTCTCCGTCGGAGCTGCTCGCTGATTGGCTGTGTGCTGTCAGCCTGTCTCCTCCATAGACTTCAATGGGGAGAAATCTCCATTGAAGTCTATGGTGGAAACAGCGTTATTGTATCCATTGATGTGACCACAAGGTTCACCTCAAGTAACCTTGTGGTACATCAATGTATACAATGTTGCAGTTCCCACCGTAGACTTCAATGGAGATTTCCCCTTTTTTGTGGCATTACCCCCCCCCCCCCCACAAGAAAGAATCTGGCGCTGGTTATGGAGATACAGGGGACCCCTACTCATTTTGTCCTTTGCTTTTTCACAACCAGGGCCGGCTCAGCAAAGCCCTGTGCTGGTTCTTAATATAGTGGGGTCCCCTACGCAGTTTGTCCCCTGTATTTTTAGAAGCAGGGCAGGCTTTAGAAAGCCCGGGCTGGTTATGCTTTGGAGGAGGGCTGCACGTCTATTTTTTTTAAACACACACAGAAGCCGTCACGGATCTCACTGATCTGTGATGGCTTCTGTATAATTCGCACCTTTTAATGCTAGTCGCTTTAAAAGGTGCCAGTTTACATAGTCCTAAACTCACCTAAATTCGCATATGTAGTAGGCTCAAGCTGAAAAGTTTGCAGGCTATTACATTTGCAAGTTGCAGCACAAACTCGCACCTTTAAAAAATGTGAGAAGGTGCGAGTTTGTGCTGTTACTAAAACAGACACCCTATTACATTTGGCACAATATAATAATTTTTAGGTGGCATGCACATTGACGTGCACAGTAAACCGATAGCTTACATATCCAGGCAGTTCCAGGGCACCATTATCACTAATGCACTAAGGGCCTGATTCAGAGATGGACACTAATGCAATCCCAGCTGAGATTTTGTACACAATGCAGCTGAGAAAATTATGCTAATTCTTGCAAAAATCACCAGGGCATAGGGACACCCATTGCTGCCTTTTAATCTGCGTACGTAAATGCAAAGCAATAACCGTGCATGCCCATTGCTACTTATACGCATGTGTACTGGCAAATAATCGCTCGATCTGCGTAAATATCTCCATTGAGTACGTCTCTGAATCAAACCCTGATGGGTATATTTACTAAAGTGAAAGTTTTTAGAAGTGGAGATGTTGCCCATAGCAACCAATCGGATGCTGTCTATTTTCTAGGATGCAGTAGAGAAATTATAGCTACAATCTGATTGGTTACTATAGGTAACACCACCACTTTTCATTTTAAAAGCTTTAGTAAATCTACCCCTAAGTCCCAACTTTTGCATGATCCTTGCTGTAAGAGCAGGCACACCAAGCATGGCTACACCTACATCAACCTGGAGGAAATAATAATTTCTTGAAATGGCAGGAAAACATGAGTTTGTGATATGGATACCTACCCAAATACTACTTTATGGTTTCTCACTGTTTCCATAAATCTGAAATGTAAATGGTTACAAAAAGATGACTAATATTGTATGCTTGCCAGCAAAATATATTCAGCAATACATTTTTCTATTGAACTGGTGAACCTTGCTCTAGTCAAATGGCCCTAAAATCAGGGGCAATGTCAAAGTCAACAATAATATTGTATTCCTATTGTTAAAGTAGTTAAATTTACTAAAGTGAGAGTTTTTAGAAGAGATGTTGCCCATAGCAACCAATCAGATTCTAGCTATTATCTTCTAGAAGATGCTAGTTAAATGTTAAGAAGAATCTGATTGGTTGCAATGGGCAACATCTCTTCTAAAACTCACTTCTAAAAAGTCTCACTTTAGTAAATTTACCCTATACTATTAGTCTATAGTGTTCGGAGGGGGGGGGAATTAGGGTATTATAATATTAGTAACCAAGATACCTTCTGTAACTATATATTTCTCAGCATGAATTTTATAGTAATGTCTTGCATGGCTGAGATAGTTCTCTACTGGAAGACCCCAGAGAAACCCTCTAGTGATGTCACATTGTGTCACTGACAGCTGAAAACAGAACTGATACAATATTTTAAGCGTCCACCACTAACATTATGGGTGTTCAGCTTGTGGTTAAGTCCTGTCCATATTAGTTTTACATATTGTGCCTTATTCAGTCCCCCAGCACTGAAATGTAGATTCTCCATTTAGAAGAGCGAAGAATCCCATAAGCGATAAACTGATGGGCAATGTTTCCACCATTAATAGCGACGTTCTTGCTGAATCTGGACGTGGAGCTACACAGGCAAATACAGATAAGCCAGATGTATAAGAAACTAAAATGTGTCATGGTTATCACTGATCTTCTGAAAAAGTTCATGAAAATAAAATAAATAAATGAAATATGCTCCAAGAAAAAAACATTGTATATGAGAACTTCATGAGATTATTTGGGGGACTTTCACGAGACAGCTAGTAGAATAATATATTTACATATCATCTGGATCAGAATCTGAATCTGAAAAACAAAATACATGTCATTTAGTTATGTTAGCCATTATAAAGTAGCATATAGTACAACAGTGTATGCCAACCAGTGCTGTAATTAGGGGTGTGCGAGCGGTGCCACCGCACAGAGGGCCTGATTCAGCAAGGAACTCACACTAGTAGGTGCATGCACCAATCCGCTGCGAGTATATGCTAATCAGTGCATACGCACGGAAACCTCAGCACAAGATGACGACGCCCAGCAAAACATAAAGCCGCCCACCTCTAGCGTGATTGACAGCGTAAACATCGGGAACATTGAGTGCCATCGAAGCTGCATGAAAACTAAAGGTAGACCTGACCCTGCAAACAGAGAGGCGCCCGGCTGCGTTTTGGCCACTAAGATTAACCACCCACAAACGGCACTTCCTGTCAATCATCATTGGAGGTCTCTGCGGGCACCCTGCATACTCTGAGAGAGCCCTTAGCGTATTCTGCAACCTGTTTGAGCACGCGCAATGCGATGCATACGCAGATCGCAAACAACGGCTCACACCGTGCGTTCTCTCACTTGCGTTACTTGCTGTATCAGGCCCAGAGTGCAGAGCCCTGTGAGAGCCACCGCCACTCACCCACGGCCCCTATAACTGGCTAGCAGGGTGCCTGGAATGGTACCCTGCAGCCAGAATCACTGCTTCACTGCCACCTGAGCATCCTGAAGTGTAATAAAGAATATTTACAATGCCAACACATACCTGCCTCCAGGGATTCTCCAGCCTGTAATAGTACAAAGCAGCATGTAAGCAGAGGAACAATTATACACATAGAAACATGTACAACACAATTCAGCAGGGCTGCTATCAAGGGGGCACTGTCGGGACTACCGTCCCGCGCCCGGACACTAAGGGGTAAATTTAGTAGGATGGGAGTTCTATTAAAAAGTGATGTTGCCCATAGCAACCAATCAGATTCCAGGTATTATCTTCTAGAAGGTGCTAGGTAAATGAGTAAATTAACCCTTAAGACAGAGAAGGGGTGCTCCTGCCACCTGCCTGGCGCTGCTACAGCCAGGCTAGGTAAAAGACCCCCCCGTCCTACACCCGCTGCCTCTCTCTCTCTCCCTCTCCCAGAATACTGACAGCAGCATCCAGATGGTCGGGTAAGTGTACTTACCCATCCGCCCCTAACTCTCCCTTTTAGTAGCCTAACCCTCCCCGTTCGTGCCTAAAGCTAACACTCCCCCCCCTTTGTGCCCAAGCCTAACCCTTCCCCCTTAGTGCCTAACCCTTACCCCCCCTCCCAGTGGTGCCTAACCTTCCCACCTAGGGGTGCCTAACTCTAAACTTCCCCCAAAAAATCTAACCCTAACCCTTAAACCTAACCTTCCCCCCGCAGCTAACGCTAAGGGCGCCCCGGACTTACCTCGTTTGGGCTGGCATCCTTTGGCGTTCTGGCATCGGGATTAAGATAGGCGTCGGCTTTCGATGCCTATCTTAAGTCCCTTGTCGGGATTCTGCTGTCAGTATCGACACCAGTGGCATTGCGGCCGCTGGTCTCATAATTACATTCTGGCAGGCACATTTGCTGCGTGGGCAGATGCATCCTGAAGTGCGTCTAGCTCTGTATATGGCTATACAGGGCCGTAAGGAGAGGTGGGACTAGCCGTACATACCATCGGCCCTGGCGCCCTCCTCTAGTGTTTGGTTTCAGCACTGTGTATGTGGGGAGGGGGAGGGTTGAGCCCTGTCTGTTTTGTCAGACCCGGGCTCCACAATTTCTGATGGCAGCCCTGCAGTTCAGCATTTATATTTATTATGTTGTGAAACAAATTACAATTACCTCAGTATCTTCAGTGTCTTCCAACATCTGAAGGAAACTTAATGTAAGAATAGACAACAAAGGAAACACCTATTAGCTTCAGTGATGCATTTGTAAACGTCCAACCATAAGATCTTCACTAGTCATCACCCAGTATTTGCATCTGCCCCTGTTCAACCAGATAGAACATGGTTTCCTCAGACCTGTATGTGTACAGTATTTGTGCCCAGGTATGATTGTGTTCACAATTGTACGATCAGACCCCTACTGAGCTTGGCCTACATTAGAATGCCTCCCTTCCCTGTCCCTCCATCTGTGTAGGTGCATATACATCTCCCCCATAATTTTGGGCATATCACATAAGATACACTAGAGGAGCTGGTGTAGTGCTCACTCTGCATCAGCCCCACTGTATGTAACATAGGGGCCTATTCATTAAACCTAAAAATTCTCTGGAGATAATTAGCTTTAGAACTCGCATGGAGTTCTACCTAATTATAGGTGGCATACATCATTCCACCTCTCCATAAGTATCTATTCCGAAAAGCTGTCATTTTTGCGATGACTGCTTTTCGGGAAATAGATACTTTTCCCTGCCTACACTACCTTATCGCATCTGGAAAGTGCTGCGCATGCGCTGTTACATCTGTAAAACCAGCGCATGTGCAGCACTGACTACAGATGCGTTAAGTTTGTGTACACCCCCACACCCCTCCCCCCTCCACTCACCCCCCCCCCCCCCCGACTTACCTGTCTGTGCAGCAGCCTCCGGCTCCATCCTGCTTGTCTGTCATGTGGTTTCCCAGCAGACCACATGACAGATTAGAAGAAAAAAAAACTTTTTTTTTTTGTCTAAACTTTCTTGTGCTCTGCTGGGGAGCACACATGACAGACCAGCCTCCGAAGCATGAGGACGGAGCAGAGCACCGGAGGGACTCGTTGGTGGACCTGCACACGCTGATACACGTAAGTGGATTCTGCTATTCGCCACCTCACAGTGGCGAATAGTAACTGCATCAAATTCCGAAAATTGATAATTTTCGGAATTTGATGAATACCACAATTTCCACATCCCCATACTAATGTATGGGGAGTGTGGAAATTAACGCAGGGGAACTTAGCAAGGAGATATCTGTGATATCTCCTGTGCTAAGTGGCTACATGAAATACAAAATAACGTTATTTAAGGAAAATGTCCTTAAAAAAGTTATTTTAGTGTTGATGAATAGGCCCCATAGTGACTTTTATGCTGCATCTAGAAAACTATAAGTAACACACAAGGCTCTAAGTAAGCAACAGGTCCTCATACATTATATAACTGGTCACACAGCAAAATTACTCATTCAAAAAGTCAAAACCACCTTGTACATACAGGTATCATCCATTTAGTAGAGTAAGAAAACAAAACAAATAGAAAAACAAAACACAAATTAGGGGTCTAATAAATAAAAATACTCTCCAGTTCCATCTTATAGAAAGTTACATACAGTACCTCAGGGAACTCATGGACATGCTGCGTCTCAGCATTGCTATATTCCCAAATACTTTAAGAACAATTGTACATGCTCAGAATTTCTTCTTACACTGAAATTAAAAATAGTTGTTATAGAAAAGTAAAAGCAATAATTGTATTAGGAATGCTCCTTGTTAGCAATAACTCCCATTCTAATTGTTCCTACTGTGTCAAGGCCGATTTCATAGGTGGATTAAGAAATGTAATGTAATGGGACTCATTTACATAGCACCAATCAGCTGAGTTGCTGGATAAAATCCCCTTTGGATGTGCTGTGCGACTTATTTCCACTGAAGTGCATGGGTTTAGGGAACACATTGGTGGAGGAACAGGAGCACTGGCCCATAGAGGGAGCTGGCCAGAGAGAGATGTTCCTTGTACAGTACGGGGTAGACACAAAGCTGCATCATGGTTTTAGGAGCAATGCAAAGAAAATGTTACATTTTGTAGGATGAGATTATTGCATGAGATAAATGGGAGCATCTAGCGCCTTCCAGCTACACTTCAGTAGAATAGCACATAACAAGATGCATTGTGTCCAATGTATTACAGATACCATAGGTAAGTACCACTAATTACATAAGCAATGGTTTACATTATATTATTACAGAATAAATGAAGGGAAGGATAGAAAATAGGTAATGTCCTATAGAATGTCACGGAAGAGATGTATAGGAGGATAATATTGGGAAAAGATAGAAAATGACAGGATAAGACTTGGGCCTATTAGAAAACATACCTGCTATCATCTACCTCACTGTAAGAAGTGAGAGTTCCAAGCCAGTAGCTCAGCACATCATTTGACACCATTGTGATGTCACAGTGCCCAAGCTCAGTAATTCATTATGACATCACTTCATGTCATCATCATCACCAGCATCTGCTGTAAAGTGACCACAAAAATGCTTTTATAACCTATACATACAGCATGGTCATATCATGTATAAGGGGCACAACTAAATGACCAATATCTCTATTTAAGGAGTCTATGCACTAAGCCTTGGAGAGAGATAAAGTGAAGAGAGATAATGTACCAACCAATCAGCTCCTAACTGTCATTTTTCAAACAGCCTATAAAGTGACAGGAGCTGATTATTTGGTTTATCTCTCTCCACTTTATCTCTATCCAAGGTTTAGAGGTTTATTTCTGAGTAATTTAAACATATTAAAATATGAATACATTTAGGACAACTATTAACTTATATGATCATATCAAAATGAAAACATACAACATAAAATTGTATTATATAACCTAATGACTTGAGCAAATCGATTAGAAGAATAATTCACTAACAGTGAATATGTTAGAACTAGGGGTGAGCGGGTTCGGATTTCTGAAATCCAAACCCCCCCGAGCCCCACCGATCCGAGGCCGATCCGAGTCAGACTCAACTTTTCCCGCCTGACTCGGATCTGAAATCGAGGCAAAACGTCATCATCCCGCCTTCCGGATCTCGCGGGTTTTGGATCCTATATAAGGTACCCACGTCAGCGGCATTGGACAGTGAAGAGGGAGGGTGGGAGTTAGGGCTGGCTAGGCTGTGTAGTGTAGTGTAGTGTAGTGCAGAGTAGTGTTGTGCTGTGCTGTGCTGCGCTGTGCTGCTGTTGTCCATAGGGGCTGTGTCCACTACTTCAAAGTCCATAGGGGCTGGCTGTGTTGTGCTGTGCTGCTGTTGTCCATAGGGGCTGTGTCCACTACTTCAAAGTCCATAGGGGCTGGCTGGACTGTGTTGTGCAGTCAGTTGTCCATAGGGGCTGTGTCCTCTCCAAAGTCCTGTGCAGTGCCCCAGTCCTAAAGGAGTGCTGTAGTGTTGTCCAGGGGGTGCTCTGTCTGTCAGGGGTGCTCCCCCCAAGTGCTAAAAAAAATATTTTTTTTCTGTTTGTGAATTGTGTGCGCAGTAGCCGCACGTGCATCAACAAAGTAGTGCCAAGCGTGCGCCTGTGTCATAAGTAAACGGCCGGCTGGCTTGACCATTAAAGGGTGCTGTAACCCCCAAAGTACACTCCAAACCAAATAAAAAAATATTTTCTGTTTGTGAACTGTGTGCGCGGTAGCCGCACGTGCATCAACAAAGGAGCAGCGCCAAGTATGCGCCTGTGTCCCATAAGTAAAGGGCCGGCTGGCTCATTTCTTAAAGGGTGGTGTAACCCACAAAGTGCACTACTCTCCAGCAAAAATAAAAAAATATTTTCTGTGTTTGTGTGCGTCTTAGCCGCATGTATATATCAAATCGATATAACATAAATGGAGGACCAAACTTTCTCCGATAAAAATAAAATAGAGAAAGATCAAGAACCACTTCCTCCAAGTGCTGAAGCTGCTGCCACTAGTCATGACATAGACGATAACATGCCATCTTCGTCATCTGCCAAGGCCGATGCCCAATGTCATAGTAGAAGCCACATACAATCCCAAATGACAAAGTTCAGGAAAATGACCTTAAAAAAACCATTTAAATCATCTGAAGAGAAACGTAAACTTGCCAATATGCCATTTATGACACGGAGTGGCAAGGAACGGCTAAGGTCGATCCCTAGTATGTTCATGACTAGTGGTTCAGCTTCACATGATGATGGAAGCCCTCCACCCACTAAAAAAATCAAACGAGTTAAGCTGGCAAAAGCACAGCGAAGAACTGTGCGTTCTAAGAAGATATCACAAATCCCCAAGGAGAGTCCAAGTATGGTGGCGGTTGCGATGCCTGACCTTGCCAGCACTGGATGGGAAGAGGTGGCTCTTTCCACCATTTGCACGCCCCCTGCAAGTGCTAAAAGGAGCACCCACAGTCCACTTGCTGATATGCAAATTGAAGATGTCACTGTTGAAGTACAACAGGATGAGGATACTGGTGTAGCTGGCGCTGAGGAGGAAGTTGGCGAGGAGGATTCTGATGGTGATGTGGTTTGTTTAAATCAGGCTCCGGGGGAGACAGTTGCTGTCCGTGGGATGAAAAAGCCCATCACGGTAATTCCTGGGCAGAAGACCAAACATTCCACCTCTTTGGTCTGGCAATATTTCTATCCAAATCTGGACAACTGTCTTGCCATATGTACCTTACACAGCAGCAGCGTCACCAGTAGCAGCATCTCAGAAACGCCAGCTCGTTCCAAGGCAGGCTACGCTGTGTATCACCGGTTTCAGTAAGAGGCACACCGCCAACAACCTCTTAGAGAAACTGAGGGAAATCATCGCCCAGTGGCTTACCCCACTTAGACTCTCCTGGGGATTTGTGATATCTGACAACGCCTCCAATATTGTGCGGGCATTACATCTGGGCAAATTCCAGCACGTCCCATGTTTTGCTCACACAATAAACTTGGTGGTGCAGAATTTTCTGAAAAGAGACAGGGGCATGCAGGAGACGCTTTGGGTGGCCCGAAAAATTTCTGTCCACTTTCGCCATTCAGCGACTGTGTGCCGAAGACTGGAGCACCAGCAAACACTCTTGAACCAGCCCTTCGAACTTGCCACACATGAAGTCGGTTCAGACACTGCCAGCTTGAGTCAGGTCATTCCCCTCATCAGGCTTTTGCAGAAGCAGCTGGAGAAAGTGAAGGAGGAGCTAAGACGGAGCGATTCCGCTCGGCATGTGGGACTTGTGGATGAAGCCCTTCATTCGCTTTGCCAGGATTCCAGGGTGGTCAATCTGTTGAAATCAGACCACTACATTTTGGCCACCGTGCTCAATCCTAGGTTTAAAGCCTATGTGATTTCTCTCTTTCCGGCCGACACAAGCCTGCAGAGGTGCAAAGACCTGCTGGTGAACACACTGTCAGCTGAAGCGGAACGTGACACGTCAACAGCTCCTTCTTCATTTTCTCCCGCAACTGGGGCTGCCAGGTAAAAACTTAGCTATCCTAAGCAACCCACTGGCGGTGATGCAGGGCAGGCAGGACCAAGTTTGGACATCTGGTCCGGATTGAAGGACCTGGCAACAATTTCTGACATGTCTACTGTCACTACATATGATACTGTCACCATTGACAGAATGGTGGAGGATTACATCGGTGACAGCATCCAAGTAGGCATGTCAGACAGTCCATACCTGTACTGGCAGGAAAAAGAGGCAATTTGGAGGCCCCTGTACAAACTGGCTCTATTTTACCTGAATTGCCCCCCCTCCAGTGTGTACTCCGAAAGAGTGTTTAGTGCAGCCGGGAACCTTGTCAGCGAAAGGCGTAGGAGGTTGCTTCCACAAAATGTGGAGAAGATGATGTTCATCAAAATGAATTATCAACTCTTCCAGGGAGACCAGCCTCCATAACGTACAGAGGGACCTGTGGTTTTGGATTCCAGTGGGGACGAGTTAATACTCTGTGAGGATGAGGATGTACACAACACTGAAGATTGTGAGGAATCGGTGGATGAGGAGGATGAGGATGACATCTTGCCTCCGTAGAGCCAGTTTGTGCAGGGACAGATTAATTGCCAGCTTGTTTTGTGGGGGCCCAAACGAACCAATCATTTCAGCCACAGTCGTGTGGCAGACCCTGGCGCTGAAATGATTGCTTTGTTAAAGTGTGCATGTCCTGTTTATACAACATAAGGGTGGGTGGGAGGGCCCAAGGACAATTCCATCTTGCACCTCTTTTTTTTCTTTGCATTATGTACAGTTTGGGGCCTAGTTTTTCAAACTGCCATCCTGTCTGCCAATGCAGTATCACTCCTAGATGGGTCACGTGTTTGTGCCGCCCACTCGTGTCGCTTAGCATAGTCATCCAGCTACCTCGGTGCAACCTTTTGGACATAAAAACACTATTGTGAGGTGTGAGGTGTTCAGAATAGACTGGAAATTAGTGGAAATTAAGATTATTGAGGTTAATAATAGCATAGGAGCAGAAAAACCAACACATTCTGTGATTTTAGCTGTTTTTATGCTTTTTTAAAAAAAAATACAGATCCAAAACACAAAACCCAGAACCCAAAACATGGAAGGGTGGTTTTAGCAAAACCAATCCAGATCCAAAACACGAAGATCCAGATCCAGATTCAAAACCAAAACACAAAACACGAAAAGTGGCTGGTGCACACCCCTACTTTATATGAAGAACCAACTGTTCTTCTCAATACTGTGACTTATACTCCAAAGACAAACAATCCAAAAAGCCAGATATGTATTTATTAAAACATCCATAAAAACTGATCACAGAAAGGTGCATATAGCCTTCATATCGGTCAGTGGTATGTTAGTCAGACAAGATAACTTCAAGGGCTCACCGGACCTCTCAGGAAGCCTGATGTTCCATGCGGTAACATACCAGCCTGTGAGTAGACATTAAGCCGGGACCTTCGTACAGCTGAAACTAAGATCACATACTAGCCCCTAAGTGGATGTCATCCCGGGACCTCCATACGACTGAGACCGCTGGCCTTCCTATATATTCCCTGTGGATCCTGGCGTGTACACACCGCTGACTTGTACCGCTGACTGGTCAGATATGAGGCACTCCTGATTACTAAAAGACCTGCTACCGATGCGTTTCAACCCTAATACGGGTCTTTGTCAAGGCACCTGTGTCTTTGCTGCAATTACCCCATTACCTCCCCCAAACACTCCCACACTGCTAGTAAAAAGTCACTGCAAGCCACTATGTAATGTACCGTGATGCTTTCGTAGTGCAGCTCAGACACATGCACAGACTATCGATAATCGGTCAGCTGCGTAGATATCGGCATTGTGTTCATCTCTGAATCAGGCCCATAGTATGGTATAGTTTGGGGGAACAATATCTCAAATATTGGTTATGTTTGGAAAAATGTATGGGCTAAGCTGAGTGAAAACATGTAGATGTAATTGCAGACTATACTGAATTGTGCACACACAGAGATAAGTCTAATTTCAGAACGTAACTAGGGTTTATGGTGCCCAGGGCAAATTTAAACAATGGCACCCCAAAAAATACTATAAAAGCATGATAGAAATGTACATGGCAGACCGGGGGCAGGGCAGGGCAGTGATGTGCGGGTACGGCTTCCCCTTCCACACTCCTAAAAAGGGTGCATGGTCGGCCGGGGATGGGGCGTGTCTTTGTCTTAGGTGACAGCACTGGGTGACAGGGAGAGTATGACAGCAGTGGGTGACGGAGAGAGGGTGATGACAGGGAGAGGGTGACAGCTAGTAGATGACAAAAATACAGTATTTTCAATTTTCTTATCTGGACCCAGAACTGCAGCGCATGGGTGGCAGCTCCTCCTTGGACTTAACTCCGGTGATGGTCACAAGACTATAAGTCATATAAATCTATGTCTCCTTACCCCTCCTGGATCTGAAAGCTCCATAAACCTATGTCTGGCATTCCCTGGCCTTCTGTGGGACCCAAAGTCCTAGGGAGCCACAGACTGGCTAAACCTCAAGACACTAGGATGTGATTTGTTCCAGAGATGAAATAGTATAAACTTTACTTTAGTGCTACATAGGGTAATACAGCAGTAATGTAAGTGAGGGAATATGGAGGCTAGTAAACAGGTAACAGTGACACGCTACAGACTGGTCACACAGTAGCCATCTGTCCACAGATTCAGTCGCATGCAGAACAATATTTACACTCACCATATTAGCAGTAAAAAAAATGTTCTTTATTATTACATACCACCAGTGTAACAGTATAATGTCATTGTCAGATGTTTCGGTCCAATATTAGACCTTTGTCAAGGTAGAAAAACTCCACAAGACGCTCAAGCCGATTTTTGCAATCTGCGCTTGCTTAATAGACGCAGTGCGCGTGCGCGAAGCAGTCATTGCGATCAGGAAGAGAAAGCAGTGAGCACACAAATGACTCAAAAGATTGAGTGACAGAATGTGCCGTTTCTAGGTGGTGACAGGGGAAGGTCGATGAAATGGGGGTGTGGTGGTGCGAACGCGGGCGTGCCTGAGCATCAAAACGCCATTTTGAAGGCATGCATAATAAAGGTGCAGCGTCATATTACACTAGTACATATCATATGGCTGTTTAAAACACTGCAGCACTCGCAGTGCCTGCGGTAGGGTATGGTTACCACAAGCCCTGCATATGTTCCGATGGCACTCGATGTTAGGGATTGTTGCATACACTTCCTGGAGATGACGTGTTTTACGAAGGGAAAGCGGGAGTCTTAATACAGGCCGGTGGGTGTCTAAATGCACAACGCGAAATGAAGCTAAGACATAGTGGGCATGCTAATGTCTTGCCGTGCGATCGCGGAATTTGCATACATTAGCAGCTGGCGGCTGCATGCGAGCACATCTAGCGACCGGGTCTGAATCAGGCCCTCAGTTCCTGAAGCTCTCATTAACTATGACATAATGTCCTGGGCCAAACTGTATTTTCCATAAGATAGGTTTTAATTCAAAGTCCTTTTTAAGTGACTTCTTTTCTAAATACTATATATGTATATACAGTCAGGTGCATAAATATTGGGACATTGACAGAATTTTTATTTTTTGGCCTCTATTCACCACCACAATGGCTTTGAAATGAAACAAACAAGATGTGCTTTAACTGCAGACTTTCAGATTTAATTTGAGGGTAATTACATCCAAATCAGGTGAACGGTATAGGAATTACAACGGTTTCTATATGTGCCTCGCACTTTTTAAAGGGCCAAAAGTAATGGGACTATCAACTCAAAAGCTATTTCATGGACAGGTGTGGGCTATTTCCTCATTATTTCATTATAAATTAAGCAGGTAAAAGGTCTGGAGTTGATTCTAGGTGTGACATTTGCATTTGGAATCAGTTGCTGTCGACTCTCAATATGAGATCCAAAGAGCTGTCACTATCAGTGAAGCAAGCCATCATTAGGCTGAAAAATCAAAATAAACCCATCAGAGAAATAGCAAAAACATTAGGTGTGGCCAAATCAACTGTTTGGAACATTCTTAAAAAGAAAGAACGCACTGGAGAGCTCAGCAACACCAAAAGACCCGGAAGACCACGGAAAACAACTGTGGGGGAAGACAGAAGAATTATTTCCCTGGTGAAGAAAAACCCCTTCACAAACGTTGGCCAAATCAAGAACACTCTGCAGGAGGTAGGTGTATATGTGTCAAAGTCAACAATCAAGAGAAGACTTCACAAGAGTGAATATAGAGGGTTCATCACAAGATGTAAACCATTGGTGAGCCACAAAAACAGGAAGACCAGATTAGAGTTTGCCAAACAACATCTAAAAAAGCCATTATAGTTCTGGAACAACATTCTATGGACAGATGAGACAAAGATCAACTTGTACCAGAGTGATGGGAAAAGAAGAGTATGGAGAAGGAAAGGAACTGCTCATGATCCAAAACATACCACCTCATCAGTGAAGCATGGTGGTGGTAGTGTCAAGGCGTGGGCATGTATGGCTGCCAATGGAACTGGTTCCCTTGAATTTATTGATGATGTGACTGCTGACAAAAGCAGCAGAATGAATTCTGAAGTGTTTCTGGCAATATTATATGCCCATATTCAGTCAAATGCTACAGAACTCATTGGACGATGCTTCATAGTGCAGATGGACAATGACCCGAAGCAAACTGCAAAAGCAACCAGTTTTTTTAAGGCTAAAAAGGGGAATATTATACAATGGCCAATTCAATCCCCTGACCTGAATCCGATTGAGTATGCATTTCACTTGATGAAGACAAAACTGAAGGGAAAATGCCCCAAGAACAAGCAGGAACTGAAGACATTTGCAGTAGAGGCCTGGCAGAGCATCACCAGGGATGAAACCCAGAGTCTGGTGATGTCTATGCGCTCCAGATTTCAGGCTGTAATTGCCTGCAAAGGATTTGCAACAAAGTATTAAAAAGTGAAAGTTAGATTTAGGATTGTTTAGTTTGTCCCATTACTTTTGGCCCCTTAAAAAGTGGGAGGCACATATAGAAACTATTGTAATTCCTACACCGTTCACCTGATTTGGATGTAATTACCCTCCAATTAAATCTGAAAGTCTGCAGTTAAAGCACATCTTGTTTGCTTCATTTCAAAGCCATTGTGATGGTGAATAGAGGCCAAAATATGAAAATTCTGTCAATGTCCCAATATTTATGCACCTGACTGTATAATATGTTTATATGTACTGTATTTATAATATATATTAGAGATGTGTGCTGAACCCTGTGTTTTTTGTTTTGGCTTTTGATCTGTATTATTTTTTTTTAAATTGATAAAATCACATCATATGGTTTTTTTGATCCTACAGTATTACTAAAATTAATAATTTTAAATTCCACTCGTTTCCAGTCAATGTTTTGACCATCTCACTGCTCACAATATTATTTCATCTAGTCTCTGCCCAAAATTTGCACCAAGCTAGCCGGCTAAGCGGCAGCAGTGGGCGACACAAACACGTGGCAGTTCAACTTCCAACATGGCACATATTCAAGAGGCCTGAGGGAGTTGGAGTATGTATGTTGTTGAAGGCAGGGACAGGAATGGTTGATTGGTAGTAAATTTAATTTCATTTTTTATTCTGAAGTAAATTTATGAGGAAGAAGGGGAGGCATTTTCAAAAAAAATATTTTACTCATTCACATCAGTCCTTGCCCCAGAAGAATCTTTGAGCACTATGCCTGCTGCTGCTGGGAGTGGATTTTCATCCCAGAAGGGGACCAGGAAGACTACAAATAGTGCTTTCAAAAACAATTGACTGTTAAACAATCCTTTGCAAAGATTCCACTTCGCTAGGAAAGCATTTCCCAACCTGTACAGGGACATTAAAAAATTTAATTAGTGGCCTCCAAAATGCTGTTGTACTCACTGTCCACTTAACCACAAATTTGTGGACAAGCCAAACAGAGCAAATGCAAGATTTAAGGTTTAAGTCAGCCATTGTGTCTTTCTTGAGAATCTTTGAGTGCTATGCCTGCTGCTGCTGGGAGTGGATTTTCATCCCAGAAGAGCTGCTGGTAAGCAAATTGTCAGCTCAAGTGGCACGTGAAGCAGTGATGGATTCTCCTTCAGTTTCTCCAGCAAGTGCATCTACTGAGAAAAAAACTAAGCTTTTCCAAAATACCCACTGGTGATGCAGATGAGTCAACACAACCAAGTTTTGACAAAAAGAATTGCCTACAATTAATAACACCTCTACCGTGATTCCATCTGATATGGTCTCCATTCAAAGAATGGTTGAGGACATTTAAAATATTTTAATGATAGCATCCAAACAGGCATGTCAGACAGTCTGTTTGACTACTGGCAGGAAAAAAAGGTAATTTGGAGGCCCTTGCACAATCTGGCTTTGCTTTACTTGAGCTGGCAATAGTTTATATAGTTACCCCAGCCTATACCATCACCCCAGATTATACCAGCACCCAAGCCTATATGTTGTGTATAAATTACAGCTGCGCTCCCTGTTAGACTGGGGATTCATTGTTCACTTTAGTGATTGTGAGCTTCATTTTAGTCCATATCACCACACCCCCTACACATCTTCTATCCTGGGCTACAGGAGGGGCAGCTGCACCCTGGAATATGTTTGCATGGCATTGCCCCTCTGACTCGCTGAAATTCAGGTAGAGGACCATGAGTAGGTAGTAGGAACACTATATCAGAGAATGCAGTAGGTACTAGGGACACTATATCAGAGAATGTAGTTTTAGCTGCTTTATTCAATTTTTTAAACCATAGCCTCTAATTTCACCTTTTGAGAATATGTTTATGTGAATCTCAGCTGAGGCACTTGTGATGTCATTATGTTTAATATATTATGCATGTTATTTAGCACTTTGTTGTGGTCTTGTAGTTGGCGTGTAGACTAATCATCTATTCATGATTGAGGAAAGAAGTGAAAAGTTGCATTTTTTTATTGCTAACTTTGTGTTATTAAATTATAAAATTGTGAAGTTTCCACCTACAGTGTCACAAATTAATTTAATACGTTTTGAATATTACACTGCGGTTCCACTTACAGTGTCACAAGATTTTTTTTATGAATAAGAAAAGAATAACACACTGCACTACCACTTACAGTGTCACAAGATTTTTTGTGAATAAGAAAAGAATAACACTGCGCTACCACTTAGTGTCACAAGATGAATTAGTTATGAATAATAATAATACACTGCGCTACGATTTATAGTGTCACAATACATAGACGATAAACTGCGGTTTGGCCGGCAGTGTCACCATACAATAATAGCGCAGCTAAATTGCTGACGCACACACACACACACACACAAAAAGCACTTTTCCTTTTTTTTTACACTGGGGAAGAGCACCCCTGAATGATGCAGTAGCCCCTTCTTGATGGACAACAAAGCACCCCTGTCAAGTGCGGACCGACCACGTGCAGAGTCACCAATACATGGATAATAAACTGAAGTCTGGCCGGCAGTGTCACCAAACAATAATAGCACAGCTAAGTTGCTAACGCACATAAAAAAAGCACTTTTATTTTTTTTTACACTGGGGAAGAGAACCCCTGCCAACACAGCACCCCTTTATGGACTGCAGCCCTAGCCCCTTGATGAACAGGACAACAACAGCAGCCCTTATGTATAATAACACAGCAGCAGCCCCTTGATTGACAGGACAAGTGACAGCAGCTGCAGGACCCACTGAAGCCCCCTTTTATATACTGCAGCCCCAGCCCCTTTATGGACAACACAGCAGTAGCCTTCAGCCCAGACCCCGACAGGACAAGTTGGTCAACACACTGACACAGACAGTGACAGCAACACGTCTGTTCAGTTCACCATCCACACCCAGAGTGAAAATGGCGCAGATCACCAGGATCTTTATTGAACCCAAAACCTGGGAGAATCCGACAGTGGGAGGATGACGTTTTGCCTCGTTTTGAGATCCGAGTCATGCAGGAAAATCTGAGCCTAGCTCGGTTCTCACCTCGGATCTAGAAGTACAGGTGGGTCCGGTTCTCTGAGAACCGGACCCGCTCATCTGTAATATATATATATATATATATATATAATGGTTTTTATATAGCTCCACCCCCAGTAGCTTCACCCACAATTCTTGAACCTATTTTTCCATATATATATATAAACAGAAACATATACATTAAAATTAGGAATGAGCGGGTTTGGGTTCCTGGAAACTGAACGGCCGAATTTACCTAATCCGAGTGGCTTGGATCCCATACACTGTTCTCAATCTGCAGGAAGGAACTTTCCACGGTGTTAAACTTAAATACTTAAGGACTTGTTTGTCAGTAGTAGAAGACAGTTCAGGTGTTCTCCAAAAAACAAGTCCTTTCTTTTACAATGGATCAGGATCACTTTTGAATATATGTACCCTGGCATATGAACAACTTGTTGTTTTAAAATAAGTGGTAACTTGCTTTGATCAACGTGTTTCGTCCCTCCTCTAGGGACTTTTTCAAGATAAATATCTGGCCCAAGGTACCTGTATTTAAAGTGATTCTGATTGTTTAATTAGAGAGTCCTGGTTTCAATTAATTCACATGAATTGTTCACATAGGTCTTTCAATCTGTGTCTCTCAGCTCATTAGATTGTAGCAGTTTCAAATAGTGAGATCTCTTTTCATAAACCCAGTGCATATAAATTGTTATTCTCACTATTTTATAACAGCATGAGTCATTTATATATAACAATACAATTGATACAAATAAATAAATAAATAGTGAAAATAAGAATAAAAATAATAAAAATAAATATTAAAGGCCATTCTCAAAGTATATATTTTTTCTCAAATGTATCTAGTTCTTTTGAGAAATCTATGGGCCAAATGTAATAGGGTGAGAGTTTAGAAAATATGAGAATTTTCTCACACTTTTTAAACTCGGCCAATGTAATAGAGTCCGAGAACAAAGCAACAGAGCATACTCACATGTTTTTCAGACTCAAAAAAAACTCTCATGATTTAAAATCTCATCCAGATATTTTCTCATTTTGAAGATAAAACTGGACCAATTTGAGAGTTCACTGCTAAATCTCACATTTTCTAAACTCTCACCCTATTACATATAGCCCTATATATTCATTAGCCATGCAAAATTCATGCTCCAAATAGGTATAATATAGATGTCTAGATAGTCTCTCCTTTTTTATTATTTATTCTGCAACTGTCACTGAGGCATCTTCTGCCTCTCATGAGGATGCAAGACCTTTTCATTCCAAGTCTAGAAAAGGTGTAAAAAAACCTAAAACCACTAAGGCAGCAGAACAAACTGTTCATAAACAGAAATGTCACAAATCCCTGAGGAGAGCCTAAGTGTGTCTACAAGTGCCGTGTGTAAGCCTGACCTTTCTGAACTCATAGAGAGGCCTCCTTCCTCCATTTCTGCACCCTCTGCCAATGAGGGAATGAGCAGCACAAGCCAAGAAGTTGCTGACCTAGACATTCAGGATGTTATGGTAGTAGTACAACAGGATGAGGGGCATATTTGTGTAGCAGATACAGGTGCTAATGAGGATATTGATGATGAAAATGTTGATGAGTATGTTCTTTGTAAGTGAGACACCAGTGGAAGTAGTTCTTGCCCATGATAAGAAGAAAGCAATTGTCATGCCTGGGTATAAGACAAAAAAATCCACCTCTTATGTGTGGAATTATTTTTACCCATATCTGGACAACAATTGTTTTGCTATCTGTAGCATTTGTAAAGCCAATGTAAGTAGAGGTAGGGACTTTAACCATCTAGAAACCTCCTCCCTGTTACGTCATTTGCTGCACATGCATGAAACGTTTTTGGGAAAAAAAAGAAACTTTTGCTAAAAAAGAAACAAAAAGCACTCCAGCTCCAGCTGGCTCCCATCTCTATGCTAGATGCAAGCACCTGCAATCTCCACCACCAACACTTTCATCTTCATCATCAATATCCTCAATCATGATTGCAACTAGTCCTGCATCCAATTTGATATGACTAGGTGATTCCTCCCCTATCCAGGATTCCACCAAAGATTCCTTGAGTGCTAGGGCTGCTGCTGCTAGCGGTGGATCTTCATCCCAGAAGAGGACCAGAAATACTAATACTAGTAGTAGCTTAAAATGCAATTGACTGTAAAGCAATGATAAAGGAAGCATGAAAGCTGTGACCCAGTTGCACAGCGGATCACTGACTCCATATCAGCTATTCTAGTATTAGATCTGCATCCAATATCTACCACTAATACCGTGGGTTTTAAATAGTTAATTAAGGTCCTGTGTCCCCACTACCAAATTCCATCTAGATTCCACTTTACTAGAAAAGCAATTCTCTGCCCTCCAAAATGCCATTGTACCCACTGTCCACTTAACCACAGAAATGTGGCCAAGCAAAACAGGGCAACTAAAAATTACATGACTGTGACAGCCCACTGGTGTATTGCCTTTAGTAGCAGCAACATTTACCAAATGCCAGCTCATTCAGAGGCAGGCTATTCTGTTAAAAGAAAAAATGGATATAAAGGGCACTGATATGGGTACTCTACAAATTAGTATATAAAATCTGCAGGTTTGAACAAACAATATTATTGATGGTATATAGAAAAATGTACAATTTAAAAATATAGAACACTTATTAGCAGCCTCTAAAAAAAACAGATAGTCTACTGGCTACTTTCTAGTTTTTCAAGACAATTGTTTATTCCAATATAATTGCGCAGAGATACACTTATAGCACCACTTCTGTTTTTATTTTGCAAGCTACTCTATGTATCACCGGCTTCACTAATAGTCATACTGGTGTTAAATGCTTAGAAAAACTCAGAGAAGCCATTGCTGTAAGTGGCCCGGAAAATTTTGCACCATGTTTTTTGCATTCAGCAGGTGCATATAGAAGATTGCAGCACCTGCAAGAACAGTTTAATTTTCCCTGCCACCAGTTGAAGCAAGAACAGAAAACACAGTGGAAGTCCACCCTTTATATGCTCTAGCGAATGGAGAAACAGCAAAAAGCCATCCAAAGCTACATAACGTGCACCTTAACATACTCCTACAGAAATCCACTCCATACACCAGCACCTTTAGTCATAAGGATAAGGACAATATCACTAGCTTATCAGACACTATGTATGCAGAGCGGTGATTGGAATTTACTCACCAATTAACTCCTTCTCTGCTGGTCTCCTTCTCTGTCCAGATCTGCTGTAGAGTGAGTGGGAGTGAGTGGCCCTTTTATGTATATGTTACCTTGTTTAACTATAAAGAAAACCGTGATATACAAATAAAACAATTAACAATAGGTAGTAGTTACAGGTATTGATCCCCAATGCATTTCATCCCATCTGCAGGACTTTAAGGGTTTTCATGTGTGTAGCGGTGACCATCGATGGTTAACAACCGTTGATGATTAACCACCGATGGTCAATGGTTTTGCTATCATTGGTGGAGAACCAATAGTTTTCCCCATAGATGGCACAGAGCCTGGCAATGTTTTTTTTTTGTCACGGCACTGGGACACAGAGCATAGCTACGCCCCTAAAGAAAACTGTTAAGCCCCACCCTCCATTGTGATTGGCCCGCTGTCCCTTGAGTCTGCGAGCAGGGATGACCATCGAGGGCAAAATCATTGATGGTACAATGTTGATGGTTTCATTCCATCGTGGTTAGCCACCAATGGTACCATTGATGGTTAACCTACTGATGGCCATCGCTATTAATGTGACCACTGATACCAATAACATGTATGATCCTAACTCTCAGTCTTCATCCGTCAGAGACATTAACCACATTTTAAAGCTGCACATATGTAAACATGATGTAAAATGTGTTTATGTAAAGTTATAAAACTTTCAAATTAGTTTTCCAAAAAAAACCTAAATAAATAAAATGGCATCTCTCTGGGATTAAGGCAGAGCACCATAAACTACAGAAGGTGCCAATGTACAGTTGGACACATTGTGCGAAAAATAAACATAAAATGCTCCAGAAAAAAAAAATTCCCAGTTTGCAAAGCTACATGTTGTCCCAGTCCCAAGATGCTTCAGGGGGATATGATTACAGAATTACAGATGCATCAAAAACCAGTCCAATATCCAGGGCTGCCATCAGGGAGGGGACTACCAGGTCAGACTTATCGGCATTCCGGAGAACAGGCTGGGTCGGTGGCAGGGTGCCATTATTGATTCGGGGCCACCTGCTCGAGATCTGGCAGGCTGAGGCTGCAGCAGGGGCTAATGGAAAATGTCTGCCTCCATAGGAGGATATGAAAATATGGCTGCCATCAACCAATGGGGAGCCAGGTTTCCTTTCCCAGAAACCCAAGGGGCTGGAGATGGAAAAGGGGGCAGGGCTTATTAGTAGGAAAGACGAAGATGAATAGGTGAGTAAGGGGGAACTATAGTACTGTGTGTGGCATAAATCTGACAGGCAGATGGGAGTGTGTGTGTGGGGGGGGGAGTAGGGGGGGTCACTGACAGGCAGAAAGGAGTGTGTGTGGGGAGGACACTGTCAAACATTTTCCAAATATAGGTCAGTATATGGATATTTACAAATACATTTCTGTATTAGGACTTTATACTTAAAAACACTAGGGGGAAATGTAATAGAGTCTGAGTGTTAGTGCGACTATGGACTCACATCAGGCCGCAGTGATTATGATGCAGGTTTTGTTCTTAAAGTCGTACTATGTAATACTGTAGCTTGCAAATTGTAGTGTGCAAGTTTTTTTGGTGAAAACTTGCAACTTGTAATGTGTGTTTCATTACAAGGTGAGAGTTTATCAGAAGCCTGCACAGATCAGTGAGATCCGTTCTGGCTTCTGTGTGTTAAAAGTTTAGGAAAGTGTAAGCCGGTCCTGGTTGTCAAAATACAGGGGTAAAAGGGGGTTGAGCCGTTCCTGGTTGTGGAAATACTCAACTAAATTTCACCAAAATTCAATTTGTTCCATATGAGGGGGTTTATTTCTCAAGAGGTGTATTTCAAAGCCTTCCATCATCATAAGATGTATAATAAAAAATTATATTAAATGCAAATCAGATGTGTTTTGCATTTAATATTATTGCCACTTTAAATCCATCCGGGGGGTGTGTCAGTGACAGGCAGGGATCGATCATTACAGTGGCTCCCTACCGGACCAGATGCCAGGATGCCGGGACGGAACAGCTCTGCTGTAATGCGCTGTCTGTCCAAGGGAGCCGGCTGTAATCTCTCCCTCCCCCCCGGTGACAGGCTGTCACTACACAATCCCCAGACACAGCTTCTTAGCAGCAGAGCTGGTCCGTTCCGGCGTTCCAGCATCTGGTCCAGCAGGGAGCCACTATAATGAACGCACCCTGTCTGTCACTGACACACCCCCCGGACAGGGACTCGGGGATGCGCATTATACAGCTGACAGCATCTCAGCAGCAGAGGTCACTGCAGGGAGCTGTCCAAGTCCGGCGTTCCGGAATCTTGTCCGGTCCGGCCTTCACCGATACCCGTAAACACATGCAGAATACAGTAAAGTTATGTACAATTGTTTATCTGACTATCCAGGTTGACATCTGGTGACACCATACTACAGTCCATGAGTTTCAGGAGGATTGTGCCAGACCCAGGAACCCATCATGGAACTTCCATCTCTCACTGATACATGAGAGAAACAATGACAGGTAAATTCTACAACTCACCAACATGATCATTCAGCTGCTGACTGGATTGGCATACATTACACAGAAATACTGAGGGTGTGGACAGGGGCGTAGGAGCCCATGTGCAGTCTCTGTCCAGGGCCCCCTCCTCTCTACGCACTGAGTGCAGTAATAGACTTAGGGTACTAGTCTGTGCCAGAGTCTGCTGCGCATGTGTGTAGGTCACCGGGGAAATGCACAGCAGCCATTTTCCTGGTAATTTCCCTATTACGCATATGTAAAACACTGGTAAAATGGCCGCTGTGGCCATTTTCCAGGCATTTTGTAGAGCGCTACTACCAGCGATGCAGGACTCCGGAGAGGTAAGTATCGAATACGTGGGTGCAGGGTGTGCAAGGTGGGCCCCCCTGGATGTGGCCCTCAGTTCTCCTGTGTATTCCTCAGGGTGCTTCTCTCACCATTTTTTTAAGATTGAAATTCTAATCCCAAAATCGTTTTCTTTTATGTAAGTATGTAGTCATAATTATCGAAGTTGGGATTCTATATCTTTGGTGTTTTTGCAGTTAAAATAAATAAAAGGAGCAAATATAGACAATTGTAGCAGTATTTGTAGGACAGACCTTCCATTATTATCATTATTGTTATCATTGACTTGTAAGGTACCACAATGCTTAGTAGTGGTGGACAGTGGCAAAAGAGAGAATAGTGAGGTCTAAATAAATAAGAGTGCAGCTGCGACAAGAACAGTAAGAGTGGTGGAGACTGGGGCAGGTATGAGGATGCACTAGTGGGTGTAATATAGATGACATCAATTTATCATGATCCTGGGCTGACTCCCAGATATAGCAATCTGGATTAGCTGGTTGTGACACCAGCGCACCTCGGTCACTTACCAAAATACACAATTTTACTGCCACCATGAAAGTTTATGGAGTCTTTGCATTCTCCACACAAATTATTAAAAACACACCTTCAGTTACACACAGGTAGCATGGGCCTCACAGGCTCGCAAGTTCTATAAGAATCATGTTCTATAAGAATATATTATGGTGCATATGCACGGTCAAATTTGATGAACGATGAATGATTGAACGATTAAATGATTTCATCAATGATGAACGATTGATCTATTTCTGACAGTATTAAATTAATGAAATTGTCAAAATCTGACTGCAAACACAGTCGATGTCAGAGATCGTTATCTGACATGTGGGAACCCATATTGTTCGTCGATGCATGCTCCACATGTCAAAGATATAAATGATTGAATGATTTTTACAATCGTTATCATTCATATCTTATAAGAAATCTGAACGTGTGTATGCCTCATTAGATTAAGGGCCAGATTAAATTAGGTGCCCTATTCAGACCTGGTCGCAATGCAGCAATCGCACGCAGACGTCAGGGGCCGGGTATGCGATCACACGGCCTGTCTTAAGGATGCCCTCTATGTCTTAGCGTGCTCTAACCCCCTCTGCCCCGAACACTATAGATCAGTGATTCCCAACCTCAGTCCTCAAGGGACACTAACAGTCCTGGTTTTGGTGATATCCATGATTGTGCACAGATGGTTAAATCAAACAACTGAGGTACTAATTAAGTCACTTGTGCTCAAGTAAGGCTATCCCTAAAACCTGGACTGTTAGCGTGCCTTGAGAATCATGGTTGGGAACCCCTGCTATAGATTAATATGTATTTTGTATTATGCATCACTACTTTATGTATAGGAATACCATACTATAGTTGACCTTGACATTGCCCCTGATTTAAGGGCCATTTGACTAGAGTCAGGTTCACCTGTCCAATAGAAAATGTATTGCTGAATGTATTTTGCTGGCAAGCATACAATATTAGTCATCTTTTTGTAACTTTTTACATTTCAGATTTATGGAAATAGTGAGAAACCATAAAGTAGAGTTTGGGTATGTATCCATATCACAAACTCATGTTTTCCTCCAGTTTGATGTAGGTGTAGCCTTGCTTGGTGTGCCAGCTCTTATAATAAGGATCATGCAAAAGTATGGACTAGGGATAGATTTACTAAAGCTTCTAAAAATGAAAAGTGGTGGTGTTACCTATAACTCCCAATCAGATTGTAGCTATCATTTCTCTATTGCATCCTAGAAAATGATAGACAGAATCTGGTGATTGCTATAGACAAGCACCACAACCTTTCATTTTTAGTAGCATTAGTAAATCTACCCTTAGGAGTATAAAGTAGACAGTTGGCACACATAGTAACTATCTCTACAGTATATTTAATAAATAAACAAGGATGACATAAATGTTAGTGGGTCTTGTGTACAACTCTTAGGGCTGTATTTACTACAATCCGCATTGGTAATGCAGATTGTAGTGTGATATTACCGAGTGAATTAGCATTGTGAATTCAGGCAATATCACAAGGCTTTACTACAAATCCCTTGCAGGGACAGAGCTTGTGATAAAGCTCTGTCCCTGCTAATCCCCTTCGGAGCCTTATCATGGTATTTTTGCAAAAAATACCGTGATTAAGTGCCCGCGCATGCGCCGATCGGTCGCCGCTGCTACCCCCTCTGGCGCTAAGCCCTGCCCCCGGTGCTAAGCCCCACCCCCACGATCGCAGACCCCCCCGCACGCCCCCCCCTCTCCCTTACTTACACTTACCTGCATGCTGCAGACCTCCGGTGATGTTCTCCATTCCTCCGGTCAGGTGATCTCCCATACTGCACTGCTGCCCGATCACCTGATGACCGGGCAGCAGTGCACTGTGGGAGAGCAGCTAACCAGAGGGGAGTCATCACCGGAGGCCCGATCACCGGTCCCTGGAGTCAGGTAAGTAATTTTTTTTTACTACTTTTTTTTAAAAATTTTTTACAGTAATCTGCTTGCGGTCTGTTTAGACCACACAGCTGATTACAGGGTCCGGCTCCTGGCTCTGCTCTCCCCGTTAGAGCAGGGCAGGAGGCCGGCAACCGAGGGAGACCCTGGATAATGCCACCTCCAGGTGGCGTTATTATCACAGGGCTTCCCCCGATATTTTTTTCACATTTATTTTTAGTAACTATGGTCAGATCACATTTCCCATTACAGTTATGGGAAATGCGATCTGCTTTACTAAAAATAAGTGATACTTAGGGGTTGGAGTAAAATTTTACGAATTCTACTCCAATTGCCCTGTAATAACTATAGGTGATACTAAAATAATGTGAAAAGGGTGTGAAAACACCCTTTTTCACATTATTTTAGTAAAAATAATGTTGATAAATAGAGCCCTAAGTGCATTAGTGGTAATTGTTCCCTGGAACTCCATGTATATGGAAACTACAGGTTTATTGTGCTTGTCAATGTATATGCAACCATTAAAATTATTAATATTGTGTCCCATGACAATGCATGTTGCACAGTTGGCTCAGTTTGCATCCCATGTGACCATGTCACTTAAGCGGTTAGTACATAGAAGGTCGTACAACAATATTTCAGAAGTAATAAAGGAAAAACTTTAATTATTTAATGATGTATTTTGTATGTATAGAAGGTAATTGTGACCGGATTACCTCGCTCTGCCAGGCAATCACAGATTTTGATCCGACTTGATCCTGGAGCTGCCTTTTGAGATGTCAGTCACCGGTGGGTCCTTGCGTCAAGTGTATGGGCAGTCGGCGGGTCGTCCATACACACAGCCAGATGTGCCAATATATCTGCAAGATATATCGTCATTGGCTGTGCTGCTGCATAGATGTCACTCACAGACATACTGTATCGTGTGTACACACCTTTCAATGCACTACAGATATATTGTCTGTTCAATGAAATGGGCGATATACTGTATGTCAGTGTGTACCCAGCATAAAGCCAGCCAGGTGTGTACCCACCTTTAGTTTCCTCATTGTCTCTCTCTCTCCTCACAGCTTCATGAACTCTGATTAGTGAATAGCTTCAGCCATCCACCAATCAGTTTGTGGAGACATCCCCTCACTGTGATTGGTGAATGGCCAGAATAGTCCACCAATCAGCATTAAGTAACTTAACACAGATGTACATTGCTCACTGCATGTACTATGTACAGGGCTGCCAAGAGAAATCCTGGGCCCCGGTAAAGCAAGTTCTCGGGGGCCCCCTGGAGGGGGTGTGGCCATAGCATGTGAGAAGCAGCCACTCACAGGAGCATGACATAGCTCCCAGCAGCTTGGCCGAAAGTATACCGACCTCGTTAGCGATGGGACCCAGCAGGGTGCCGGCATTGACAAGTGCGTATATACTTGCTGATGCATATATACTTGCTTATGCCGGCAGCGGCGACAGGGGCCATCCTGCATTCGGAGCGCACATCGTCGGCAACATAGTGGGTGCACAGTGGCCGATGTGCCTGAAATGTCGCTCCTATCTGTTGGATTGGTCGACATATCGCTTACTGTGTACCCAGCTTTACTGTGGGTACACATCTGCACAATTTTGGCACAAACCTGGCATGTCGTGCATAGTGTATTGATTTGCGCACTCCCTTGGTTGCATGCAAAATCTTCTAATTGGCCATGCGGCACAATCAATCAGATGATATTGTGTATGTCGATGCCATGCTGCAAAAATATATATATATATATTAGGGGTGAGCGGGTTCGGATTTCTGAAATCCGAGCCCCACCGATCCGAGTCCGATCCGAGTCTGGCTCGACTTTTCCCGCCTGACTCGGATCTGAAATCGAGGCAAAACGTCATCATCCCGCCTTCCGAGTCTCGCGGGTTTTGGATCCTATATAAGGTACCCGCGTCGGCTCCATTTTCTCACTCGGCTTTGGACAGTGAAGAGGGAGGGTGGGAGTTAGGGCTGGCTGGGCTGTGTAGTGTAGTGTAGTGTAGTGCTGCTGTTTTCCACTACTTCAAAGTCCATAGGGGCTGGCTGTGTTGTGCTGTGCTGCTGTTGTTAATAGGGGCTGTGTCCACTACTTCAAAGTCCATAGGGGCTGGCTGGACTGTGTTGTGCAGTCAGTTCTCCATAGGGGCTGTGTCCACTACAAAGTCCTGTGCAGTGTCCCAGTCCTAAAGGGGTGCTGTAGTGTTGTCCAGGGGGTGCTCTGTCCATCAGGGGTGCTCCCCCCAAGTGCTAAAAAAATAATATATTTTCTGTGTTTGTGAATTGTGTGCGCAGTAGCCGCACGTGCATCAACAAAGTAGTGCCAAGCGTGCGCCTGTGTCATAAGTAAAGGGCCGGCTGGCTTGACCGTTAAAGGGTGCTGTAACCCCCAAAGTACACTTCAGTCCAAACCAAAAAAAAAATTAATTTCTGTGTTTGTGAATTGTGTGCGCAGTAGCCGCATGTGCATCAACAAAGGAGCAGCGCCAAGCGTGCGCCTGTGTCCCATAAGTAAAGAGCCGGCTGGCTCATTTCTTAAAGGCTGGTGTAACCCACAAAGTGCACTACTCTCCAGCAAAAATAAAAAAATATTTTCTGTGTTTAGCCGCACGTATATATCAAATCGATATAACATAAATGGAGGACCAAACTTTCTCCGAAAAAAATAAAATAGAGAAAGATCAAGAACCACTTCCTCCTAGTGCTGAAGCTGCTGCCACTAGTCATGACATAGACGATAACATGCCATCAACGTCGTCTGCCAAGGCCGATGCCCAATGTCATAATAGAGGGCACATACAATCCCAAATGACAAAGTTCAGGAAAATGACCTTGAAAAAAACATTTAAATCAGCTGAAGAGAAACGTAAACTTGCCAATATGCCATTTACGACACGGAGTGGCAAGGAACGGCTAAGGTCGATCCCTAGTATGTTCATGACTAGTGGTTCAGCTTCACATGACGATGGAAGCCCTCCTCCCACTAAAAAAATCAAAAGAGTTAAGCTGGCAAAAGCACAGCGAAGAACTGTGCGTTCTAAGAAGATATCACAAATCCCCAAGGAGAGTCCAAGTGTGGTGGCGGTTGCGATGCCTGACCTTCCCAGCACTGGACGGGAAGAGGTGGCTCTTTCCACCATTTGCACGCCCCCTGCAAGTGCTGAAAGGAGCACCCACAGTCCACTTGCTGATATGCAAATTGAAGATGTCACTGTTGAAGTACAACAGGATGAGGATACTGGTGTAGCTGGCGCTGAGGAGGAAGTTGGCGAGGAGGATTCTGATGGTTATGTGGTTTGTTTAAATCAGGCTCCGGGGGAGACAGTTGTTGTCTGTGGGATGAAAAAGCCCATCACGGTCATGCCTGGGCAGAAGACCAAACATTCCACCCTCTTTGGTCTGGCAATATTTCTATCCAAATCCGGACAACAACTGTCTTGCCATATGTACCATATGTAAAGGTGAAATAAGTAGGGGTAGGGACGTCAACCACCTAGGAACATCCTCCCTTATACGGCACCTGCAGCGCGTTCATAAAAAGTTACTGTCAAGTTCAGAAACTTTGGCTAAGACCGTAAGCAGTCCAGGGACACCTAAATCCCGTTGTCCTGTTGTATCCAAGCACCTGCAAACCACACCGTCAACTCCCTCCTCGTCAATTTCCTCCTTAGTCAGGATCGGAAGTAGTCCTGCAGGCCATGTCACTGGCATGACTGACTCTCCTATCCGGGATTCCTCCGGAGGATCCTGCATTGCTACGCCTACTGCTGCCGCTGCTGCTGTTGCTGCTGCTGGGAGTCGTTCATCATCCCAGAGAGGAAGTAGGAACACCACTACTTTTACTAAACAATTGACCCTCCAACAGTCCTTAGCGAGGAGGATGAAGTACGACAGCAGTCATCCTGAAGCAAAACGTATAACTGAGGCCTTGACTGCTATGTTGGTGTTAGATGTGCATCCGGTATCCGCCATTAGTGCAGTGGGATTTAGACAATTGATGGAGGTAGTGTGTCCCCGGTTCCAAATCCCGTCTAGATTCCACTTCACTAGGCAGGCGATACCGAGACTGTACAGAAACGTCAGAAAAAGTGTCCTCAGTGTCCTGAAAAATGCCGTTGTACACAATGTCCACTTAACCACGGACATGTGGACAAGTGGAACAGGGCAGACTAAGGACTATATGACTGTGACAGCCCACTGGGTAGATGTATCACCTTACACAGCAACAGCAGCAGCGTCACCAGTAGCAGCATCTCAGAAACACCAGCTCGTTCCAAGGCAGGCTACGCTGTGTGTCACCGGTTTCAGTTAGAGGCACACCGCCGACAACCTCTTAGAGAAACTGAGGGAAATCATCGCCCAGTGGCTTACCCCACTTAGACTCTCCTGGGGATTTGTGATATCTGACAACGCCACCAATATTGTGCGGGCATTACATCTGGGCAAATTCCAGCACGTCCCATGTTTTGCTCACACAATAAACTTGGTGGTGCAGAATTTTCTGAAAAGCGACAGGGGCGTGCAGGAGACGCTTTGGGTGGCCCGTAAAATTTCTGGCCACTTTCGCCATTCAGCGACTGCGTGCCGAAGACTGGAGCGCCAGCAAACACTCTTGAACCTGCCCCGCCATCACCTGAAGCAAGAGGTTGTGACGCGGTGGAACTCAACCCTCTATATGCTTCAGAGGATGGAGGAGCAGCAAAAGGCCATACAAGCCTATACGTCCACCTATGACATAGGCAAAGGAGGGGGTATGCACCTGACTCAAGCGCAGTGGAGAATGATTTCCGTGTTGTGCAAGGTTCTCCAGCCCTTCGAACTTGCCACACGTGAAGTCAGTTCAGACACAGCCAGCTTGAGTCAGGTCATTCCCCTCATCAGGCTTTTGCAGAAGCAGCTGGAGAAAGTGAAGGAGGAGCTAAGACTGAGTGATTCCGCTCGGCATTTGGGACTTGTGGATGAAGCCCTTCATTCGCTTTGCCAGGATTCCAGGGTGGTCAATCTGTTGAAATCAGACCACTACATTTTGGCCACCGTGCTCGATCCTAGGTTTAAAGCCTATGTGGTGTCTCTCTTTCCGGCCGACACAAGCCTGCAGAGGTGCAAAGACCTGCTGGTGAACACACTGTCAGCTGAAGCGGAACGTGACATGTCAACAGCTCCTTCTTCATTTTCTCCCGCAACTGGGGCTGCCAGGAAAAAACTTAGGTATCCTAAGCAACCCACTGGCGGTGATGCAGGGCAGGCAGGACCAAGTTTGGACATCTGGTCCGGACTGAAGGACCTGGCAACAATTTCTGACATGTCTACTGTCACTGCATATGATACTGTCACCATTGACAGAATGGTGGAGGATTACATCGGTGACAGCATCCAAGTAGGCATGTCAGACAGTCCATACCTGTACTGGCAGGAAAAAGAGGCAATTTGGAGGCCCCTGTACAAACTGGCTCTATTTTACCTGAGTTGCCCCCCCTCCAGTGTGTACTCCGAAAGAGTGTTTAGTGCAGCCGGGAACCTTGTCAGCGAAAGGCGTAGGAGGTTGCTTCCACAGAATGTGGAGAAGATGATGTTCATCAAAATGAATTATCAGCTCTTCCAGGGAGACCAGCCTCCAGAACGTACAGAGGGACCTGTGGTGGTGGATTCAAGTGGGGACGAGTTAATACTTTGCGAGGATGAGGATGTACACATTGAAGAGGGTGAGGAATTGGTGGATGAGGAGGATGAGGATGACATCTTGCCTCCGTAGAGCCAGTTTGTGCAGGGACACATTAATTGCCAGCTTGTTTTGTGGGGGCCCAAACGAACCAATCATTTCAGCCACAGTTGTGTGGCAGACCCTGGCGCTGAAATGATTGGTTTGTTAAAGTGTGCATGTCCTGTTTATACAACATAAGGGTGGGCGGGAGGGCCCAAGGACAATTCCATCTTGCACCTCTTTTTTTTTCTTTGCATTATGTACAGTTTGGGGCCTAGTTTTTCAAACTGCCATCCTGTCTGCCACTGCAGTATCACGCCTAGATGGGTCACGTGTTTGTGCCGCCCACTCGTGTCGCTTAGCATAGTCATCCAGCTACCTCGGTGCAACCTTTTGGACATAAAAACACTATTGTGAGGTGTGAGGTGTTCAGAATAGACTGGAAATGAGTGGAAATTAAGATTATTGAGGTTAATAATAGCATAGTAGCAGAAAAACCAACACATTCTGTGATTTTAGCTGTTTTTATGCTTTTTTTCAAAAAAATACAGATCCAAAACACAAAACCCAGAACCCAAAACACGGAAGGGTGGTTTTGGCAAAACCAATCCAGATCCAAAACACGAAGAAAGATCCAGATCCAAAACCAAAACACAAAACACGAAAAGTGGCCGGTGCACACCCCTAATATATATACACCTAAAGACTGGGTTTTGCCCGAAACGCCGTAGAATTAAAGACATCTTGGCTTCACCATTATTAAGTCTCTGAGTGCCGCTGAATACCTTGGAAGAAGGCACCAGAGCCAGCCATAGTGGGCATGAGCAACCCGTGAGTGCCGGTCTGTTTGTTGGATATACATACATACATACACACATATATATTTATATATATATATATATATATATACATATATATATATATATATTTATATATATATATATTATGTGTGTGTAATATATTACACACATTTCGATATATACTTAGTTTATAATATGATATATTATGTATATGATATATATATATATATATATATATATATATATATATTACACATTTGGATATATACTTATCATATAAATATCTATGATATATTATATAACATATATTTGTATAATAAGTATATATCTAAACATGTAATATATATCTAATAATATGCAGCCTTTAGTGCAGCCAGTCTCACCCTTGTCTGCTGAGTGCTGGGCCACACAAGCAACAAGTATACCCGTTTCGCCACTGCCCGGATCCGGTCTGTGTGATCTGTCCCTGCCCGCCGCTGCCCGGATCATGGTACTGGTGCCGCACTGCCTGCTGGTGATGTGATGAGAGCACTAGTGAGATGACATCATCATCTTGCGAGTACATCAGCTCCGCAGCGGTGTGGCTGCAGTCTGTAAGTAAGTGACACTGTCTGTGTGACACATTGACACACAGACAGTGCAATGCAGCTGGTGAAAGACCCCCATACCTCCACCCCCGAACTTCAGCCCGCCGCTGCCAGCAGCGGTTCTGTAGATCTTGAAGTGGCTAATTAAAAAAAAAAGTTTAAAAAAAACAAAAACATGGCAGTGTGCTTTCGGCGGCACGGGCCCCCTGCTAAGCCCCGGGCCCGGGTAATCTGTACCCGCTCCCCACCCCCCTCTCGGCGCCCCTGACTATGTACTAGTGACAGGTGACCAGGAGAAAGGCAGAAGATACTTCCTGGCCAGCCATTTATATGAGGAGCGGGCCTGCAGCCCCAAAGTACCTAAAATGTGCGGAGGGAGTTTTGGGATGCCACTGTAATGGGGGGTTTCTGGGTGCCTACAAACACCCCTTGCATGTGCTACTGTGCAGATTGAGTGCGAGACCTTATTTCGGTCTGTTATGATATGGTAGCACATGTTGCAACAGGAAAATCCTGATAATTGCTACAGTATGTTTCCCTGGTATTCATTTCTACATTGGAACTAAATTTACATAATTCATCAGCTTTTATTAATAGACAAGTAATTATAAACAAATTAGTGTTGTCCTTAGTGCTTTAATCGTAAAAAGTTTTTACAGCAGTAGCGCACGCAGGGGGGGGGTTCTGAGTACCCAGAAACCCCCCCTGACTGACCAAATAATTTTTTTTAGAGACGGAGGGCTCGACGGAGCTGCCGCGGATCCACAGACAGAGAGCTCTGGTTGGCAGAGCTCTCTGCAAAGGAGATACAGGTGCAGCGGTTGCCGGGTAGGAAGCGCTGTTGTGACAGACACTGTCAGTCCCTGCTGTGCTCTGAGGGGATGTGTTGGTGCGGCAGCAGTAGGGGTGGAGCAGTCGCTTCTCTCCCGGTGTTTCCCATCATTCTGTGTGGGTGGTCAGGTGACGTGAAGGCCACAGCTCTCATCGCTGTGGTCGTTGTCATCCTGGTGCAGCTGGTCTGGGCCTGGCTTAGCTCTAAGCCTTCAGGAGGAGATCGCCGGGAAAGAGCTGCATTGCATGCCGAGCAGCAGCAACTACTCTCACATGGGCTCCAGCGGTGACCCACCTCCTCTCTCCTCTGTCCTCGGTAAGTATACTGATATTTGTGTATGTATGTATGCTGTGCATACTTATGCGTGTTTGTGTATGTGAGAATGTATCTATGCTGTGCGTAACTATGTAGGTATCTTGTGTCTATGTATGCTTATGTGTGTGTGTGTACGCTGTGTGTGAGTGTGCTTATAAGTTGTGTGTATGAATGCTGTATGTGTGTGTATATATATATATATATATATATATATATATATAATATGGAAACCCCCCCTTAAAAATCCTGTGTTTGCCACTGTACAGCATGAATGTTCTGCAATGTTTATTTTTGTAAATTATCCATACTGCCTATGTCACACCCATTGGCCTAATATGTCCTTATTCATCAACCGGGGATGTTCTATGAGGTACAAGAATTTTCTAGGCAGCTTAATAAATACCTGCAGTGGGACTTTAATGGGGTTGTGTAGTCTTTTAGGACCTATACACAGATCAGTGTTTTGTTAAAATTTATCAGATTGTACAAACTTATTGTGTGTAGAAAATATTTTCAAATACAGAATTTTTTTTTTAAAAGGACATGTTTGAGTATCCACATTAATGTGTGGGAAAATAGAGACGATACATAGCAATTTAAGTACATGTTCTAATCTGCGCTAAATATATTATTATAGATGAATCTGTTAGTAGTTTTTGAAGTGACCAAAGTGATAAAGTCATAGACAGGATTATATAAATAATTAAATATATATATTTTTTTATTTTTTTCATAGGGAAGACTTCTGTAGAATGAACTGGAGACCATCTCTATCTACAATAGTGAGCACTGAGTAAGTGTATAGAATAATATATGTTGTTATGAAATTATGGCGCTAATTAATCAAAGGGTGAAATACCTATTGCCAATGAAAATTGGTGTCTTCAGTATTGATAGGGCTTTATTTAATTTTGCCATAAATAACTAAAGCTGGCCACACACTAGACCAACTTTCACCCAACCATCCAACTAGTTGATTGGTTGGAGTAAATGATGATCAGCAAATGCCAGAAAACAGATGAAAATGGTCGTTCAGAAAAGTTTGTTAAATGTTTGATCTAAACAATTTGTTCAAACAACAGTTTTTGTCCATTTTCCGGCATTTGGGAGCAAATTGCTGATTGTCATTTGCTTTCATACCTTACCAGATTTTCATTCCAACCAATAAATTAGTTGGATGGTTGGATGTAAGTTGGTCTAGTAAGTGGCCAGCTTTAGGGTTACTGCTGGCATTAGGTCTCTAGCTATCCCTTGTTAGTGGTACTCAGTACATTAAGCCTTATGCTATCTGTCAAATATGATAGTGTTCTGCCTGTAATCCTACAGCACTGTATATGTGTCACGCTGATGTAATAGTGCAATATAGTCTAAAGCTGGGAACACACTGGCAGATATATTAGCTGATCAATTGATCAGCCAATTTATTGTGTGCCCTTTGGCCACTGTGTATGTCTGCGATCGACACAGTTCACAGACATATTGCATCGGTTGTGCTGCACAGCCAATGGCAGATATATCTGTCCATCGTGCTGTGTGTACGGGTCACTTGCAGCAGAGGTCACAGAGAGTGGGGCGCAACGCATGATGGTTGTTCAGTGTGTATGAGCGACAATCACCTGCAGATATATCTTTTAGGTATATACCCAACTTAACACAGGATGTTTAATTCTCTTGTATCACCAGACAGTCCTTGAACCCCAGCCCCCCTCCCCCCCAGTGCTCCTGCTGCTGACTGCTATAATGCAGTGACTCCTGTACATACTATGCTTATGTCCCTGCAATGCTATGTTCATATGACAGGTGACTCAGCGGAATTGGTATGAAATACCGCGGGCCATGCGGCCGGCGGTTCGATTCCCGTCAGCGGCAGCCCGACAAGAGCAGAGTGCGACACAGCGGAAGCCCGACACCGCTGGAAATCCCGATTGTGGATAGGTAAGTATTTACTAATCTAACCTAACCCCCCTAACCCTCCTTAGGGGTGCCTAACCCTAACTTCTCCCCAAAGTGCCTAACCCTAATCCCCCCTCTAAGTGCCTAACCCTAACCACCCCCTTCCCCGCTGCCTAAACCTAAGTCCCCCGGGGGGGTGCCTAACCCTAAGTCCCCCCGGGGGTGCCTAACCCTAACCCTCCCTCCCCCTAGCCTAACCCTAACCCTCCCGGGGGGGTGCCTAACCCTAATTCCCCCCCGGGAGCCCTAAACCTAACCCCCCCCTGCGGCTGTCCGCTCGCGGCGCCCGGCATCCCTACGATCGGGATGCCGGGCGCCGGTCTCCCGGCGTCAGGGAAATGTGGGCGTCTACAGACGCCCGGCATTTCACCCTTGCTGGGAAATGACAGTCGGGAAGCCGGCTGCCGGTATTTAGGCAGTCAGCTTCCCGATTGCCTATCGACTCAGCTGACCCTGCTCTCCTTCCTGCAATTAAATATAGCAGAGGGTGGCTGATAAATAGATCGTCATGGCAGTACTAGCATAATAGGTTAAGCACAATAAATGCATGCTACAATTTAGGTTCAGTCTTGCCCTGTATGAATAATATAGATATGCTTTTCTGGCCTTAGCAGATTGGAGGGTTAACGTTGAACTCTTCTGAGGCCCCTACTCTGTTCTTCTGCACTTGTACAGTGGGCTGGTGTATGTGCAGTGAAGCACGTTTATGGCCTCACTGCTTATGTGCTAGAAAGTATAAACCCTATTGTTTTTGATTTGCATATAGAAGGTTTTTCATACGTTTTATTTCTACATTGAACTATCTATATTTTTATATGGATATGACAGTTTTTTTTCAGTATTTAGTAGAACAGCCGGTTCCTGATACAAACCCCATTGGTTTTAACTTGGATATAGAAAGTTTTTGATAAATTTTTTCTTACATTGAATTATGTATATTTTTTATATATTCTCCCTTTGGATATAAGTATTTTCATGTTACAAAGAAAAAACTGAACAGGAGAAACACGCTGGTTTATTTCTAAAGACAGAGGCATGTCGTGACCATTATAGGAGCGAGTCACGGAATGCGACTGCGAACCCGTAAGCAGTGAAATTAGCTTTGGCATCTCAGTTCCTGCGACCATTATGAGCAGCCACTGCGTTACTCAGATGACCGATTATCGAAGGATGTGCAACCAATGCTGTGTCTTTTGTACGCAGATGCTTGGATTTGCGTAGCGCTGTTGGGCATTGCAATACAAATCTAGAGTTATGTCACCTTTGCATATTCTTGCACATCCACTATATAATGAGATGCAGCAGTGGCTGCATAATAGGGGTGTGCACCGGCCACTTTTCGTGTTTTGTGTTTTGGTTTTGGATCTGGATCTTTCTTCGTGTTTTGGATCTGGATTGGTTTTGCCAAAACCACCCTTCCGTGTTTTGGGTTCTGGGTTTTGTGTTTTGGATCTGTATTTTTTTTAAAAAAAGCATAAAAACAGCTAAAATCACAGAATTTGTTGGTTTCTCTGCTCCTATGCTATTATTAACCTCAATAACCTTAATTTCCACTCATTTCCAGTCTATTCTGAACACCTCACAATAGTGTTTTCATGTCCAAAAGGTTGCACCGAGGTAGCTGGATGACTATGCTAAGCGACACGAGTGGGCGGCACAAACACGTGACCCATCTAGGAGTGACACTGCAGTGGCAGACAGGATGGCAGTTAGAAAAACTAGGCCCCAAACTGTACATAATGCAAAGAAAAAAAAGAAGTGCAAGATGGAATTGTCCTTGGGCCCTCCCACCCACCCTTATGTTGTATAAACAGGACATGCACACTTTAACAAATCAATCATTTCAGCGCCAGGGTCTGCCACACAACTGTGGCTGAAATGATTGGTTCGTTTGGGCCCCCACAAAACAAGCTGGCAATTAATGTGTCCCTGCACAAACTGGCTCTACGGAGGCAAGATGTCATCCTCATCCTCCTCATCCACTGATTCCTCACCCTCTTCAGTGTGTACATCCTCATCCTCACAAAGTATTAACTCGTCCCCACTTGAATCCACCACCACAGGTCCCTCTGTACCTTCTGGAGGCTGGTCTCCCTGGAAGAGCTGATAATTCATTTTGATGAACATCATCTTCTCCACATTCTGTGGAAGCAACCTCCTACGCCTTTCGCTGACAAGGTTCCCGGCTGCACTAAACACTCTTTCGGAGTACACACTGGAGGGGGGGCAACTCAGGTAAAATAGAGCCAGCTTGTACAGGGGCCTCCAAATTGCCTCTTTTTCCTGCCAGTACAGGTATGGACTGTCTGACATGCCTACTTGGATGCTGTCACCGATGTAATCCTCCACCATTCTGTCAATGGTGACAGTATCATATGCAGTGACAGTAGACATGTCAGAAATTGTTGCCAGGTCCTTCAGTCCGGACCAGATGTCCAAACTTGGTCCTGCCTGCCCTGCATCACCACCAGCGGGTTGCTTAGGATACCTAAGTTTTTTCCTGGCAGCCCCAGTTGCTGGAGAAAATGAAGAAGGAGCTGTTGACGTGTCACGTTCCGCTTCAGCTGACAGTGTGTTCACCAGCAGGTCTTTGCACCTCTGCAGGCTTGTGTCGGCCGGAAAGAGAGACACCACATAGGCTTTAAACCTAGGATCAAGCACGGTGGCCAAAATGTAGTGGTCTGATTTCAACAGATTGACCACCCTGGAATCCTGGCAAAGCGAATGAAGGGCTTCATCCACAAGTCCCACATGCCGAGCGGAATCGCTCCGTCTTAGCTCCTCCTTCACTTTCTCCAGCTGCTTCTGCAAAAGCCTGATGAGGGGAATGACCTGACTCAAGCTGGCTGTGTCTGAACTGACTTCACGTGTGGCAAGTTCGAAGGGCTGGAGAACCTTGCACAACACGGAAATCATTCACCACTGCGCTTGAGTCAGGTGCATACCCCCTCCTTTGCCTATGTCATAGGTGGATGTATAGGCTTGTATGGCCTTTTGCTGCTCCTCCATCCTCTGAAGCATATAGAGGGTTGAGTTCCACTGCGTCACAACCTCTTGCTTCAGGTGATGGCGGGGCAGGTTCAAGAGTGTTTGCTGGCGCTCCAGTCTTCGGCACGCAGTCGCTGAATGGCGAAAGTGGCCAGAAATTTTTCGGGCCACCCAAAGCGTCTCCTGCACGCCCCTGTCGCTTTTCAGAAAATTCTGCACCACCAAGTTTATTGTGTGAGCAAAACATGGGACGTGCTGGAATTTGCCCAGATGTAATGCCCGCACAATATTGGTGGCGTTGTCAGATATCACAAATCCCCAGGAGAGTCTAAGTGGGGTAAGCCACTGGGCGATGATTTCCCTCAGTTTCTCTAAGAGGTTGTCGGCGGTGTGCCTCTTACTGAAACCGGTGATACACAGCGTAGCCTGCCTTGTAACGAGCTGGCGTTTCTGAGATGCTGCTACTGGTGACGCTGCTGCTGTTGCTGCGTAAGGTGATACATCTACCCAGTGGGCTGTCACAGTCATATAGTCCTTAGTCTGCCCTGTTCCACTTGTCCCCATGTCCGTGGTTAAGTGGACATTGGGTACAACGGCATTTTTCAGGACACTGAGGACACTTTTTCTGACGTTTCTGTACAGTCTCGGTATCGCCTGCCTAGTGAAGTGGAATCTAGACGGGATTTGGAACCGGGGACACACTACCTCCATCAATTGTCTAAATCCCACTGCACTAATGGCGGATACCGGACGCACGTCTAACACCAACATAGCAGTCAAGGCCTCAGTTATACGTTTTGCTTCAGGATGACTGCTGTCGTACTTCATCCTCCTCGCTAAGGACTGTTGGAGGATCAATTGTTTAGTAAAAGTAGTGGTGTTCCTCCTTCCTCTCTGGGATGATGAACGACTCCCAGCAGCAGCAACAGCAGCAGCGGCAGCAGTAGGCGTAGCAATGCAGGATCCTCCAGAGGAATCCCGGATAGGAGAGTCAGTCATGCCAGTGACATGGCCTGCAGGACTACTTCCGATCCTGACTAAGGAGGAAATTGACGAGGAGGGAGTTGACGGTGTGGTTTGCAGGCGCTTGGATACAACAGGACAACGGGATTTAGGTGTCCCTGGACTGCTTACGGTCTTAGCCAAAGTTTCTGAACTTGACAGTAACTTTTTATGAACGCGCTGCAGGTGCCGTATAAGGGAGGATGTTCCTAGGTGGTTGACGTCCCTACCCCTACTTATTTCACCTTTACATATGGTACATATGGCAAGACAGTTGTTGTCCGGATTTGGATAGAAATATTGCCAGACCAAAGAGGTGGAATGTTTGGTCTTCTGCCCAGGCATGACCGTGATGGGCTTTTTCATCCCACGGACAACAACTGTCTCCCCCGGAGCCTGATTTAAACAAACCACATAACCATCAGAATCCTCCTCGCCAACTTCCTCCTCAGCGCCAGCTACACCAGTATCCTCATCCTGTTGTACTTCAACAGTGACATCTTCAATTTGCATATCAGCAAGTGGACTGTGGGTGCTCCTTTCAGCACTTGCAGGGGGCGTGCAAATGGTGGAAAGAGCCACCTCTTCCCGTCCAGTGCTGGGAAGGTCAGGCATCGCAACCACCACCACACTTGGACTCTCCTTGGGGATTTGTGATATCTTCTTAGAAAGCACAGTTCTTCTCTGTGCTTTTGCCAGCTTAACTCTTTTGATTTTTTTAGTGGGAGGAGGGCTTCCATCGTCATGTGAAGCTGAACCACTAGTCATGAACATACTAGGGATCGACCTTAGCCGTTCCTTGCCACTCTGTGTCGTAAATGGCATATTGGCAAGTTTACGTTTCTCTTCAGCTGATTTAAATGTCTTTTTTAAGGTCATTTTCCTGAACTTTGCCATTTGGGATTGTATGTGCCCTCTACTATGACATTGGGCATCGGCCTTGGCAGACGACGTTGATGGCATGTTATCGTCTGTCATGACTAGTGGCAGCAGCTTCAGCACTAGGAGGAAGTGGTTCTTGATCTTTCTCTATTTTATTTTTATCGGAGAAAGTTTGGTCCTCCATTTATGTTATATCGATTTGATATATACGTGCGGCTAAACACAGAAAATACATTTTTTTTTGGATTGGACTGGAGTGTACTTTCGGGGGTTACAGCACCCTTTAATGGTCAAGCCAGCCGGCCCTTTACTTATGACACAGGCGCACGCTTGGCACTACTTTGTTGATGCACGTGCGGCTACTGCGCACACAATTCACAAACACAGAAAATAATTTTTTTTTTGGTTTGGACTGGAGTGTACTTTGGGGGTTACAGCACCCTTTAACGGTCAAGCCAGCCGGCCCTTTACTTATGACACAGGCGCACGCTTGGCACTACTTTGTTGATGCACGTGCGGCTACTGCGCACACAATTCACAAACACAGAAAATAATTTTTTTTTTGGTTTGGACTGGAGTGTACTTTGGGGGTTACAGCACCCTTTAACGGTCAAGCCAGCCGGCCCTTTACTTATGACACAGGCGCACGCTTGGCACTACTTTGTTGATGCACGTGCGGCTACTGCGCACACAATTCACAAACACAGAAAATAATTTTTTTTTTGGTTTGGACTGTAGTGTACTTTCGGGGGTTACAGCACCCTTAACGGTCAAGCCAGCCGGCCCTTTACTTATGACACAGGCGCACGCTTGGCACTACATTGTTGATGCACGTGCGGCTACCGCGCACACAATTCACAAACACAGAAAATAATTTTTTTTTGGTTTGGACTGGAGTGTACTTTGGGGGTTACAGCACCCTTTAACGGTCAAGCCAGCCGGCCCTTTACTTATGACACAGGCGCACGCTTGGCACTACTTTGTTGATGCACGTGCGGCTACTGCGCACACAATTCACAAACACAGAAAATAATTTTTTTTTTGGTTTGGACTGGAGTGTACTTTCGGGGGTTACAGCACCCTTAACGGTCAAGCCAGCCGTCCCTTTACTTATGACACAGGCGCACGCTTGGCACTACTTTGTTGATGCACGTGCGGCTACTGCGCACACAATTCACAAACACAGAAAATAATTTTTTTTTTGGTTTGGACTGGAGTGTACTTTCGGGGGTTACAGCACCCTTAACGGTCAAGCCAGCCGGCCCTTTACTTATGACACAGGCGCACGCTTGGCACTACTTTGTTGATGCACGTGCGGCTACTGCGCACACAATTCACAAACACAGAAAATAATTATTTTTTTGGTTTGGACTGGAGTGTACTTTCGGGGGTTACAGCACCCTTAACGGTCAAGCCAGCCGGCCCTTTACTTATGACACAGGCGCACGCTTGGCACTACTTTGTTGATGCACGTGCGGCTACCGCGCACACAATTCACAAACACAGAAAATAATTTTTTTTTGGTTTGGACTGGAGTGTACTTTCGGGGGTTACAGCACCCTTTAACGGTCAAGCCAGCCGGCCCTTTACTTATGACACAGGCGCACGCTTGGCACTACTTTGTTGATGCACGTGCGGCTACTGCGCACACAATTCACAAACACAGAAAATATATTATTTTTTTAGCACTTGGGGGGAGCACCCCTGATGGACAGAGCACCCCCTGGACAACACTGCAGCACTCCTTTAGGACTGGGACACTGCTCAGGACTTTGGAGTGGACACAGCCCCTATGGAGAACTGACTGCACAACACAGTCCAGCCAGCCCCTATGGACTTTGAAGTAGTGGACACAGCCCCTATTAACAACAGCAGCACAGCACAACACAGCCAGCCCCTATGGACTTTGAAGTAGTGGACAACAGCAGCACTACACTACACTACACTACACAGCCCTAACTCCCACCCTCCCTCTTCACTGTCCACAGCCGAGTGAGAAAATGGCGCCGACGCGGGTACCTTATATAGGTTCCAAAACCCGCGAGACTCGGAAGGCGGGATGATGACGTTTTGCCTCGATTTCAGATCCGAGTCAGGCGGGAAAAGTCGAGCCTGACTCGGATCAGACTCGGATCGGGGGGGCTCGGGGGGGTTCGGATTTCAGAAATCCGAACCCGCTCACCCCTACTGCATAAGCGTATAGGTCTGATTTATGCCCTCTGTCTAGTGCCTGCATTTTACAATACAGGGCTGTTCACAGGCTTGTTTCTGCTGCCATCTAGTGGCTCCAACATAAACTACATGTGTCAAACTGACTTTACACTATATTTCTATTAATTCCTTTGCTATACATACCATCTGCAACAAATATCTAATGCCTTAAAAACAATTATGATTGTGTAGAGCTCTTAACACCAGATGACCAGGGCTGCCAAGAGAAATCCTGGGCCTCAGTAAAGCAAGTTCTCGGGGCCCCCCTGGAGGGGGTGTGGCCATAGCATGTGAGAAGCAGCCACTCACAGGAGCATGACATAGTTCCCAGCAGCTCGGCCGAAAGTATACCGACCTCGTTAGCGATGGGACCCAGCGTGGTGCCGGCATTGACAAGTGTGTATATACTTGCTGATGTATATACACTTGCTTATGCCAGCAGCAACGACAGGGGCCATCCTGCATTCGGAGCGCACATCGTCGGCAACATAGTGGGTACACAGTGGCTGATGTGCCTGAAATGTCGCTCCAATCTGTTGGATTGGTCGACATATCGCTTACTGTGTACCGGCTTTACTGTGGGTACACATCTGCACAATTTCGGCACAAACCTGGCATTTCGTGCAGAGTGTATTGATTTGCGCACTCCCTTGGTTGCATGCAAAATCTTCTGATTGGCCGTGCAGCACAATCAATCAGATGATATTGTGTACGTCGATGCCATGCTGCAAATATATATATACCTGAAGACTGGGTTTTGCCCGAAACGCCGTAGAATTAAAGACATCTTGGCTTCACCATTATAAGAAGTCTCTGAGTGCCGCTGAATTGCGTTTATGATATTGGAAGGTGTGTAACTCCTTGGAAGAAGGCACCAGAGCCAGCCATAGTGGGCATGAGCAACCCGTGATATATATATTATGTGTGTGTAATATATTACACACATTTCGATATATACTTACTATATAATATGATATATTATGTATATGATCTATCATATATTTATTTATTTATTAACAGTTTCTTATATAGCGCAGCATATTCCGTTGCACTTTACAATTGTAAACATTAATAGAACAAAACTGGGTAATAACAGACAGATATATAGGTAGGAAGTCCCTGCTCACAAGCTTACAATCTATCTATATATATATATATATATATATATATATATATATATTACACATTTGGATATATACTTATCATATAAATATCTATGATATATTATATAACATATATTTGTATAATAAGTATATATCTAAACATGTAATATATATGTGTAAAAAATATACATATGATATATCTAATAATATGCAGCCTTTAGTGCAGCCAGTCTCACCCTTGTCTGCTGAGTGCTAGGCCACACAAGCAACAAGTATACCCGTGTCACCACTGCCCGGATCCGGTCTGTGTGATCTGTCCCTGCCCGCCGCTGCCCGGATCCTGGTACTGGTGCCGCACTGCCTGCTGGTGATGAGAGCACTCGTGAGATGACATCATCATCTCGCGAGTGCATCAGCTCCGCAGCGGCGTGGCTGCAGTCTGTAAGTAAGTGACACTGTCTGTGTGACACATTGAAACACAGACAGTACGATGCGGCTGGTGAAAGACCCCCATACCCCCACCCCCGAACTTCAGCCCGCCGCTGCCAGCAGCGGATCTGTAGATCTTGAAGTGGCTAATTAAAAAAAAAGTTTAAAAAAAAAACATGGCAGTGTGCTTTCGGTGGCCTGGGCCCCCTGCTAAGCCCCGGGCCCGGGTAATCTGTACCCGCTCCCCCTCCCTCTCGGCGCCCCTGTGGATGACACCAATGGCTGCCTTGGTTCCATATTGTAGGACAAGGCCAGTGACAACCCTCAATTTGAAAAGTGCATCTCCATATTGCAACAAGACCTTTTATGATTTATTGTCTGTCTCTTCCGCTCTTATGTCAATAGGGAAGGATATGAACATTCTCCAGCTCCTTCAATCTGCATTGGAAGCACCATTTCCAGCCAAGGACCAAATATGTGACCCTGTTACATCAGAAACGCATGATATTGGTGTGGTCCTACAGCATTTTAAAATCTTATCGTCGAACAAACAAGGTCTTCCATGGAAGTGAGATGAATCACTAGAAGTTAAGTTACAGAAGACAATATGTAAAGAGCTGGTGAACCATCAAGCTGATATTAGGCACCCTGCTATTTGGTTGTTGTTTGGAGGAAAGCAAGAAGCTCTCAGATGTACATCACAATACATGATGAGATCCTGTGGAGACTCTGGTGGAAAAACAGAAACTCTTAAAAAACACTAACCATGTTGTTTCAAAGAATAAGCTAATTATGTATTCAGGTTTGTCCCCCTGGTCTGTCAAAATAAATAGAGGTGTTCTGATTTAATGACCTGGCTCTGTATTTGTTGGTTCTGCACTAGGTTGAGAGAAATAAAGCTGGGCTAGTTAGGGCATGAGGCAGATCCTCACTATTAGCAGCTGGTTGGTGCCAAGTGACTTGTCAGACACAAGGAAGGGCACCAAAGCCATACACCTAATAGCCCAGGCCTTCCATATTAATGTACCCTCCACCCATTATGGTTAAACTGTGGCAGAAGGTCCATAAGTTAAGGGGCCATTGCGGGATCCCCCTGACTCATTGGTACATGTGCACTACACAACCTGCACCCATAGTGTATATCAGGGTCTGGGACTAAAAATCAGCCCTGGCATTTAGAGCACACAGGCCCACCTGCTGTGGACTTCATGAACAAAAAACATGCCGGTGCTAGTAAAACGTCGGCTATTACTTTTGGGCCCATATATGATGTACATGTAGTTTTCACTCTAGATCCGGTGGCAGACAGGGTGCTGGACCTAGAGCTAGGGAACATCTATGCACGGCGAAGGCGCGCGCGCCCGAAAAGGGGGCATGTGTTTACAACACGTCCCCTTTTCGTCACTTTTCGGGGCGTGCCCGGCACTTACGGACATGCTGAGCTGTCACCAAGCGCCGTGGTCACTGTGAATCCTGGCATCCATTCACCTACGGTGATTGCTGCTCTGCCGTTTTCCCAACCCGCGGGACTCTGCGGCCTGCTGGTGGAGGACAGAACACGTAGGCTGTTTCAACGGGACGCCGTGCTAGAGAGCAGGGTTCTTTTTGCTCTTCAGAAATAGGGCAGGGCGCGGTGCCCCGCTGAAACAGCCTAGCAAGAACACTATACATGGTAGCAATATTTACTCTAGTAAAAGTTTGTAAGGCTATCTGGTACACATCTAGATTTTACAGGACAAAAAAATGCTGCTCTTACTTTGACTCTTGCTGCCTAAACAACTCCTACCGCCATAATTACAGATGGAACAGTGTAAGTATGCTGTCACTTGGATGTATTACCTGGATTACATTCCACTGGGGAGAGGCAGTGTTTGATAGGCAGTGGGTGATGCTGCTGAGTGGCAGTAGTTAACACAGGAAAGTGGCCTTGGGTGATACTGGGGAGAGACAGTGGGTGACGGGGAGAGTCAGTGGGTGACGGGGAGAGGCAGGGGAGAGACAGAGGCTGATGGGGAGAGGCAGAGGCTGATGGGGAGAGGTAGGGGAGAGGCAGAGGCTGATGGGGAGAGGCAGGGGAGAGGCAGAGGCTGACGGGTAGAGGCAGAGGCTGACGGGGAGAGGCAGGGGAGAGGCAGAGGCTGACGGGGAGAGGCAGGGGAGAGGCAGAGGCTGACAGGAAGAGGCTGAAAGGGAGAGGCAGTTAGTGATGTCAAGTAGAGGGTGACAGGCAAAAGGTGAGGCAGTGGGTGATAGAAAAAGATAGAGGGAGGTGGTGTATTCTTGCTGAGGGGCAATTAGATGGGACAGTGGGCTGATTGGGGAGCAAAGGGGAGAGACACTGGGCTGGCAGGGTGGAAGGCACTGCAATGAGGGGTCAGTGAGATAGTGGGGAACACTGGGCTGGATGGGGGGGTCACTGTGGCTAGGGGGACTGGGCAGGATGGGAAAGGGCAGAGAGAAGGTTGGTAGGTAGGAACACTAGGCTGAATGAGGGGCATCACTGTGACTGGCTTGGGGGTTCTAGGTGGGGGCAGTGAGATGGGTGTAGTGGGATGGTTGGGGAGGGAAGGAGGGAGACACTGGGCTTGCAGGATTGGAGACACTGGGATGGGGGTCAGTAATGGTGGGGAACACTTGGTTGGAGAAGGATGGGAGCACTGACCTGCTGCTGTTCCATTTCTGCTGGCCCCGCACACTTGCTGCAGCACCGCTCACATGGCACCCTCCTGAGCAGCCCTTCAGCGTCGATAACTCCTGGCCCCCTCCGCGCATCTTCAAACCCGACCAACGTGTCATAGCATCATGATGCGGACACGTCATGATGCAGCCGCGTAATGAAGTGCCCGCCCATAACACCGGGCAGAGCCGCTACATGCCAGCTCACAGGAGCTGGCTAAATAGCTTCCAGCCGCACAGAATCAAATGGCCGCTGGCCGCGTGATGACGTCATGATGCGGATGCGTCATAACGCCTTTACGCAATGATGCAGCCGCGGCGAATGTAATAAACAGGGTGAATGCCGCAGTCCCGGCGGTAACCCTGCGCTCAGCCGCATTGGCCCATGTGACCATCGACCCTTCTGGCATTTGCCAGAAGTGCCCGTTGGCCAGTCCGGCCCTGGTGTATACTGTATATCTCTGAATCACTGCCCTGATTTAGACACAACTAGAAGACTTAGAGAAAAGCCCTGAGTGAGATCTCTAGCCAGGAATAGAATCATTGTATTGTGGGCTCCGCCGAGGGCACCTACGGAAGGTACCAGGCAAGATAATTTTCGTATATGTGGGAGTGCCGTCTGAAAAGAAGCTGTGTATATATTGTGACAAGAATCACATAGACCAGGTAAAATCCATCAGTAGCTTTATTACTCATCACAGGCAGGTACACAGGATATGACGGTTTTTCACAGGTAAGATGTTACACAGTCTTCCAAACAGCTATATTTCTTCAGTGGACTCGCAGGTCCAGGACCCTGACACTAATCACCCCCGGGCCTATAAGCTGGGGGTTTCACATGAGTTGCCGGACATGAAAACTTGATTTAATCTTTTTTTTCTGTAGTATTTTCAAGTTTTATGACCATTCGTTTTTCCTCAGGACGACACTATAAAAAGGCGCATGCCAATGACTATGGTGGCTAGTGAATACAGTAGCAGTTACCTATCCAAAAATAGAGAAAAAGGTAACATTTGGATAGGATTATTAGAGGCAAAGACTGCCAGTTTGACAATATATTTTTTCCCCAGCCCGTCACATTTGATATGGACAGAATACGGTTTTAATTTCCCTGTTGTTTTTAGAAAGAGAAACAGCGATTTTGTGGGCTGGACCAACATTCATGAAACTTTAGCCACTTTGATTGTAGTTGATTGATTTGCAAAATGGCTACATCCATTAGGAGAGTGATGTGCAAATTATTGAATCATATTTTTGCTTGGTGTAAAATTTTTCTAATCCTGTTCATATACAGTATATATACTATGCACAAGAGCACATTCCTTAATTACTTCTGATATGAATTGCTTCTGAAATAACTGAGGACATATGTATGTTACTGAATCCCATCAGGGGCAGAACTATGGGAGACAATGGAGGCACCTGCCACCGGGCTCCAGCTCTGAAGGGGCACCTCCTCCATTGTCCACAACATATTCACCCCACTTAGGATTGTAATTATGTACCCGGAGTGTACCGTCACGGCCGCCCAATACATGGCACCCCTTCCCAGCACCTGAGAAGCCACCATACACTAGTGGAGAGCTCTTTGTCAGACCTTCAGATGCTGCCTTCATCTATCTATAGCCCGTCTGCATGCAAATTGTTACATTACAGTGTCAGCAACTGTAGCGAGGGGGGTATCAAATTATAACTTGCCTCCGGGCGTCTGGGATGAATTTACGCCACTGAATCCCATATAAAATTATTCTACAAACAAGGCCATTTAAACTGCCCCAACATTTAGGTTGGGCACTTTGAAACGGGGTCTGTTCATCCACTGTCCCACCTGCACAAACCATCCAGCAGCCCCCTGCTCCCCGCTGACAGCTCCCCACATTTTATTTTTGAAAAATAGAATCTGGCTAAAAACCAAATTTTTCATAGAAAAACAACAATGCATTTATTAATACAGTTATATGTATATGTAATACATGCATTGTTGTTTTTCTATGAAAAATGTGGTTATTAGCCAGATTTAATTTTCAAAAATAAAATGTGGCTCTTCAAGACGTCTCATTCTTCTGAAGTAGCTCCCACCCCAATTAACCACTTAACTGACGATTTTTCCATCAATTGCCGGGTCCGCAGGAGAGTCCGGGGAGTCAGAGGAGATCGGTTCTGCATATGTGTAGAACAAATTTCCTCTTCAAAAACACAGCGAGGCGGTGTGGTTGCACTCTGTCAGTTGAAGCACAGCTGGCTGCTTTCACATCCTATACGATCACGTCAGTCAAGTGGTGAATGTTGGAGGCCACATCTGTAGATTGTATGAAGGTCCCACCTAGTGGTCCCTCTGGATTTGTAGTAGAAGCTTTGACTGTAGTGTCTGGTAGTAATGCAGCTGACTGATTCATGACCAGATTACTTCATACAACAGAATGTGGGCCGCTATTGCTACTCTAGCTGAGAGCGGCTTGTCTTGGTGCCATAATACTATGCTGTAAAAAAGGGGTGTCCCCATCTGTGTTTGGGAATATGCATGCTTGCTGTGCTTGTCTGTCCTCTATCTAAAATACTTTGTTGTTTGTGTTGTTTATCCCTTTGGCACTGCTGGGAATATTGGAACCTCTTTGGGGTACTCTACAGTAAATTGGTGGAGATTATATATCACATCTGTTTGATAACAGATAGATTGTAAATTGTGCAGACTGCTACATAAGTTTTGTACATGCAGCCCCCAATTGATCCAGTTGCCTGGCAATTACTTGCCAAATTGAATGGAAACTCTAATGTTAAAAAAGTAGGGATGTCGCTGACCCACGTGTTTTGGTTTTGAATCTGTATCTCCTTCAAGGTTTTTATCCGGATTTGGTTTTACAAAACCACCCTTAGCGTGTTTTGGATCTGTATTTCTTCTAAAAAGAAAATAATAAAAACAGCTGAAATCACATATGTTGGGCCTCTTATTGTTACTACAGTATTAATAACCTCAATAACATTTATTTCCTGTCATGTCCAGTCAATTTTGGCCTCCTCACAGCTAACAATATTGATTTAATCCAGTTTAGGCCCAAAGGCTGCATTGAGCTAACTGGCTGGCTAAGCAACAGCACTGGGCAGCACTAACATGTGGCAGCTCATCTTCTAACATGGCACATCAGGATACAAATGTTTTTTATTAATCAAGACTGAGGCCTGAGGGAGTTGGAGCATGTGTGTAGTTGAAGGCAGGAAAAGGAAGGGTTGATTCGTAGTAAATTTAAACTAAGTTTTGTATTCCAAAGTATAAATTTATGAGGGAGGAGGGGAGGCATTTACAAAGAACACTTACACATTTGGTGGTTTCACGTGTTTTTTCTTTAAATGAAAGGGGCATGTGGGAAATGCTTACTGTGGGCATAAAAATCTCTGGACATTTTTGGTATTCAGCAACTGCATGTTGAAGACTTCAGCAGCTGTGGCAGTTAAATTACCAAAATGGCACATCTAGGAAAGAGAATGGCGCTGCAGTGGCAGACAGGATGGCAGTTTAATAAACTATAACAATAATGTTTGTCATCCACACAAAAAGACAGTCCGCAATGCCCCAAACAGCGCTTAATGCAAAGAAAAGAGGTGCAAGATGAAATTGTCCATTGGCCCTCCCACCGACGGGAGTAATGTCGGTTTCACATCTGTCCATTTAAATTCTTGAATGGGTGGGTGAACTATTAATGTGGCAGTACACATAACAGAAGCTCTGAATAGGAAGGGGGCAAAGGAATGTCTGGTACTAAACATCTCTTATCATTGTGCTTCTGGGACTATGTATGGGAAGGTTGGGAGGGGAGGAGGGAGAACATCTCCAGATAGCATCACAAAATAGCCTCTCTATATGGTGTTTGAGTTGCATCTGACCAAACATGGCTGTTATGATCAAGGAGAGCCAAGCCCACCAGGTTGGTATCTACAAATCAAGGTTGAAAAAAGGCATAAGAATATTTTGCAAGAATGTCTATTTGTGATTTTAGTTTAAATGTAGACAGTATGAAACTTAAAAAAAAATGTAAGCGTAAGAGCAGCGGCACAAAAGCCCGGCAGTTTAAAAAAATATAGGACATCTATGAAACATTTGCCACACAGCAGTTGCAGACAGGATGGCAGTTTAATAATCCTCATTGTCTTTGCATTAACAACCTGCCTTTATGTAGTTAAATCAAAAATTAAAATTAAAAATGTAAGGCAGCAATGCCCCAAATAGCACATAATGCAAAGAAAAGAGGTGCAAGATGGAATTGTCCTTGGGCCCTTCCACCCACCCTTATGTTGTATACTGTATATTAAACAGGACATGCACAGTTTAAAAACCAATCACTTCAGCGACAGGGACTGCCAATTGTGGCTGAAGCGATTGGTTTGTTTGGGTCCCCACAAAAAAAGCTACCAACAGGCAGCTGACAATTGCTGGCAATGATCTCTCCGCGCACAAACTGGTTTTACAGAGGCAAGTTGTTGTCGCCATCATCATCCGATTCCTCACCCTCATCAGTGTGTACATCATCTTCACACAATATTCATTTGTGGCCGCTGGAATCCACCATTACAGCCTCAGGTGCCTCTGTTATTTTTGGACGTAATTGGCGGTATCAGTCTTCCTTGTGGAAAATATAGTGCATTTTGATGAACAACATCTTTTCCACATTTTGAGGAAGTAGCCTCCTAACTCGATCGCTGACAAGGTTCCCGGCCCCATCAATTTACCAACTTCTTCTACCGGCTTAAGGCCGCATCATCGGCTCCCAAAGCCCACCATCGGTTCTCAAAGCCGCACCATTGACTCCCAAAGTCGTGCCATCAGTTCACCAACTTCTACTACCGGCTCAAGGCCGCACCATTGGCACCTAAGCTGCATCATCTGCTCTCAATGCCGCACCATCAGCTAATGGTGACTTCATGCATAAGGCCATCAGAATCGACCAATGTCTCCGGGAGCGTAGGTGGGAGCAGAATCTTCCCACAAGATCACCTCGGTCTCCAGTCTGGGTTCCAGCCTTTCGGTTTCTGCCTGAAGAGAGGTGCAGTAGACTTTACCAGGGACTCTGTATGTATTATGGGGACAAGGGGCATTCCATGAATAATTGTCCACTCAGGCCAGTAAAAGGCAAGGCCTAAGTGTTATAGAGGATTTGGATTTAAGCCTGGCTCCCATTTCCTCTGAAAACTCTGTACTGGTTCCTGCAGCTATCCATCTCGTTAATTCCACCCTGACTATTTCGGCATGTGTGGATAGCGGTGCAGTTGGAAATTTCATGGATTTCTTTTCTTTGAGTCTCTGGGTGTACCCACAATTCCTTTGGATCAGGAAATTTCTATCTGCGGACTGGATGGAAGATTGGTTTCCAATGGTCGCATTAGATTTAAAACACCTCCTCTCTGTTTGTCAGTTGGAGTTTTGCATTCAGAGATTATTTCATTTTTTCTTCTCCAGTGTCCTTTAGCACCCATCATTCTTGGTCTCCCTTGGTTTAGGGATCATAATCCCGTCATTGACTGGTCATCTGGGGAAATCATGAAATGGAGTCGTGCCTGCCAATCTCGGTGTCTTGCTGTACCTATTCAGACAGTGCAGCCTGCTGTTGCCAAAATTTATCCTGTCATTCCAGTCCAGTACCGAAAATACTCTGATGTCTTCTCTAAACAGTTGGCAGATATCCTTCCTCCGCCCCTGCCATAAACGACTGTGCTATCAATTTAGTTCCTGGTGCCAAGCTACCTAAAGGCCAGTTTTATTCTTTATCTGTTCCAGAAGATAAGGCGATGAAGGAATACATCGAGGAGGCATTGGCGAAAAGATTTATCTGCCCCTCTAAGTCTCCGGGTGGGGCTGGTTTAGTCTTTGTTGAGAAGGATGGATCCCTCCGTCCTTGCATCGACTATAGGGGACTAAACAACATCACCGTTAAAAACTCCTATCCGCTGCCTCTCATCTCAGTCCTTTTCGATCAGCTGCGTCAAGCCAACATCTTTTCCAAGATCGGCCTTCGAGGTACTTACAACCTGATCCGAATTAGCAGTGGCGATAAATGGAAGATGGCCTTCAGTACTCACTCAGGAAACTATGAGTACTTGGTCATGCCATTCGGCCTAGCCAACACTCTAGCGGTCTTTCAGGATCTCATTAACAATGTCCTTCGAGAATTCCTGGAAGTTTTGTAGTCATGTACCTTGATGACATTCTTATTTTTTTACAGTCAGTGGATCAACACCATCAGCATGTTCGCCTAGTTCTGCAGAAGTTGCGTGAGAACCATCTTTACGCTGGACCCATTTAGTAAGATGGTGCACTTCATTCCTTTGCCTAAGTTACCCTCTGCCAACGAACTCTCCTGCTTGTTCTTCCAGCATATCTTCCGCCTGCATGGTTTACCAATGGATATTGTCTCGGATCGAGGAACACAGTCTGTGGCACAGTTCTGGAGAGCTTTCTGTACTTCCTTGGGCATTTGCCTCAGCCTTTCTTCAGGGTACCATCCACAACCAATGGACAAACTGAGCGTGTTTTCCAGTCTCTGGAACAATATTTAGACTGTTATGTCTCCAAATGTCATAACTACTGTGTTTCTCAACTGCTGCTTGCTGAATTTGCATTTAACAATTTGTGTAATTATGCATCTTCAGTGTCTCCTTTCTTTTGTGTCACTGGTCAGCATCTCAGAGCGAAATCTTTTGACTCCAATTTGCCTGGTTTGCCTTCTGTCTCTCGGCTCCTTCACATTTGGAGCAAGGTTCATCAAAGCCTTTGGAAGGTCTCTCTCTGCTCCAAGGAGTCTGCAGATAAACATTGGAGGTCATGTGGGTTTATTGGACCGTTTTGCATCATTACTCAGGTGAATCCGGTAGCTTTGAAGCTTTAATTACCTAAGTCTCTCCGCATCAACACCTTCCACTGATCCTTATTCAAACCGGTCTTCAGTTCTGTCAAATTCAAGCGCAAAGTTCCATCCAGACCTGCTTTGATTGTAATCCACGGTCAACGTGAATGTATTGTTGAGAAAATCTTGGCCTTTAAGATTTCCAGGGGTCATTTACAGTTCTTTGTTCACTGGAAGGACTATGGCCCGGAGGAACGCTCCTGGGTCCCTGAGACTGCCTTACATGCTCCTAGGCTGAGGAGACTTTTCTTCCGGAATTTTCCTGATATACCAGGTTCTGTTTTTTTTTTAATCCTACGTCGGGAGGGGGTACTGTTACATGTTGCGGTCACAACTTGTCTCCTTCTAGCAATTTACCTCCTTCTGGAGTTGTTGTTCTAGTTCCATGGGTTGCTAGGCGATCTGGATGCCGCCAGATGTCACATGTTTTCCACAGCACGGCTTGATAGGTTTCCTTACCTATTTCTGCATGCTGGCCCCCTGCTGCCTCACTGAGTATATATTTCTTTTTGGTTCTCTTGGCTCTGCTGCATGGTCAGCATATTTGTATCCTCTCTTCCTGTGTCTCCAGCAGAATTGTCTTGTCATTGTTTACCGGCTCCCAAGCAATTCCATCGGCTTCCCAGCTGCTCCAGCAGTTCCCGTGATGCCACCAGCTCCATAGACATTCCATCGACTTCCCAGTCACTCCAGCTGTTCGCGTGCTGCCACCAGCTTCCAAGCCACTCCATTGGCTTCCAAAGCCACATCATTAACACTTAAGATGCACCATTAGTTCACCAACTTCTTCTATCAGCTCTAAGCCACACCATTGGCACCTAAGCCACATCATCAGCTCTCAAAGCAGCAACATCAGTTCACCAACTACTTCTACCAGCTCAAAGCCGCACCATTGGCTCCCAAAGCTGCACCATCGGCTCCTAAAGCTGCACCATCGGCTCCTAAAGCCGCATCATCAGCACCTAAGCCGCACCATCAGTTCACCTACTTCATCTACCGGCTCAAAGCCACACCATTGGCATCCAAAGCCACACCATCGGCTTCCAAGGCCGCATCATCGGCTCCCAAAGCTGCGCCATCAGTTCACCAACTTCTACTACTGGCTCAAGCCGCACCATCGGCACCTAAGATGCATCATCGGCTCTCAACATGGTACCATCAGTTCACCAACTTCTATCAGCTCAAAGCTACACCATCGGCTTCCAAAGCTACACCATCGGCGCCCAAAGCCGCACCATCAGTTCACCAACTTCTACTACTGGCTTTCAACGCCGCACCATCAGCACCTAAGCAGCATTATCGGCTCTCAATGCTGCACCATAAGTTCACCAACTTCGTCTACCGGCTCAAAACCGCACCACCATTGGCTCCCAAAGCCGCACCATCAGCTCCCAAAGCCGCACCATCAGTTCACCAACTTCTACTACTGGCTCTAATCCGCACCTTCGGCACCTCACCCACACTATTAGTTTACCAACTTCTTCTACCAGCTCAAGGCCACACCATCGGCTCCCAAAGCCACACTATCATCTCTCAAAGCTGCACCATCGACTCCCAAAGTTGTACCATCAGTTCACCAACTTCTACTACCGGCTCAAAGCCACACCATTGGCACCTAAGCTGCATAATCGGCTCACAACTCCGCACCATCATCTCACCAACTTCTACTACTGGCTCTAGGACGCACCACCAGTTCTCAAACCAAAGCCGCACCATCGTCTCTCTAGTCGCACCATCGGCTCTCAAAACCAGACCTTCAAATTCTCCAAACTTGTATACCGGCTCAAGCCACATCATCAGCTCCCTAGCCGTCCCACTGACTTTTCCTGATCCTATACCTTATGTTACCTCTGGTTCCCTTTGGGCATTCCTGTAAACCGCTACTACCCCAAGTTTTAAGATCAGACAGTCATATAAATACCAGTAAACGTTCCTAGTTCTAAGGGAACAATGGGTGGCTGTTAGTGGCGGTAGACCTTGCTAGCATGGGATCTAGGAGGTTTACACAAAGTAGCCTTAAAATGACTTAAACCTAGTATCCAGCACAGTCGCCAAAATGTATTGCTCTGATTGGAAGATCCTGACAATACTAGGATCCTGGTGAAGCGAATAAAGGACTTGATCTACAAGTCTGACATACTTAGCAGAATCACTTCATATCAGCTCCTTCTTGCAGGGTTTTATTATGTTTTACATGTTAGGCATGTTATTTAGCACTTTGTTGTGGTCTTGTAGTTGGCGTGTAGACTAATAATTTATTCACGGTTGAGGAAATAAGTGAAGAGTTGAATATTACACTGTGCTACCAGTTACAATGTCACAAGATTTTTTATGAATAAGAAAATAACACACTGCGCTACCACTTTCAGTGATGTTATTATGTTTTACATGTTATTTAACACTTTGTTGTGGTCTTGTAGTCGGCGTGTAGACTAATAATTTATTCATGATTGAGGAAGTTGAATATTACACTGCGCTACCACTTACAGTGTCACAAGATTTTTTATGAATGAGAATAACACACTGTGCTACGACTTATAGTGCCACAATATGTGGCTGATAAACTGCGGTCTGGCCAGCAGTGTCACCAAACAAGAACAGCGCAGCTAATTTGCTAACACACACACACACAAAAAAAGAAATCTTTATTTTTTATTTTTTGAGGAATGCTAATATTATATTTTACTCTTGTTTTTTGTACACTGGGGAAAGGCACCCCTAGATATGGCAGCAGCCCCTTGATGATCAACACAGCACCCTTTTATGGACAACAAAGCACCCCTGGGGAGCGGCAGAGTGCGGACAGACCACCTGCAGAGTCACAAATACATGGATGATAAACTGCAGTCTGGCTGGCAGTGTCACCAAATGATAATAGCGTAACTAGTTACTAACTAGTAACTACCTGGCTAGCACACACAGAAAAAAAATGAGAAAAAAAATAAGATTTTAATTTTAACTTTTATTTTTTATACACTGGGGAAAAGCACCCCTGGACGACACAGCAGCAGCCCTTTATGAACTGCAGTCCAAGCCGCATTATGGACAACACAGCAGCAGCCCTTTATGTACTGCAGCCCCTGCCCCTTGATTGACAGGACTACAGTGAGTGATACAGCAGCGCATCCCCCACTTTATGCACTGCAGCCCCAGCCTGACAACACTGCACCCTTGAACAAATAGTGACAAGTCACTGACAACGACACTGACTGCACCCTAGAAGAACAGAGCATGTCTACTCTGTACACTCTCCACAGAAGGAGTGAAAATGGCGCCGATGGGACCTTTACACAATCCAAAACCCGTGAGAATCCAACAGCTGGATGATGACATTTTGCCTCATTTTGGATTCCGAGTTAAGCGGGAAACAGCGAGCCAGACTCGGATCCAACTGGGATCTCCTATGTTCTGGTAGGTTTGGTCCTCAGAAAACCACCCCCGCTCATCTCTAGAAAAAAGTATTCCTTTCTACCAACTTGTATCCTGACCTCACATCAGTTACATAGAATAGTGCCAAAGTACTCACTTTTTGAGGGCACACGTGATTTAGAAATGTTAATTGGTTAAAATGACTTTTATTGTTAATTAATTAAAAAAAGTATTTATTTTATTAACAATAAAAGTTATATTTTAACCAATTAACGTTTCTAAGTCAAGTGTGCCCTCAAAAAGTGAGTACTTTGGCTTCTGAGATATAATTCTGCATTTCTTTTACACACGAGGAGCATCACCAGCCATTCATTTTGAGAAGCATTAGCTAAATTTTTTTCACTCTGCTTTTATAGCCATGCTCACAATATAATATAATACTTACCCTTACATCCTGTGCGGGAATCCATTTCTATTACACGTTTGTTATTGTATACTCTGATACTGTTGTGACTTAGAAGAAAATAACACTTCATAGACAATTTTAATGATAAGATTCAATTTAAGTAGTAAAATTATATAAATTCACACTTAAATGATAAGACTCCAAGATGGTACGGAGAAGGCCACAGTCCAACGTCATCTGTGATTAGATGAAATAAAGGAGTGTTATTATTATATAGCTAGCATAAAAATAAACAGAATTATTATTGAATACACTCTAATCTAAGATGGAAGGGGTGGGGATTATTGATGTTGAACATAGACAATGGGGAGAATTTACGAAACAGCGGCTTCTGTAAGCTGCTGCTTCCCGGCATGTTGCAGGTCTATATTTAAAACTGCACCCGCAGTCAGTCTAAAGCCCGGTGTGCGTAACACTGACTGCAGGTGCCGTTTTAAATACTTACTTGCAACCTGCCGGGAAGCAGCGGCTTATAGAAGCCGCTAATTCGTAAATTCTCCACAATATGTAAATATTATTTGTGTATATATTTTTGTTATGTATAAAGTAGGGATGTGCACCGGACCATTTTTGCCGGATTTGGATTTGGTTCTGATTCATCGTCCGGCTTTGGATTTGGATTTCCCAAACTGCGGTGACTGGCTTTGGATTTGGATTTGGATTTTTTTACAAAAATTTATAAAAAAAGCTAAAATCACATAAATTGTTTTTTTTTTTTCTCTAGAGTATTATTAACCTCAATAACATTAATTTCCAGTCATTTACAGTCAATTTAGACCACCTCACAGCTTAAATTATAGTTTTCACCATTATTGGCCAAAGGTTGCAGTGAGCTGATTGGTTACCAAGCGACAGAGCAGCGGCACAGACACCACAGTTTAAGGCACATCTATGACACATTGCCACACAGCAGTGGCAGAAATGAGAGGTAGTGCAAGATGGAATGGTCCTTGGGCCCTCCCACCTACCCAGCAGAGTCACAGTACTTGTATACACAGGTGGCTATGGCCCAAAGAGTCACAGCACACAATCTTATTCACATTACACCGCACATAGTGCCCCTGATTCACATTACACCATAAAGTAGTGTCTCTTATTTATGTTACGACACACAGTAGTGCCCCTTTTACACAATGCCCACATTAGTGACCCTTATACACAAAGCCCACAGTAGTAATGCCCCTTATACAATGCTCACAGTAGTAGTGCCCCTTATACAATGCCCACAGCAATAGTGTCCCCTACACAATGCCTCCAGCAGTGGTGTCCCTTGCACAATGCCCTCAGTAGTAGTGCCCCATATGCAGTGCCCTCAGTAATATGCCCTTAGTAGTTGTGTCTGTAGTAGTATGGCCCCAGTAGCAGTGCCCCTAGTAGTATGTTCCCAGTAGTATGCCCCCAGTAGTTGTGCCCCTTGTATTATGCCCCCAGTAGTTGTGCCCCTTGTATTATGCCCCCAGTAGTTGTGCCCCCAGTAGCGCCGCCTTACACAGAAAAAAAAAACTTACCTGAATCCCCGCTCCTGCTTGTGACCACAGCCGTCCGCTCCTCTCTGCACTATGGGAGAGATGTCACTCGTGACGTCTCTCCCATCATCCGCAGCGGGGGGAGCCGGCTCCAGCCGGCTCCCTCTGGGGACGCAGCAGCCAATGAGAGTCTGCCTGACTCTCATTGGCTGCTATTACAAACACACAGCTGCCGCTGGTGGCTGTGCGTTTGTTTCTTTGTAGGGCAGACCGCTATCACAGCGTTCTGCCCTACACTAGCGGAGCCCTCACGAGAATCCGATATCAGGAGGCCACTGTTCGGCCCAAATGGGGATCCGAGTCAGAGGGGGAACACCTGAACAGGGTTCGGGTGGACTCGGCTCCCCTATGTTTAGAGCGGTTCGGATTCTAGTATAAAGTTGGGTACACATTAGGTCGACGGGTAAGTGTATACACACTTATCAATCATCTGCCCAATGTGCCGTGCTTAACAGCTCAACTAAGTGGGTATTTAAATTGCCTGCCCAGTTGAGCTGTCAATCACTGCAGGGTCCTTGCAGAATGTGTACAGACGATCAGAAGATCGCCCGTACACACCAGCAGATGACCGATATATCTTTCATCTGCTGTGCTGCACAGCAGATCGGATATGTGTGTGAACAACGTCAGTCACAGACATTCCGCTGTACACAACCGGCAATGCACTATAAAGTGCCCCCCCAATAGAAATCTGATGCTGCGACAGGTAGTGTGAACGCGCTCTATCAGTCCCTTCTTTTCTCCCTCTCTTTCCCTCCCTCTGTCTTGCGCTCTTGTGATACCTCTAAAGTGTTTATGACCCAAGATCATATACAGTATGTACACAGTAAATAAATGATATAAGATGCATTGCCCTTTAAGGTTAAGTTAATTAATATATTTACACAATGTTTATAATAAAAAGAAATAGGCTGATTGTTGTATACATAAGTGTGTTGCCTTGCTTGTATCAGTCGAGGGCAAGTTATTATTTGTATATACTGTGGTCCCAAGTACACGTAATGTCCAGTTTAACTGCATAAAGACTACTCCCTTATTGAGGGAGAATGGCGCCTGCAGCCCGTGCCGGACATAGGAAACTAATGGGCACGCGGTCAGCCGCAGACCAGCTCAACGGCAACCAAGGGGACAACCCTTTTCCCCCTTAGAGTAATGAAGGCAACCAGTGACCAGTGCGGCGCGTGCAGTCAGCGGAAAAATGACTGGCATGCGACCGCTAGTATAAGAGAGCCGCCGCATGGAATGCTGGGTATGTGTAGCCTGAGGGAAGCCTCTGAGCAGAGCGGTGCGGAGTGGAAACCCTGTGAAGGGAGCGCGACTTACCGGGAGCCTGATAAGCGGATTCGCTGCCTTCCGCAACATGAGTGCTGGGACCAGGGCTGACAGGAAACCAGGAGGCATTGCCGGAGGAAGCAGTGTCGTCAGGGGGCCGCCTCCACAACCCTCCCATTCCGAGTGACTGACGGCTGGGGCTGGACTGAAGAGAGGAACGCTGTCCTGGGTGCTGGGCTATGAGAAATAAACAGAACAGGTCTGTCAGTGATCCCTTCATTAACACCTCAGCACCTTATAAATACACTGATGCATGCCCATTAGCACAGATCTAGAGAGCCCCATTCAGTCAGACTTTGCCTTGACACTTCAGGAGAGTTACAAAAGGCTCAGTGCAGCATTATAGTTAGAGTACCAAGACTGTGTTACACGCACACCAGCAAAATAACCTAAGTACAGTGGAATGCAGTGCTCCCTGCAGTGACAGCCCTTTTACCTCAGAATAACCTAAGTACAGTGGAATGCAGTGCTCCCTGCAGTGACAGCCTTTTACCTCAGAATAACCTAAGTACAGAGGAATTGCTAATTTTTAGCTAAACAGCTCTCTCTTCTAAAAAGGGCATACCATTTGCAGTACCAATTTGGCAGCTGAGAGGAATTGTGAAGGGCAGAGTGAGTAAAAAGAACAGCCATATCATCCGCCAGGATACAGAGAGAGTAGCCAGGAGTGATTGCTGCAATTGCTCTTCAGCAGGGCTGCCATCAGAAACTGTGGGGCCCAGGACCGAAAAAATAGACAGGCCCCCCCCACCCTGGCGGCTGGTAGCAGCCACAATGGGGGAGGGTCTGCTGAGGGGCGGTGTCTGTGGAGGGAGTGGGATACTCCCTCGCTGACCCACCTGGCAACTACAGGGTGATTAATCCTGTATGTATGTGTGTGTGTATATATATATATATATATATATATATATACACATGCACATACCAGGACAGGCGTCACTCTTAGGACTTATTCACATCAATAAATCACGCTATAAGTGGCTCCTTTGCTCCAACATAGCTTTGGAGGAAATCTGTCATAGCAAAGGAGCCACCAATACTGTGAATCATTGATAAGTATAAGTTCTATGAGATCCAATGGACCTGGTTTATATATTCACAAGTTTGTTGTGTGGAGGGTGGAGGGCACCTGGGCATATGTTCCTGTGAGCCAATATATATATATATATATATATGTGTGTGTGGTACCCCCAAACTTGTGCCCAACTAGGGGTCCCCCAATTTTTTTATTATACAGATAACACAGCCCTGTAATTGTCGGCTGAACTATAGGTGACGCTGCCCAGGAAGCAGAATTGTCAGCTGGCTAGTAACTGAGTGAGCCCACTAAAAAGGGCCCCCATTGATTGGCCCCTTAAATTGCAGGGCAGAGGGCCCTAGAGGTGGGCTACACTAGGGGCCTCTAACCAATGGGGGGCAGAAGCTGCTGCTGAGAAAGAAGGGCAGCTCTGACCGGACCAGGGGTTCCTGGCATGGCTGATGAAGGAGAGAATGCTGCCTGCAGAGCAGGAAGAACAAGGGAGCTGCTATGAGGATCCCCGCGGTGGGGAGAGTGATCGCTGGACCTGCTGCCCTGTTAGGGTGAAGTGCAGCCGATACCTGCAGAAGCAATCACCGGAGGAGCTGTCTGCACGACTGTGCGGCATTTGTTTTGCCTGTCTGCCGGATCCCTCACATGCACACCCACCTGCTCTCCCCTGCTGGTGACTGCTGACGGTACGTACCAGAGCTGCCCTGAGAGCGGAGTGGAGAGGTGCCTGTCCCTGCTTGCCGGCAAAGGAGAAGGACCCGCCATGGACTCCGCACCAGACCAGGCTGCCGGAGGAAAGACCAGGGGAAAACTGCCACCGAGGACGGCTGGGAGGACCGAAGGGCCCAGCCTCATGAAGACCCCACTGTTCTGTCTGGAGAATTGCCCGAAGACTCGGAAGACCGCTGCGGAGGATATGCATGCCGGGATCAAGGGAAGGAGCCCGCACCGTGACTCTGCTCCCAACGTTGCCCGGAAAGACACCCTCCTGGAGAAACTTCATCGTGGACAGCCCCGAGAGGAGATCCGGAAGCTGCGGGCAGAAGAGGGGACAGCCCCTAAGGAAAGAATCTTCCTCACCCCATATATATTTAATTAATTTCTCCCCCTCACCGCACTTTATATTACCTACCTTCATGGGTGGTCATCTGGGTTCTGCTCAGTCCCCACGGGCCTCGGCAGCCGGCTGGAGCGTCCTCACTACAGCCATGCTTCTGCACATGTGCAGACACTTCAAATTGGCTGCTCAAACGGAGGAGCTCTGCAGCCGGCCAGCTTATCCAGGGAGGCAGGGACTGTTCTGTTGCAGCATGGCAAGACACTGATTGGACTACGGGGCCTGGCCCAGAGCTTAGTTGTTAGGAGCGGACGGACCTTCCCTCACTGTCTGAGTGTGCGGGCCCAGGAACCCAGTCCCAGCAGTCCCCCCCTGATGGCGGCCTTGCTCTTCAGTGACTTTCATCAACTGTTTCTGAAAGGGAAAGTGATATACTACAAATACGGTAGCCAGACAGCTATCTAATTGTTCTTATCTAAAAAGCCATGCAGGACTTTGTATTGCACTAGGATTGCTTGATCCCTGCCTTTAATGAACTATTCACCAACCCCGGCAACGTTGATCTAACACTAGTGGCCAATTATCTTATGCATGCAGAGAGGGGACTAGAGACTAGTGTAATACCTTATTCGGCTGCACCTGAAAATAGTTGGTAATGTTGTTAGGGTCAAACCATTGCACAGGGATATGTTGTTGTATGCCCATTTGTGTTTAACTCATTGCTCTAATAGGTGGGTCGAGTATCCTGCGTTCCTGATTAATAAATATAACTCGGTCCAAAGTGTATTTCATTCTCAGAAAAGTGTCCATTATATTGTTTCTTTTGAAATGTATTAATGTATGGTATTGTATATTAATGTTGCTATAAACTGTTCCATTGTATCAATTGCCCTGTTTGAGGATTTGAGAATAAATTTGCTTTGATACTTGAAATTGAGTCAATATCTTGAGAATCGGAGCCTTACTACAATCAAACAAATTGGTAAGCAAATTGACAGAAAGAAACCTCATCACACCACGCAACTTCAGTTCTAAAAATTTTAAGTGTATATTACATTTGGCGTCATACGAACAGGATGAACAAAAGAAAAATGTCAGAACCCCAGAATTCTGCATCTACTCCAGGCAAGAAACTATTATCCACCTCACCAAGTCAGAAATATTCATCATCATCCAATGCATCACCCAGTGGAGCAATGCCATCCACACTGGTGTCGCCCATCACGATGCCGTATTATTTTGGGGCCCCTTGGCTCCCAACCTATGGATTGTATGGTAGAAGAAGGAACACCCTTATTAGAATTTAAAAAGAAGATCAAAGCCATGTTCGCCTATATCCTGTGAGCGAGCAGCAAGAAGTAGAAATACTAATTGGCCAACTCAAGGGAGCTGCTCTTAGAAAGTGTCGTCATGGCCGCGGGTGGAATGACAGAAGGGGTCACAGATATTAGAATGACTGTCCACCACCTTTGAAACTAAGACAGTTTCAGAATTAAAAATGAAATTCTACGGTCGATGCCAAAAGACGGGTGAATCCCTTCGAGATTATGCCTTGAGTCTCCAAGAGGCTTTAAAAGCCATCCAAGCCATTGACAATCAGGAAATTAGGGATGCTGAAGAGACCCTGGTTTCACAATTCATTGAGGGCGCAAATAAAGAAAGTGTCCATACTCAATTGAGGATGCAACTGGAAGATCACACTTTTTTGGACTTTAAAGAGGCCGCTATTAAAGTGATAGGAAATAGTGCGAGACAAGGAGTTGCATTTCCAGAAATGCCAGGGTACCCAGACACATCCTACCCAATGAGGACTGAAAACAGCCCTGGGAGAGATTCCATTGGACAAAGTGTTCAACTACCAGCTCAGGACCCCATACAAGCTTTAAAGGGACAATTGGCTGAAATAATCATCGAATTATCAGAAATGCGCAAAGAAATGTGACAATTAAAGCAGCCAAGAAATACCTCTCCCCCTTGAGCACGACGGAACTCGGATTGGAGGTCAACCAGGAATGACGGGTGGGAAACTCCTCGAGCAAATGGGAGAAGACCCAGCGATAGGTTTGACTCTCAAGGGAGACCCATCTGTAGAAGAGTCTTTAAACTCCGAGACCCCGAGGATGGGGGCCCGAACCTCGGGGAGAGTCGGCAGAGTAGATCCTCATCAGGAAGAATGGTGGCCCCAATATGTAGGACCGTGTCCCACTATCCCCATCTTGATCAGCGGCGTAGAAACATTAGACATGCTGGATACCGGGTCACAGATCACCACTATACAGCTCGCTAAGTTCAACCAACATTGGGGGGATGGACAATTATTATTACCACCTCCGTCATGGCTACAATTAATTGCCAGTAATGGCCTAGGTATCTCCTGTGTAGGGTATTGGGAGACCGATGTGCAAATTGGAAAAACCTCTCACTCGACAAGGCTGTCTGGTAACTGAAACCAGTGATGCAAAAGTGGCACCCGTTATACTAGGGATGAACATCCTCCAGCAATGTCCAGAAGAATTGGTCTCTATATTAAGAGGAGAGATGTCTCAGGCAGTGTTACCCGCACGACAAACTTTACAGAAGACTATTAAGGTTATCCAAGGTCATCAAAAATTGGCACAGAATCCCGGAGCTATTGGCAAAGTTAGAATTACAGACAGTAAACCTGTCAAACTCCAGCCAAACTCAGAGACCATAGTGTGGGGAAAAACTTGCCATGGCCCCAGCGGACAGTATTACGAGGCTTTCATTGAACCAAGTGTCATTTCCGCCAGTTGCGACGTCTTGATAGCAAGTGCTCTAGTGACTGTAAAGAATGGTAGAGTACCCATACGTATTCTGAACCCTCATAACTGCCGAGTTAAATTATACCGGAACCAACCTATGGCTAAACTGATGTGGACTACTTTCCAGGATGTCGTTAACCTCAGTTTTAGTGTCCAGCAGAAGGAATTAATGGCTTCTATCAAGGTCGAACCTAAAATTGAAAAAGCGTGGTGGGATGACGTTCAAATAGGGGATAGTGGCACCTCTGAAGAACATCGACTGGGAGCTCTTAACCTAGCTAGGGAAAATTCAGAGGCTTTTAGCCAGGGTCCAACTGACCTAGGAGTGGTGACAGAGATCCAACATGATATAATCACTGGAGATCATCCACTTGTAAAAGAGCGGCATCGACCACTGGCTCCAGGTTTATATCAAACCGTGCGGAAGCTGTTGGATGACATGCGAGCTTCTGGCATTATCCAAGAAAGTCATAGCCCATGGGCAGCCCTGGACAGAGGAGCGACAGGCCGCATTTGACCAGCTTAAAAAAATTCTGACTGAGGTCCCTCTGCTGGCGTACCCTGACTATAGTAAACCATTTAGTCTCTACACCGATGCCAGCAAACAAGGATTAGGTGCTGTACTATCCCAGGTAAAAGATGGCCTAGAACGGGTAATAGCATATGCCAGCAGAAGTTTGAGAAAAATCGAGAGAAACGACGAAAATTACAGTGCCTTCAAACTAGAATTCCTGGCTCTGTGTGGGCAGTCACAGAAAAATTCTGAGATTATCTTGCTACAACCCCTTTCATTGCATATACTGACTGTAACCCCCTGGCGCATCAGTCCACTGCAAAACTGGGAGCTTTGGAACAAAGATGGTCCTCCCGTCTAGCCAATTATAATTATCGGATTCAATATCGGAGTGGCCACAGTAACATTAATGCCGATGCCCTATCGCAAATTCCTGGTGAAGCGAAAGAATTCACAGAAGATGATCCTTGGGAAGAAATAGAAATCCCAAACTTCAATATACCTGGAAGAGTTTCAAAGCAGAATGCATTAACTGTAGGTGCAGCAGAAAACATTCCACCAAGAATGACAGAAAATTAAAATGAGTGGGCACAATGGAAAGATGAACATCCCTCCTTCCGGAGATTAAAAAGGATGATGCTTACACGACAAGGCATGACTAAGTTTGAAAGACAAGTAGCAGAGCCGGAATTGGTCCAATTGTGGCGATAGAGAGAAGAATTTGAGATTCATGGAGATACCATTTTCCGGCAAAGTAAAGATCCAAAAACCCACTCTCTGATCACACAAATTGTGGTGCCAAAATCAAAAGTCAATAGGGTGTTAAAAGCTTACCATGATGAGTCAGGCCACTTTGGGTGCCAAAAGACCGAAGAGAATCTCCGGACCAGATTTTACTGGAACAACCTCCGGAAAGATGTGGAAAGTTGGTGTAAAAGTTGCTCCATTTGCAGTGCTCGCCAACCTCCTATCCATGACCAGAAAGCTCCTCTTCATCCCATTATCAGTCGGCAACCCCTGGAGGTGGTGTCCATCGATCACATAAAACTGGAAACAAGTCGATTGGGATACCAGTACGCCCTCACAATGCTGGATCATTATACCAAGTTTGCAGTCGTTCTCCCCATTCGGGATCTATCCGCCAAAACAACAGCAGAACTTTTCGGGAGAGCCTTTGTCCGTCCTTATGGATACCCCTCTAAAATTCTAACAGATCAAGGCCCAGCTTTTGAATCCCAGTTGTTCAAGGAGCTGTGTGTGCTATATGGATGCAAAAAAATGTGAACCACCGCCTTTCATCCCCAAGGGAATGGAGCTTGTGAGAGGATGAACGGGACAGTGATTAATATGCTACGAGCTCTCCCGACACTACAAAGACAAGAGTGGCCCACCTTGTTGGCCGAACTGATGTACATATATAACAACACTGTCCATTGTACCACCGGATACACTCCTTACTATCTGCTCTTTGAGCGACCCGGGAAGTTACCAGTTGATCTCCAATTAAATGTACCTGAAACCCTCAGTTTGGATACATACCCCAGGACTGAATGGGTCCAAGAGCATCAAAATCGGTTAAAAACAGCTCAGGCATTGGTGGATCAACACATGGAAATCGAGAAGAAGCGACAGCAGGAATACTACAATTTGAAAGCACATGCTAAACCTTTAAAAGTGGGAGATAAAGTATGGAAAAAAACTATCAACGGCACAGTAAGCTGGATTCAAGATGGGAACCCATTCTATACAAAATCACTGAAATCCCCAATGCCGAGATTCCGACCTATAAAATTAGACAAGAGAATGGGTCCCTGGAAAAATTAGTTCATCGAGACCAACTGAAACTCTGTCAAGGCTCGGGAGGAGAGCCTGAAACTAAACCTGAAAAAATGTCACCTGTTCTAGGAAATGAAGCTGAATCACAGCCAGGTGATACCCTGAAATTTCTGATGAGCATGTACTGGCCGGTAGTCCATGGTCGTTTTAACCCTGCAGTTGAAGGATCAAGGGAAAATGACCAGCCTGAAATAGCTTATGAAGACATGTTCAAAGTTCCTGAACTCCGAAGGTCTACCAGAGCTACCAAGGCAATACTACCCATCCAGTACAGGCCATAGGGCAGCTATTGACCGTTGAAGCTGTAAAAGACAAATAACCAAGTGAAATTGTTACATGTGTAAATACAGTGTTAAAGTTATAGTTGCTACAGTTGTTGCAAAAGAAATAGTGGTTCAGATTTATTAGAAAATGCGGGTGCATGGGGACATGCATCATTCTAGCGGGGAGGAATGTGTTACCCCTAAAGTGTTTATGACCCAAGATCATATATGTACACAGTTAATAAATGATATAAGATGCATTGCCCTTTAAGGTTAAGTTAATTAATATATTTACTCAATGTTTATAACAGAAAGAAATAGGCTGATTGATGTATACATAAGTGTGTTGCCTTGCTTGTATCAGTCGAGGGCAAGTTATTATTCGTATATACTGTGGTCCCAAGTACAAGTAATGTCCAGTTTAACTGCATAAAGACTACCCCCTTACTGAGGGAGAATGGAGCCTGCAGCCCGCGCTGGACATAGGAAACTAATGGGCACGCGGTCAGCCACAGACCAGCTCAACGGCAACCAAGGGGACAACCCTTTTCCCCCCTAGAATAATGAAGGCAACCAGTGACCACTGCGGTGCGAGCGGTCAGCGGGAAAATGACCAGCACACGACCGCTAGTATAAGAGCGCCGCCGCAGGGAATACTTGGTGTGTGTAGCCTGAGGGAAGCCTCTGAGGAGAGCGGTGTGGAGTGGAACCCTGTGAAGGGAGCGCGACTTACCGGAGCTGATAAGCGGATTCGCTGCCTTCGGCAACGTGAGTGCTGGGACCAGGGCTGACAGGAAACCAGGAGGCATTGCCGGAAGAAGTAGTGTCGTCAGGGGGCCGCCTCCACAACCCTCGCATTCCGAGTGACTGACGGCTGGGGCTGGACTGAAGAGAGGAACGCTGTCCTGGATGCTGAGAAATAAACAGAACAGGTCTGTCAGTGATCCCTTCATTAACACCTCAGCACCTTATAAATACACTGATGCATGCCCATTAGCACAGAGCTAGAGAGCCCCATTCAGTCAGGCTTTGCCTTGACACTTCAGGAGAGTTACAAAAGGCTCAGTGCAGCATTATAGTTAGAGTACCAAGACTGTGTTACACGCACACCAGCAAAATAACCTAAGTACAGTGGAATGCAGTGCTCCCTGCAGTGACAGCCCTTTTACCTCAGAATAACCTAAGTACAGTGGAATTGCTAATTTTTAGCTAAACAGCTGTCTCTTCTAAAAAGGGCATACCGTTTGCAGTACCAATTTGGCAGCTGAGAGGAATTGTGAAGGGCAGAGTGAGTAAAAAGAACAGCCATATCATCTGCCAGGATACAGAGAGAGTAGCCAGGAGTGATTGCTGCAATTTCTCTTCAGCAGGGCTGCCATCAGAAACTGTGGGGCCCAGGACCGAAAAAATAGACAGCCCCCCCCCACCCTGCCGGCTGGTAGCAGCCACAATGGGGGAGGATCTGCTGAGGGGCGGTGTCTGTGGAGGGAGTGGGATACTCCCTCGCTGACCCACCTGGCAACTACAGGGTGATTAATCCTGTATGTGTGTGTGTGTGTGTGTGTATATATATATTTATATATATATATATATATACATGCACATACCAGGACAGGCGTCACTCTTAGGACTTATTCACATCAATAAATCACGCTATAAGTGGCTCCTTTGCTCCAACAAGGCTTTGGAGGAAATCTGTCATAGCAAAGGAGCCACCAATACTGTGAATCATTGATAAGTATAAGTCCTATGAGATCCAACGGACGTGGTTTATATATTCACAAATTTGTTGTGTGGAGGGTGGAGGGCACCTGGGCATATGTTCCTGTGAGCCAATGTATATATATATATATATATATATATGTGTGTGTGTGGTACCCCCAAACTTGTGCCCAACTAGGGGTCCCGCATTTTTTTTATTATACAGATAACACAGCCCTGTAATTGTCGGCTAAACTGTAGGTGACGCTGCCCAGGAAGCAGAATTGTCAGCTGGCTAGTAACTGAGTGAGCCCGCTAAAAAGGGCCCCCATTGATTGGCCCTGTAAATTGCAGGGCAGAGGGCCCTAGAGGTGGGCTACACTAGGGGCCCATAACCAATGGGGGGGCTGAAGCTGCTGCTGAGAAAAAAGGGCAGCTCTGACCGGACCAGGGGTTCCTGGCATGGCTGATGAAGGAGAGAGTTGCTGCCTGCAGAGCAGGAAGAACAAGGGAGCTGCTATGAGGATCCTCGCGGTGGGGAGAGTGATCGTTGGACCTGCTGCCCTGTTAGGGTGAAGTGCAGCCGATACCTGCAGAAGCAATCACCGGAGAAGCTGTCTGCACGACCGTGCGGCATTTGTTTTGCCTGTCTGCCGGATCCCTCACATGCACACCCACCTGCTCTCCCCTGCTGGTGACTGCTGACGGTACGTACCAGAGCTGCCCTGAGAGCGGAGTGGAGAGGTGCCCGTCCCTGCTTGCCAGCATAGGAGAAGGACCCGCCGTGGACTCCGCACCAGACCAGGCTGCCGGAGGAAGGACCAGGGAAAAACTGCCGCCGAGGACGGCTGGGAGGACCAAAGGGCCCAGCCTCAAGAAGACCCCACTGTTCTGTCTGGAGAAGTGCCCGAAGACACGGAAGACCGCTGCGGAGGATATGCATGCTGGGATCAAGGGAAGGAGCCCGCACCGTGACTCTGCCCCCAGCGTTGCCCAGAAAGACACCCTCTTGGAGGAGAAACTTCATCGTGGATGGCCCCGAGAGGAGATCCAGAAGCTGCGGGCAGAAGAGGGGATTGCCCCTAAGGAAAGATTCCTCCTTACTCCGTATATATTTAATTAATTTCTCCCAATCACCGCACTTTATATTACCTACCTTCATGGGTGGTCGTCTGGGTTCTGCTCAGTCCTCACGGGCCTCGGCAGCCGGCTGGAGCGTCCTCGTTACAGCCCTGCTTCTGCACATGCGCAGACACTTCAAATTGGCTGCTCGAATGGAGGAGCTCTGCAGCCGGCCAGTTTATCCAGGGAGGCAGGGACTGTTCTGTTGCAGCACGGCAAGACACTGATTGGACTACGGGACCTGGCCCAGAGGTTAGTTGTTAGGAGCGGACGGACCTTCCCTCACTGTCTGAGTGTGCGGGCCCGGGACTCCAGTCCAAGCAGTCCCCCCCTGATGGTGGCCTTGCTCTTCAGTGACTTTCATCAGCTGTTTCTGAAAGGGAAAGTGATATACTACAAATACGGTAGCCAGACAGCTATCTAATTGTTCTTATCTAAAAAGCCGTGCAGGACTTTGTATTGCACTAGGATTACTTAATCCCTGCCTTTAATGAACTATTCACCAACCTGGGCAACGTTGATCTAACACTAGTGGCCAATTATCTTGTGCATGCAGGCAGGGGACTAGAGACTAGTGTAATACCTTATTCGGGTGTACCTGAAAATAGTTGGTAATGTTGCTAGGGTCAAACCATTGCACAGGGATATGTTGTTGTATGCCCATTTGTGTTTAACTCATTGCTCTCACAGGTGGGTCGAGTATCCTGCGTACCTGATTAATAAATATAACTCGGACCAAAGTGTATTTCATTCTCAGAAAAGTGTCCATTATATTGTTTCTTTTGAAATGTATTAATGTATGGTAATGTATATTAATGTTGCTATAAACTGTTCCATTGTATTCAGTTGCCTTGTTTGTGGATTTGAGAATAAATTTGCTTTGATACTTGAAATTGAGTCAATACCTTGAGAATCGGAGCTTTACTGCAATCGAACAGAACTGGCAAACAAATTGGTAAGCAAATTGACTGAAAGAATCCTCATCACACCACGCAACTTCAGTTCTAAAAATTTTAAGTTTATATCACACTCTCCCTTCCCCTCCCTCTCACTCCCCCCCATCTCTTTTCCTCCTCCTCCTTTTCTGTCCACCTTCCCTCTTCCTCTGTCTCCTCCCTCTCTCCCTGCTCCATCCCGCTATCTCTCTCCCCCCTCTCTCTACCTCCCTCTCTCTTTCATTCTCCCTCCCTGTCCCTTCTTCCCTCCCTCTCACTCTCTATTCCTCCCTCTCCCTCTCCCTCTTCCTCTGTCTCCTCCCTCTCCCTTTCTCTCTCTCCCCTCCATCCCACTCTTTCTCCCCCCTCTCTTGTGCTTTCCCTTCCCCCCCCCTGCTTTTCTGTCCACCCTCCCTCTTCCTCTGTCTCCTCCCTCTCTCCCTGCTACCTCTCCCATTCTCTCTCTCCCCTCCATCCCGCTGTCTCTCTCCCCCCTCTCTCTACTTCCCTCTCTCTTTCATTCTCCCTCCCTGTCCCTTCGTCTCTCCCTCTCTCTTCCTCCCTCCCTCTCTCGTTCACCTTCTCTCTGCATCTCTCTCTATATATAATCCCCCACTCAATATCCTGTGTTTCCCCCTGGCAGTGTACTAGGTCATGTCTGGTATGCTGCAACCTTGCCTGTCAGTGGAGAGGTCGGAGACAAGGTAAGCAACATACTGTAGTAGCTGCGTGAGCCTGTGCATATTTATTGATGGGATCCCCACAGATTAGTTGCTCTGGGGTCCCCACAAGCCTTAATCTGGTGCTGCCTGACTGTGTACTTACTTTATAGATTGTATATTTTTCCTCCATTCATGCAGGAGCAGTAATTGGCAAATCTGTAATGGATAATAATGTACATTTAGACTTTTATGCCAAGAAACATTCATTTTGAGGCACTACCAAGATATTTTCCCAGTCCCGGACTCCACAATAGTTATGCATTAGGGCAGAGTTTCACAAACTGTGCCATTACAGTACAGGCTTTAAGGATATCTATGCTTGAGAACAGGTGATTTAATTAGCACCTCAATCAATTTAATTTAACCATCTGGGCTCAAGCATGGATATCCTTAAAACCTGATCTGTAATGGTGGTATTTGGGAACCACTGTATTTCAATAAGGGACATCTTTGCAATAGAACATCGGTTCACAAACTCGGCCCTCAGAACCCCAAACAGTGCATGTATTCCAGGTCACCTCACAAGTAAAATAATTAGCTCCACCTGTGGATTTTGTTTGAATGAATACACCTGTGCACCTGCTAGGTGACCTGGAAAACATGAACTGTTTGGGGTCCTGAGGACTGAGGGCCTGATTCAGACTCGGACGCTATGCTGCGCTCGCTCACCTTGAGCAATTTTTCGCAATCTGCGCATGCGTATAATTCGCAATGAGTGTGCAAGAACCAGTCAGTGCAATAGGAAAGTGCTCGCCCATAGCCTGTAGTCGGGCGCTATTTTGAGTGACAGATTGTGCCGTTTGTGGGTGGTAACAGAGGAAGGTGCTTGTGAACGGGGGTGTGGATGTGTGAACGCAGGCGTGCCCGACCGTCAGAACAGAGTTTAGTGGGTGTGCATAATTAGCAAAGTAGCGTCATTACACACATGACTGGGTTCTATTTTAGCCTGAACTGCTCGCAATGTTGTGGTGGAAAAAGGCTACCACAAGCGCTGCGAGCAGCTCTGATGGCCCTCGATATTCCCGATTAATCCTACAACTGCCAGAGATGACGCGTGTTGTGAGTGGCAAAGGGGCATCTTTATATAGGTGCGAGCTGATAGTGCCCCTGCTCGCTAATAGTGGGTAGCTTTACGCGACACAGTGCGAGCGTATGATTTAAATATCCGGCCCCTTTTAAATAGCGACCGGGTCTGAATCAGGCCCTGAGTTTGAGAACCACTGCAATAGAACCACCAACCTGCTTTCATTATGAGTTACATTGTAGCATGGTGGAAATCTCCCAAATTTGAATAAAGGGTTAACTTTCTATGCTTCAGGAAAGAACCACACCCTTTCTTCAATATATAAACCTGCTTGAGTGGGGTATTCAGATGGGAGTGCACCTTTGGCAGTGCTCTGTGTATTGTATACGGCATACCCTGACTTTCCATATTACTGTTCTGCTATGAAGCTATATTACTATGTTCCTGAGTTGTCATTTGTGCTGCTGTGCACTGGCTGTACCTTTTGTGAAATGAAAGCCTATTTGTTTTAAAGCACTTACTGTATATCTCCAGTTGTCCCCTGAATCTACCTGCTACATACATGTTAATATATTCCACTTCCAACTGCAAATCCTCTCTCCCAGCAGGCCCCCATACATCAGAGATTGATTGCAGCAATCGTGCAATTTGCAATCGATTGTGTATAAAAATGTTTCCCTTTTTCAATCGATTGCAGATTGCAGAATTGCCACAATCGATTGAAAAAGGGAAAGATTTTTATACACAATCGATTGCAAATTGCACGATTGCTGCAATCAATCTCTGATGTATGGGGGCCTTTACTTTCTGTAGTGTGTATGTATCTATGAGATCTGCTAGTTTGCTGGATCTATTTAGAAATCTGCTTTTTCTTCTTCAGGATCCATAGGGTCCACATGAACTGCCTTGGGGAATATGTGGTTTGGACGAAACCAGGCACCAAACAGTCAATGCCTTCCGGTCCCAGTATGCACTGGGTTCTCCTCCATATATACCCCACCCCCAGCCACAGGCATTCAGTTTTTTCATGTGGTGCGGCAGGAGACGCACCATTATAACAGACGGGACTGAGGTAGTCCCAAGTTTTGTTTTAAGTTTTTTTCTCCAGGACTCTTGTAAGACACCTGTGCTGCCACTCAATCTACCCCCGCCGGCACCGCAATGCCAGTAACCTGTGTGGTCTGATGATTTTGACAGGGTCGTGGCGGAGCTTGCTAGCTGCGATGCTGTGACCTGGACTACAAGCGGAAGATACTCTGTATTTGAGACGCTCCCTGACCATGTTCAGTGCTCTGTGAAAACGGTTTGGTCTCAGGAGGTGTTGGGATCTCCCTGTATACCTCTCCCCAGGGGCCAGGTATATAATGCTCTATATCCTATCAATCAACTCTGTTAGTGTTTTGAGTAGTTGATTCAGAGCCCATTACAACTAGGGATGTGCGCCGGACCATTTTTGCCGGATTTGGATTTGGTTCTAATTCGTCGTCCGGATTTGGTTTTGGATTTGCCAAACTGCGGTGACTGGCTTTGGATTTGGATTTGGATTTTTTTTACAAAAATTAACAAAAAAAGCTAAAATCACATAAATTGCTCTTTTTTTTCTTCCTAGAGTACTATTAACCTCAATAACATTAATTTCCAGTCAATTTAGACCATATCACAGCTTATAATATTGTTTTCAACATTATTGGCCAAAGGTTGCAGTGAGCTGACTGGTTACTAAGCGACAAAGCAGCGGCACAATGACACAGACACCACAGTATAAAGCACATCTATGACACATTGCCACACAGCAGTGGCAGAAATGAAAAGTAGTGCACCCACCCAGTAGGTACGGCCAGCAGAGTCACAGTACTTGTTTACATAGTGGGCTACGGCCCAAAGAGTCACAGTGCACAATCTTATTCACATTACACCGCACATAGGGCCTGATTCACATTACACCATAAAGTAGTGTCTCTTATTTATGTTACGACACACAGTAGTGCCCCTTTTACACAATGCCCACAGTAGTGCCCCTTTTACACAATGCCCACAGTAGCGGTGTCCCTTACACAATGCCCCCTATGCAGTCCCCTTAGTAGTAGGGTCCCCTATACAGTGCCCCCCAGTAGTATGCCCCCCATTAGCATGCCACCCAGTAGTATGCCCCCCATTAGCAGGCCCCCCCAGTAGTATGCCCCCCATTAGCATGCCACCCAGTAGTATGCCCCCCATTAGCAGGCCCCCCCAGTAGTATGCCCCCCATTAGCAGGCCCCCCCAGTAGTATGCCCCCTATTAGCAGCCCCCCCAGTAGTATGCCCCCCTCAGCAGTAGGCTGCCCCAGTAGTAGCCCCCCTGTAGTATGGCCCCCCCTGTTGTATGGCCCCCCCAGTTGTAGTAAGCCCCCCCAGTAGTATGCCCCCACAGTAGTATGGCCCCCCCAGTAGCAGGCACCTCAGTAGTATGGCCCCCCCTGTAGCGGACCCCCCCCAGTAGTATAGCCCCCCCCCAGTAGCAGGCCCCTCAGTAGTATGGACACCCAGTAGCAGACCCCCCCAGTTGTATAGCCCCCCAGTAGCAGACCCCCCCAGTAGTATAGCCCCCCCAGTAGCAGTCCCCCCCCAGTAGCAGACCCCCCCAGTAGCAGACCCCCCCCAGTAGCGCCCCCGGCCCTTGCACAACTTTCACAAGTTAAAAAAAAAAAAACTTACCTGATTCCTGATTCCCCGCTCCCGCGCCGTCCGCTCTGCTGAGCCTGTCACACACTGCAGAGGGAGCCGGAAGACGGAGCTCATATGTGAGCTCCAGCCGGCTCCCTCTGTGCAGCAGCCAATGAGAGTCTGCCGCTGGCAGCTGTGTGTTTGTATCTGTGTAGGGCAGAGCGCTATCACAGCGCTCTGCCCTACACAATAGGAGACCTGATGTCGGATTCTCTAGTGAGAATCCGACATCAGGCGGCCGCCGTTCGGCCCCGAACGGGGATCCGAGTCAGGCGGTGAACACCCGAACAGGGTTCGGGTGGACTTGGATCCCCAATGTTCGGAGCGGTTCGGATTCCACAGAATCCGAACCGCTCATCTCTAATTACAACTAAAGGTTGTATCTGCATTGTATGTGACTTTGTGCTAGCGCTGCTGTGTTTATAGACTGCGTTTTATTTCTAAACTGTCAGTTATAACTATCACTGCTCTTTCTCCTCATCCCTCTGACAGGATATGGGGGTTTTCTTTGTACTTCACATTTACTAGATAGACAGAGTGTGATGTATTTTATTTAGCAAGTGTTCATAATTTTCATCACAAAGGATAATCCACAATACAATATACAGTGATGGACAGTCTGGCAATGACAGTACATACTTCCCTTCCTCTAAATTGCAGATGGATCATGAGACCTGCACTCAGATCTAGACAATTTTTGTTAAAGGTGTCATAATTCTCGATTGGGCTAAGCCCAGTGACCCAGGGTTATATTTACTATAGTGTGGGTCCATAGCAACCAATCCAGATTCTGCTTATCATTTATTTAGCACCTTCTAGAAGATAATAGCTAGAATCTGATTGGTTGCTATGGATAACACCTCCACTTCTGTAAACCCGAACTTTAGTAAATATATACCCCCCAGATTCTAAAGCTAGGTACATACTAGAGTAATTTTTAAACAATTTGCCGATTTTCGATGGATCGGAACAACAAATCATTCAAATTGTCCAGTGTGTATGCACTATATCACAGGTTCTCAAACTCGGTCCTCAGGACCCCAAACAGTGCATGTTTTGCAGGTATCCTCACAAAATCACAAGTGAAATAATTAGCTCCACCTGTGGATCTTTAAAAGGTTTCTGTGAGTAATGACTACACCTGTGCACCTGCTGGGTGACCTGCAAAACATGTCCGGTGTGGGGTCCTGAGGACCGAGTTTGAGAAACACTGCTCTATACGCACTGCTGTATGGTTGTCGGTCGCATCTTCAGCTCTTGCGTACATGCTGCTCAATCTGAAGATCTGAGTTATGAACCCATGCATTTTATGTGGTGGGTGAACGACATATTGTGCGGTCATTCAGCAGATCGTTTGGTGTGTATGGACCACACAATATGTTGTTCCGTTGGCCGGGTACATTTCGTCGTCTAGTGTGTACTCAGCTTAAGAAACAGTGGGATTCATAGGGACAGGTTCAATTAGCTGTGAGTTTTGTACTGTGTGTCTCGATGTAATCTGCACATATTGTGGTAATTTTTCACAAAAAAGGAGGAATATCTTGCTGAATTCAATTTAAATGGCAAGTGACGTGCAGCACGCTGGTATAACACATTCATTCTGCAATGTGTGAATTATATAAAGTGCATGAAAGAGATGGGAAATAAACCTGAACCCCAAAAAAGTGTCAAATATGAGAGCAGGTGACCATAAGGATAGTGTAGGAGGCTGTTAGAGGCTATAAGCAAAGCATAGGAGGCTGTTATAAGGTGACACATAGTTGAATTTTACAACTTTTATTAATGAATTAAAAATAACAGCCAGTCTGTGTTTGTTAGTCAATAAAAGTGAATAGAGTATTTTGGAATACATGTAAATGTATCTAATGTGAGTTATAAATAGGGATGAGCGGGTTCGGTTCCCTGAGAACCGAACCCACCCGAACTTCGGGGATCCAGGGCGATCCGAGCCCAAGCTCGGATCTCCCTGTCTGCCCCGGATCCCTCTCCCGAGGCAAAACCTCGAGATCTGCTGTCGGATCTCGAGGTTTTGCCTCGAGCGGCCATTTTAAAAAAAATGCCTTTGCCTTTAATGGGCAAAGTGCTGATTGGCTGACAGAGCCGTCTGTCACGGCTCTCAGCCAATCAGCATTATGGTGCTCATTTGCATGTAGCACGGACTCGTGAGATCCGTGCTACATGCATCTGTGTGACTGACAGTGACACAGAGCACAGATGGGAGACCCGTCTGTGCTACTGTGTATTTCAATGACACAGATGCACGCACGGACCAGGAGATCCATGCTACTTGCATCTGTGTCATTGACACAGAGCACTGACGGGTCCGTGAGACCCGTCTGTGCTGCTGTGGTAAAAAAAAAAAAAAAAACCTGTGTAAAAAAAGAAAAAAATGGCGTGCCCCCCCCAAAAAAGAGCAACCAGCGCCGGGCATTAGTGACCCAGTGCTGGGTGTGCTTAAATACAGGGGACAAATGATGTAGGGGTCCCTGTACTTAAGCACAACCAGCACCGGGCTAGTCAGAACCAGCGCTGGTTGCCAAAATACGGGGGACAAACGACGTAGGGGTCCCCCGTATTCTGCGCAACCAGCTCTGGGCTCTGATCCGGTCCTGGTTCTGGAAATACAGGGGAAAAAAATTAGTAGGGTTTCCCTGTATGTTCCAGAACCAGCACTGGACTTTTTCTAGCGGGGGGCTGATGCCACAGCCAGGGGCATCAGCCCTTTCACCGGGCCCCCCAGCCGCAGCATCAGCCCTGACCGCTAGTCTGCCCAGGCCGGGGATCCCTGGAGAGCTGGGGACCCCCCCAATAAAGGGGTCACCCTCTCCAGGGCACCCCAGGCCCAGGCTGATAGCCCGGGGCTATCCCCACCACCCCTGGTGGCGGTGGGTGGCGGGTTGATTGTGTGGTGTGGAGTAAATAAAGAATATCAAACATTGTCTTTACAAGTAGAACTGCAAGTCCCAGCAAGCCTGCCCCACATGCTGGTACTTGAAGAACCACAAGTACCAGCATGCAGGGCATTAAGGGCCCACTAGTACCTGTAGTTCACCTGTAAAAAAATGTTTAAAAAAAACACAGGACACACACACCGTGACAGTATAAGTTTATTAAACATACATACATACATACATACACACATGTACACATACTCACCTATGTAACCTGTAGCATCGGTCTACTTGTCCGGTAAAGTATACATAGGGGACCTGTGAAAAAAAACATACTCACCATCTCCTATGCGAGGTTCTGTCCTCTTCGTTCCAAAGTAGGCATCCCCGGACTTGGCAAAAAAAAAAACGAAAACGCGATCCACGAACTTAGTACCGTTCTATAGAACGGTACTTCCCGAATGAGAGCTTAGCGGCGGGGTATCACCATGGAAACCCCGCTGCTAAGCGTTCATTGGCTGAGAGAGGTCATCTCCCGTCTCTCAGCCAATGTAGTCAATGGTGGGAGCCGCAAGGTTATTAAAGTTTACCCTGCGGCTCCCACCATTGACTACAATGGAGGGAGCCGTTCATTGGCCGTTCATTTGCCAAGTCCGGGGATGCCTACTTTGGAACGAAGAGGACAGAACTACAGGTACTAGTGGGCCCTTAATGCCCTGCATGCTGGTACTTGTGGTTCTCCAAGTACCAGCATGTGGGGCAGGCTTGCTGGGACTTGCAGTTCTACTTGTAAAGACAATGTTTGATATTCTTTATTTACACCACACCACACAATCAACCCGCCACCCACCGCCACCAGGGGTGGCGGGGATAGCCCCGGGCTATCAGCCTGGGCCTGGGGTGCCCTGGAGAGGGTGACCCCTTTATTGGGGGGGGTCCCCAGCTCTCCAGGGATCCCCGGCCTGGGCTGACTAGCGGTCAGGGCTGATGCTGCGGCTGGGGGGCCCGGTGAAAGGGCCCCCCGCTAGAAAAAGTCCAGTGCTGGTTCTGGAACATACAGGGGAACCCTACTAATTTTTTTCCCCTATATTTCCAGAACCAGGACCGGATCAGAGCCCAGAGCTGGTTGTGCAGAATACGGGGGACCCCTACGTCATTTGTCCCCCGTATTTTGCAACCAGCGCTGGTTCTGACTAGCCCGGTGCTGGTTGTGCATAAGTACAGGGGACCCCTACGTTGTTTGTCCCCTGTATTTAAGCACACCCTGCACTGGGTTACTAATGCCCGGGGCTGGTTGCTCTTTTTTGGGGGGGTGCACGCCATTTTTTTCTTTTTTTACATAGGTTTTTTTTTTTACCACAGCAGCACAGACGGGTCTCACAGACCTGTCATTGCTCTGTGCCAATCACACAGATGCATGTAGCACGGAACTCCCGGGTTCGTGCTACATGCAAATGGGCACCATAACGCTGATTGGCTTCCTGTCTGCAACTGCAGTGCCACTCCTAGATGGGCCACGTGTTTGTGCCACCCACTTGTGTCGCTTAGCATTGTCATCCAGCTACCTCGGTGCAACCTTTTGGCCTAAAAACACCTGATGACCGGGCCCCAGTGCACTGTGGGAGACCAGCTGACCGGAGAGGAGCCATCACCGGAGGCCCGATCACCGGTCCCTGGATTCAGGTAAGGAAAAAAAAAATGTTTAATTTTTTTTTCTATTTTTTACTGTAATCAGCTTGCGGTCTACTTAGACCACATAGCTGATTACTGGTACCGGCTCCCGCCTCTGCTCTCTCCGTTAGAGCAGAGTGGGAGCCCGGTAACCGGGGGAGACCCTGGATAACGCCACCTCACAGGGCTTCCCCCGGGATTTTTTTACAATTTATTTTTAGTAACTTGCACACAGATCACATTTCCCATTACAATTATGGGAAATGCGATCTGCTTTACTAAAAATAAGTGATACTGGGGGTTGGAGTAGAATTTTACTAATTCTACTCCAATTGCCCTGTAATAACTACAGGTGAAACTAAAATAATGTGAAAAGGGTGTGAAAACACCCTTTTTCACTTTATTTTAGTAAAAATAATGTTAATAAATAGAGCCCATGATCTGATCTGACAAACCAGTCTCCCTCAACTCTGGTCACATGATTCATACAGCCAATCAGTTGTATAGGTGCCCTATTTAAACCAGGAACTGCTGACTGCTCATTGCCAGCACAACATCCCTCTCCGAAGATCAGTACCCTGACTTCTGGTTCAGTACTTGCTCCAGATTTGCTTTACAGAATTCTACCTTGTTCCAGCAAACCTGCTTCAGTATTTGCTTCTCAGCAATCTGCCTCAGTGTATCCCAGCACACATGCTTCAATAATTCTTCTCAGTGTGTTCCAACACACCTGCTTCAGTAATTGCTTCACAGCATTCAGCCTCAGTGTGTTCCAGCAAACCTGTTCCAGTATTGCTTCACAGCATTCTGCTCCAGAGCTATCCAGAAACCCTGCTCCAGTATTGCTTCACAGCATTGTAACCTGCCTCAGTTGTGCTCATGGCCCCCAGTTCCAGTGTATTGCAGTCTGCCTATAATATCCTTAACTCTAATACAACCACGGGGTATTCTGCTAGCCTGCATATATTCTCAATACCTATTCTCCTAACCATTTTGTAGCATCAGTCTTCTACTGCTACTAGTAACTGGCATGAGGAACAGCATTATTAGCCACCCAGAATCATTCACACTTCAGTCCATGCTAGCCCAAGGGGCCCAGACCCGAATCAACAAACCCCTAGTTTCATGGAGAGATCAATGATCCCTCAAACAAGTTATCTTTTATAAATTGTATAAATCATTGCAAAATCTCAAGTAGCTCTCCACTATCCAGCACTTCAATGTAATTTGAAATAAAAAGGGATTAGACCCTGTTTATTACTCACTTTTGAAATTTAGCTCCCCACCATTTTCTTGAGAATTTCTTCGGTTTTCTGCAAAAAAAAACAAACTATCACTTGGAGAAGAAAGAAGTGAGGAAGAGGAAGGGAGAACATTCTGTAAATAGACCATGTAGTAAGAAAAGGGTCTGAGGACCCCAGATGTGTGTTATGGATGTAACTCATCCTTAGAGGCCTGCTACATATATTATATACGTATGAGTGATTACACAGGCAGAGGCACAAGGAAGTAGTAATAGAGAAATGCTTCTGTTACCAATTCTTATTCAAAGGTGACAATTTTCAATTGTTACTCCTGTTCTCCAACATAACCTGCTCCAAGCCACCCTCAGTTGCTAGCACCTAAGCAGTGAGGCCCCAAACATGCTTCACTGCACATACACCAGCCCACTAGTAATCCTTCAATCTGCTAAGGCCAGAAAGCATATATATATTCTTCATACCTGGCAAAACTGAACCTTAATTGTAGCATGTATTTATTGTGCTTAATTAACATAGTATGCCGGTACTGCCATGACCCTCTGCTACATTTAATTGCAGGAAGGAGAGTAGTCAGCTGAGTCACCTGTCCTATAAACATAGCATTGCAGGGACTGACTGAATGTGAACACCATCACATTCAGATAGCATGAGGCTTAATGTACTCAGTTAACTAACAAGGGACAGCTAGAGACCTAATGCCAGCAGTAATCCTTTGTTATTTATGGCACAATTAAATAAAGCCCTATCAATACTGAAGACACCAATTTTCAGTGGCAATAGGTATTTCACCCTTTGATTAATTGGCGCCATAATTGCTGAATAACATATGTTATTCTATACACTTACTCAGTGCTCACTATTGTAGCTAGAGATGGTCTCCATGTCATTCTACAGAAGTTTTCCCTATGAAAAAAAGAAAAAAAAGTTATATATATTTATAGAATCCTGTCTATGACTTAATCACTTTGGCCACTTCAGAAACTACTAACCGATTCATCTATAATAATACATTTAGCGCAGATTAGAACATGTACTTAAATTGCTATGTATCTTCTCTATTTTCCCACACATTAATGTGGATGCTCAAACATGTCCTTTATTGAAAAATATTCTGTATTTGAAAATATTTTCTACACACAATAAGTTTGTACAATCTGGTCAATTTTAACAAAACACTGATCTGTGTATGGGTCCTAAAAGACTACACAAACCCATTAATGTCCCACTGAAGGTATTTATTAAGCTGCTTAGAAAATTCTTGTACCTCATAGAACATCCCTGGTTGATGCATCAGGACACATTAGGCCAATGGGTGTGACATAGTGACATAGGCAGTATAGATTATTTATAAAAATAAACATTGCAGAACAGTCATGCTATAATAACTTTTTACGATTAAAGCACTATGGCCAAAATTATAATTTTGTTTATAATTAATATCGATTAATAAAAGCTGATGAATTATGTAAATACAGTTTCCAGTGTAGAAAAGAATATCAGGGAAACACATAGCAATTATCAGGGTTTTCCTGATGCAACATGTGCTACCAAAATAGGGCCTCACACCCAATCTGCACAGTGGCACATGCAAGGGGGTTTTGCAGGTACCCAAAATCCCCCCAATCACAGTGGTGGCCTGAAATTCCCTCCGCACATTTTAGGTACTTTGGGGCTGCTGGCCTGGAGACAGGCAGAGGATGCTTCCCGGTCAGCGTGACCAGGAGGCATCTTCTGCCTTTCTCCTGGCCACCTGTCTGTCAGTAATACATAGTACATGCAGTGAGCAGTGTCCATCTGTGTTATGATACTTAATGCTGATTGGTGGATTGTTTTGACCAGTCTCCACAACTGATTAGTCGATGGCTGAAGCTATCCACTAATCAGAGTTCATGAAGCTGTGAGGAGAGGGTACACACTTGGCCGGCTTTATGCTGGGTACACAGACATATATCACCTATTCCATTGAACGGGCGATATATATTTAGTGCATTGATGTGTGTGTACAGACGATAGGTCTGTGAACGATGTTTTTTTACAGACACATCGCATCTGCACTGCAGCACAAACAATGACGATATACATTGCAGATATATCGGCATGTCTGGCTGTGAGTATGGCAACCCACTGACCGCCCATACAGTTGCCGCAGGAACCCAGGGACATCTCAACTGGACGGGCAGCTCCAAGATCCAGTGGGACCAAAATATTATGTGATCGCCTGGCGGAGCGAGGTCTTCCAATCACAACTAACTTCTATGCATACAAAATGCATAATTAAAGCTTTTCCTTTGATACTTCTGAAATATTGCTTGTACGACCGTTTATGTATTAAATGAATCATAACAGTAAGGTAACTTTGGGGAGTGCATTTACATAGTTCAAGTGACAACACTTTAAAGAAAGAAGTGAACACAGTCCATCACTGCCACCTCTGAGATGGTGTAAGAATTGGGGGTTTTGCCTAACTAAGAAGACAGGCATAGATCATTAGGTGCACAGTGCTGATATGATCACAATCTACAATCTGCATTGTGCTGGGACACAAGGGGCCAAATGTAATAGGGTGTCTGTTTTGGTAAATTTCACAACTCTCCAATGTAACAGGGTGTCAGTTCACTAGAACTCACATTTTTATCAGTTACTAAAATTCCCCATTCTCAAAATCGCATCCAGATGTTTTCCCATTGAAAACAATCAACTCGCCCAATGTAATAGGGTTCCAGTTTTAGATTCGCAAAAAAACATTTACCAAAAGTCCCCAAATAGACCAGCTTCAGGATAGCGAGTATATCCTGAGCAGGTCAGATTAACAAAGAATCATGCACACATCCATGAGATAAGTGCATGTTTCTGTGTGTACTTATGCACAACATTTAAAAAAAAAATTATGTGCTGAGACGGCCCTGGTTGTGGAGAAATGGGACAAAATGAGTAGGGGTCCCCTGTAATCTCCATAACCAGAACTGGACTCTTTTTAGCAGGAGGGTAATTCCACAGCCAGGAAAACCTTTCACCGGTTTCCCTGGCAAAAGCATTAAGATCTGACCATTAGTCAGCCCAGGCTGGGGATCCTCAGGGAGTTGGGGACCCCCCCAATAAATGGGACCCCCCTCTCCTGGGCGGTGGGTGCCGGGTTGATAATATCAAAGTGTAGTGTAAAATAGATGTTTAAATATTGTCTTTAGCTGTGGTACTACACGTCCCAGTAAGCCTCCACCACATGCTGGTACTTGGAGAACCACAAGTACCAGCATGCGGGGCATTATGGGCCCGCTGATACCTGTAGTTCCACAGCCAAAGCAATACATAAAAAAACACAACACACACCGTGACTGCAAAAGTTTATTATAACATACATGCACACTCCTACTCACACTCACTAACACACATACTCACCTAGTATCCCTGATGCCATCATGTCCACTTGTCCAGTAGAATTCCATAGCGGTACCTATAACAAAAAATCCATACTCACCTCTCCTATGCATAGTTCATGTCTCCTCGTTCCAAGTAGGCATCAAGGGGGTTAAAATAAAAAAAATAAAACACCCGAAACCAAGCCGGACTAAGGAAAGGTATGTGTGTGTACACATACCTTTCCTCCACGCGAATGACTGGGGTCCACGTGTGCCCAGTCATTGTAGGAGCTGCCAGCCAATCAGCCGGTGTCTCCATCGGAGCTGCTCGCTGATTGGCTGTGTGCTGTCAGCCTGTCTCCTCCATAGACTTCAATGGGGAGAAATCTCCATTGAAGTTTATGGTGGAAACAGCAACATTGTATTCATTGATGTGACCACAAGGTTCACCTCAAGTAACCTTGTGGTACATCAATGTATACAATGTTGCAGTTCCCACCATAGACTTCAATGGAGATTTCCCCTTTTTTGTGGCATTACCCCCCCCCACTAGAAAGAGTCTGGTGCTGGTTATGGAGATACAGGGGACCCCTACTCATTTTGTCCTTTGTTTTTTCACAACCAGGGCCGGCTCAGCAAAGCCCTGTGCTGGTTCTTAATATAGTGGGGTCCCCTATGCAGTTTGTCCCCTGTATTTTTAGAAGCAGGGCAGGCTTTAGAAAGCCCGGGCTGGTTATGCTTTTGGAGGAGGGCTGCACGTCTATTTTTTTTTAAACACACACAGAAGCCATCACTGATCTCACTGATCTGTGATGGCTTCTGTATAATTCGCACCTTTTAATGCTAGTCGCATTAAAAGGTGCCAGTTTACATAGTCCTAAACTCACCTAAATTCGCATATGTAGTAGGCTCGAGCTGAAAAGTTTGCAGGCTTTTACATATGCGAGTTGCAGCACAAACTCGCACCTTTAAAAAATGTGAGAAGGTGTGAGTTTGTGCTGTTACTAAAACAGACACCCTATTACATTTGGCACAATATAATCATTTTTTGGTGGCATGCACATTGACGTGCACAGTAAACCGATAGCTTACATATCCAGGCAGTTCCAGGGTACCATTATCACTAATGCACTAAGGGCCTGATTCAGAGATGGACACTAATGCAATCCCAGCTGAGATTTTGTACACAATGCAGCTGAGAAAATTATGCTAATTCTTGCAAAAATCACCAGGGCATAGGCACACCCATTGCTACCTTTTAATCTGCGTACGTAAATGCAAAGCAATAACGGTGCATGCCCATTGCTACTTATACGCATGTGTACTGGCAAACAATCGCTCGATCTGCGTAAATATCTCCATTGAGTACGTCTCTGAATCAAACCCTGATGGGTATATTTACTAAAGTGAAAGTTTTTAGAAGTGGAGATGTTGCCCATAGCAACCAATCGGATGTTGTCTATTATTTTCTAGGATGCAGTAGAGAAATTATAGCTACAATCTGATTGGTTACTATAGGTAACACCACCACTTTTCATTTTAAAAGCTTTAGTAAATCTACCCCTAAGTCCCAACTTTTGCATGATCCTTGCTGTAAGAGCAGGCACACCAAGCATGGCTACACCTACATCAACCTGGAGGAAATAATAATTTCTTGAAATGGCAGGAAAACATGAGTTTGTGATATGGATACCTACCCAAATACTACTTTATGGTTTCTCACTGTTTCCATAAATCTGAAATGTAAATGGTTACAAAAAGATGACTAATATTGTATGCTTGCCAGCAAAATATATTCAGCAATACATTTTTCTATTGAACTGGTGAACCTTGCTCTAGTCAAATGGCCCTAAAATCAGGGGCAATGTCAAAGTCAACGATAATATTGTATTCCTATTGTTAAAGTAGTTAAATTTACTAAAGTGAGAGTTTTTAGAAGAGATGTTGCCCATAGCAACCAATCAGATTCTAGCTATTATCTTCTAGAAGATGCTAGTTAAATGTTAAGAAGAATCTGATTGGTTGCAATGGACAACATCTCTTCTAAAATTCACTTCTAAAAAGTCTCACTTTAGTAAATTTACCCTATATTATTAGTCTATAGTGTTCGGAGGGGGGGGTAATTAGGGTATTATAATATTAGTAACCAAGATACCTTCTGTTTCTATATATTTCTCAGCATGAATTTTATAGTAATGTCTTGTATGGCTGAGTTAGTTCTCTACGGGAAGACCCCAGAGAAACCCTCTAGTGATGTCACATTGTATCACTGACAGCTGAAAACAGAACTGATACAATATTTTAAGCGTCCACCACTAACATTATGGGTGTCCAGCTTGTGGTTAAGTCCTGTCCATATTAGTTTTACATATTGTGCCTTATTCAGTCCCCCAGCACTGAAATGTAGATTCTCCATTTAGAAGAGAGAAGAATCCCATAAGCGATAAACTGATGGGCAATGTTTCCACCATTAATAGCGACGTTCTTGCTGAATCTGGATGTGGAGCTACACAGGCAAATACAGATAAGCCAGATGTATAAGAAACTAAAATGTGTCATGGTTATCACTGATCTTCTGAAAAAGTTCATGAAAATAAAATAAATAAATGAAATATGCTCCAAGAAAAAAACATTGTATATGAGAACTTCATGAGATTATTTGGGGGACTTTCACGAGACAGCTAGTAGAATAATATATTTACGTATCGTCTGGATCAGAATCTGGATCTGAAAAACAAAATACATGTCATTTAGTTATGTTAGCCATTATAATATAGTACAACAGTGTATGCCAACCACTGCTGTAATTAGGGGTGTGCGAGCGGTGCCACCGCACAGAGGGCCTGATTCAGCAAGGAACTCACAGTAGCAGGTGCATGCACCAATCCGCTGCGAGTATATGCTAATCAGTGCATACGCACGGAAACCTCAGCACAAGATGAAGACGCCCAGCAAAACATAAAGCCGCCCACCTCTAGCGTGATTGACAGCGTAAACATCGGGAACATTGAGTGCCATCGAAGCTGCGTGAAAACTAAAGGTAGACCTGACCCTGCAAACAGAGAGGCGCCCGGCTGCGTTTTCGCCGCTAAGATTAACCACCCACAAACGGCACTTCCTGTCAATCATCATTGGAGGTCTCTGCGGGCATCCTGCATACTCTGAGAGAGCCCTTAGCGTATTCTGCAACCTGTTTGAGCACGCGCAATGCGATGCATACGCAGATCGCAAACAGCGGCTCACACCGTGCGTTCTCTCACTTGCGTTACTTGCTGTATCAGGCCCAGAGTGCAGAGCCATGTGAGAGCCACCGCCACTCACCCACGGCCCCTATAACTGGCTAGCAGGGTGCCTGGAATGGTACCCTGCAGCCAGAATCACTGCTTCATTGCCACCTGTGCATCCTGAAGTGTAATAAAGAATATTTACAATGCCAACACATACCTGCCTCCAGGGATTCTCCAGCCTGTAATATTACAAAGCAGCATGTAAGCAGAGGAACAATTATACACATAGAAACATGTACAACACAATTCAGCAGGGCTGCTATCAAGGGGGGACTGTCGGGACTACCGTCCCGCGCCCGGACACTAAGGGGTAAATTTACTAAGATGGGAGTTCTATTAAGAAGTGATGTTGCCCAGAGCAACCAATCAGATTCCAGGTATTATCTTCTAGAAGGTGCTAGGTAAATGAGTAAATTAACCCTTAAGACAGAGAAGGGGTGCTCCTGCCACCTGCCTGGCGCTGCTACAGCCAGGCTAGGTAAAAGACCCCCCCGTCCTACACCCGCTGCCTCTCTCTCTCTCCCTCTCTCTCTCCCTCTCCCCAAAATACTGACAGCAGCATCCAGATGGTCGGGTAAGTATACTTACCCATCCGCCCCTAACTCTCCCTTTTACTAGCCTAACCCTCCCCGTTCATGCCTAAAGCTCACACTCCCCCCCCCCTTTGTGCCCAAGCCTAACCCTTCCCCCTTAGTGCCTAACCCTTACCCCCCCTCCCAGTGGCGCCTAACCTTCCCACCTAGGGGTGCCTAACTCTAAACTTCCCCAAAAAAATCTAACTCTAACCCTTAAACCTAACCTTCCCCCCCGCAGCTAACGCTAAGGGCGCCCCGGACTTACCTCATTTGGGCTGGCATCCTTTGGCGTTCTGGCATCGGGATTAAGATAGGCGTCGGTTTTCGATGCCTATCTTAACTCCCTTGTCGGGATTCTGCTGTCAGTATCGACACCAGCAGCATTGGTCTCATAATTACATTCTGGCAGGCACATTTGCTATGTGGGCAGATGCATCCTGAAGTGCGTCTAGCTCTGTATATGGCTATACAGGGCCATAAGGAGAGGTGGGACTAGCCGTACATGCCATCGGCCCTGGCGCCTCTAGTGTTTGGTTTCAGCACTGTGTGTGTGGGGAGGGGGAGGGTTGAGCCCTGTCTGTTTCATCAGACCCGGGCCCCACAATTTCTGATGGCAGCCCTGCAGTTCAGCATTTATATTTATTATGTTGTGAAACAAATTACAATTACCTCAGTATCTTCAGTGTCTTCCAACATCTGAAGGCTACAAAAGAAAATATAGAGTTAGTATAACTATGCTGGCAGTTGTGCACAATTAAGTATCATAGAGTGTGTACAGCTTTGGGGATTGTTAGACCTGTGCAATGTTGAGGGGGAGGGAGAGAGAGAGACTTTAAATTCACAGAATGGCAGAAAATGCAATGTGTAGTCAAATTGGTAAATACTAACATTCAGGGAGATTATAGAAAATAGCACACACTGTAATTATGTCCCGAATCGCATACATGCAATCTGTAAAAGAGCCGCAATAATTGTGTATATATTCACAACTGCTACTATTGCGAGACACATGGGGAGCTGCATTGTAGCATAGCACCAGGCATATATCACATACACTTACACTCTTCTCTAATACAGCAGAAACAACTGTACATCTCATACACACCCAAACTAATCTATAAAACACACTCAGAAAAACTTAATGTAAGAATAGACAACAAAGGAAACACCTATTAGCTTCAGTGACGCATTTGTAAACGTCCAACCATAAGATCTTCACTAGTCATCACCCAGTATTTGCATCTGCCCCTGTTCAACCAGATAGAACATGGTTTCCTCAGACCTGTATGTGTACAGTATTTGTGCCCAGGTATGATTGTGTTCACAATTGTACGATCAGACCCCTACTGAGCTTGGCCTACATTAGAATGCCTCCCTTCCCTGTCCCTCCATCTGTGTAGGTGCATATACATCTCCCCCATAATTTTGGGCATATCACATAAGATACACTAGAGGAGCTGGTGTAGTGCTCACTCTGCATCAGCCCCACTGTATGTAACATAGGGGCCTATTCATTAAACCTAAAAATTCTCTGGAGATAATTAGCTTTAGAACTCACATGGAGTTCTACCTAATTATAGGTGGCATTCATCATTCCACCTCTCCATAAGTATCTATTCCAAAAAGCTGTCATTTTTGCGATGACAGCTTTTCGGGAAATAGATACTTTTCCCTGCCTACACTACCTTATCGCATCTGGAAAGTGCTGCGTGTGCGCTGTTACATCTGTAAAACCAGCGCATGCGCAGCACTGCCTACTGATGCGTTAAGTTTGTGTACCCCCCCACCCCCCTCCGCTCACCTCCCCCCCCCCGACTTACCTGTCCGCGCAGCAGCCTCCAGCTCCATCCTGCTGGTCTGTCTTGTGGTTTCCCAGCAGACCACATGACAGATTAGAAAAAAAAAAAAAACTTTTTTTTTTTTGTCTAAACTTTCTTGTGCTCTGCTGGGGAGCACACATGTCCGACCAGCCTCCGGAGCCTGAGGACGGAGCAGAGCGCCGGAGGGACTCGTTGGGGGACCTGCACACGCGGATACAGGTAAGTTTCCCCTGCTATTCGCCACCTCACAGTGGCGAATAGTAACTGCATCAAATTCCGAAAAATGATAATTTTTGGAATTTGATGAATACCACAATTTCCACATCCCCATACTAATGTATGGGGAGTGTGGAAATTAACGCAGGGGAACTTAGCAAGGAGATATCTGTGATATCTCCTGTGCTAAGTGGCTACATGAAATACAAAATAACGTTATTTAAGGAAAATGTCCTTAAAAAAGTTATTTTAGTGTTGATGAATAGGCCCCATAGTGACTTTTATGCTGCATCTAGAAAACTATAAGTAATACACAAGGCTCTAAGTAAGCAACAGGTCCTCATACATTATATAACTGGTCACACAGCAAAATTACTCATTCAAAAAGTCAAAACCACCTTGTACATACAGGTATCATCCATTTAGTAGAGTAAGAAAACAAAACAAATAGAAAAACAAAACAAAAATTAGGGTTCTAATAAATAAAAATACTCTCCAGTTCCATCTTATAGATAGTTACATACAGTACCTCAGGGAACTCATGGACATGCTGCGTCTCAGCATTGCTATATTCCCAAATACTTTAAGAACAATTGTACACGCTCAGAATTTCTTCTTACACTGAAATTAAAAATAGTTGTTATAGAAAAGTAAAAGCAATAATTGTATTAGGAATGCTCCTTGTTAGCAATAACTCCCATTCTAATTGTTCCTACTGTGTCAAGGCCGATTTCATAGGTGGATTAAGAAATGTAATGTAATGGGACTCATTTACATAGCACCAATCAGCTGAGTTGCTGGATAAAATCCCCTTTGGATGTGCTGTGCGATTTATTTCCACTGAAGTGCATGGGTTTAGGGAACACATTGGTGGAGGAACAGGAGCACTGGCCCATAGAGGGAGCTGGCCAGAGAGAGATGTTCCTTGTACAGTACGGGGTAGACACAAAGCTGCATCATGGTTTTAGGAGCAATGCAAAGGCAATGTTACATTTTGTAGGATGAGATTATTGCATGAGATAAATGGGAGCATCTAGCACCTTCCAGCTACACTTCAGTAGAATAGCACATAACAAGATGCAATGTGTCCAATGTATTACAGATACCATAGGTAAGTACCACTAATTACATAAGCAATGGTTTAGATTATATTATTACAGAATAAATGAAGGGAAGGAGAGAAAATAGGTAATGTCCTATAGAATGTCACGGAAGAGATGTATAGGAGGATAATATTGGGAAAAGATAGAAAATGACAGGATAAGACTTGGGCCTATTAGAAAACATACCTGCTATCATCTACCTCACTGTAAGAAGTGAGAGTTCCAAGCCAGTAGCTCAGCACATCATTTGACACCATTGTGATGTCACAGTGCCCAAGCTCAGTAATTCATTATGACATCACTTTGTGTCATCATCATCACCAGCATCTGCTGTAAAGTGACCACAAAAATGCTTTTATAACCTATACATACAGCAAGGTCATATCATGTATAAGGGGCACAACTAAATGACCAATATCTCTATTTAAGGAGTCTATGCACTAAGCCTTGGAGAGAGATAAAGTGAAGAGAGATAATGTAACAACCAATCAGCTCCTAACTGTAATTTTTCAAACAGCGTATAAAGTGACAGGAGCTGATTCTTTGGTTTATCTCTCTCCACTTTATCTCTATCCAAGGTTTAGAGGATTATTTCTGAGTAATTTAAACATGTTAAAATATGAATACATTTAGGACATTTATTAACTTATATGATCATATCAAAATGAAATCATACAACATAAAACTGTATTATATAACCTAATGACTTGAGCAAATCGATTAGAAGAATAATTCACTAACAGTGAAATATGTTAGAACTAGGGGTGAGCGGGTTCGGATTTCTGAAATCCGAACCCCCCCGAGCCCCCCCGATATGAGGCCGATCCGAGTCAGGCTCGACTTTTCCCGCCTGACTCAGATCTGAAATCGAGGCAAAACATCATCATCCCGCCTTCCGGATCTCGCGGGTTTTGGATCCTATCTAAGGTACCCGCGTCTGCGCCATTTTCTCACTCGGCTGTGGACAGTGAAGAGGGAGGGTGGGAGTAAGGGCTGGCTGGGCTGTGTAGTGTAGTGCAGAGTAGTGTTGTGCTGTGCTGTGCTGCGCTGTGCTGCTATTGTCCATAGGGGCTGTGTCCACTACTTCAAAGTCCATAGGGGCTGGCTGGACTGTGTTGTGCAGTCAGTTGTCCATATGGGCTGTGTCCACTCGAAAGTCCTGTGCAGTGTCCCAGTCCTAAAGGGGTGCTGTAGTGTTGTCCAGGGAGTGCTCTGTCCGTCAGGGGTGCACCCCCCAAGTGCTAAAAAATTTTTTTTTTTTCTGAGTTTGTGAATTGTGTGCGCAGTAGCCGCACATGCATCAACAAAGTAGTGCCAAGCGTGCACCTGTGTCATAAGTAAAGGGCCGGCTGGCTTGACCATTAAAGGGTGCTGTAACCCCCAAAGTACACTCCAAACCAAACAAAATAATATTTTCTGTGTTTGTGAATTGTGTGCGCAGTAGCCGCACGTGCATCAACAAAGTAGTGCCAAGCGTGCGCCTGTGTCATAAGTAAAGGGCCGACTGGCTTGACCGTTAAAGGGTGCTGTAACCCCCAAAGTACACTCCAAACCAAAAAAATATATATTTTCTGTGTTTGTGAATTGTGTGCGCAGTAGCCGCACGTGCATCAACAAAGTAGTGCCAAGCGTGCGCCTGTGTCATAAGTAAAGGGCCGGCTGGCTTGACCATTAAAGGGTGCTGTAACCCCCAAAGTACACTCCAAACCAAATAAAAAAATATTTTCTGTGTTTGTGAATTGTGTGCGCAGTAGCTGCACGTGCATCAACAAAGGAGCAGCGCCAAGCATGCGCCTGTGTCCCATAAGTAAAGAGCCGGCTGGCTCATTTCTTAAAGGGTGGTGTAACCGACAAAGTGCACTACTCTCCAGCAAAAATAAAAAAATATTTTCTGTGTTTGTGTGCGCCGCATGTATATAGCAAATCGATATAACATAAAAGGAGGACCAAACTTTCCCCGATAAAAATAAAATAGAGAAGGATCAAGAACCACTTCCTCCTAGTGCTGAAGCTGCTGCCACTAGTCATGACATAGACGATAACATGCCATCAACGCCGTCTGCCAAGGCCGATGCCCAATGTCATAGTAGAAGCCACATACAATCCCAAATGACAAAGGCCCTCATTCAGAGCCACTCGCTAGCGGCAGTACACTCGTTCCGAGCGATGTTCGCACATCTGCGCATGCGTACGGTTTTTAGTACGCATGCGCAAACCAGTCAGTGCGGCCGAAAATTGTTGGTACGCAATATAGCGAGGGCCTGCTATTTTGAGTGACAGAATGAGGCATATGTGGGTGGTAACAGGGGAAGGTGCTTGAAAACGGGGAGTGGAGATCCGAACGCAGGCGTGCTTAAAGGTCAAAACGGGCGTTTTAAGGGAGTGCATAATTAATACAGCAGCGTCATTGACCACGTCACTTGGTTTTTTTTAACTCAGAACTGCTCGCAAAATAGCGGTTGAAAACACCAACCACAAGAATAGCGAGCAGTTCATACGCTGTACGATGTACTCGATTAATCTAATAAATAGCGGACATGACGTATGGTGCGTGCGGCCAGAGGGAGTTTTTATCAAAAAAACGAGCGTATGTTTTGCTCGCTCGTTCAGACTTAGAGGTGGGAACAGACTGCAATTTGCGAACGGATCATTTGAATAGCCACCCCTTGTTTTTGAACGAACGACCACAAATAGCGAACGGCTCTGAATCAGGCCCAAAGTTCAGGAAAATGACCTTAAAAAAAACATTTAAATCATCTGAAGAGAAATGTAAACTTTCCAATATGCCATTTATGACACGGCGTGGCAAGGAACGGCTAAGGTCTTTCCCTATGTTCATGACTAGTGGTTCAGCTTCACATGACGATGGAAGCCCTCCTCCCACTAAAAAAATCAAATGAGTTAGGCTGGCAAAAGCACAGCGAAGAACTGTGCGCTCTAAGAAGATATCACAAATCCCCAAGGAGAGTCCAAGTGTGGTGGCGGTTGCGATGCCTGACCTTCCCAGCACTGGACGGGAAGAGGTTGCTCTTTCCACCATTTGCACGCCCCCTGTAAGTGCTGAAAGGAGCACCCACAGTCCACTTGCTGATATGCAAATTGAAGATGTCACTGTTGAAGTACAACAGGATGAGGATACTGGTGTAGCTGGCGCTGAGGAGGAAGTTGGCGAGGAGGATTCTGATGGTGATGTGGTTTGTTTAAATCAGGCTGCCGCTGCTGCTGGGAGTCGTTCATCATCCCAGAGAGGAAGTAGGAACACCACTACTTTTACTAAACAATTGATCCTCCAACAGTCCTTAGCGAGAAGGATGAAGTACGACAGCAGTCTTCCTGATGCAAAACGTATAACTGAGGCCTTGACTGCTATGTTGGTGTTAGACGTGCATCTGGTATCCACCATTAGTGCAGTGGGATTTAGACAATTGATGGAGGTAGTGTGTCCCCGGTTCCAAATCCCGTCTAGATTCCACTTCACTAGGCAGGTGATACCGAGACTGTACAGAAACGTCAGAAAAAGTGTCCTCAGTGTCCTGAAAAATGCCGTTGTACCCAATGTCCACTTAACCACGGACATGTGGACAAGTGGAATAGGGCAGACTAAGGACTATATGACTGTGACAGCCCACTGGGTAGATGTATCACCTTATGCAGCAACAGCAGCAGCGTCACCAGTAGCAGCATCTCAGAAACGCCAGCTCGTTCCAAGGCAGGCTACGCTGTGTATCACCGGTTTCAGTAAGAGGCACACCGCCGACAACCTCTTAGAAAAAACTGAGGGAAATCATCACCCAGTGGCTTACCCCACTTAGACTCTCCTGGGGATTTGTGATATCTGACAACCCCACCAATATTGTGCGGGCATTACATATGGGCAAATTCCAGCACGTCCCATGTTTTGCTCACACAATAAACTTGGTGGTGCAGAATTTTCTGAAAAGTGACAGGGGCGTGCAGGAGACGCTTTGGGTGGCCCGAAAAATTTCTGGCCACTTTTGCCATTCAGCGACTGCGTGCCGAAGACTGGAGCACCAGCAAACATTCTTGAACCTGCCCCACCATCACCTGAAGCAAGAGGTTGTGACGCGGTGGAACTCAACCCCCTATATGCTTCAGAGGATGGAGGAGCAGCAAAAGGCCATTCAAGCCTATACATCCACCTATGACATAGGCAAAGGAGGGGGTATGCACCTGACTCAAGCGCAGTGATTTCCATGTTGTGCAAGGTTCTCCAGCCCTTCGAACTTGCCACACGTGAAGTCAGTTCAGACACTGCCAGCTTGAGTCAGGTCATTCCCCTCATCAGGCTATTGCAGAAGCAGCTGGAGAAAGTGAAGGAGGAGCTAAGACGGAGCGATTCCGTTCGGCATGTGGGACTTGTGGATGAAGCCCTTCATTTACTTTGCCAGGATTCCAGGGTGGTCAATCTGTTGAAATCAGACCACTACATTTTGGCCACCGTGCTCGATCCTAGGTTTAAAGCCTATGTGGTGTCTCTCTTTCCAGCCAACACAAGCCTGCAGAGGTGCAAAGACCTGCTGGTGAACACACTGTCAGCTGAAGCGGATCGTGACACGTCAACAGCTCCTTCTTCATTTTCTCCCGCAACTGGGGCTACCAGGAAAAAACTTAGCTATCCTAAGCAACCCGCTGGCGGTGATGCAGGGCAGGCAGGACCAAGTTTGGACATCTGGTCTGGACTGAAGGACCTGGCAACAATTTCTGACATGTCTACTGTCACTACATATGATACTGTCACCATTGACAGAATGGTGGAGGATTACATCGGTGACAGCATCCAAGTAGGCATGTCAGACAGTTCATACCTGTACTGGCAAGAAAAAGAGGCAATTTGGAGGCCCCTGTACAAACTGGCTCTATTTTACCTGAGTTGCCCCCCCTCCAGTGTGTACTCCGAAAGAGTGTTTAGTGCAGCCGGGAACCTTGTCAGCAAAAGGCGTAGGAGGTTGCTTCCACAAAATGTGGAGAAGATGATGTTCATCAAAATGAATTATCAACTCTTCCAGGGAGACCAGCCTCCAGAACGTTCAGAGGGACCTGTGGTGGTGGATTCCAGTGGGGACGAGTTCATACTCTGTGAGGATGAGGATGTACAGAACACTGAAGAGGGTGAGGAATCGGTGGATGAGGAGGATGAGGACGACATCTTGCCTCCGTAGAGCCAGTTTGTGCAGGGACAGATTAATTGCCAGCTTGTTTTGTGGGGGCCCAAACGAACCAATCATTTCAGCCACAGTCATGTGGCAGACCCTGGCGCTGAAATGATTGCTTTGTTAAAGTGTGCATGTCCTGTTTATACAACATAAGGGTGGGTGGGAGGGTCCAAGGACAATTCCATCTTGCACCTCTTTTTTTTCTTTGCATTATGTACAGTTTGGGGCCTAGTTTTTCAAACTGCCATCCTGTCTGCCACTGCAGTATCACTCCTAGATGGGTCACGTGTTTGTGCCGCCCACTCGTGTCGCTTAGCATAGTCATCCAGCTACCTCGGTGCAACCTTTTGGACATAAAAACACTATTGTGAGGCGTGAGGTGTTCAGAATAGACTGGAAATTAGTGGAAATTAAGGTTATTGAGGTTAATAATAGCATAGGAGCAGAAAAACCAACACATTCTGTGATTTTAGCTGTTTTTATGCTTTTTTTCAAAAAAAATACAGATCCAAAACACAAAACCCAGAACCCAAAACACGGAAGGGTGGTTTTGGCAAAACCAATCCAGATCCAAAACACGAAGATCCAGATCCAGATCCAAAACCAAAACACAAAACACAAAAAGTGGCCGGTGCACACCCCTAGTTTATATGAAGAACCAACTGTTCTGCTCAATACTGTGACTTATACTCCAAAGACAAACAATCCAAAAAGCCAGATATGTATTTATTAAAACATCCATAAAAACTGATCACAGAAAGGTGCATATAGCCTTCATATCGGTCAGTGGTATGTTAGTCAGACAAGATAACTTCAAGGGCTCACCGGACCTCTCAGGAAGCCTGATGATCCATGCGGTAACATACCAGCCTGTGAGTAGACATTAAGCCGGGACCTTCGTACAGCTGAAACTAAGATCACATACTAGCCCCTAAGTGGATGTCATCCCGGGACCTCCATACGACTGAGACCGCTGGCCTTCCTATATATTCCCTGTGGCTCCTGGCGTGTACACACCGCTGACTTGTACCGCTAACTGGTCAGATACGAGGCACTCCTTCCGATTACTAAAAGACCTGCTACCGATGCGTTTCATCCCTAATACGGGTCTTTGTCAAGGCACCTGTGTCTTTGCTGCAATTACCCCATTACCTCCCCCAAACACTCCCACACTGCTAGTAAAAAGTCACTGCAAGCCACTATGTAATGTACCGTGATGCTTTCGTAGTGCAGCTCAGACACATGCACAGACTATTGATAATCGGTCAGCTGCGTAGACATCGGCATTGTGTTCATCTCTGAATCAGGCCCATAGTATGGTATAGTTTGGGGGAACAATATCTCAAATATTGGTTACGTTTGGAAAAATGTATGGGCTAAGCTGAGTGAAAACATGTAGATGTAATTGCAGACTATACTGAATTGTGCACACACAGAGATAAGTCTAATTTCAGAACATAAACGTAACTAGTGTTTATGGTGCCCAGGGCAAATTTAAACAATGGCACCCCCAAAAAATACTATAAAAGCATGATAGAAATGTACATGGCAGACCGGGGGCAGGGCAGGGCAGACCGGGGGACGGGAAGTGTCCTTGCCTTAGGTGACAGCACTGGGTGACAGGGAGAGTATGACAGCAGTGGGTGACGGAGAGAGGGTGATGACAGGGAGAGGGTGACAGCTAGTAGATGACAAAAATACAGTATTTTCAATTTTCTTATCTGGACCCAGAACTGCAGCGCATGGGTGGCAGCTCCTCCTTGGACTTAACTCCGGTGACGGTCACAAGACTATAAGTCATATAAATCTATGTCTCCTTACCCCTCCTGGATCTGAAAGCTCCATAAACCTATGTCTGGCATTCCCTGGCCTTCTGTGGGACCCAAAGTGCTAGGGAGCCACAGACTGGCTAAACCTCAAGACACTAGGATGTGATTTGTTCCAGAGATGAAATAGTATAAACTTTACTTTAGTGCTACATAGGGTAATACAGCAGTAATGTAAGTGAGGGAATATGGAGGCTAGTAAACAGGTAACAGTGACATGCTACAGACTGGTCACACAGCAGCCATCTGTCCACAGATTCAGTCGCATGCAGAACGCGGCTGGACTTATATATGAACCTCATTATGTGCAGGCCAGGGGTGAAAAAGGTCTGATAGTGGAGAGAGGAGGAGAAGAGAGAGCGGCCCTTCCGGCCGCCGGCCTCTGTAGGAACCCCCCATTCCTCTACTGGACTGCCACAGCAACCAGGGCACGTGCCCCGCTTGCCCCATCCTAAAAATGCCCCTATTTCAGGTGCTCTTGTACTGTACTTGGAAATATATAGATATATATATATATCAGTGCAAAATGAGCGGCACTCAGACACTTGATAAAAGAATGACAAGGAGAGACCTGGCGGTCTAAGTCAACGTTTCAATTCCCTTAAAGAATTTTCATCAGGACGGGAATTGAAACGTTGACTTAGATCGCCAGGTCTCCGTGTCATTCTTTTACCAAGTGTCTGAGTGACGCTCATTTTGCACTGTTCTATTTGACTGAGGAGGAGGGCACCGACATAAGTTGTACTTTAAGTTTGGACTTGTGTGTGTGTGTGTATATATATATATATATATATATATATATATATGTGTATATATGTATATATAAAATCCAAAGTTAGAGGGCACTCGCTATATCAGGGAAGATGGGAGACCTGCGCTTCTGATATGGGTTATATAAAGGGTTTGGTGCTTGCTGCTAACCTCTATATGGGTACCCAGCCAAATCATAAGCATAAATATTGTTGTAGGAGTTGAGCGCTACACACTTGAAATGATAGGCAGAAATGAATGGGAATAAGTATTTTTATTGGATAAAAGGCACAGGGCCTCTTCTGCCAGTGTATATGCCACAATGTAGAAAGAGGGGGAGTGCGGGAAGAAGAACCGTGATGAGGACTGAAAAGTGGACATCACTCACCTGGAGGTGACAAACAAGCAAAGGACGCCGAGGGTAAGTATGTGCACCTGGGGGATACGGGACGCCGCCCCACCAGAAACATACTAAGACACCCCGCGTACCAAGACTCACACCAGGTGGACAATACCCCATCCACCAGTAATACTCACTGGATCTACACTATCACCATGTGAGAGACATTGATTTACCAACCCCTTACACACCAGGACTTGTGTAGTCCCATCTTGACTGACAATCAGGTCCCCTCACACAAGGACCGATCTGATTATACTGCACTCCCCCTCTTTCTACATTGTGGCATATACACTGGCAGAAGAGGCCCTGTGTCTTTATCCAATAAAAATACTTATTCCCCATTAATTTCTGCATATCACTTCAAGTGTGTAGCGCTCACCTCCTACAACAATATTTACACTCACCATATTAGCAGTAAAAAAAATGTTCTTTATTATTACATACCACCAGTGTAACAGTATAATGTCATTGTCAGATGTTTCGGTCCAATATTAGACCTTTGTCAAGGTAGAAAAACTCCACAAGACGCTCAAGCCGATTTTTGCAATCTGCGCTTGCTTAAAAGACGCAGTGCGTGTGCGCGAAGCAGTTATTGCGATCAGGAAGAGAAAGCAGCGAGTACACAAATGACTCAAAAGATTGAGTGACAGAATGTGCCGTTTCTAGGTGGTGACAGGTGAAGGTTGATGGAAATGGGGGTGTGGTGGTGCGAACGCGGGCATGCCTGAGCATCAAAACGCCATTTTGAAGGCGTGCATAATTAAGATGCAGCGGCATATTACACTAGTACATATCACATGGCTGTTTAAAACACTGCAGCACTCGCAGTGCTTGCGGTAGGGTATGGTCACCACAAGCCCTGCATATGTTCCGATGGTACTCGATGTTAGGGATTGTTGCATACACTTCCTGGAGATGACGTGTTTTACGAAGGGAAAGCGGGCGTCTTAATACAGGCCGGTGGGTGTCTAAATACACAATGCGATAGGAAGCTAAGACATAGTGGGCGTGCTAATGTCTTGCCGTGCGATCGCGGAATTTGCATACTTTAGCAGCTGACGGCTGCGTGCGAGCACATCTAGCGACCGGGTCTGAATCAGGCCCTCAGTTCCTGAAGCTCTCATTAACTCTGACATAATGTCCTGGGCCAAACTGTATTTTCCATAAGATAAGTTTTAATTCAAAGTCCTTTTTAAGTGACTTCTTTTCTAAATACTATATATGTATATACAGTCAGGTGCATAAATATTGGGACATTGACAGAATTTTCATTTTTTGGCCTCTATTCACCACCACAATGGCTTTGAAATGAAACAAACAAGATGTGCTTTAACTGCAGACTTTCAGATTTAATTTGAGGGTAATTACTTCCAAATCAGGTGAGCGGTATAGGAATTACAACGGTTTCTATATGTGCCTCCCACTTTTTAAAGGGCCAAAAGTAATGGGACTATCAACTCAAAAGCTATTTCATGGACAGGTGTGGGCTATTTCCTCATTATTTCATTATCAATTAAGCAGGTAAAAGGTCTGGAGTTGATTCTAGGTGTGACATTTGCATTTGGAATCAGTTGCTGTCGACTCTCAATATGAGATCCAAAGAGCTGTCACTATCAGTGAAGCAAGCCATCATTAGGCTGAAAAATCAAAATAAACCCATCAGAGAAATAGCAAAAACATTAGGTGTGGCCAAATCAACTGTTTGGAACATTCTTAAAAAGAAAGAACGCAACGGAGAGCTCAGCAACACCAAAAGACCCGGAAAACAACTGTGGGGGATGACAGAAGAATTATTTCCCTGGTGAAGAAAAACCCCTTCACAACAGTTGGCCAAATCAAGAACACTCTCCAGGAGGTAGGTGTATATGTGTCAAAGTCAACAATCAAGAGAAGACTTCACAAGAGTGAATATAGAGGGTTCACCACAAGATGGAAACCATTGGTGAGCCTCAAAAACAGGAAGACCAGATTAGAGTTTGCCAAACATCTAAAAAAGCCATTATAGTTCTGGAACAACATTCTATGGACAGATGAGACTAGTATACGAAGGCGGAATAAGCGTGAGTATAACTAAGAATACTATGTTTTTTGCTGTATGGCTGTTGATGACAGCCTTGTTGCTGGGCAGATTATAAGGCTGTCTGGTCAGCTGGTTGGGTGAGCCAATGATATGGCTTGAAGGAGTGGTCATATGATCAGTATATATTGGGCTGTGTGAGCATGGACAGCCTCTTGGTTCCTGGATCTTTGAAACAGATGAATAGTTTGCTTTTCAGATATGCTGTCCACTTTGTATTCACCTTTAACATGTCCTTCCCTTCCTTTCCCTTTGTAATTTATACTCAGTGTATCCCCTTTCATCTCCTGCACTCCAGCCACGCTTCCTTCTCCCCCCCCCTCCATGCAGGCTCATTGTTCTCCATTTCATCCCCTTCATGTGGCATACACCCTCCTCTCTCTCCTGCTCAAGTTCCTACGGGGCTGCGCGGTCTTCCGACTCTGCAGCCCCACTATATCACTCCCCTGTTACTCCGGCTGTATCCCCCTCTTCTATGCCCCCGCTGGCCCCCCTGAGCACCCCCCCCCATCTCCCTTACCTTCCTTCTTTTCTCCCCCGGGGCTGCGCGGTCTTCCGACTCTGCAGCTCCATCATATCACTCCCGGGTGCTCCGGCGGTATCCCCTGCCTCAACGTCCCCCGGGGCTCTCCCAGGCACCCTCCCCTCCTTCCTTACCATCTTTTCCTTCCCCGGGCTGTGCGGTCTCATTACTAGGCAACCCCGTCAGCTCAATTCCCTCCTCGTCGGCGGGAGTTCCCGCTGCCGTGGCTCACGTGGGTTCTCCCTGCAGCCCCCCCCCTGCCTCCTCCAGCGGCTAGCGCCGTTGCGCACCCTCAGGATGGTGGGACTAGGTCTCCCCACATCTAAACAGGGCCCCGGCACCCTGCCCTGTCGGCGGGCCCGGCGGCCATTTTAACTCCCTTGCAGCCATTTTGTTTGCGGTGCTCCACAGCACCGCGCGTCATGCCTAGCATCTGGGCAGCCTTGGTCACCCACATGGCACATTGTCCAAAGCAGTGGCCTCTGGCAGCGGCTATTCCCTGCATCCCTGCCCCCCCACACGCATGTTCCTTTCACCTTTAACCCCTGTTCTCCCATTCCGGGGTCTCTTAGTTTCCCCTCCTACATTTCATTATACCTGGTATTCTCCCACTCTTACCACCCCTATCAATTTTCCTTTTTCTCTTTAAAACTTTCTCCTCACCCCTCCCCCTCCACTTTTTTTTTTTTCTCTCTCTCTCTCTTTCAACTCGCTCTTTTACTTCTCCACCATAACCGCCCCCATCAGAGGGGCCACTCTTTAGCCCGCAACCCCCAGGGGTTCTTTCTACTTCAATTCACCCGCTCCACCCCCCGCTCCTCCATACATCCCCGCTTCCTCAACAGTCCCTCCTTTGCTTTTTCCTTACTTGTCTCATGTAGTTGCAGAGTGCGTTTTTGCACGAACAGTGTGAGGTGAAGACTCGGTGACTCAAGCGACTGATGACCCTACGCACGGCTGCTGTCCCGGTACGCGGCTAGTTGGCCCTGGATTACGGAAGAGTGTTGGGAGAAGACTCGGTGACTCGATCGGCTGTTGACAGCTACTGTTCCATTGCGGTGGCTAGTGATCCTGTGCGTTTGGAGATGGTTATGGCAGTCGAGCTGGCGGCTCCGCCGCGTTAAAACATCAAAGATGGTGTCTTGCAGAAGCATGGTAGAGGAGGTTCTGGGTCCACCTGGTGCTGGCGAGTATGATTATGTCACAAATTTTGTTATGACTCCAGTTTTTGTGTTCATCTAACGTTGTATTGCGCGCTCGCGTCAGATTGACAGGAGGGTTGCGCAGAGGTTAGGCAGGGGGTAAGGAGGTAATTACAGGGAGGCTCATGACACAGTTATCGGGGTTAGGGAACAAGGGTACTGTTCATTGTGTGCATTCAGCTTTTGCTGTGCTCTTTGCGCTTCAGCGAATAAGGATCCGCAGAAGTAAATTTGCTGATTTTTCTTGTGCAATTTTGGGATGTCATAGTGTGGAATCAGGCGACTTAGGCGAGTGTCGCAATTTTTGTGAATAATAAATTGGGTTGGGGGTGGAGTTACATTCTCATCTGTGCCATGGGCTATTTGTCGAACAGAGTGCGGATCACAGGTGGATTTATTATACATTTGTGTTGTAGTAACATGTTTGTCTAGTCCAGAAATTTGGCATGGGGCGATTTCGATGCCCAATGTGGGCGGAACCATGGCGGTAGGGTGGTTATGCCTTTTGGGTACAAAGGGTGTTTCAATTTGTTTATAGGTCACGGAGCAGCGTCGACCCTCCTTGGTCACGGGGCTGCCTCCGCATTACCTCTTCGAAACGGGTAATCCTGGTTTAGTAAGGTATATGTTTCGCCAGTTATGGTCCCCGATGCTTTGTAGGTTGGGCTGTCGTTTGCCCTCATGCCGCACTTGCGGGGGTAGCTCCTGTCCAAGGATAGCCTACGTGTATAGGTGGTTTTATCTCTCGTCTCAGGGGTTAGCTCTAAGGGAGCTAGTTGGGCTCAGGCGCCTTTTTGTTTGGCTGTTTTTCTCTGTGCAGCGCAGGTGGTGTGGTGGTTAGCGTTCCTCCCTCCCAGCGAAGAGGTTATGGGTTCGGTTTCCACCTTGGCCTGATATCTCCCTCTGTTTGTGTTCCTCCATGTATTCTGTTTCAATGCGTGGGGTTTTAGTGGTGTTCAGGTGAATTAGCAAAATAATGTTTGCCTTCGGGCGGTGTGGTTTCCGGCACCTATATCGAGAAATCCATTTTTCTTACTTTCGCATGTTCAGGCCGGCACTGACCAGGTCGGTGTAGCACATCGTCCGTACGGATTTCTCTTCATGGGGGCGGGAAGGAGTGACGTCTGTTTGGACCTCCTCTTGGGGCGCAGTCACCTTTTTTCCGTGTTTTGGGTGTTCCAGTTGCGCGTGATATGTTGATAGGTTTTTGTGTCCAGTTGGTAGGTTGGAGAAGGAGATAGTCACGATAGCAGGTTATGGTTGTTTGGTAGATTTTGTAGCGTAGTGGGAAATGGACCACATATCACACTAGGCATTTAAGGTTTTGAGCCTCAGTGGAAACATTTAAAAAAAAAAAAAAAAAAGAATGATGTACGGGGTTGGTAAGTTGTTTGCTTAAATGCGGCTGATTTATAGGTTTACACAGTTTGAGCAAGCATTTCGTTGTTAGGCATGGTTTCTTGTTCAATTTAACGGTGAACTAATTTGTACTTCAGCGGCAGTTGTTGCTGCAATTTGTTTACCAATGCGGCTGGCTGGCCAGGTGTTTTGGGCTTTCAATTGGAGGGAAAAAATTTTTTTCAGCGTGGTTTATTACGATACAGGTTTTTTTTCGAGTAATGGTTGCTGTTGGAGCCGTTCCCAATTTTCATGGCCATATAAGGCTGGTCAGTGCGCTGAGGATTAATTATTTTCTAATCTACGGAATTGGGTGCAGCTCATGCCATCTACAACCAAAACTCGTTCCTTTTGCATTTGTTTTGTCATTTAGTTTGGTGCGTTTAGGTTCAGAATATTATATTTCTACATACAAATTGCGCTTCGGTCTCTCGTCCCAATGATACCTAGGAGGTATTAGTCTACCTGGCAATTTTGGTGAGTTTATGGGCTCAGCCATCCACGGTTTTTCAATATTTGCTTTACTACTTTGTTTGGAGCCATTCATAGTGGAGCGGCTTCAAAGTCTCTGCGGTGGCGGCGCCAGCGGGGATCTCATCTATTGTAAGCTTAAATGTATTCATGTACATACCCAGTCAGTTATTACATGTTGGGTGAATGGTTTCCCCGTTCGCGTCGTCTCCCGGCGGCTTTTTGATGTGCATTGTTGATGCGTTGCTTGTGGTTAGGGGCAGGTGGCTTCTGACGGGTGTGAGGCCTCGCTTTTACATTTGAACTTTCCAGCTGCAAGTTTGGAATGTTTAGTTTCTTCAAGGATTTTGTTTAAAGATATTGTTTTTCAGGGATTAGTGGTGCTTTGCAAGTTTTCATTGGGCAGTTCAGACCATAAAGGTGGGGGTGGATAGTTTCCGTTTCTCAACATCCAGAGGTTCATTTGCCCGGTACGCCTTATGGTGCATTACAGATGTGGCGCCCTGCTAGTGAACACAAGGAGAGTCTCAAGGAGGGCATTAGGCCTCGCTTTTACATTTGAACTTTCCAGCTGCAATTTTTGGAGTGTTTAGTTTCATTAGGGATTTGGTTTAAAATATTGTTTTTCAGGAGATTAGTGGTGCTTTGCAAGTTTTTATTGGGCAGTTCAGACCATAAAGGTGGGGTAGATAGTTTCCGTTTCTCAACATCCAGAGGTTTATTTGCCCGGTACACCTTGCAGTGCATTACAGATGCGGTGCCCTGCTAGTGAACACAAGGAGAGTTTCATGCCAATCTTACCCTGCATTGTACAGTTCACTTAGAGCACGAGGGTGGTTTACAAACCACTCTTATCCTACATACTACATGTTAGTTTTCTGCGGGTTTTGGTCTAAGTTTTGATTGGGGCAGTTTCTATGCTTCAGTTTCTAGTACTCATTTTCTTCGAATCGGCGCAGCGATTGCGGGGGCATTTTCCTGCAGAGTTTAGGGCATACAAATGGCTGCCTATGAGACAAGTATTCAGTTGCGAATAGAACTAGTTGCGCACCTGGCGACAACCTGAAACGTTGTTTACCAACCAATCGTTGAACGGCTAGCATTCAACAATTGGGGGGTGGTGAAGGGATTTTTTAATTTTTCCTCCCGGAAGCCTTGATCTGGCCCAATTTGGTTCACGGGTAGGTTTTTTAGTTTTTCCCCTTCACTCTGGTTACTTGTTTCCCCTCTTATGCATCCCTGCTATTTAGTTGCTATGTGTTTTCTTAAAGTTGTGTCGGGATGGTTTGGGTTTGGTGCGATACTCATGGTGCGGGTCTTTGTGGCTCACTGGGATTGCAGCAGTTGACAATTTGGGTTTTGAATGATGTGCGCGGTTTGGTGTTGAATTTCGTGCTTGGGTTTCTTGTGTCCTCGGTGACTAAATAGGATGTGTCTGACTAGGAGGTGTTGCCTGTCAGGAGCAACAAGGTGCGTCAGCAGAAATGTGCGAGGTGATCGTTCGTAGTGAGAGATTTTGTGGGCTTCAAGCCAAATGGGAGGATGTGTGATCTGCATGGTGTATAGTGTGACTTGGAGAGTGGTGTATAAGCATGGTGCGTTAGACAGGACGAAGAAGAAGGTGAATGTGTCAGAAGACTGTCATTAGGAGTCACTGGGTGGCTTGGTTGTGAGTCATAGCTTTTAGTTGGAGATTTAACTCGGTATTTTTCAATCCTGATTGAGGGCATCTTAATGACTTGGATTCAGTTTCCGTATTTAGGAATTCTTGTTTTGGGCTAGGTCGTGTTGGGTGGCGGGCCAGTTTCCTTTGGAGTCTGGCTTTGGCGGGAGTTCGCTGCAGCTCAGTGGCTTTATGTGGCGTAAGATACGTTGTGGGGGCACTTGCCCTCGATGAACCTGGCGAATTTGTCCTGCTCCGCACGGGGGGACCCGGGCGCTTTTTGGTACAGAAGCGCCTCGGATTGGCCCAGGAGGGAAGTGGGACCCTCGCAGCGTTAGTGCGTCTAGAGGGGGGACGTGTCAGTCGTTCCCCGAGTATTTGAGCAAAGAAAAGCTAGAAACTGAGTCTGCAGCGTCTCTTTGCCACCCTGGTTAGGTTAATTCATTATAAATAAAAGCTGTGACCTTTTTTAGCCAAGCTCTTGTTGTCTGTGTCATTATTTATTAGTTTAAGTTAAGTAAGCTATACAAGGTTGTTAAGGGTTAGAAGCAATAAACCAATGTATTTCTTAAAAGATCAACTTGTACCAGAGTGATGGGAAAAGAAGAGTATGGAGAAGGAAAGGAACTGCTCATGATCCAAAACATACCACCTCATCAGTGAAGCATGGTGGTGGTAGTGTCAAGGCGTGGGCATGTATGGCTGCCAATGGAACTGGTTCCCTTGTATTTATTGATGATGTGACTGCTGACAAAAGCAGCAGAATGAATTCTGAAGTGTTTCGGGCAATATTATATGCCCATATTCAGTCAAATGCTACAGAACTCATTGGACGATGCTTCATAGTGCAGATGGACAATGACCCGAAGCAAACTGCAAAAGCAACCAGTTTTTTTAAGGCTAAAAAGTGGAATATTATGCAATGGCCAAGTCAATCCCCTGACCTGAATCCGATTGAGTATGCATTTCACTTGATGAAGACAAAACTGAAGGGAAAATGCCCCAAGAACAAGCAGGAACTGAAGACATTTGCAGTAGAGGCCTGGCAGAGCATCACCAGGGATGAAACCCAGAGTCTGGTGATGTCTATGCACTCCAGATTTCAGGCTGTAATTGCCTGCAAAGGATTTGCAACAAAAGTGAAAGTTAGATTTAGGATTGTTTAGTTTGTCCCACTACTTTTGGCCCCTTAAAAAGTGGGAGGCACATATAGAAACCATTGTAATTCCTACACCGTTCACCTGATTTGGATGTAATTACCCTCCAATTAAATCTGAAAGTCTGCAGTTAAAGCACATCTTGTTTGTTTCATTTCAAAGCCATTGTGGTGGTGAATAGAGGCCAAAATATGAAAATTCTGTCAATGTCCCAATATTTATGCACCTGACTGTATAATATGTTTATATGTACTGTATTTATAATATATATTAGAGATGTGTGCTGAACCCTGTGTTTTTTGTTTTGGCTTTTGATCTGTATTATTTTTTTTTTACTTGATAAAATCACATCATATGATTTTTTTGATCCTACAGTATTACTAAAATTAATAACATTAAATTCCACTTGTTTCCAGTCAATGTTTTGACCATCTCACAGCTCACAATATTATTTCATCTAGTCTCTGCCCAAAATTTGCACCAAGCTTGCCGGCTAAGCGGCAGCAGTGGGTGGCACAAACACGTGGCAGTTCAACTTCCAACATGGCACATATTCAAGAGGCCTGAGGGAGTTGGAGTATGTATGTAGTTGAAGGCAGGGACAGGAACGGTTGATTGGTAGTAAATTTAATTTCATTTTTTATTCTGAAGTAAATTTATGAGGAAGAAGGGGAGGCATTTACAAAATAAATATTTTACTCATTCACATCAGTCCTTGCCCCAGAAGAATCTTTGAGCGCTATGCCTGCTGCTGCTGGGAGTGGATTTTCATCCCAGAAGGGGACCAGGAAGACTACAAATAGTGCTTTCAAAAATAATTGACTGTTAAACAATCTTTTGTAAAGATTCCACTTCGCCAGGAAAGCATTTCCCAACCTGTACAGGGACATTAAAAATCGTAATTAGTGGCCTCCAAAATGCTGTTGTACTCACTGTCCACTTAACCACAGATTTGTGGACAAGCAAAACAGAGCAAATGCAAGATTTAAGGTTTAAGTCAGCCATTGTGTCTTTCTTGAGAATCTTTGAGTGCTGTGCCTGCTGCTGCTGGGAGTGGATTTTCATCCCAGAAGGGATGAAGACGTTGTTTCTTTCTTCCCAACGCACATAGATCTGAAGAGATGCAAAGAGCTGTTGGTAAGCAAATTGTCAGCTCAAGTGGCACGTGAAGCAGTGATGGATTCTCCTTCAGTTTCTCCAGCAAGTGCATCTACTGAGAAAAAAACTAAGCTTTTCCAAAACACCCACTGGTGATGCAGATGAGTCAACACAACCAAGTTTTGACAAAAAGAATTGCCTACAATTAATAACACCTCTACCGTGATTCCATCTGATATGGTCTCCATTCAAAGAATGGTTGAGGACATTTAAAATATTTTAATGATAGCATCCAAACAGGCATGTCAGACAGTCTGTTTGACTACTGGCAGGAAAAAAAGGTAATTTGGAGGCCCTTGCACAATCTGGCTTTGCTTTACTTGAGCTGGCAATAGTTTATATAGTTACCCCAGCCTATACCATCACCCCAGATTATACCAGCACCCAAGTAGGAACACTATATCAGAGAATGCAGTAGGTACTAGGGACACTATATCAGAGAATGCAGTTTTAGCTGCTTTATTCAATTTTTTAAACCATAGCCTCTAATTTCACCTTTTGAGAATATGTTTATGTGAATCTCAGCTGAGGCTCTTGTGATGTCATTATGTTTAATATATTATGCATGTTATTTAGCACTTTGTTGGTCTTGTAGTTGGCATGTAGACTAATCATCTATTCATGATTGAGGAAAGAAGTGAAAAGTTGCATTTTTTTATTGCTAACTTTGTGTTATTAATTTATAAAATTGTGAAGTTTCCACCTACAGTGTCACAAATTAATTTAATACATGTTGAATATTACACTGCGGTTCCACTTACAGTGTCACAAGATTTTTTTTATGAATAAGAAAAGAATAACACACTGCGCTACCACTTAGTGTCACAAGATTTTTTGTGAATAAGAAAAGAATAACACTGCGCTACCACTTAGTGTCACAAGATTAATTAGTTATGAATAATAATAATACACTGCGCTATGATTTATAGTGTCACAATACATAGACGATAAACTGCGGTCTGGCTGGCAGTGTCACCATACAATAATAGCGCAGCTAAATTGCTGACGCACACACACACACACACAAAAGCACTTTTCCTTTTTTTTTTACACTGGGGAAGAGCACCCCTGAATGATGCAGGAGCCCCTTCTTGATGGACAACAAAGCACCCCTGTCAAGTGCGGACAGACCACGTGCAGGGTCACCAATACATGGACAATAAACTGAAGTCTGGCTGGCAGTGTCACCAAACAATAATAGCACAGCTAAGTTGCTAATGCACATAAAAAAAAGCACTTTTATTTTTTTTACACTGGGGAAGAGAACCCCTGCCAACACAGCACCCCTTTAGTGACTGCAGCCCTAGCCCCTTGATGAACAGGACAACAACAGCAGCCCTTATGTATAATAACACAGCAGCAGCCCCTTGATTGACAGGACAAGTGACAACAGCTGCAGGACCCACTGAAGCCCCCTTTTATATACTGCAGCCCCAGCCCCTTTATGGACAACACAGCAGTAGCCTTCAGCCCAGACCCCGACAGGACAAGTTGGTCAACACACTGACACAGACAGTGACAGCAACACGTCTGTTCAGTTCACCATCCACACCCAGAGTGAAAATGGCGCAGATCACCAGGACCTTTATTGAACCCGAAACCTGGGAGAATCCGACAGCGGGAGGATGACGTTTTGCCTCGTTTTGAGATCCGAGTCATGCAGGAAAATCTGTGCCTAGCTCGGTTCTCGCCTCGGATCCTGAAGTACAGGTGGGTCCGGTTCTCTGAGAACCGGACCCGCTCATCTCTAATATATATATATAAATATATATATATATATATAAATATATATATATATATAATGGTTTTTATATAGCTCCACCCCCAGTAGCTTCACCCACAATTCTTGAACCTATTTTTCCATATATATATATAAACAGAAACATATACATTAAAATTAGGAATGAGCGGGTTTGGGTTCCTGGAAACTGAACGGCCGAATTTACCTAATCCGAGTGGCTTGGATCCCATACACTGTTCTCAATCTGCAGGAAGGAACTTTCCACGGTGTTAAACTTAAATACTTAAGGACTTGTTTGTCAGTAGTAGAAGACAGTTCAGGTGTTCTCCAAAAAACAAGTCCTTTCTTTTACAATGGATCAGGATCACTTTTGAATATATGTACCCTGGCATATGAACAACTTGTTGTTTTAAAATAAGTGGTAACTTGCTTTGATCAACGTGTTTCGTCCCTCCTCTAGGGACTTTTTCAAGATAAATATCTGGCCCAAGGTACCTGTATTTAAAGTGATTCTGATTGTTTAATTAGAGAGTCCTGGTTTCAATTAATTCACATGAATTGTTCACATAGGTCTTTCAATCTGTGTCTCTCAGCTCATTAGATTGTAGCAGTTTCAAATAGTGAGATCTCTTTTCATAAACCCAGTGCATATAAATTGTTATTCTCACTATTTTATAACAGCATGAGTCATTTATATATAACAATACAATTGATACAAATAAATAAATAAATAATGAAAATAAGAATAAAAATAATAAAAATAAATATTAAAGGCCATTCTCAAAGTATATATTTTTTCTCAAATGTATCTAGTTCTTTTGAGAAATCTATGGGCCAAATGTAATAGGGTGAGAGTTTAGAAAATATGAGAATTTTCTCACACTTTTTAAACTCGGCCAATGTAATAGAGTCCGAGAACAAAGCAACAGAGCATACTCACATGTTTTTCAGACTCAAAAAAAACTCTCATGATTTAAAATCTCATCCAGATATTTTCTCATTTTGAAGATAAAACTGGACCAATTTGAGAGTTCACTGCTAAATCTCACATTTTCTAAACTCTCACCCTATTACATATAGCCCTATATATTCATTAGCCATGTAAAATTCATGCTCCAAATAGGTATAATATAGATGTCTAGATAGTCTCTCTTTTTTATTATTTATTCTGCAACTGTCACTGAGGCATCTTCTGCCTCTCATGAGGATGCAAGACCTTTTCATTCCAAGTCTAGAAAAGGTGTAAAAAAAAGCTAAAACCACTAAGGCAGTAGAACAAACTGTTCATAAACAGAAATGTCACAAATCCCTGAGGAGAGCCTAAGTGTGTCTACAAGTGCCGTGTGTAAGCCTGACCTTTCTGAACTCATAGAGAGGCCTCCTTCCTCCATTTCTGCACCCTCTGCCAATGTGGGAATGAGCAGCACAAGCCAAGAAGTTGCTGACCTAGACATTCAGGATGTTATGGTAGTAGTACAACAGGATGAGGGGCATATTTGTGTAACAGATGCAGGTGCTAATGAGGATATTGATGATGAAAATGTTGATGAGTATGTTCTTTGTAAGTGAGACACCAGTGGAAGTAGTTCTTGCCCATGATAAGAAGAAAGCAATTGTCATGCCTGGGTATAAGACAAAAAAATCCACCTCTTATGTGTGGAATTATTTTTACCCATATCTGGACAACAATTGTTTTGCCATCTGTAGCATTTGTAAAGCCACTGTAAGTAGAGGTAGGGACTTTAACCATCTAGGAACCTCCTCCCTGTTACGTCATTTGCTGCACATGCATGAAAAGTTTTTGGGAAAAAAAAGAAACTTTTGCTAAAAAAGAAACAAAAAGCACTCCAGCTCCAGCTGGCTCCCATCTCTATGCTAGATGCAAGCACCTGCAATCTCCACCACCAACACTTTCATCTTCATCATCAATATCCTCAATCATGATTGCAACTAGTCCTGCATCCAATTTGATATGACTAGGTGATTCCTCCCCTATCCAGGATTCCACCAAAGATTCCTTGAGTGCTAGGGCTGCTGCTGCTAGGGGTGGATCTTCATCCCAGAAGAGGACCAGAAATACTAATACTAGTAGTAGCTTAAAATACAATTGACTGTAAAGCAATGATAAAGGAAGCATGAAAGCTGTGACCCAGTTGCACAGTGGATCACTGACTCCATATCAGCTATTCTAGTATTAGATCTGCATCCAATATCCACCACTAATACCGTGGGTTTTAAATAGTTAATTAAGGTCCTGTGTCCCCACTACCAAATTCCATCTAGATTCCACTTTACTAGAAAAGCAATTCTCTGCCCTCCAAAATGCCATTGTACCCACTGTCCACTTAACCACAGAAATGTGGCCAAGCAAAACAGGGCAACTAAAAATTACATAACTGTGACAGCCCACTGGTGTATTGCCTTTAGTAGCAGCAACATTTAACAAATGCCAGCTTATTCAGAGGCAGGCTATTCTGTTAAAAGAAAAAATGGATATAAAGGGCACTGATATGGGTACTCTACAAATTAGTATATAAAATCTGCAGGTTTGAACACACAATATTATTGATGGTATATAGAAAAATTTACAATTTAAAAATATAGAACACTTATTAGCAGCCTCTAAAAAAACAGTCTACTGGCTACTTTCTAGTTTTTCAAGACAATTGTTTATTCCAATATAATTGTGCAGAGATACACTTATAGCACCACTTCTGTTTTTATTTAGCAAGCTACTCTATGTATCACCGGCTTCACTAATAGTCATACTGGTGTTAACCGCTTACAAAAACTAAGAGAAGCCATTGCTGTAAGTGGCCCGGAAAATTTTGCACCATGTTTTTTGCCTCCAGTTGAAGCAAGAACAGATAACACAGTGGAAGTCCACCCTTTATATACTCTAGCGAATGGAGAAACAGCAAAAAGTCAGCCAAAGCTACATAACGTGCTATGACATAGGGAGAATGGACTTTACTGCAGCACAGTGGAGAATACGTTTTGTGTTGTGCAAGGTGCTGAAACCCTTTGAAGTTGTCCCCTGTGAAGTGAGTTCAGACACTGCCACCTTGAGTCAGGTCATCCACCTAATTAAACTTTTGGAAAAGCAGCTTGAGAAACTGAAGGAGAAGTTTAAACTAAGCAATTCTGCTAAGTATGTCAGACTTGTAGATCAAGTCCTTTATTCGCTTCACCAGGAGTCAAGGGTTGTCAACATCTTAAAATTGGATCAAAACATTTTGGCGACCGTGCTTGATCCTAGGTTTAAGTCGAACATCATGTCTTTCTTTCCAACGGACACAGATCTGAAGAGATGCAAAGAGCTGTTGGCAAGCAAATTGTCAGCTTATGTGGAACGTGACTTGACGACGTCTCCTCCTTCAGTTTCTTTGGCAACTGTGACTGTCAGGAAAAACTCAGCTTTCTTAAGAGGCCTACTGCTGATACAGGTGAGTCAACAACACAACAGGACTGGAAGTGCTTACTCTGCTGCAAGATGCTGTAAGATATGATAAGAAACTTCAGTGACCTTGGTCCCTAGGCAGCTGTGAGGTGTTTGTATAAGGGCACAGATTTTTATTTTAGGTTAGATGATACAGTGAGAAGAGAAGTCTCCTGACAGATTCCACCTATTCAGGGGTGGATTATCCATAAGGGCCCATTTGCTCACCCCCACAGTAGGCAATGACCAGGAATCCGGAGCCTCATGGGTTATGGGGCCTGACAGCTACACACACAGAATCAGGGCACAGTGCAGTGCACTACTGGGTAAAACCCATGAGAAGGGTCAGGTAAACATGAACTCTGATTAGAGTAGCCCATCACGTGCTCCTCTGACCCATGGAGATCAGCAGCAGCTACATAGGAGTGATTCATTGTGAGGCTGTGTCTGCTGAATGAGGCTTTGGATGCAATTCAATTGTCAGCGAAGGGAGGGAATTGCCATTGCCGCAACGTTTAATCGCCAGCAACTAAAGCCTGTCTCACACCCTTCACTCAGCCGGCTGAATGCCTGATTCACACAAAAGTGCTCGCTATCGTATGGGGTAGGTAGTGAATACTTTTGTGCAAGATCCCAATGCCGTTAAGTGAGGCACCTGCCGCGCAGATTCAGCTGTGTGAATAGATTTGCCCTTAATTAAATTCCCCCCTGTGCCTTCTTGTGAGTACAGTGTATACAACTACAGTCTTCTATTCATGTGTAGGGTTGAATAATTCTAAATCCACATGCGGCGCTTATCAAGACCTTATGGACTGTATCAATGTTCTGCATATAGCCAAATGTCCTAGGATGCCATAATTCAGGAAAACATATAAATGTAAATATAAAAAAAATAAACAAATTCCTCACAAATTCCCACTTTGTCTCTCCACACTCAGTCGTGTAGATTGTCCGTATATCAAAAATAGTCTTACAAAAGTCTTTTATGATCTCAGTCCCGAAAAAAGTAATGGAATTACTGTCATTCAAGTTAAACCAATCTTGCAGTATGTCACAAAGATAGTTCCTTTTGGTATTTGATCACAGGGTCCACCTTAACATACTCCTACAGAAATCCACTCCATACACCAGCACCTTTAGTCATAAGGATAAGGACAATATCACTAGCTTATCAGACACTATGTATGCAGAGTGGTGATTGGAATTTACTCACCAATTAACTCCTTCTCTGCTGGTCTCCTTCTCTGTCCAGATCTGCTGTAGAGTGAGTGGGAGTGAGTGGCGCTTTTATGTATATTTTACCTTTTTTAACTATAAAGAAAACCGTGATATACAAATAAAACAATTAACAATAGGTAGTAGTTACAGGTATTGATCCCCAATGCATTTCATCCCATCTGCAGGACTTTAAAGGTTTTCATGTGTGTAGCGGTGACCATCGATGGTTAACAACCGTTGATGATTAACCACCGATGGTCAATGGTTTTGCTATCATTGGTGGAGAACCAATAGTTTTCCCCATAGATGGCACAGAGCCTGGCAATGTTTTTTTTTTGTCACGGCACTGGGACACAGAGCATAGCTACGCCCCTGATGCAAACTGTTAAGCCCCGCCCTCTATTGTGATTGGTCCGCTGTCCCTTGATTCTGCAAGCAGGGATGACCATCGAGGGCAAAATCATTGATGGTACCATGTTGATGGTTTCATTCCATCGTGGTTAGCCACCAATGGTACCATTGATGGTTACCCTACTGATGGCCATCGCTATTAATGTGTCCACTGATACCAATAACATGTATGATCCTAACTCTCAGTCTTCATCCGTCAGAGACATTAACCCCATTTTAAAGCTGCACATATGTAAACATGATGTAAAATGTGTTTGTGTAAAGTTGGAAAACTTTCAAATTAGTTTTCCAAAAAAAACCTAAATAAATAAAATGGCATCTCTCAGGGATTAAGGCAGAGCACCATAAACTACAGAAGGTGCCAATGTACAGTTGGACACATTGTGCGAAAAATAAACATAAAATGCTCCAGAAAAAAAAAATTCCCAGTTTGCAAAGCTACATGTTGCCCCAGTCCCAAGATGCTTCAGGGGGATATGATTACAGAATTACAGATGCATCAAAAACCAGTCCAATATCCAGGGCTGCCATCAGGGAGGGGACTACCAGGTCAGACTTATCGGCGTTCCGGAGAACAGGCAGGGTCGGTGGCAGGGTGCCATTATTGATTCGGGGCCACCTGCTCGAGATCTGGCAGGCTGAGGCTGCAGCAGGGGCTAACGGAAAATGTCTGCCTCCATAGGAGGATATGAAAATATGGCTGCCATCAACCAATGGGGAGCCAGGTTTCCTTTCCCTGAAACCCAAGGGGCTGGAGATGGAAAAGGGGGCAGGGCTTATTAGTAGGAAAGACGAAGATGAATAGGTGAGTAAGGGGGAACTATAGTACTGTGTGTGGCATAAATCTGACAGGCAGATGGGAGTGTGTGTGTGTGTGTGGGGGGAGTAGGGGGGGTCACTGACAGGCAGAAAGGAGTGTGTGTGGGGAGGACACTGTCAAACATTTTCCAAATATAGGTCAGTATATGGATATTTACAAATACATTTCTGTATTAGGACTTTATACTTAAAAACACTAGGGGGAAATGTAATAGAGTCTGAGTGTTAGTGTAACTATGGACTCACATCAGGCCGCAGTGAGTATGATGCAGGTTTTGTTCTTAAAGTCGTACTATGTAATACTGTAGCCTGCAAATTGTAGTGTGCAAGTTTTTTTTGTGAAAACTTGCAACTTGTAATGTGTGTTTCATTACAAGGTGAGAGTTTATCAGAAGCCTGCACAGATCAGTGAGATCCGTTCAGGCTTCTGTGTGTTAAAAGTTTAGGAAAGTGTAAGCCGGTCCTGGTTGTCAAAATACAGGGGTAAAAGGGGGTTGAGCCATTCCTGGTTGTGGAAATACTAAACTAAATTTCACCAAAATTCAATTTGTTCCACATGAGGGGGTTTATTTCTCAAGAGGTGTATTTCAGAGCCTTCCATCATCATAAGATGTATAATAAAAAATTATATTAAATGCAAATCAGATGTGTCTTGCATTTAATATTATTGCCACTTTAAATCTATCCGGGGGGTGTGTCAGTGACAGGCAGGGATCGATCATTACAGTGGCTCCCTACCGGACCAGATGCCAGGACGCCGGAACGGAACAGGTCTGCTGTAATGCGCTGTCTGTCCAAGGGAGCCGGCAGTAATCTCTCCGTCCCCCCCGGTGACAGGCTGTCACTACACAACCCCCAGACACAGCTTCTTAGCAGCAGAGCTGGTCCATTCCGGTGTTCCAGCATCTGGTCCGGCAGGGAGCCACTATAATGAACGCACCCTGTCTGTCACTGACACACCCCCGGACGGGGACTCGGGGTTGCGCATTATACAGCTGACAGCATCTCAGCAGCAGAGGTCGCTGCAGGGAGCTGTCCAAGTCCGGCGTTCCGGAATCTTGTCCGGTCAAGCCTTCACCGATACCCGTAAACACATGCAGAAAAACAGTAAAGTTATGTACAATTGTTTATCTGACTATGCAGGTTTACATCTGGTGACACCGTACTACAGTCCATGAGTTTCAGGAGGATTGTGCCAGACCCAGGAACCCATCATGGAACTTCCATCTCTCACTGATACATGAGAGAAACAATGACAGGTAAATTCTACAACTCACCAACATGATCATTCAGCTGCTGACTGGATTGGCATACATTACACAGGAATACTGAGGGTGTGGCCAGGGGCGTAGGAGCCCATGTGCAGTCTCTGTCCAGGGCCCCCTCCTCTCTACGCACTGAGTGCAGTAATAGACTTAGGGTACTAGTCTGTGCCAGAGTCTACTGCGCATGTGTGTAGGTCACCAGGGAAATGCACAGCAGCCATTTTCCTGGTAATTTCCCTATTGCGCATATGTAAAACACAGGTAAAATGGCCGCTGTGGCCATTTTCCAGGCATTTTGTAGAGCGCTACTACCACCGATGCAGGACCCCGGAGAGCTAAGTATCTAATACGTGGGTGCAGGGTGTGCAAGGTGGGCCCCCCTGGATCCAGGGGCCTGTGTGCACTGCACACCCTGCACCCATTCTAGATACGCCCCTGGATGTGGCCCTCAGTTCTCCTGTGTATTCCTCAGGGTGCTTCTCTCACCATTTTTTTAAGATTGAAATTCTAATCCCAAAATCGTTTTCTTTTATGTAAGTATGTAGTCATAATTATCGAAGTTGGGATTCTATATCTTTGGTGTTTTTGCAGTTAAAATAAATAAAAAGAGCAAATATAGACAATTGTAGCAGTATTTGTAGGACAGACCTTCCATTATTATCATTATTGTCAGGGCTGCCATCAGAAATTGTGGGGCCCGGTACTGACAAAATAGGCAGAGCCCCCTGGGGTATAGGGCAGACTTGGGTGGAGTTGTGGATAATGTGGGTGGAGCTACTTTGGGGGTGGTGCATTAATTGGTATGTAAATCAGGGATGGCTAGACATGGTGGATGGGGGGGCACAGGGTAGAGAAGGCTGGGTATTAATGGGGACACAGGGAGGGAAGGCTAAAAATTCAGGGGCACTTGGCTGGGAAGAGTGGATTGGGGTGGCAAAGGGCAGGGAAGGCTGGCTCGGTCTGAGGGGGGCAAAGGGCAGGGAAGGCCTGCTGAACTAGGGGAGAGGCAGGGCAGAGAAATCTGGCTGGACTAGGACAGGGAAGACAGGCTGGCTGGACTAGAAGGGGAAGGGAGTGCAGGGAAGTCTGGCTGAACTGGTGGGGTGGGCAGGGAAGGATGGCTTGCTAGACTAGGGGGGTGGACAGGGAAGGAATTCTTGCTGCACTGGGGGGAGGGTGGGCAGGGAAGGATGCTGGCTGCACTGGGGGGAGGGTGGACAGGGAAGGAATTCTTGCTGCACTGGGGGGAGGGTGGGCAGGGAAGGATGCTGGCTGCACTGGGGGGAGGGTGGGCAGGGAAGGATGCTAGCTGCACTGGGGGGAGGGTGGGCAGGGAAGGATGCTGGCTGCACTGGGGGGAGGGTGGGCAGGGAAGGATGCTGGCTGCACTGGGGGGAGGGTGGGCAGGGAAGGATGCTAGCTGCACTGGGGGGAGGGTGGGCAGGGAAGGATGCTGACTGCACTGGTGGTGGGGGTGGGCAGGGAAGGATGGCTTGCTAGACTAGGGGGGTGGACAGGGAAGGAATTCTTGCTGCACTGGGGGGAGGGTGGGCAGGGAAGGATGCTGGCTGCACTGGGGGGAGGGTGGGCAGGGAAGGATGCTGGCTGCACTGGGGGGAGGGTGGGCAGGGAAGGATGCCGGCTGCACTGGGGGGAGGGTGGGCAGGGAAGGATGCTGACTGCACTGGTGGTGGGGGTGGGCAGGGAAGGAAGGCTGGCTGCACTGGTGGGGGAGCCTGGAAGGATGGCTTTCTGGACTGGGGGGATAGGCAGGGAAGGATGGCTTGCTGGACTGGGGGGGGTGGGCAAGGAATGAAGGCTGGCTGCACTGGGGGGTGGGCAGGGAAGGAAGGATGGCTGGGATGGAGAGGGCTTAGGGAAGGCTGGCTGGACTGGGGGAGGGGCAGGGAAGGCAGCATGGCTGGCTAAACTGGGGGGGGAGGGCAGGCTGGCTGGGCTGGGGGGGTAGTGCAGGGAAGGCTATCTGGACTCGAGTGGGGGCACAAAACATGTAGAACAGAAGTACCTGAGAAAGGGGCCATCTGATAGCGGCGAGTAGTGCAGCAGGCGGAGAAAAAGAGCATCTGCGTTGCGGCATTTAAACTATGGAGCCGGTCGTGAGCCAATCATAGCTCACGGAACAGGAGCCAATCAGGAGCAGCCGCTCCTGATTGGCTGCTGTTTCGCGAGCTATAATTGGCTCGCGGCCAGCTCAATACTACAATTGAGCTGGCTGCGAGCCAATCACAGCTCGCGGAACAGCAGCCAATCAGGGCGGCTGGTCATGATTGGCAGCCGTTCCGCGAGCTGTTATTGGATCGTGGGTGGCTCCATTGTATTTCAAATGCCGCAGCACCACTGATGCTCTTCCTCACCAAGTCGCCACTGCCAACCGGGCCCCCTCTCTCTCCGGGCCCGGGACAGGAGGCCCGGCAGTCCCCCCCTGATGGCGGCCCTGATTATTGTTATCATTGACTTGTAAGGTGCCACAATGCTTAGTAGCGGTGGACAGTGGCAAAAGACAGAATAGTGAGGTCTAAATAAAAAAGAGTGCAGCTGCGATAAGAACAGTGAGAGTGGTGGAGATTGGGGCAGTTATGAGGATGCACTAGTGGGTGTAATATAGATGACATCAATTTATCATGATCCTGGGCTGACTCCCAGATATAGCAATCTGGATTAGCTGGTTGTGACACTGGCGCACCTCGGTCACTTACCAAAATACACAATTTTACTGCCACCATGAAAGTTTATGGAGTCTTTGCATTCTCAACACAAATTATTAAAAATACACCTTCAGTTACACACAGGTAGCATGGGCCTCACAGGCTCGCAAGTTCTATAAGAATCATGTTCTATAAGAATATATTATGGTGCATATGCACGGTCAAATTTGATGAACGATGAATGATTGAACGATTAAACGATTTCATCAATGATGAACGATTGATCTATTTCTGACAGTATTAAATTAATGAAATTGTCAAAATCTGACTGCAAACACAGTCGATGTCAGAGATCATTATCTGACATGTGGGAACCCATATTATTCGTTGATGCATGCTCTACATGTCAAAGATAGAAATGATTGAATGATTTTTACAATCCTAATCGTTCATATCTTATAAGAAATCTGAACGTGTGTATGCCTCATTAGATTAAGGGCCAGATTAAATTAGGTGCCCGATTCAGACCTGGTCGCAACGCAGCAATCGCACGCAGACATCAGGGGCCGGGTATGCGATCACACGGCCTGTCTTAAGGACGCCCTCTATGTCTTAGCGTGCTCTAACCCCCTCTGCCCCGAACACTATAGATCAGTGATTCCCAACCTCAGTCCTCAAGGGACACTAACAGTCCTGGTTTTGGTGATATCCATGATTGTGCACAGATGGTTAAATCAAATAACTGAGGTACTAATTAAGTCACTTGTGCTCAAGTAAGGCTATCCCTAAAACCTGGACTGTTAGCGTGCCTTGAGGATCATGGTTGGGAACCCCTGCTATAGATTAATATGTATTTTGTATTATGCATCACTACTTTATGTATAGGAATACCATACTATAGTTGACCTTGACATTGCCCCTGATTTAAGGGCCATTTGACTAGAGTCAGGTTCACCTGTCCAATAGAAAATGTATTGCTGAATGTATTTTGCTGGCAAGCATACAATATTAGTCATCTTTTTGTAACTTTTTACATTTCAGATTTATGGAAATAGTGAGAAACCATAAAGTAGAGTTTGGGTATGTATCCATATCACAAACTCATGTTTTCCTCCAGTTTGATGTAGGTGTAGCCTTGGTTGGTGTGCCAACTCTTATAATAAGGATCATGCAAAAGTATGGACTAGGGATAGATTTACTAAAGCTTCTAAAAATGAAAAGTGGTGGTGTTACCTATAACTCCCAATCAGATTGTAGCTATCATTTCTCTATTGCATCCTAGAAAATGATAGACAGAATCTGGTGATTGCTATAGACAAGCACCACTACCTTTCATTTTTAGTAGCATTAGTAAATCTACCCCTAGGAGTATGCAGTAGACAGTTGGCACACATAGTAACTATCTCTACAGTATATTTAATAAATAAACAAGGATGACATAAATGTTAGTGGGTCTTGTGTACAACTCTTAGGGCTGTATTTACTACAATCCGCATTGGTAATGCAGATTGTAGTGTGATATTACAGAGTAAATTCGCATTGTGAATTCAGGCAATATCACAGGGATTTACTACAAATCCCTTGCTGGGACAGAGTTTGTGATAAAGCTCTGTCCCTGCTAATCCCCTTCGGAGCCTTATCATGGTATTTTTGCAAAAAATACCGTGATTAAGTGCCCGCGCATGTGCCGATCGGTCGCCGCTGCTACCCCCCTCTGGTGCTAAGCCCCGCCCCCAGTGCTAAGCCCCACCCCCTGCACGACCCCCCTCTCCCTTACTTACACTTACCTGCATGCTGCAGGCCTCCGGTGATGTTCTCCATTCCTCCGGTCAGATGATCTCCCATACTGCACTGCTGCCCGATCACCTGATGACCGGGCAGCAGTGCACTGTGGGAGAGCAGCTAACTGGAGGGGAGTCATCTCTGGGGGCCCGATCACCGGTCCCTGGAGTCAGATGAGTCATTTTTTTTTTACTATTTTTTTTTTCTTTTTTTTTACAGTAATCAGCTTGCGGTCTGTTTAGACCACACAGCTGATTACAGGGACCAACTCCCGGCTCTGCTCTCCCCGTTAGAGCAGGGCAGGAGGCCGGCAACCGAGGGAGACCCTGGATAACGCCACCTCCAGGTGGCGTTATTATCACAGGGCTTCCCCCGATATTTTTTTCACATTTATTTTTAGTAACTATGGTCAGATCACATTTCCCATTACAGTTATGGGAAATGGGATCTGCTTTACTAAAAAGAAGTGATACTTAGGGGTTGGAGTAAAATTTTACGAATTCTACTCCAATTGCCCTGTAATAACTATAGGTGATACTAAAATAATGTGAAAAGGGTGTGAAAACACCCTTTTTCACATTATTTTAGTAAAAATAATGTTGATAAATAGAGCCCTAAGTGCATTAGTGGTAATTGTTCCCTGGAACTCCATGTATATGGAAACTACAGGTTTATTGTGCTTGTCAATGTATATGCAACCATTAAAATTATTAATATTGTGTCCCATGACAATGCATGTTGAACTTGTGATCATATCAAAATTGTGCACCTAATGGTCTATGCCTTGCTATTTAGTTGAGCAAATTACCATGATCACTCTTTTTTGTAAATTGATGTCACTTGTACTAAATGCACCCCTCAAAGTTACCTTACTTATTGTACTACTATGATTCATTTAATCACTTAAATGAAGATTTTTTTTCAGGCAAAACTGGTCAGAAATTGCTGGGTCTGCAGGAGAGTACGGGGAATCAGAGGAGATCCGTTCTGCACATGTGTAGAATGGATTTCCTCTTCAAAAACACAGCGGGCGTGGTGGTCACACCTTGTCAGCTGAAGCACAGTTGGCTCAGTTTGCATCCCATGCGACCATGTCACTTAAGCGGTTAGTACATAAAAGGTCGTACAACAATATTTCAGAAGTAATAAAGGAAAAACTTTAATTATTTAATGATGTATTTTGTATGTATAGAAGGTAATTGTGACCGGATTACCTCGCTCTGCCAGGCAATCACAGATTTTGATCCGACTTGATCCTGGAGCTGCCTGTCCTTTTGAGATGTCAGTCACTGGTGGGTCCTTGCGTCAAGTGTATGGGCAGTCGGCGAGTCGTCCATACACACAGCCAGATATGCCAATATATCTGCAAGATATATCGTCATTGGCTGTGCTGCTGCATAGATGTCACTCACAGACATACTGTATCGTGTGTACACACCTTTCAATGCACTACAGATATATTGTCTGTTCAATGAAATGGGCGATATACTGTATGTCAGTGTTTACCCAGCATAAAGCCAGCCAGGTGTGTACTAGGGGTGAGCGGGTTTGGATTTCTGAAATCCGAACCCACCCGAGCCCCCCCGATCCGAGTCAGGCTCGACTTTTCCCGCCTGACTCGGATCTGAAATCGAGGCAAAACGTCATCATCCCGCCTTCCGGGTCTCGCGGGTTTTGGATCCTATATAAGGTACCCGCGTCGGCGCCATTTTCTCACTCGGCTGTGGACAGTGAAGAGGGAGGGTGGGAGTTAGGGCTGGCTGGGCTGTGTAGTGTAGTGTAGTGTAGTGCAGAGTAGTGTTGTGCTGTGCTGCTGTTGTCCATAGGGGCTGTGTCCACTACTTCAAAGTCCATAGGGGCTGGCTGGACTGTGTTGTGCAGTCATTTGTCCATAGTGGCTGTGTCTCCTCCAAAGTCCTGTGCAGTGTCCCAGTCCTAAAGGGGTGCTGTAGTGTTGTCCAGGGGGTGCTCTGTCCATCAGGGGTGCTCCCCCCAAGTGCTAAAAAAAAATAATATTTTTTCTGTGTTTGTGAATTGTGTGCGCAGTAGCCGCACGTGCATCAACAAAGGAGCAGCGCCAAGCGTGCGCCTGTGTCATAAGTAAAGGGCCGGCTGGCTTGACCGTTAAAGGGTGCTGTAACCCCCAAAGTACACTCCAGTCCAAACCAAATAAAAAAATATTTTCTGTGTTTGTGAATTGTGTGCGCAGTAGCCGCACGTGCATCAACAAAGTAGTGCCAAGCGTGCGCCTGTGTCATAAGTAAAGGGCCGGCTGGCTTGACCGTTAAAGGGCGCTGTAACCCCCAAAGTACACTCCAAACCAAATAAAAAAATATTTTCTGTGTTTGTGAATTGTGTGCGCAGTAGCCGCACGTGCATCAACAAAGTAGTGCCAAGCATGCGCCTGTGTCATAAGTAAAGGGCCGGCTGGCTTGATCGTTAAAGGGTGCTGTAACCCCCAATGTACACTCCAGTCCAAAACAAATAAAAAAATATTTTCTGTGTTTGTGAATTGTGTGCGCAGTAGCCGCACGTGCATCAACAAAGTAGTGCCAAGCGTGCACCTGTGTCATAAGTAAAGGGCCGGCTGGCTTGACCGTTAAAGGGTGCTGTAACCCCCAAAGTACACTCCAAACCAAATAAAAAAATATTTTCTGTGTTTGTGAATTGTGTGCGCAGTAGCCGCACGTGCATCAACAAAGTAGTGCCAAGCGTGCGCCTGTGTCATAAGTAAAGGGCCGGCTGGCTTGACCGTTAAAGGGTGCTGTAACCCCCAAAGTACACTCCAAACCAAATAAAAAAATATTTTCTGTGTTTGTGAATTGTGTGCACTGTGGCTGCACGTGCATCAACGAAGGAGCAGCGCCAAGCGTGCGCCTGTGTCCCATAAGTAAAGAGCCGGCTGGCTCATTTCTTAAAGGGTGGTGTAACCCACAAAGTGCACTACTCTCCAGCAAAAATAAAAAAATATTTTCTGTGTTTGTGTGCGCTTTAGCCGCACGTATATATCAATATAACATAAATGGAGTACCAAACTTTCTCTGATAAAAACAAAATAGGGAAAGATCAAGAACCACTTCCTCCTAGTGCTGTTGCTGCTGCTGGGAGTTGTTCATCATCCCAGAGAGGAAGTAGGAACACCACTACTTTTACTAAACATTTGACCCTCCAACAGTCCCTAGCGATGAGGATGAAGTATGACAGCGGTCATCCTGAAGCAAAACGTATAACTGAGGCCTTGACTGCTATGTTGGTGTTAGACGTGGGTCCGGTATCCGCCATTAGTGCAGTGGGATTTAGACAATTGATGGAGGTAGTGTGTCCCCGGTTCCAAATCCCGTCTAGATTCCACCTGCATCCTCAAAGCAGCAGCGACAAGTGTGCGTCTGTCTGTTAAAGGGTGGTGTAACCCTCAAAGTGCACTCCACAAACAATAAAAAAATTCTTATTTTTTTTCTGTCTTTGTGAAATGCGTGGGCTGTAGCCGCACCTGAATCCTTAAAGCAGCAGCGACAAGCACGCGTCTGTCTGTTAAAGGGTGGTGTAACCCTCAAAGTGCGCTCCACAAACAATAAAAATATTCTTCTTTTTTTTTCTGTCTTTGTGAAATGTGTGGGCTGTAGCCGCACCTGCATCCTTAAAGCAGCAGCGACAAGCGTGCGTCTGTCTGTTAAAGGATTACATCGGTGACACCACCAAGTAGGCATGTCAGACAGTCCGTACCTGTACTGGCAGGAAAAAGAAGCAATTTGGAGGTCCCTGTACAAACTGGCTCTATTTTACCTGAGTTGCCCCCCCTCCAGTGTGTACTCCGAAAGAGTGTTTAGTGCAGCCGGGAACCTTGTCAGCGAAAGGCGCAGGAGGTTGCTTCCACAAAATGTGGAGAAGATGATGTTCATAAAATGAATTATCAACTCTTCCAGGGAGACCAGCCTCCTGAACGTACAGAGGGACCTGTGGTTGTGGATTCCAGCTGGGACGAATTAATACTCTGTGAGGATGAGGATGTACTCAACACTGAAGAGGGTGAGGAATCGGTGGATGAGGAGGATGAGGACAACATCTTGCCTCTGTAGAGCCAGTTTGTGCAGGGACAGATTAATTGCCAGCTTGTTTTGTGGGAGCCCAAACGAACCAATCATTTCAGCCACAGTCATGTGGCAGACCCTGGCGCTGAAATGATTGGTTTGTTAAAGTGTGCATGTCCTATTTATACAACATAAGAGTGGGTGGGAGGGCCCAAGGACAATTCCATCTTGCACCTCTTTTTTTTCTTTGCAGTATGTACAGTTTGGGGCCTAGTTTTTCAAACTGCCATCCTGTCTGCCACTGCAGTGTCACTCCTAGATGGGCCACGTGTTTGTGCCGCCCACTCGTGTCGCTTAGCATAGTCATCCAGCTACCTCGGTGCAACCTTTTGGACATAAAAACACTATTGTGAGGTGTGAGGTGTTCAGAATAGACTGGAAATGAGTGGAAATTAAGGTTGTTGAGGTTAATAATAGCATAGGAGCAGAAAAACCCACACATTCTGTGATTTTAGCTGTTTTTATGCTTTTTTAAAAAAAATACAGATCCAAAACACAAAACCCAGAACCCAAAACACGGAAGGGTGGTTTTGGCAAAACCAATCCAGATCCAAAACACGAAGAAAGATCCAGATCCAAAACCAAAACACAAAACACGAAAAGTGGCCGGTGCACACCCCTAGTGTGTACCCACCTTTAGTTTCCTCATTGTCTCTCTCTCTCCTCACAGCTTCATGAACTCTGATTAGTGAATAGCTTCAGCCGTCCACCAATCAGTTTGTGGAGACATCCCCTCACTGTGATTGGTGAATGGCCAGAATAGTCCACCAATCAGCATTAAGTAACTTAACACAGATGTACACTGCTCACTGCATGTACTATGTACAGGGCTGCCAAGAGAAATCCTGGGCCCCGGTAAAGCAAGTTCTCGGGGGACCCCTGGAGGGGATGTGGCCATAGCATGTGAGAAGCAGCCACTCACAGGAGCATGACAGCTCCCAGCAGCTTGGCCGAAAGTATACCGACCTCGTTAGCGATGGGACCCAGCGGGGTGCCGGCATTGACAAGTGCGTATATACTTGCTGATGCATATATACTTGCTTATGCCGGCAGCGACGACAGGGGCCATCCTGCATTCCGAGCGCACATCGTCGGCAACATAGTGGGTACACAGTGGCCGATGTGCCTGAAATGTCGCTCCAATCTGTTGGATTGGTCAACATATCGCTTACTGTGTACCCGGCTTTACTGTGGGTACGCATCTGCACAATTTCGGCACAAACCTGGCATTTCGTGCAGAGTGTATTGATTTGCGCACTCCCTTGGTTGCATGCAAAATCTTCTGATTGGCTGTGCGGCACAATCAATCAGATGATATTGTGTACGTCGATGCCATGCTGCAAAAATATATATATATATATATACCTGAAGACTGTGTTTTGCCCGAAACGCCATAGAATTAAAGACATCTTGGCTTCACCATTATTAAGTCTCTGAGTGCCGCTGAATACCTTGGAAGAAGGCACCAGAGCCAGCCATAGTGGGCATGAGCAACCCGTGAGTGCCGGTCTGTTTGTTGGATATACATACATACATATACACATATATATTTATATATATATATATATATATATATTTATATTTATATATATATATATAAATTATGTGTGTGTAATATATTACACACATTTCGATATATACTTACTGTATAATATGATGTATTATGTGTATGATATATCATATATATATAATATATATATATATATATATATATATATATATATATTACACATTTGGATATATACTTATCATATAAATATCTATGATATATTATATAACATATATTTGTATAATAAGTATATATCTAAACATGTAATATATATGTGTAAAAAATATACATATGATATATCTAATAATATGCAGCCTTTAGTGCAGCCAGTCTCACCCTTGTCTGCTGAGTGCTGGGCCACACAAGCAACAAGTATACCCGTTTCGCCACTGCCCGGATCCGGTCTGTGTGATCTGTCCCTGCCCGCCGCTGCCCGGATCCTGGTACTGGTGCCGCACTGCCTGCTGGTGATGAGAGCACTCGTGAGATGACATCATCATCTCGCGAGTGCATCAGCTCCGCAGCAGCGTGGCTGCAGTCTGTAAGTAAGTGACACTGTCTGTGTGACACATTGACACACAGACAGTGCAATGCGGCTGGTGAAAGACCCCCATACCCCCACCCCCGAACTTCAGCCCGCCACTGCCAGCAGCGGTTCTGTAGATCTTGAAGTGGCTAATTAAAAAAAAAAGTAAAAAATAAATAAAAACATGACAGTGTGCTTTCGGCGGCCCGGGCCCCCTGCTAAGCCCCGGGCCCGGGTAATCTGTACCTGCTCCCCACCTCACTCTCGGCGCCCCTGACTATGTACTAGTGACAGGTGGCCAGGAGAAAGGCAGAAGATACTTCCTGGCCAGCCATTTATATGAGGAGCGGGCCTGCAGCCCCAAAGTACCTAAAATGTGCGGAGGGAGTTTTGGGATGCCACTGTAATGGGGGGTTTCTGGGTGCCTACAAACACCCTTTGCATGTGCTACTGTGCAGATTGAGTGCGAGACCTTATTTCGGTCTGTTATGATATGGTAGCACATGTTGCATCAGGAAAATCCTGATAATTGCTACAGTATGTTTCCCTGGTATTCATTTCTACATTGGAACTAAATTTCCATAATTCATCAGCTTTTATTAATAGACAAGTAATTATAAACAAATTACAGTGTTGTCCTTAGTGCTTTAATCGTAAAAAGTTATTAGCATGAATCTTCTGCAATGTTTATTTTTGTAAATTATCCATACTGCCTATGTCACACCCATTGGCCTAATATGTCCTTATTCATGAACCGGGGATATTCTAAGAGGTACAAGAATTTTCTAGGCATCTTAATAAATACCTGCAGTGGGACTTTAATGGGGTTGTGTAGTCTTTTAGGACCTATACACAGATCAGTGTTTTGTTAAAATTTATCAGATTGTACAAACTTATTGTGTGTAGAAAATATTTCAAATACAGAATTTTATTTTTAAAAGGACATGTTTGAGTATCCACATTAATGTGTGGGAAAATAGAGAAGATACATAGCAATATAAGTACATGTTCTAATCTGAGCTAAATATATTATTATAGATGAATCTGTTAGTAGTTTTTGAAGTGACCAAAGTGATAAAGTCATAGACAGGATTATATAAATAATTAAATATATATATTTTTTTCTTTTTTTCATAGGGAAGACTTCTGTAGAATGAACTGGAGACCATCTCTATCTACAATAGTGAGCACTGAGTAAGTGTATAGAATAATATATGTTGTTATGAAATTATGGCGCCAATTAATCAAAGGGTGAAATACCTATTGCCAATGAAAATTGGTGTCTTCAGTATTGATAGGGCTTTATTTAATTTTGCCATAAATAACTAAAGCTGGCCACACACTAGACCAACTTTCACCCAACCATCCAACTAGTTGATTGGCTGGAATGAAAATCTGGTAACGTATGGGAGTAACTGATGATCAGCAAATGCCAGAAAACAGATGAAAATGGTCGTTCAGAAAAGTTTGTTAAATGTTTGATCTAAACAATTTGTTCAAACAACAGTTTTTGTCCATTTTCCGGCATTTGGGAGCAAATTGCTGATTGTCATTTGCTTTCATACCTTACCAGATTTTCATTCCAACCAATAAATTAGTTGGATGGTTGGATGTAAGTTGGTCTAGTGAGTGGCCAGCTTAAGGGTTACTGCTGGCATTAGGTCTCTAGCTATCCCTTGTTAGTGGTACTCAGTACATTAAGCCTTATGCTATCTGTCAAATATGATAGTGTTCTGCCTGTAATCCTACAGCACTGTATATGTGTCACGCTGATGTAATAGTGCAATAAAGTCTAAAGCTGGGAACACACTGGCAGATATATTAGCTGATCAATTGATCAGCCAATTTATTGTGTGCCCTTTGGCCAGTGTGTATGTCTGCGATCGACACAGTTCACAGACATATTGCATCGGTTGTGCTGCACAGCCAATGGCAGATATATCTGTCCATCGTGCTGTGTGTACGGGTCACTTGCAGCAGAGGCCACAGACAGTGGGGCGCAACGCATGATGGTTGTTCAGTGTGTATGAGCAACAATCACCTGCAGATATATCTTTTAGGTATATACCCAACTTAACACAGGATGTTTAATTCTCTTGTATCACCAGACAGTCCTTGAACCCCAGCCCCCCTCCCCCCCAGTGCTCCTGCTGCTGACTGCTATAATGCAGTGACTCCTGTACATACTATGCTTATGTCCCTGCAATGCTATGTTCATATGACAGGTGACTCAGCGGAATTGGTATGAAATACCGCGGGCCATGCGGCCGGCGGTTCGATTCCCGTCAGCGGCAGCCCGACAAGAGCAGAGTGCGACACAGCGGAAGCCCGACAGCGCTGGAAATCCCAATCGTGGATAGGTAAGTATTTACTAATCTAACCTAACCCCCCTAACCCTCCTTAGGGGTGCCGAACCCTAACTTCCCCCCCAAGTGCCTAACCCTAATCCCCCATCTAAGTGCCTAACCCTAACCACCCCCTTCCCCGCTGCCTAAACCTAAGTCCCCCGGGGGGGTGCCTAACCCTAAGTCCCCCCCGGGGGTGCCTAACCCTAACCCTCCCTTCCCCTAGCCTAACCCTAACCCTCCCGGGGGGGTGCCTAACCCTAAGTCCCCCCCGGGAGCCCTAAACCTAACCCTCCCCCCCCTGCGGCTGTCCGCTCGCAGCGCCCGGCATCCCTACGATCGGGATGCCGGGCGCCAGTCTCCCGGCGTTGGGGAAATGCGGGCGTCTACATCTAGACATCCGGCATTTCACCCTTGCCGGAAATGACAGTCAGGAAGCCGGCTGCCGGTATTTAGGCAGTCAGCTTCCCGATTGCCTCCCGACTCAGCTGACCCTGCTCTCCTTCCTGCAATTAAATATAGCAGAGGGTGGCTGATAAATAGATCGTCATGGCAGTACTAGCATAATACGTTAAGCACAATAAATGCATGCTACAATTTAGGTTCAGTCTTGCCATGTATGAATAATATAGATATGCTTTTCTGGCCTTAGCAGATTGGAGGGTTAATGTTGAAGTCTTCTGAGGCCCCTACTCTGTTCTTCTGCACTTGTACAGTGGGCTGGTGTATGTGCAGTGAAGCACGTTTATGGCCTCACTGCTTATGTGCTAGAAAGTATAAACCCTATTGTTTTTGATTTGCATATAGAAGGTTTTTCATACGTTTTTTTTCTACATTGAACTATCTATATTTTTATATGGATATGACAGTTTTTTCAGTATTTAGTAGAACAGCCGGTTCCTGATACAAACCCCATTGGTTTTAACTTGGATAAAGAAAGTTTTTGATACATTTTTTCTTACATTGAATTATGTATATTTTTTATATATTCTCCCTTTGGATATAAGTATTTTCATGTTACAAAGAAAAAACTGAACAGGAGAAACACGCTGGTTTATTTCTAAAGACAGAGGCATGTCGTGACCATTATAGGAGCGAGTCACGGAATGCGACTGCGAACCCGTAAGCAGTGAAATTAGCTTTGGCATCTCAGTTCCTGCGACCATTATGAGCAGCCACTGCATTACTCAGATGACCGATTATCGAAGGATGTGCAACCAATGCTGTGTCTTTTGTACGCAGATGCTTGGATTTGCGTAGCGCTGTTGGGCGTTGCAATACAAATCTAGAGTTATGTGACCTTTGCATATTCTTGCACATCCACTGTATAATGAGATGCAGCAGTGGCTGCATAAGCGTATAGGTCTGATTTATGCCCTCTGTCTAGTGTCTGCATTTTACAATATAGGGCTGTTCACAGGCTTGTTTCTGCTGCCATCTAGTGGCTCCAACATAAACTACATGTGTCAACCTGACTTTACACTATATTGCTATTAATTCCTTTGCTATACATACCATCTGCAACAAATATCTAATGCCTTAAAAACAATTATGATTGTGTAGAGCTCTTAACACCAGATGACCAGGGCTGCCAAGAGAAATCCTGGGCCCCGGTAAAGCAAGTTCTCGGGGCCCCCCTGGAGGGGGTGTGGCCATAGCATGTGAGAAGCAGCCACTCACAGGAGCATGACATAGCTCCCAGCAGCTCAGCCGAAAGTATACCGACCTCGTTAGCGATGGGACCCAGCGGGGTGCCGGCATTGATAAGTGTGTATATACTTGCTGATGCATATATACTTGCTTATGCCAGCAGCGACGACAGGGGCCATCCTGCATTCGGAGCGCACATCGTCGGCAACATAGTGGGTACACAGTGGCTGATGTGCCTGAAATATTGCTCCAATCTGTTGGATTGGTCGACATATCGCTTACTGTGTACCCGGCTTTACTGATGGTACACATCTGCACAATTTCGGCGCAAACCTGGCATTTCGTGCAGAGTGTATTGATTTGCGCACTCCCTTGGTTGCATGAAAAATCTTCTGATTGGCCGCGCAGCACAATCAATCAGATGATATTGTGTACGTCGATGCCATGCTGCAAAAATATATATATACCTGAAGACTGTGTTTTGCCCGAAACGCCGTAGAATTAAAGACATCTTGGCTTCACCATTATAACAAGTCTCTGAGTGCCGCTGAATTGCGTTTATTATATTGGAAGGTGTGTAACACCTTGGAAGAAGGCACCAGAGCCAGCCATAGTGGGCATGAGCAACCCGTGAGTGCCGGTCTGTTTTTTGGATATACATACAGACACATATATATATATATATATATATATATATTTATAGATATACATATATATATATATATATTAGGGGTGTGCACCGGACACTTTTCGTGTTTTGTGTTTTGGTTTTGGATCTGGATCTTTCTTCGTGTTTTGGATCTGGATTGGTTTTGCCAAAACCACCCTTCCGTGTTTTGGGTTCTGGGTTTTGTGTTTTGGATCTGGATTTTTTCTTAAAAAATAAAAAAAAAACGCTAAAATCACATAAATGGGCCTTTTTTTGTTCCTACGCTATTAATAACCCCAATAACATTAATTTCCACTCATTTCCACTCTATTCTGAACACCTCACACCTCACAATATTGTTTTTAGGCCAAAAGGTTGTACCGAGGAAGCTGGATGACTATGCTAAGCGACACAAGGGGGCGGCACAAACACGTGGCCCATCTAGGAGTGGCACTGCAGTGGCAGACAGGAAGCCAATCAGCGTTATGGTGCCCATTTGCATGTAGCACGAACCCGGGAGATCCGTGCTACATGCATCTGTGTGATTGGCACAGAGCAATGACAGGTCCGTGAGACCCGTCTGTGCTGCTGTGGTAAAAAAAAAAAAAAAAAACCTGTGTAAAAAAAGAAAAAAATGGCGTGCACCCCCCCAAAAAAGAGCAACCAGCCCCGGGCATTAGTAACCCAGTGCTGGGTGTGCTTAAATACAGGGGACAAACGACGTAGGGGTCCCCTGTACTTAAGCACAACCAGCACCGGGCTAGTCAGAACCAGCGCTGGTTGCCAAAATACGGGGGACAAACGACGTAGGGGTCCCCTGTATTCTGCGCAACCAGCTCTGGGCTCTGATCCGGTCCTGGTTCTGGAAATATAGGGGACAAAAAATGAGTAGGGTTCCCCTGTATGTTCCAGAACCAGCACTGGACTTTTTCTAGCGGGGGGCTGATGCCACAGCCAGGGGAGCCCTTTCACCGGGCCCCCCAGCCGCAGCATCAACCCTGACCGCTAGTCAGCCCAGGCCGGGGATCCCTGGAGAGCTGGGGACCCCCCCAATAAAGGGGTCACCCTCTCCAGGGCACCCCAGGCCCAGGCTGATAGCCCGGGGCTATCCCCGCCACCCCTGGTGGCGGTGGGTGGCGGGTTGATTGTGTGGTGTGGTGTAAATAAAGAATATCAAACATTGTCTTTACAAGTAGAACTGCAAGTCCCAGCTAGCCTGCCCCGCATGCTGGTACTTGGAGAACCACAAGTACCAGCATGCAGGGCATTAAGGGCCCACTAGTACCTGTAGTTCACCTGTAAAAAAAATGTTTAAAAAAACACAGGACACACACACCGTGACAGTATAAGTTTATTAAACATACATACACACACACACACACACACACATGTACACATACTCACCTATGTAACCTGTAGCATCGGTCCACTTGTCCGGTAAAGTATCCCTAGGGGACCTGTGAAAAAAAACATACTCACCATCTCCTATGCGAGGTTCTGTCCTCTTCGTTCCAAAGTAGGCATCCCCGGACTTGGCAAAAAAAAAAAACGAAAACGCGATCCACGAACTTAGTACCGTTCTATAGAACTTAGTACCGTTCTATAGAACGGTACTTCCCGAATGAGAGCTTAGCGGCGGGGTATCACCATGGAAACCCCGCTGCTAAGCGTTCATTGGCTGAGAGAGGTCATCTCCCGTCTCTCAGCCAATGAACGGCTCCCTCCATTGTAGTCAATGGTGGGAACCGCAGGGTAAACTTTAATAACCTTGCGGCTCCCAGCATTGACTACAATGGAGGGAGCCGTTCATTGGCTGAGAGAGACGGGAGATGGCCTCTCTCAGCCAATGAACGCTTAGCAGCGGGGTTTCCATGGTGATACCCCGCCGCTAAGCTCTCATTCGGGAAGTACCGTTCTATAGAACGGTACTAAGTTCGTGGATCGCGTTTTCGTTTTTTTTTTTTTGCCAAGTCCGGGGATGCCTACTTTGGAACGAAGAGGACAGAACCTCGCATAGGAGATGGTGAGTATGTTTTTTTTCACAGGTCCCCTAGGGATACTTTACCGGACAAGTGGACCGATGCTACAGGTTACATAGGTGAGTATGTGTACATGTGTGTGTGTGTGTGTATGTTTAATAAACTTATACTGTCACGGTGTGTGTGTCCTGTGTTTTTTTTAAACATTTTTTTACAGGTGAACTACAGGTACTAGTGGGCCCTTAATGCCCTGCATGCTGGTACTTGTGGTTCTCCAAGTACCAGCATGCGGGGCAAGCTTGCTGGGACTTGCAGTTCTACTTGTAAAGACAATGTTTGATATTCTTTATTTACACCACACCACACAATCAACCCGCCACCCACCGCCACCAGGGGTGGCGGGGATAGCCCCGGGCTATCAGCCTGGGCCTGGGGTGCCCTGGAGAGGGTGACCCCTTTATTGGGGGGGTCCCCAGCTCTCCAGGGATCCCCGGCCTGGGCTGACTAGCGGTCAGGGCTGATGCTGCGGCTGGGGGGCCCGGTGAAAGGGCTCCCCTGGCTGTGGCATCAGCCCCCCGCTAGAAAAAGTCCAGTGCTGGTTCTGGAACATACAGGGGAACCCTACTCATTTTTTTCCCCTGTATTTCCAGAACCAGGACCGGATCAGAGCCCAGAGCTGGTTGCGCAGAATACGGGGGACCCCTACGTCGTTTGTCCCCCGTATTTTGGCAACCAGCTCTGGTTCTGACTAGCCCGGTGCTGGTTGTGTTTAAGTACAGGGGACCCCTATGTCGTTTGTCCCCTGTATTTAAGCACACCCAGCACTGGGTCACTAATGCCCGGGGCTGGTTGCTCTTTTTTTTGGGGGGGGGGCACGCCATTTTTTTCTCTTTTTACACAGGTTTTTTTTTTTTTATTTACCACAGCAGCACAGACGGGTCTCACGGACCCATTAGTGCTCTGTGTCAATGACACAGATGCAAGTAGCACGGATCTCCTGGTCCGTGCGTGCATCTGTGTCATTGAAATACACAGCAGCACAGACGGGTCTCACTGACCCATCTGTGCTCTGTGTCACTGTCAATCACACAGATGCATGTAGCACGGATCTCACGAGTCCGTGCTACATGCAAATGAGCACCATAATGCTGATTGGCTGAGAGCCGTGACAGACGGCTCTGTCAGCCAATCAGCACTTTGCCCATTAAAGGCAAAGGCATTTTTTTTTAAATGGCCGCTCGAGGCAAAACCTCGAGATCCGACAGCAGATCTCGAGGTTTTGCCTCGGGAGAGGGATCCGGGGCAGACAGGGAGATCCGAGCTTGGGCTCGGATCGCCCCGGATCCCCGAAGTTCGGGTGGGTTCGGTTCTCAGGGAACCGAACCCGCTCATCCCTAATATATATATATATATATTTAGACAAAGTCAGAAATCCACTGCACTCGCCACTCCTAGATCTGGGGTGCAAACCTGCACTCGCCATTCCCAGGACTGGGGTGCAAGTGGCCTGTGACCACATTGCTTAAATAAATAAAAACAGAAAACCCAGCACTCACCATGTTTAAACACTCACAATGATGTATAAATAAGTAAATAAATGTATACATCATAGTGAGTGTTTAAACTAGGGGTGAGCGGGTTCGGATTTCTGAAATCCGAACCCCCCCGAGCCCCCCCGATCCGAGTCCGATCCGAGTCAGGCTCGACTTTTCCCGCCTGACTCGGATCTGACATCGAGGCAAAACGTCATCATCCCGCCTTCCGAGTCTCGCGGGTTTTGGATCCTATATAAGGTACCCGCGTCGGCGCCATTTTCTCACTCGGCTGTGGACAGTGAAGAGGGAGGGTGGGAGTTAGTGCTGTGTAGTGTAGTGTAGTGTAGTGCTGCTGTTGTCCACTACTTCAAAGTCCATAGGGGCTGGCTGTGTTGTGCTGTGCTGCTGTTGTTAATAGGGGCTGTGTCCACTACTTCAAAGTCCATAGGGGCTGGCTGGACTGTGTTGTGCAGTCAGTTCTCCATAGGGGCTGTGTCCACTCCAAAGTCCTGTGCAGTGTCCCAGTCCTAAAGGGGTGCTGTAGTGTTGTCCAGGGGGTGCTCTGTCCATCAGGGGTGCTCCCCCCAAGTGCTAAAAAAATAATATATTTTCTGTGTTTGTGAATTGTGTGCGCAGTAGCCGCACGTGCATCAACAAAGTAGTGCCAAGCGTGCGCCTGTGTCATAAGTAAAGGGCCGGCTGGCTTGACCGTTAAAGGGTGCTGTAACCCCCGAAAGTACACTCCAGTCCAAACCAAAAAAAAATTATTTTCTGTGTTTGTGAATTGTGTGCGCAGTAGCCGCACGTGCATCAACAAAGTAGTGCCAAGCGTGCGCCTGTGTCATAAGTAAAGGGCCGGCTGGCTTGATCGTTAAGGGTGCTGTAACCCCCGAAAGTACACTCCAGTCCAAACCAAAAAAAAAATTATTTTCTGTGTTTGTGAATTGTGTGCGCAGTAGCCGCACGTGCATCAACAAAGTAGTGCCAAACGTGCGCCTGTGTCATAAGTAAAGGGCCGGCTGGCTTGACCGTTAAGGGTGCTGTAACCCCCGAAAGTACACTCCAGTCCAAACCAAAAAAAAAATTATTTTCTGTGTTTGTGAATTGTGTGCGCAGTAGCCGCACGTGCATCAACAAAGTAGTGCCAAACGTGCGCCTGTGTCATAAGTAAAGGGCCGGCTGGCTTGACCGTTAAGGGTGCTGTAACCCCCGAAAGTACACTCCAGTCCAAACCCAAAAAAAAATTATTTTCTGTGTTTGTGAATTGTGTGCGCAGTAGCCGCACGTGCATCAACAAAGTAGTGCCAAGCGTGCGCCTGTGTCATAAGTAAAGGGCCGGCTGGCTTGACCGTTAAGGGTGCTGTAACCCCCGAAAGTACACTCCAGTCCAAACCAAAAAAAAAATTATTTTCTGTGTTTGTGAATTGTGTGCGCAGTAGCCGCACGTGCATCAACAAAGTAGTGCCAAGCGTGCGCCTGTGTCATAAGTAAAGGGCCGGCTGGCTTGACCGTTAAGGGTGCTGTAACCCCCGAAAGTACACTCCAGTCCAAACCTAAAAAAAAATTATTTTCTGTGTTTGTGAATTGTGTGCGCAGTAGCCGCATGTGCATCAACAAAGTAGTGCCAAGCGTGCGCCTGTGTCATAAGTAAAGGGCCAGCTGGCTTGACCGTTAAAGGGTGCTGTAACCCCCGAAAGTACACTCCAGTCCAAACCAAAAAAAAATTATTTTCTGTGTTTGTGAATTGTGTGCGCAGTAGCCGCACGTGCATCAACAAAGTAGTGCCAAGCGTGCGCCTGTGTCATAAGTAAAGGGCCGGCTGGCTTGACCGTTAAGGGTGCTGTAACCCCTGAAAGTACACTCCAGTCCAAACCTAAAAAAAAATTATTTTCTGTGTTTGTGAATTGTGTGCGCAGTAGCCGCACGTGCATCAACAAAGTAGTGCCAAGCGTGCGCCTGTGTCATAAGTAAAGGGCCGGCTGGCTTGACCGTTAAGGGTGCTGTAACCCCCGAAAGTACACTCCAGTCCAAACCAAAAAAAAAATTATTTTCTGTGTTTGTGAATTGTGTGCGCAGTAGCCGCACGTGCATCAACAAAGTAGTGCCAAGCGTGCGCCTGTGTCATAAGTAAAGGGCCGGCTGGCTTGACCGTTAAGGGTGCTGTAACCCCCGAAAGTACACTCCAGTCCAAACCTAAAAAAAAATTATTTTCTGTGTTTGTGAATTGTGTGCGCAGTAGCCGCACGTGCATCAACAAAGTAGTGCCAAGCGTGCGCCTGTGTCATAAGTAAAGGGCCGGCTGGCTTGACCGTTAAAGGGTGCTGTAACCTCCGAAAGTACACTCCAGTCCAAACCAAAAAAAAATTATTTTCTGTGTTTGTGAATTGTGTGCGCAGTAGCCGCACGTGCATCAACAAAGTAGTGCCAAGCGTGCGCCTGTGTCATAAGTAAAGGGCCGGCTGGCTTGACCGTTAAGGGTGCTGTAACCCCCGAAAGTACACTCCAGTCCAAACCTAAAAAAAAATTATTTTCTGTGTTTGTGAATTGTGTGCGCAGTAGCCGCACGTGCATCAACAAAGTAGTGCCAAGCGTGCGCCTGTGTCATAAGTAAAGGGCCGGCTGGCTTGACCGTTAAAGGGTGCTGTAACCCCCGAAAGTACACTCCAGTCCAAACCAAAAAAAAATTATTTTCTGTGTTTGTGAATTGTGTGCGCAGTAGCCGCACGTGCATCAACAAAGTAGTGCCAAGCGTGCGCCTGTGTCATAAGTAAAGGGCCGGCTGGCTTGACCGTTAAAGGGTGCTGTAACCCCCAAAGTACACTCCAGTCCAAACCAAAAAAAAATTATTTTCTGTGTTTGTGAATTGTGTGCGCAGTAGCCGCACGTGCATCAACAAAGTAGTGCCAAGAGTGCGCCTGTGTCATAAGTAAAGGGCCGGCTGGCTTGACCGTTAAAGGGTGCTGTAACCCACAAAGTACACTCCAGTCCAAACCAAAAAAAAAATTATTTTCTGTGTTTAGCCGCACGTATATATCAAATCGATATAACATAAATGGAGGACCAAACTTTCTCCGATAAAAATAAAATAGAGAAAGATCAAGAACCACTTCCTCCTAGTGCTGAAGCTGCTGCCACTAGTCATGACATAGACGATAACATGCCATCAACGTCGTCTGCCAAGGCCGATGCCCAATGTCATAGTAGAGGGCACATACAATCCCAAATGGCAAAGTTCAGGAAAATGACCTTGAAAAAGACATTTAAATCAGCTGAAGAGAAACGTAAACTTGCCAATATGCCATTTACGACACGGAGTGGCAAGGAACGGCTAAGGTCGATCCCTAGTATGTTCATGACTAGTGGTTCAGCTTCACATGACGATGGAAGCACTCCTCCCACTAAAAAAATCAAAAGAGTTAAGCTGGCAAAAGCACAGCGAAGAACTGTGCTTTCTAAGAAGATATCACAAATCCCCAAGGAGAGTCCAAGTGTGGTGGTGGTTGCGATGCCTGACCTTCCCAGCACTGGACGGGAAGAGGTGGCTCTTTCCACCATTTGCACGCCCCCTGCAAGTGCTGAAAGGAGCACCCACAGTCCACTTGCTGATATGCAAATTGAAGATGTCACTGTTGAAGTACAACAGGATGAGGATACTGGTGTAGCTGGCGCTGAGGAGGAAGTTGGCGAGGAGGATTCTGATGGTGATGTGGTTTGTTTAAATCAGGCTCCGGGGGAGACAGTTGTTGTCCGTGGGATGAAAAAGCCCATCACGGTCATGCCTGGGCAGAAGACCAAACATTCCACCTCTTTGGTCTGGCAATATTTCTATCCAAATCCGGACAACAACTGTCTTGCCATATGTACCATATGTAAAGGTGAAATAAGTAGGGGTAGGGACGTCAACCACCTAGGAACATCCTCCCTTATACGGCACCTGCAGCGCGTTCATAAAAAGTTACTGTCAAGTTCAGAAACTTTGGCTCAGACCGTAAGCAGTCCAGGGACACCTAAATCCCGTTGTCCTGTTGTATCCAAGCGCCTGCAAACCACACCGTCAACTCCCTCCTCGTCAATTTCCTCCTTAGTCAGGATCGGAAGTAGTCCTGCAGGCCATATCACTGGCATGACTGACTCTCCTATCCGGGATTCCTCCGGAGGATCCTGCATTGCTACGCCTACTGCTGCCGCTGCTGCTGTTGCTGCTGCTGCTGGGAGTCGTTCATCATCCCAGAGAGGAAGTAGGAACACCACTACTTTTACTAAACAATTGACCCTCCAACAGTCCTTAGCGAGGAGGATGAAGTACGACAGCAGTCATCCTGAAGCAAAACGTATAACTGAGGCCTTGACTGCTATGTTGGTGTTAGACGTGCGTCCGGTATCCGCCATTAGTGCAGTGGGATTTAGACAATTGATGGAGGTAGTGTGTCCCCGGTTCCAAATCCCGTCTAGATTCCACTTCACTAGGCAGGCGATACCGAGACTGTACAGAAACGTCAGAAAAAGTGTCCTCAGTGTCCTGAAAAATGCCGTTGTACACAATGTCCACTTAACCACGGACATGTGGACAAGTGGAACAGGGCAGACTAAGGACTATATGACTGTGACAGCCCACTGGGTAGATGTATCACCTTACGCAGCAACAGCAGCAGCGTCACCAGTAGCAGCATCTCAGAAACGCCAGCTCGTTACAAGGCAGGCTACGCTGTGTATCACCGGTTTCAGTAAGAGGCACACCGCCGACAACCTCTTAGAGAAACTGAGGGAAATCATCGCCCAGTGGCTTACCCCACTTAGACTCTCCTGGGGATTTGTGATATCTGACAACGCCACCAATATTGTGCGGGCATTACATCTGGGCAAATTCCAGCACGTCCCATGTTTTGCTCACACAATAAACTTGGTGGTGCAGAATTTTCTGAAAAGCGACAGGGGCGTGCAGGAGACGCTTTGGGTGGCCCGAAAAATTTCTGGCCACTTTCGCCATTCAGCGACTGCGTGCCGAAGACTGGAGCGCCAGCAAACACTCTTGAACCTGCCCCGCCATCACCTGAAGCAAGAGGTTGTGACGCGGTGGAACTCAACCCTCTATATGCTTCAGAGGATGGAGGAGCAGCAAAAGGCCATACAAGCCTATACATCCACCTATGACATAGGCAAAGGAGGGGGTATGCACCTGACTCAAGCGCAGTGGAGAATGATTTCCGTGTTGTGCAAGGTTCTTCAGCCCTTCGAACTTGCCACACGTGAAGTCAGTTCAGACACTGCCAGCTTGAGTCAGGTCATTCCCCTCATCAGGCTTTTGCAGAAGCAGCTGGAGAAAGTGAAGGAGGAGCTAAGACGGAGCGATTCCGCTCGGCATGTGGGACTTGTGGATGAAGCCCTTCATTCGCTTTGCCAGGATTCCAGGGTGGTCAATCTGTTGAAATCAGACCACTACATTTTGGCCACCGTGCTCGATCCTAGGTTTAAAGCCTATGTGGTGTCTCTCTTTCCGGCCGACACAAGCCTGCAGAGGTGCAAAGACCTGCTGGTGAACACACTGTCAGCTGAAGCGGAACGTGACACGTCAACGGCTCCTTCTTCATTTTCTCCCGCAACTGGGGCTGCCAGGAAAAAACTTAGGTATCCTAAGCAACCCGCTGGCGGTGATGCAGGGCAGGCAGGACCAAGTTTGGACATCTGGTCCGGACTGAAGGACCTGGCAACAATTTCTGACATGTCTACTGTCACTGCATATGATACTGTCACCATTGACAGAATGGTGGAGGATTACATCGGTGACAGCATCCAAGTAGGCATGTCAGACAGTCCATACCTGTACTGGCAGGATAAAGAGGCAATTTGGAGGCCCCTGTACAAACTGGCTCTATTTTACCTGAGTTGCCCCCCCTCCAGTGTGTACTCCGAAAGAGTGTTTAGTGCAGCCGGGAACCTTGTCAGCGAAAGGCGTAGGAGGTTGCTTCCACAGAATGTGGAGAAGATGATGTTCATCAAAATGAATTATCAGCTCTTCCAGGGAGACCAGCCTCCAGAACGTACAGAGGGACCTGTGGTGGTGGATTCAAGTGGGGACGAGTTAATACTTTGTGAGGATGAGGATGTACACACTGAAGAGGGTGAGGAATCGGTGGATGAGGAGGATGAGGATGACATCTTGCCTCCGTAGAGCCAGTTTGTGCAGGGACACATTAATTGCCAGCTTGTTTTGTGGGGGCCCAAACGAACCAATCATTTCAGCCACAGTTGTGTGGCAGACCCTGGCGCTGAAATGATTGATTTGTTAAAGTGTGCATGTCCTGTTTATACAACATAAGGGTGGGTGGGAGGGCCCAAGGACAATTCCATCTTGCACCTCTTTTTTTCTTTGCATTATGTACAGTTTGGGGCCTAGTTTTTCTAACTGCCATCCTGTCTGCCACTGCAGTGTCACTCCTAGATGGGTCACGTGTTTGTGCCGCCCACTCGTGTCGCTTAGCATAGTCATCCAGCTACCTCGGTGCAACCTTTTGGACATAAAAACACTATTGTGAGGTGTGAGGTGTTCAGAATAGACTGGAAATGAGTGGAAATTAAGGTTATTGAGGTTAATAATAGCATAGGAGCAGAAAAACCTACAAATTCTGTGATTTTAGCTGTTTTTATGCTTTTTTTCAAAAAAATACAGATCCAAAACACAAAACCCAGAACCCAAAACACGGAAGGGTGGTTTTGGCAAAACCAATCCAGATCCAAAACACGAAGAAAGATCCAGATCCAAAACCAAAACACAAAACACGAAAAGTGGCCGGTGCACACCCCTAGTTTAAACATGGTGAGTGCTGGGTTTTCTGTTTTTATTTATTTAAGCAATGTGGTCACAGGCCACTTGCACCCCAGTCCTGGGAATGGCGAGTGCAGGTTTGCACCCCAGATCTAGGAGTGGCGAGTGCAGTGGATTTCTGACTTTGTTTGTGCGGTTAATTTTTATTAACCTTTTGTGATCATAGCTTTCTCATGCACCCCATGTGCATACTCGTTTATATTAACCTGTGTAAGCAGTCTTTTTGGTAGTGTGATAGAAGCTATGTCAGGTGACTGCCTTACCTTTAAAAGCCATTAGCTGGCAGGTGAGCTTTAAACCAGGTAACATTTTTTCAGTCTAAACTATGTGATAGCAGCTAACAGGTTTCCATCAGTGTGACGGATAGTGTAGGAACTGCAGAAAGTGGGGTCCCGTGATGTGGGCTGCGGGCTTAAATGCATTGATCAATCCATGAACTAAATCCCCATTATTTATTTACTTATTTATACATCATTGTGAGTGTTTAAACATGGTGAGTGCTGGGTTTTCTGTTTTTATATATATATATATTTATATATATACATATATATATATATATTATGTGTGTGTGTAATATATTGCACACATTTCGATATATACTTACTATATAATATGATATATTATGTATATGATCTATCATATATTTATTTATTTATTAACAGTTTCTTATATAGCGCAGCATATTCCGTTGCACTTTACAATTGTAAACATTAATAGAACAAAACTGGGTAATAACAGACAGATATATAGGTAGGAAGGCCCTGCTCGCAAGCTTACAATCTATATATATATATATATATATATAAATATATATATATATTACACATTTGGATATATACTTATCATATAAATATCTATGATATATTATATAATATATATTTGTATAATAAGTATATATCTAAACATGTAATATATATGTGTAAAAAATATACATATGATATATCTAATAATATGTAGCCTTTAGTGCAGCCAGTCTCACCCTTGTCTGCTGAGTGCTGGGCCACACAAGCAACAAGTATACCCGTGTCGCCACTGCCCGGATCCGGTTTGTGTGATCTGTCCCTGCCCGCCGCTGCCCGGATCCTGGTACTGGTGCCGCACTGCCTGCTGGTGATGAGAGCACTCGTGAGATGACACCATCATCTCGCGAGTGCATCAGCTCCGCAGTGGCGTGGCTGCAGTCTGTAAGTAAGTGACACATTGACACACAGACAGTGCGATGCAGTTGGTGAAAGACCCCCATATCCCCACCCCCGAACTTCAGCCCGCCGCTGCCAGCAGCGGATCTGTAGATCTTGAAGTGGCTAATTAAAAAAAAAAGTTTTAAAAAAAAAACATGGCAGTGTGCTTTCGGCGGCCTGGGCCCCCTGCTAAGCCCCGGGCCCGGGTAATCTGTACCCGCTCCCCCTCCCCTCTCGGTGCGCCTGTGGATGACACCAATGGCTGCCTTGGTTCCATATTGTAGGACAAGGCCAGTGACAACCCACAATTTGAAAAGTGCATCTCCATATTGCAACAAGACCTTTTATGATTTATTGTCTGTCTCTTCCGCTCTTATGTCAATAGGGAAGGATATGAACATTCTCCAGCTCCTTCAATCTGCATTGGAAGCACCATTTCCAGCCAAGGACCAAATATGTGACCCTGTTACATCAGAAACGCATTATATTGGTGTGGTCCTAAAGCATTTTAATATCTTATCGTCGAACAAACAAGGTCTTCCATGGAAGTGAGATGAATCACTAGAAGTTAAGTTACAGAAGACAATATGTAAAGAGCTGGTGAACCATCAAGCTGATATTATGCGCCCTGCTATTAGGTTGTTGTTTGGAAGAAAGCAAAAAGCTCTCAGATGTACATCACAATACATGATGAGATCCTGTGGAGACTCTGGTGGAAAAACAGAAACTCTTAAAAAACACTAACCATGTTGTTTCAAAGAATAAGCTAATTATGTATTCAGGTTTGCCCCCCTGGTCTGTCAAAATAAATAGAGGTATTCTGATTTAATGACCTGGCTCTGTATTTGTTGGTTCTGCACTAGGTTGAGAGAAATAAAGCTGGGCTAGTTAGGGCATGAGGCAGATCCTCACTATTAGCAGCTGGTTGGTGCCAAGTGACTTGTCAGACACAAGGAAGGGCACCAAAGCCATACACCTAATAGCCCAGGCCTGCCATATTAATGTCCCCTCGACCCATTATGGTTAAACTGTGGCAGAAGGTCCATAAGTTAAGGGGCCATTGCGGGATCCCCCTGACTCATTGGTACATGTGCACTACACAACCTGCACCCATAGTGTATATCAGGGTCTGGGACTAAAAATCAGCCCTGGCATTTAGAGCACACAGGCCCACCTGCTGTGGACTTCATGAACAAAAAACATGCCGGTGCTAGTAAAACGTTGGCTATTACTTTTGGGCCCATATATGATGTACATGTAGTGTTCACTCTAGATCCGGTGGCAGACAGGGCGCTGGACCTAGAGCTAGGGAACATCTACGCACGGCGAAGGCGCACGCGCCCGAAAAGGGGGCATGTGTTTACAACACGTCCCCTTTTCATAACTTTTCGGGGCGTGCCCGGCACTTACGGACATGCTGAGCTGTCACCAAGCGCCGCGGTCACTGTGAATCCTGGCATCCATTCACCTACGGTGATTGCTGCTCTGCCGTTTTCCCAACCCGTGGAACACTGCGGCCCGCTGGTGGAGGACAGAACACGTAGGCTGTTTCAACGGGACGCCGTGCTAGAGGGCAGGGTGCTTTTTGCTCTTCAGAAATAGGTCAGGGCGCGGTGCCCCGCTGAAACAGCCTAGCAAGAACACTATACATGGTAGCAATATTTACTCTAGTAAAAGTTTGTAAGGCTATCTGGTACACATTTAGATTTTACAGGACAAAAAATGCTGCTCTTACTTTGACTCTTGCTGCCTAAACAACTCCTACCACCATAATTACAGATGGAACAGTGTAAGTATGCTGTCACTTGGATGCATTACCTGGATTACATTCCGCTGGGGGGAGGCAGTGTTTGATAGGCAGTGGGTGATGCTGCTGAGTGGTAGTAGTTAACACAGGAAAGTGGCCTTGGGTGACACTGGGGAGAGACAGTGGGTGACGGGGAGAGGCAGTGGGTGATGGGGAGAGGCAGTGGGTGACGGGGAGAGGCAGGGGAGAGACAGAGGCTGATGGGGAGAGGCAGAGGCTGACGGGGAGAGGTAGGGGAGAGGCAGAGGCTGACGGGGAGAGGCAGAGGCTGATGGGGAGAGGCAGGGGAGAGGCAGAGGCTGACAGGGAGAGGCAGAGGCTGACAGGGAGAAGCAGGGGAGAGGCAGAGGCTGATGGGGAGAGGCAGAGGCTGACAGGGAGAGGCAGGGGAGAGGCAGGGGCTGACAGAGGCTGATGGGGAGAGGCAGTGGCTGACAGAGGCTGAAAGGGAGAGGCAGTTGGTGATGTCAAGTAGAGGGTGACAGGCAAAGGGTGAGGCAGTGGGTGATAGAAAAAGATAGAGGGAGGTGGTGTATTCTTGCTGAGGGGCAGTTAGATGGGACAGCGGGCTGATTGGGGAGCAAAGGGGAGAGACACTGGGCTGGCAGGGTGGAAGGTACTGCAATGAGGGGTCAGTGAGATAGTGGGGAACACTGGGCTGGATGGGGGGGTCACTGTGGCTAGGGGGACTGGGCAGGATGGGAAAGGGCAGAGAGAAGGTTGGTCGGTAGGAACACTAGGCTGAATGAGGGGCATCACTGTGACTGGCTTGGGGGTTCTAGGTGGGGGCAGTGAGATGGGTGTAGTGGGATGGTTGGGGAGGGAAGGAGGGAGACACTGGGCTTGCAGGATTGGAGACACTGGGATGGGGGTCAGTAATGGTGGGGAACACTTGGTTGGAGAAGGATGGGAGCACTCACCTGCTGCTGTTCCATTTCTGCTGGCCCCGCACACTTGCTGCAGCACTGCTCACATGGCACCCTCCTGAGCAGCCCTTCAGCGTCGTTAACTCCTGGCCCCCACCGCGCATCTTCAAACCTGACCAACGTGTCATAACATCATGATGCGGACACGTCATGATGCAGCCGCGTAATGAAGTGCCCGCCCATAACACCGGGCAGAGCCGCTACATGCCAGCTCACAGGAGCTGGCTAAATAGCTTCCAGCCGCACAGAATCAAATGGCCACCAGCCGTGTGATGACGTCATGACGCGGCCGCATCATAACGCCATTATGCAATGATGCAGCCACGGCGAATGTAATAAACAGGGTGAACGCCGCAGTCCCGGCGGTAACCCTGCACTCAGCCGCATCGGTCCATCTGACCATCGACCCTTCTGGCATTTGCCAGAAATGCCCGTTGGCCAGTCCGGCCCTAGTGTATACTGTATATCTCTGAATCACTGCCCTGATTTAGACACAACTAGAAGACTTAGAGAAAAGCCCCGAGTGAGATCTCTAGCCAGGAATAGAATCATTGTATTGTGGGCTCCGCCGAGGGCACCTACGGAAGGTACCAGGCAAGATAATTTTCGTATATGTGGGAGTGCCGTCTGAAAAGAAGCTGTGTATATATTGTGACAAGAATCACATAGACCAGGTAAAATCCATCAGTAGCTTTATTACTCATCACAGGCAGGTACACAGGATATGACGGTTTTTCACAGGTAAGATGTTACACAGTCTTCCAAACAGCTATATTTCTTCAGTGGACTCGCAGGTCCAGGACCCTGACACTAATCACCCCCGGGCCTATAAGCTGGGTGACTATCTCACCGTCAGGCCCAGTTTCCCCAGTGTCTCTTCAGTTCTTAAACCAGTCTCACACAGGTGTCTGTAATCAGCTGCCTTCCAGATTCTGATTGAGGCATCACTTGAACTGGACATTGCACACTCCTAATGCCCTAATGCCTTTGCTCTGCCAAACCTGGGGGATCTGGATATTCCACATTTACTTCATGTGGAATTATGCTGACCCAATCACAACATATATATGTGTATATATATATATATATATATATATATATATTAGTATATGGGCCTTAAACCTGCATCTTGGTAAAGGCACGGTGGGGATGGGATCTAATTACGGCTTATTGACATCAGGCCGCAATAACCTGACATGGCATTGGATATTCAAATAGTGAGAAAGTCAGATCTTTGAAACATTACAGAGTTAGCTGACGTTGTTACTAGTGCAAAGAGCGTCCTCTACATGCAGGGGGTTTCACATGAGTTGCCGGACATGAAAACTTGATTTAATCTTTTTTTTCTGTAGTATTTTCAAGTTTTATGACCATTCGTTTTTCCTCAGGATGACACTATAAAAAGGCACATGCCAATGACTATGGTGGCTAGTGAATACAGTAGCAGTTACCTATCCAAAAATAGAGAAAAAGGTAACATTTGGATAGGATTATTAGAGGCAAAGACTGCCAGTTTGACAATATATTTTTTCCCCAGCCCGTCACATTTGATATGGACAGAATACGGTTTTAATTTCCCTGTTGTTTTTAGAAACAGAAACAGCGATTTTGTGGGCTGGACCAACATTCATGAAACTTTAGCCACTTTGATTGTAGTTGATTGATTTGCAAAATGGCTACATCCATTAGGAGAGTGATGTGCAAATTATTGAATCATATTTTTGCTTGGTGTAAATTTTTTCTAATCCTGTTCATATACAGTATATATACAAGAGCACATTCCTTAATTACTTCTGCTATGAATTGCTTCTGAAATGACTGAGGACATATGTATGTTACTGAATCCCATCAGGGGCAGAACTATGGGAGACAATGGAGGCGCCTGCCGCCGGGCTCCAGCTCTGAAGGGGCACCTCCTCCATTGTCCACAACATATTCACCCCACTTAGGATTGTAATTATGTACCCGGAGTGTACCGTCACGGCCTCCCAAAACATGGCACCCCTTCCCAGCACCTGAGAAGTCACCATACACTAGTGGAGAGCTCTTTGTCAGACCTTCAGATGCTGCCTTCGTCTATCTATAGCCCGTCTGCATGCAAATTTTTACATTACAGTGTTAGCAACTGTGGCGAGGGGGGTATCAAATTATAACTTGCCTCCGGGCGTCTGGGATGAATTTACGCCACTGAATCCCATATAAAATTATTCTACAAACAAGGCCATTTAAACTGCCCCAACATTTAGGTTGGGCACTTTGAAAAGGGGTCTGTTCATCCACTGTCCCGCCTGCACAAACCATCCAGCAACCCCTGCTCCCCGCTGACAGCTCCCCACATTTTATTTTTGAAAAATAAAATCTGGCTAACAACCAAATTTTTCATAGAAAAACAACAATGCATTTATTAATACAGTGATATGTATATATAATACATGCATTGTTGTTTTTCTATGAAAAATGTGGTTATTAGCCAGATTTAATTTTCAAAAATAAAATGTGGCTCTTCAAGACGTCTCATTCTTCTGAAGTAGCTCCCACCCCAATTAACCACTTAACTGACGATTTTTCCATCAATTTCCGGGTCCGCAGGAGAGTCCGGGGAGTCAGAGGAGATCGGTTCTGCATATGTGTAGAACAAATTTCCTCTTCAAAAACACAGCGAGGCGGTGTGGTTGCACTCTGTCAGTTGAAGCACAGCTGGCTGCTTTCACATCCTATACGATCACGTCAGTCAAGTGGTGAAGGTTGGAGGCCACATCTGTAGATTGTATGAAGGTCCCACCTAGTGGTCCCTCTGGATTTGTAGTAGAAGCTTTGACTGTAGTGTCTGGTAGTAATGCAGCTGACTGATTCATGACCAGATTACTTCATACAACAGAATGTGGGCCGCTATTGCTGCTCTAGCTGAGAGCGGCTTGTCTTGGTGCCATAATACTATGCTGTAAAAAAGGGGTGTCCCCATCTGTGTTTGGGAATTTGCATGCCTGCTGTGCTTGTCTGTCCTCTATCTAAAATACTTTGTTGTTTGTGTTTTTTATCCCTTTGGCACTGCTGGGAATATTGGAACCTCTTTGGGGTACTCTACAGTAAATTGGTGGAGATTATTTATCACATCTGTTTGATAACAGATAGATTGTAAATTGTGCAGACTGCTACATAAGTTTTGTACATGCAGCCCCCAACTGATCCAGTTGCCTGGCAATTACTTGCCAAATTGAATGGACACTCTAATGTTAAAAAAGTAGGGATGTCGCTGACCCACGTGTTTTGGTTTTGAATCTGTATCTCCTTCAAGGTTTTTATACGGATTTGGTTTTACAAAACCACCCTTTGCGTGTTTTGGATCTGTATTTCTTCTAAAAAGAAAATCATAAAAACAGCTGAAATCACATATGTTGGGCCTCTTATTGTTACTACAGTATTAATAACCTCAATAACATTTATTTCCTGTCATTTCCAGTCAATTTTGGCCACCTCACAGCTAACAATATTGATTTAATCCAGTTTAGGCCAAAAGGCTGCATTGAGCTAACTGGCTGGCTAAGCAACAGCACTGGGCAGCACTAACATGTGGCAGCTCATCTTCTAACATGGCACATCAGGATACAAATGTTTTTTATTAATCAAGACTGAGGCCTGAGGGAGTTGGAGCATGTGTGTAGTTGATTCGTAGTAAATTTAAACTAAGTTTTGGATTCCAAAGCATAAATTTATGAGGGAGGAGGGGAGGCATTTACAAAGAACACTTACACATTTGGTGGTTTCACGTGTTTTTTTTTTTAAATGAAAGGGGCATGTGGGAAATGCTTACTGTGGGCATAAAAATCTCTGGACATTTTCGGTATTCAGCAGCTGCATGTCGAAGACTTCAGCAGCTGTGGCAGTTAAATTACCAAAATGGCACATCTAGGAAAGAGAATGGCGCTGCAGTGGCAGACAGGATGGCAGTTTAATAAACTATAACAATAATGTTTGTCATCCACACAAAAAGACAGTCCGCAATGCCCCAAACAGCGCTTAATGCAAAGAAAAGAGGTGCAAGATGAAATTGTCCATTGGCCCTCCTACCTACGGGAGTAATTTCAGTTTCACATCTGTCCATTTCAATTCTTGAATGGGTGGGTGAACTATTAATGTGGCAGTACACATAACAGAAGCTCTGAATAGGAAGGGGGCAAAGGAATGTCTGGTACTAAACATCTCTTATCATTGTGCTTCTGGGACTATGTATGGGAAGGTTGGGAGGGGAGGAGGGAGAACATCTCCAGATAGCATCACAAAATAACCTCTCTATATGGTGTTTGAGCTGCATCTGACCAAACATGGCTGTTATGATCAAAGAGAGCCAAGCCCACCAGGTTGGTATCTACAAATCAATGTTGAAAAAAGGCATAAGAATATTTTGCAAGAATGTCTATTTGTGATTTTAGTTTAAATGTAGACAGTATGAAACTTCAGAAAAAAGTAAGCGTAAGAGCAGCAGCACAAAAGCCCGGCAGTTTAAAAAAATATAGGACATCTATGAAACATTTGCCACACAGCAGTTGCAGACAGGATGGCAGTTTAATAATCCTCATTGTCTTTGCATTAACAACCTGCCTTTATGTAGTTAAATCAAAAATTAAAAATGTAAGGCAGCAATGCCCCAAATAGCACATAATGCAAAGAAAAGAGGTGCAAGATGGAATTGTCCTTGGGCCCTTCCACCCACCCTTATGTTGTATACTGTATATTAAACAGGACATGCACAGTTTAAAAACCAATCACTTCAGCGACAGGGACTGCCAATTGTGGCTGAAGCGATTGGTTTGTTTGGGTCCCCACAAAAAAAGCTACCAACAGGCAGCTGACAATTGCTGGCAATGATCTCTCCATGCACAAACTGGTTTTACAGAGGCAAGTTGTTGTCGCCATCATCATCCGATTCCTCACCCTCATCAGTGTGTACATCATCTTCACACAATATTCATTTGTGGCCGCTGGAATCCACCATTACAGCCTCAGGTGCCTCTGTTATTTTTGGACGTAATTGGCGGTATCAGTCTTCCTTGTGGAAAATGTAGTGCATTTTGATGAACAACATCTTTTCCACATTTTGAGGAAGTAGCCTCCTAAATCGATCGCTGACAAGGTTCCCGGCCCCATCAATTTACCAACTTCTTCTACTGGCTCAAGGCCGCATCATCGGCTCCCAAAGCCCACCATCGGTTCTCAAAGCCGCACCATCGACTCCCAAAGTCGTGCCATCAGTTCACCAACTTCTACTACCGGCTCAAGGCCGCACCATTGGCACCTAAGCTGCATCATCTGCTCTCAATGCCGCACCATCAGCTGATGGTGACTTCATGCATAAGGCCATCAGAATCGACCAATGTCTCCGGGAGCGTAGGCGGGAGCAGAATCTTCCCACAAGATCACCTCGGTCTCCAGTCTGGGTTCCAGCCTTTCGGTTACTGCCTGAAGAGAGGTGCAGGAGACTTTACCAGGGACTCTGTATGTATTGAGGGGACAAGGGGCATTCCATGAATAATTGTCCACTCAGGCCAGTAAAAGGCAAGGCCTAAGTGTTATAGAGGATTTGGATTTAAGCCTGGCTCCCAATTCCTCTGAAAACTCTGTACTGGTTCCTGCAGCTATCCATCTCATTAATTCCACCCTGACTATTTCGGCATTTGTGGATAGCGGTGCAGTTGGAAATTTAATGGATTTCTTTTCTTTGAGTCTCTGGGTGTACCCACAATTCCTTTGGATCAGGAAATTTCTATCTGCGGACTGGATGGAAGATTGGTTTCCAATGGTCACATTAGATTTAAAACACCTCTTCTCTGTTTATCAGTTGGAGTTTTGCATTCAGAGATTATTTCATTTTTTCTTCTCCAGTGTCCTTTAGCACCCATCGTTCTTGGTCTCCCTTGGTTTAGGGATAATAATCCCGTCCTTGACTGGTCATCTGGGGAAATCATGAAATGGAGTCGTGCCTGCCAATCTCGGTGTCTTGCTGTACCTATTCAGGCAGTGCAGCCTGCTGTTGCCAAAATTTCTCCTGTCATTCCAGTCCAGTACCGAAAATACTCTGATGTCTTCTCTAAACAGTTGGCAGATATCCTTCCTCCGCCCCTGCCATAAACGACTGTGCTATCAATTTAGTTCCTGGTGCCAAGCTACCTAAAGGCCCGTTTTATTCTTTATCTGTTCCAGAAGATAAGGCGATGAAGGAATACATCGAGGAGGCATTGGCGAAAAGATTTATCTGCCCCTCTAAGTCTCCGGGTGGGGCTGGTTTAGTCTTTGTTGAGAAGGATGGATCCCTCCGTCCTTGCATCGACTATAGGGGACTAAACAACATCACCGTTAAAAACTCCTATCCGCTGCCTCTCATCTCAGTCCTTTTCGATCAGCTGCGTCAAGCCAACATCTTTTCCAAGATCGGCCTTCGAGGTACTTACAACCTGATCCGAATTAGCAGTGGCGATGAATGGAAGATGGCCTTCAGTACTCACTCAGGAAACTATGAGTACTTGGTCATGCCATTCGGCCTAGCCAACACTCTAGCGGTCTTTCAGGATCTCATTAACAATGTCCTTCGAGAATTCCTGGAAGTTTTGTAGCCATGTACCTTGGCGACATTCTTATTTTTTTACAGTCAGTGGATCAACACCATCAGCATGTTCGCCTAGTTCTGCAGAAGTTGCGTGAGAACCATCTTTACGCTGGACCCATTTAGTAAGATGGTGCACTTCATTCCTTTGCCTAAGCTACCCTCTGCCAACGAACTCTCCTGCTTGTTCTTCCAGCATATCTTCCACCTGCATGGTTTACCAATGGATATTGTCTCGGATCGAGGAACACAGTTTGTGGCACAGTTCTGGAGAGCTTTCTGTACTTCCTTGGGCATTTGCCTCAGCCTTTCTTCAGAGTACCATCCACAACCAATGGACAAACTGAGCGTGTTATCCAGTCTCTGGAGCAATATTTAGACTGTTATGTCTCCAAATGTCATAACTACTGTGTTTCTCAACTGCTGCTTGCTGAATTTGCTTTTAACAATTCGTGTCATTACGCATCTTCAGTGTCTCCTTTCTTTTGTGTCATGGGTCAGCATCTCAGAGCGAAATCTTTTGACTTCAATTTGCCTGGTTTGCCTTCTGTCTCTCGGCTCCTTCACATTTGGAGCAAGGTTCATCAAAGCCTTTGGAAGGTCTCTCTCTGCTCCAAGGAGTCTGCAGATAAACATTGGAGGTCATGTGGGTTTAAGAAGGGCGATTTGGTGTGGCTCTCTAAGAAAAACATTAAGCTTTTCCAACCTACTCAGAAATTAGGCCCTAGATTTATTGGACCATTTTGCATCATTACTCAGGTGAATCCGGTAGCTTTGAAGCTTCAATTACCTAAGTCTCTCCGCATCAACACCTTCCACTGATCCTTATTCAAACCGGTCTTCAGTTCTGTCAAATTCAAGCCCAAAGTTCCATCCAGACCTGCTTCGATTGTAATCCACGGTCAACGTGAATGTATTGTTGAGAAAATCTTGGCCTTTAAGATTTCCAGGGGTCATTTACAGTTCTTTGTTCACTGGAAGGGCTATGGCCCGGAGGAACGCTCCTGGGTCCCTGAGACTGCCTTACATGCTCCTAGGCTGAGGAGACTTTTCTTCCGGGATTTTCCTGATATACCAGGTTCTGGGGGTTTTTTATTCCTGCGTCGGGAGGGGGTACTGTTACAAGTTGCGGTCACAACTTGTCTCCTTCTAGCAATTTACCTCCTTCTGGAGTTGTTGTTCTAGTTCCATGGGTTGCTAGGTGATCTGGATTCCGCCAGACGTCACATGTTTTCCACAGCACGGCTTGATAGGTTTCCTTACCTATTTCTGCATGCTGGCCCTCTGCTGCCTCACCGAGTATATAGTTCTTTTTGGTTCTCTTGGCTCTGCTGCATGGTCAGCATATTTGTATCCTCTCTTCCTGTGTCTCCAGCAGAATTGTCTTGTCACTGGGTACCGGCACCCAAGCAATTCCATGGGCTTCCCAGCTGCTCCAGCAGTTCCCGTGCTGCTACCAGCTTCCAAACCACTCCACTGGCTTCCAAAGCCACATCATTAACACCTAAGATGCACCATTAGTTCACCAACTTCTTCTATCAGCTCTAAGCCACACCATTGGCACCTAAGTCACATCATCGGCTCTCAAAGCAGCAACATCAGTTCACCAACTACTTCTACCAGCTCAAAGCTGCACCATTGGCACCCAAAGCTACACCATTGCATCATCGGCACCTAAGCCACACCATCAGTTCACCTATTTCATCTACTGGCTCAAAGCCACACCATTGGCATCCAAAGCCACACCATCGGCTTCCAAGGCCGCATCATCAGCTCCCAAAGCTGCACCATCAGTTCACCAACTTCTACTACTGGCTCAAGCCGCACCATCGGCACCTAAGATGCATCATCGGCTCTCAACATGGTACCATCAGTTCACCAACTTCTACTGGCTCAAAGCTACACCATCGGCTTCCAAAGCTACACCATCGGTGCCCAAAGCCGCACCATCAGTTCACTAACTTCTACCACTGGCTCTCAACGCCGCACCATCAGCACCTAAGCAGCATCATCGGCTCTCAATGCTGCACCATAAGTTCACCAACTTTGTCTACTGGCTCAAATCCACACCATTGGCTCCCAAAGCCACACCATCAGCTCCAAAAGCCGCACCATCAGTTCACCAACTTCTACTACTGGCTCTAATCCGCACCTTCGGCACCTCACCCACACTATTAGTTTACCAACTTCTTCTACCAGCTCAAGGCCACACCATCGGCTCCCAAAGCCACACCATCAGCTCTCAAAGCTGCACCATCGACTCCCAAAGTTGTACCATCAGTTCACCAACTTCTACTACCGGCTCAAAGCCGCACCATTGGCACCTAAGCTGCATAATCGGCTCACAACTCTGCACCATCATCTCACCAACTTCTACTACCGGCTCTAAGACGCACCACCAGTTCTGAAACCAAAGCCGCACCATCGTCTCTCTAGCCGCACCATCGGCTCTCAAAACCGGACCTTCAAATTCTCCAAACTTGTATACCGGCTCAAGCCACACCATCAGCTCCCTAGCTGTCCCACTGACTTTTCCTGATCCTATTCCTTATGTTACCTCTGGTTCCCTTTGGGCATTCCTGTAAACCGCTACTACCCCGAGTTTTAAGATCAGACAGTCATATAAATACCAGTAAATGTTCCTAGTTCTAAGGGAACAATGGGTGGCTGTTAGTGGCAGAAGACCTTGCTAGCATGGGATCTAGGACAGGGGTTCCCAACCACGGTCCTCAAGGCACACTAACAGTCCAGGTTTTAGGGATAGCCATACTTGAGCACAAGTGACTTAATTAGTATCTCAGTATATTGATTTAACCATCTGTGTACAAGCATGGATATCACTAAAACCAGAACTGTTAGTGTGCCTTGAGGACCGAGGTTGGGAATCACTGATCTAGGAGGTTTACACAAAGTATCCTTAAAATGACTTAAACCTAGTATCCAGCACAGTCGCCAAAATGTATTGCTCTGATTGGAAGACCCTGACAATACTAGGATCCTGGTGAAGCGAATAAAGGACTTGATCTACAAGTCTGACATACTTAGCAGAATCACTTCATATCAGCCCCTTCTTGCTGGGTTTTATTATGTTTTACATGTTAGGCATGTTATTTAGCACTTTGTTGTGGTCTTGTAGTTGGCGTGTAGACTAATAATTTATTCACGGTTGAGGAAATAAGTGAAGAGTTGAATATTACAGTGTGCTACCAGTTACAATGTCACAAGATTTTTTATGAATAAGAAAATAACACACTGCGCTGCCACTTTCAGTGATGTTATTATGTTTTACATGTTATTTAGCACTTTGTTGTGGTCTTGTAGTTGGCGTGTAGACTAATAATTTATTCATGATTGAGGAAGTTGAATATTACACTGCGCTACCACTTACAGTGTCACAAGATTTTTTATGAATGAGAAGAACACACTGTGCTACGACTTATAGTGCCACAATATGTGGCTGATAAACTGCGGTCTGGCCAGCAGTGTCACCGAACAAGAACAGCGCAGCTAATTTGCTAACACACACAAAAAAGAAATCTTTATTTTTTATTTTTTGAGGAATGCTAATATTATATTTTACTCTTGTTTTTTTTACAATGGGGAAAGGCACCCCTGGATGAGGCAGCAGCCCCTTGATGATCAACACAGCACCCTTCTATGGACAACAAAGCACCCCTGGGGAGCGGCAGAGTGCGGACAGACCACCTGCAGAGTCACAAATACATGGATGATAAACTGCGGTCTGGCTGGCAGTGTCACCAAACGATAATAGCGTAACTAGTTACTAGCTAGTAACTACCTGGCTAGCACACACAGAAAAAAAATGAGAAAAAAAATAAGATTTTAATTTTAACTTTTATTTTTTATACACTGGGGAAAAGCACCCCTGGATGACACAGCAGCAGCCCTTTATGAACTGCAGCCCAAGCCCCATTATGGACAACACAGCAGCAGCCCTTTATGTACTGCAGCCCCTGCCCCTTGATTGACAGGACTACAGTGAGTGATACAGCAGCGCATCCCCCACTTTATGCACTGCGGCCCCAGCCTGACAACACTGCACCCTTGAACAAATAGTGACAGGTCACTGACAACGACACTGACTGCACCCTAGAAGAACAGAGCATGTCTGCTCTGTACACTCAGAAGGAGTGAAAATGGCGCCGATGGGACCTTTACACAATCCAAAACCCGTGAGAATCCAACAGCTGGATGATGACATTTTGCCTCGTTTTGGATTCCGAGTTAAGCGGGAAACAGCGAGCCGGACTCGGATCCAACTCGGATCTCCTATGTTCTGGTAGGTTTGGTCCTCAGAAAACCACCCCCGCTCATCTCTAGAAAAAAGTATTCCTTTCTACCAACTTGTATCCTGACCTCACATCAGTTACATAGAATAGTGCCAAAGTACTCACTTTTTGAGGGCACACGTGATTTAGAAATGTTAATTGGTTAAAATGACTTTTATTGTTAATTAAAAAAAGTATTTATTTTATTAACAATAAAAGTTATATTTTAACCAATTAACGTTTCTAAGTCAAGTGTGCCCTCAAAAAGTGAGTACTTTGGCTTCTGAGATATAATTCTGCATTTCTTTTACACACGAGGAGCATCACCAGCCATTCATTTTGAGAAGCATTAGCTCAATTTTTTTCACTCTGCTTTTATACCCATGCTCACAATATAATATAATACTTACCCTTACATCCTGTGCGGGAATCAATTTCTTTTACACGTTTGTTATTGTATACTCTGATACTGTTGTGACTTAGAAGAAAATAACACTTCATAGACAATTTTAATGACAAGATTCAATTTAAGTAGTAAAATTATATAAATTCACACTTAAATGAAAAGACTCCAAGATGGTACGGAGAAGGCCACAGTCCAACGTCATCTGTGATTAGATGAAATAAAGGAGTGTTATTATTATACAGCTAGCATAAAAATAAACAGAATTATTATTGAATACACTCTAATCTAAAATGGAAGGGGTGGGGATTATTGATGTTGAACATAGACAATGGGGAGAATTTACGAAGCAGCGGCTTCTGTAAGCTGCTGCTTCCCGGCATGTTGCAGGTCTATATTTAAAACTGCACCCGCAGTCAGTCTAAAGCCCGGTGTCCGTAACACTGACTGCAGGTGCCGTTTTAAATACTTACTTGCAACCTGCCGGGAAGCAGCGGCTTATAGAAGCCTCTGATTCGTAAATTCTCCACTAGATGTAAATATTATTTGTGTATATATTTTTGTTATGTATAAAGTAGGGATGTGCACCGGACCATTTTTGCCGGATTTGGATTTGGTTCTAATTCATCGACCGGCTTTGGATTTGGATTTCCCAAACTGCAGTGACTGGCTTTGGATTTGGATTTGGATTTTTTTACAAAAATTTACAAAAAAAGCTAAAATCACATAAATTGTTTTTTTTTTTCTCTAGAGTATTATTAACCTCAATAACATTAATTTCCAGTCATTTACAGTCAATTTAGACAACCTCACAGTTTAAATTATAGTTTTCACCATTATTGGCCAAAGGTTGCAGTGAGCTCATTGGTTACCAAGCGACAGAGCAGCGGCACAGACACCACAGTTTAAGGCACATCTATGACACATTGCCACACAGCAGTGGCAGAAATGAGAGGTAGTGCAAGATGGAATGGTCCTTGGGCCCTCCCACCTACCCAGCAGAGTCACAGTACTTGTATACACAGGTGGCTATGGCCCAAAGAGTCACAGCACACAATCTTATTCACATTACACCGCACATAGTGCCCCTGATTCACATTACACCATAAAGTAGTGTCTCTTATTTATGTTACGACACACAGTAGTGCCCCTTTTACACAATGCCCACATTAGTGACCCTTATACACAAAGCCCACAGTAGTAATGCCCCTTATACAATGCTCACAGTAGTAGTGCCCCATATACAATGCCCACAGCAATAGTTTCCCTTACACAATGCCTCCAGCAGTGGTGTCCCTTGCACAATGCCCTCAGTAGTAGTGCCCCATATGCAGTGCCCTCAGTAATATGCCCTTAGTAGTTGTGTCTGTAGTAGTATGGCCCCAGTAGCAGTGCCCCTAGTAGTATGTTCCCAGTAGTATGCCCCCAGTAGTTGTGCCCCTTGTATTATGCCCCCAGTAGTTGTGCCCCTTGTATTATGCCCCCAGTAGTTGTGCCCCCAGTAGTGCCGCCTTACACAGAAAAAAAAACTTACCTGAATCACCGCTCCTGCTTGTGACCGCAGCCGTCCGCTCCTCTCTGCACTATGGGAGAGACGTCACTCGTGACGTCTCTCCCATGATCCGCAGCGGGGGGAGCCGGCTCCAGACGGCTCCCTCTGGGGACGCAGCAGCCAATGAGAGTCTGCCTGACTCTCATTGGCTGCTATTACAAACACACAGCTGCCGCTGGTGGCTGTGCGTTTGTTTCTTTGTAGGGCAGACCGCTATCACAGCGTTCTGCCCTACACTAGCGGAGCCCTCATGAGAATCCGATATCAGGAGGCCACTGTTCGGCCCAAATGGGGATCCGAGTCAGAGGGGGAACACCCGAACAGGGTTCGGGTGGACTCGGCTCCCCTATGTTCAGAGTAGGGATGTGCAGGCTCGGTTCTACTCGGTTCCGTTCGGTTCTTTTTACCGAATCTTATTGGCTATCCAAAACTCGTGACAGCTGAAACCCAATAAGATCCGGTAAAAAGAACCGAACGGAACCGAGTAGAACCGAGCCTGCACATCCCTAGTTCAGAGCGGTTCAGATTCCACAGAATCCGAACCGCTCATCTCTAGTATAAAGTTGGGTACACATTAGGTCGACGGGTAAGTGTATACACACTTATCAATCATCTGCCCAATGTGCCGTGCTTAACAGCTCAACTAAGTGGGTATTTAAATTGCCTGCCCAGTTGAGCTGTCAATCACTGCTGGGTCCTTGCAGAATGTGTACAGGCGATCAGAAGATTGCCCATACACACCAGCAGATGACCGATATATCTTTCATCTGCTGTGCTGCACAGCAGATCGGATATGTGTGTGAACAACGTCAGTCACAGACATTTCCGCTGTACACAACCGGCAATGCACTATAAAGTGCCCCCCCAATAGAAATCTGATGCTGCGACAGGTAGTGTGCACGCGCTCTATCAGTCCCTTCTTTTCTCCCTCTCTTTCCCTCCCTCTGTCTTGCGCTCTTGTGATACCCCTAAAGTGTTTATGACCCAAGATTATATACAGTATGTACACAGTAAATAAATGATATAAGATGCATTGCCCTTTAAGGTTACGTTAATTAATATATTTACACAATGTTTATAATAAAAAGAAATAGGCTGATTGATGTATACATAAATGTGTTGCCTTGCTTGTATCAGTCGAGGACTAGTTATTATTCGTATATACTGTGGTCCCAAGTACAAGTAATGTCCAGTTTAACTGCATAAAGACTACTCCCTTATTGAGGGAGAATGGCGCCTGCAGCCCGCACCGGACATAGGAAACTAATGGGCACGCGGTCAGCCGTGGATCAGCTCAACGGCAACCAAGGAGACAACCCTTTTCCCCCTTAGAGTAATGAAGGCAACCAGTGACCAGTGCGGCGCGTGCAGTCAGCGGAAAAATGACTGGCATGCAACCGCTAGTATAAGAGAGCCGCCGCATGGAATGTTGGGTATGTGTAGCCTGAGGGAAGCCTCTGAGCAGAGTGGTGCAGAGTGGAAACCCTGTGAAGGGAGCGCGACTTACCGGGAGCCTGATAAGCGGATTCGCTGCCTTCCGCAACATGAGTGCTGGGACCAGGGCTGACAGGAAACCAGGAGGCATTGCCGGAGGAAGCAGTGTCGTCAGGGGGCCGCCTCCACAACCCTCCCATTCCGAGTGACTGACGGCTGGGGCTGGACTGAAGAGAGGAACGCTGTCCTGGGTGCTGGGCTATAAAAAATAAACGGAACAGGTCTGTCAGTGATCCATTCATTAATACCTCAACACCTTATAAATACACTGATGCATGCCCATTAGCACAGAGCAAGAGAGCCCCATTCAGTCAGACTTTGCCTTGACACTTCAGGAGAGTTACAAAAGGCTCAGTGCAGCATTATAGTTAGAGTACCAAGACTGTGTTACACACACACCAGCAAAATAACCTAAGTACAGTGGAATGCAGTGCTCCCTGCAGTGACAGCCCTTTTACCTCAGAATAACCTAAGTACAGTGGAATGCAGTGCTCCCTGCAGTGACAGCCCTTTTACCTCAGAATAACCTAAGTACAGTGGAATTGCTAATTTTTAGCTAAACAGCTCTCTCTTCTAAAAAGGGCATACCATTTGCAGTACCAATTTGGCAGCTGAGAGGACTTGTGAAGGGCAGAGGGTGTAAAAAGAACAGCCATATCATCCGCCAGGATACAGAGAGAGTAGCCAGGAGTGATTGCTGCAATTGCTCTTCAGCAGGGCTGCCATCAGAAACTGTGGGGCCCAGGACTGAAAAAATAGACAGGCCCCCCCCCCCACCCTGCTGGCTGGTAGCAGCCACAATGGGGGAGGGTCTGCTGAGGGGCGGTGTCTGTGGAGGGAGTAGGATACTCCCTCGCTGACCCACCTGGCAACTACAGGGTGATTAATCCTGTATGTGTGTGTGTGTGTATATATATATATATATATATATATATATATATATACACATGCACATACCAGGACAGCCGTCACTCTTAGGACTTATTCACATCAATAAATCACGCTATAAGTGGCTCCTTTGCTCCAACATAGCATTGGAGGAAATCTGTCATAGCAAAGGAGCCACCAATACTGTGAATCATTGATAAGTATAAGTCCTATGATGTTGTGTGGAGGGTGGAGGGCACCTGGGCATATCTTCCTCTGAGCCAATGTATTTATATATATATATATATGTATATATATATATATATATGTGTGTGTGGTACCCCCAAACTTGTGCCCAACTAGGGGTCCCCCAATTTTTTTATTATACAGATAACACAGCCCTGTAATTGTCGGCTGAACTGTAGGTGACGCTGCCCAGGAAGCAGAATTGTCAGCTGGCTAGTAACTGAGTGAGCCCGTTAAAAAGGGCCCCCATTGATTGGCCCCTTAAATTGGAGGGCAGAGGGCCCTAGAGGGGGGCTACACTAGGGGCCTCTAACCAATGGGGGGCTGAAGCTGCTGCTGAGAAAGAAGGGCAGCTCTGACCGGACCAGGGGTTCCTGGCATGGCTGATGAAGGAGAGAGTTGCTGCCTGCAGAGCAGGAAAAACAAGGGAGCTGCTATGAGGATCCCCGTGGTGGGGAGACTGATCGCTGTACCTGCTGCCCTGTTAGGGTGAAGTGCAGCCGATACCTGCAGAAGCAATCACCGGAGGAGCTGTCTGCACGACTGTGCGGCATTTGGTTTGCCTGTCTGCCGGATCCCTCACACGCACACCCACCTGCTCTCCCCTGCTGGTGACTGCTGACGGTACGTACCAGAGCTGCCCTGAGAGCGGAGTGGAGAGGTGCCTGTCCCTACTTGCCGGCATAGGAGAAGGACCCGCCGTGGACTCCGCACCAGACCAGGCTGCCGGAGGAAGGACCAGGGGAAAACTGCCGCCGAGGACGGCTGGTAGGACCGAAGGGCCCAGCCTCAAGAAGACCCCACTGTTTTGTCTGGAGAAGTGCCCGAAGACTCCGAAGACCGCTGCGGAGGATATGCATGCCGGGATCAAGGGAAGGAGCCCGCACCGTGACTCTGATCCCAGCGTTGCCCGGAAAGACACCTTCCTGGAGAAACTTCATCGTGGACAGCCCCGAGAGGAGATCCGGAAGCTGTGGGCAGAAGAGGGGACAGCCCCTAAGGAAAGATTCCTCCTCACCCCATATATATTTAATTAATTTCTCCCCCTCACCGCACTTTATATTACCTACCTTCATGGGTGGTCGTCTGGGTTCTGCTCAGTCCCCACGGGCCTCGGCAGCTGGCTGGAGCGTCCTCGCTACAACCCTGCTTCTGCACATGTGCAAACACTTCAAATTGGCTGCTCGAATGGAGGAGCTCTGCAGCCGGCCAGCTTATCCAGGGAGGCAGGGACTGTTCTGTTGCAGCATGGCAAGACACTGATTGGACTACGGGGCCTGGCTCAGAGGTTAGTTGTTAGGAGCGGACGGACCTTCCCTCACTGTCTGAGTGTGCGGGCCCGGGAACCCAGTCCCAGCAGTCCCCCCCTGATGGCGGCCTTGCTCTTCAGTGACTTTCATCAACTGTTTCTGAAAGGGAAAGTGATATACTACAAATACGGTAGCCAGACAGATATCTAATTGTTCTTATCTAAAAAGCCGTGCAGGACTTTGTATTGCACTAGGATTGCTTAATCCCTGCCTTTAATGAACTATTCACCAACCTGGGCAACGTTGATCTAACACTAGTGGCCAATTATCTTATGCATGCAGAGAGGGGACTAGAGACTAGTGTAATACCTTATTCGGGTGCACCTGAAAATAGTTGGTAATGTTGTTAGGGTCAAACCATTGCACAGAGATATGTTGTTGTATGCCCATTTGTGTTTAACTCATTGCTCTAATAGGTGGGTCGAGTATCCTGCGTTCCTGATTAATAAATATAACTCGGACCAAAGTGTATTTCATTCTCAGAAAAGTGTCCATTATATTGTTTTTTTTTTAAAGTATTAATGTATGGTATTGTATATTAATGTTGCTATAAACTGTTCCATTGTATCAATTGCCCTGTTTGAGGATTTGAGAATAAATTTGCTTTGATACTTGAAATTGAGTCAATATCTTAAGAATCGGAGCCTTACTACAATCAAACAAATTGGTAAGCAAATTGACTGAAATAAACCTCATCACACCACGCAACTTCAGTTCTAAAAATTTTAAGTGTATATTACATTTGGCGTCATACGAACAGGATGAACAAAAGAAAAATGTCAGAACCCCAGAATTCTGCATCTACTCCAGGCAGGATACTATTATCCGCCTCACCAAGTCAGAAATATTCATCATCATCCAATGCATCACCCAGTGGAGCAATGCCATCCACACTGGTGTCGCCCATCACGATGCCGTATTATTTCAGGGCCCCTTGGCTCCCAACCTATAGTGGAGATAGTATGGTAGAAGAAGGAAAACCCTTATTAGAATTTAAAAAGAAGATCAAAGCCATGTTCTGCCTATATCCTGTGAGCGAGCAGCAACAAGTAGAAATACTAATTGGCCAACTCAAGGGAGCTGCGCTTAGAGAAGTGTCGTCATGGCCACGGGTGGAACGACAGAAGGGGTCACAGATATTAGAACGACTGTCCACCACCTTTGAAACTAAGACAGTTTCAGAATTAAAAATGAAATTCTACGGTCGATGCCAAAAGACGGGTGAAACCCTTCGAGATTATGCCTTGAGTCTCCAAGAGGCTTTAAAAGCCATCCAAGCCATTGACAATCAGGAAATTAGGGATGCTGACGAGACCCTGGTTTCACAATTCATTGAGGGCGCAAATAAAGAAAGTGTCCATACTGAATTGAGGATGCAACTGGAAGATCACACTTTTTTGGACTTTAAAGAGGCCGCTATTAAAGGGATAGGATATAGTGCGAGACAAGGAGTTGCATTTCCAGAAATGCCAGGGTACCCAGACACATCCTACCCAATGAGGACTGAAAACAGCCCTGCGAGAGATTCCATTGGACAAAGTGTTCAACTACCAGCTCAGGACCCCATACAAGCTTTAAAGGGACAATTGGCTGAAATAACCATCGAATTATCAGAAATGCGCAAAGAAATGTGACAATTAAAGCAGCCAAGAAATACCTCTCCCCCTCAAGCACGATGGAACTTGGATTTGAGGTCAACCAGGAATGACGGGTGGGAAACTCCTCGAGCAAATGGGAGAAGACCCAGCAATAGGTTTGACTCTCAAGGGAGACCCATCTGTAGAAGGTGTGAGAGAAGTGGACATATTGCAAGGAGTTGTGATTGCACTGAGTCTTTAAACTCTGAGACCCCGAGGATGGGGGCCCAAACCTCGGGGAGAGTCGGCGGAGTAGATCCTCATCCGGAAGAATGGTAGCCCCAATATGTAGGACCGTGTCCCACTATCCCCATCTTGATCAGTGGCGTAGAAACATTAGACATGCTGGATACCGGGTCACAGATCACCACTATACAGCTCGCTAAGTTCAACCAACATTGGGGGGATGGACAATTATTATTACCACCTACATCATGGCTACAATTAATTGCCAGTAATGGCCTAGGTATCTCCTGTGTAGGGTATTGGGAGACCGATGTGCAAATTGGAAACACCTCTTGCTCGACAAGGCTGTCTGGTAACTGAAACCAGTGATGCAAAAGTGGCACCCGTTATACTAGGGATGAACATCCTCCAGCAATGTCCAGAAGAATTGGTCTCTATATTAAGAGGAGAGATGTCTCAGGCAGTCTTACCCGCTTGACAAACTTTACAGAAGACTATTAAGGTTATCCAAGGTCATCAAAAATTGGCACAGAATCCCGGAGCTATTGGCAAAGTTAGAATTACAGACAGTAAACCTGTCAAACTCCAGCCAAACTCAGAGACCATAGTGTGGGGAAAAACTTGCCATGGCCCCAGCGGACAGGATTACGAGGCTTTCATTGAACCAAGTGTCATTTCCGCCAGTTGCGACGTCTTGGTAGCAAGTGCTCTAGTGACTGTAAAGAATGGTAGAGTACCCATACGTATTCTGAACCCTCATAACTGCCGAGTTAAATTATACCGAAACCAACCTATGGCTAAACTGATGTGGACTACTTTCCAGGATGTCGTTAACCTCAGTTTTAGTGTCCAGCAGAAGGAATTAATGGCTTCTATCAAGGTCGAACCTAAAATTGAAAAGGCGTGGTGGGATGACCTTCAAATAGGGGATAGTGGCACCTCTGAAGAACATCGACTGGGAGCTCTTAACCTAGCTAGGGAAAATTCAGAGGCTTTTAGCCAGGGTCAAACTGACCTAGGAGTGGTGACAGAGATCCAACATGATATAATCACTGGAGATCATCCACCTGTAAAAGAGCGGCATCGACCACTGGCTCCAGGTTTATATCAAACTGTGCGGAAGCTGTTGGATGACATGCGAGCTTCTGGCATTATCCAAGAAAGTCATAGCCCATGGGCAGCCCTGGACAGAGGAGCGACAGGCTGCATTTGACCAGCTTAAAAAAATTCTGACTGAGGCCTCTCTGCTGGCGTACCCGGACTATAGTAAACCATTTCGTCTATACACCGATGCCAGCAAACAAGGATTAGGTGCTGTACTATCCCAGGTAAAAGATGGCCGAGAACGGGTAATAGCATATGCCAGCAGAAGTTTGAGAAAAACCGAGAGAAACGATGAAAATTACAGTACCTTCAAACTAGAATTCCTGGCTCTGGTGTGGGCAGTCACAGAAAAATTCTGACATTATCTTGCTACAACCCCTTTCATTGCATATACTGACTGTAACCCCCTGGCGCATCAGTCCACTGCAAAACTGGGAGCTTTGGAACAAAGATGGTCCTCCCATCTAGCCAATTATAATTATCGGATTCAATATCGGAGTGGCCACAGTAACATTAATGCCGATGCCCTATCGTGAATTCCTGGTGAAGCGGAAGAATTCACAGAAGATGATCCTTGGGAAGAAATAGAAATCCCAAACTTCAATCTACCTGGAAGAGTTTCAAAGCAGAATGCATTAACTGTAGGTGCAGCAGAAAACATTCCACCAAGAATGACAGAAAATTAAAATGAGTGGGCACAATGGAAAGATGAACATCCCTCCTTCCGGAGATTAAAAAGGATGATGCTTACACGACAAGGCATTACTAAGTTTGAAAGATAAGTAGCAGAGCCGGAATTGGTCCAATTGTGGTGATAGAGAGAAGAATTTGAGATTCATGGAGATACCATTGTCAGGCAAAGTACAGATCCAAAAACCCACTCTCTGATCACACAAATTGTAGTGCCGAAATCAAAAGTCAACAGGGTGTTAAAAGCTTACCATGATGAGTCAGGCCACTTTGGGTGCCAGAAGACCAAAGCGAATCTCCGGACCAGATTTTACTGGAACAACCTCCGGAAAGATGTGGAAGTTGGTGTAAAAGTTGCTCCATTTGCAGTGCTCGCCAACCTCCTATCCATGACCAGAAAGCACCTCTTCATCCCATTATCAGTCAGCAACCCCTGGAGGTGGTGTCCATCGATCACATAAAACTGGAAACAAGTCGATTGGGATACCAGTACGCCCTCACAATGCTGGATCATTATACCAAGTTTGCAGTCGTTCTCCCCATTCGAGATCTATCCGCCAAAACAACAGCAGAACTTTTCGGAAGAGCCTTTGTCCGTCCTTATGGATACCCCTCTAAAATTCTAACAGATCAAGGCCCAGCTTTTGAATCCCAGTTGTTCAAGGAGCTGTGTGTGCTATATGGATGCAAAAAAATGCGAACCACCGCCTATCATCCCCAAGGGAATGGAGCTTGTGAGAGGATCAATGGGACAGTGATTAATATGCTACGAGCTCTCCCGACACTACAAAGCCAAGAGTGGCCCACCTTGTTGGCCGAACTGATGTACATATATAACAACACTGTCCATTGTACCACCGAATACACTCCTTACTATCTGCTCTTTGAGCGACCCGGGAAGTTACCAGTTGATCTCCAATTAAATGTACCTGAAACCCTCAGTTTGGATACAAACCCCAGGACTGAATGGGTCCAAGAGCATCAAAATCGGTTAAAAACAGCTCAGGCATTGGTGGATCAACACATGGAAATTCGAGAGGAAGCGACAGCAGGAATACTACAATTTGAAAGCACATGCTAAACCTTTAAAAGTGGAAGATAAAGTATGGAAAAAAACTATCAACGGCACAGTAAGCTGGATTCAAGATGGGAACCCATTCTATACAAAATCACTGAAATCCCCAATGCTGAGTTTCCGACCTATAAAATTAGACAAGAGAATGGGTCCCTGGAAAAATTAGTTCATCGAGACCAACTGAAACTCTGTCAAGGCTCGGGAGGAGAGCCTGAAACTAAACCTGAAAAAATGTCACCTGTTCTAGGAAATGAAGCTGAATCACAGCCAGGTGATACCCTGAAATTTATGATGAGCATGTACTGGCCGGTAGTCCATGGTCGTTTTAACCCTGCGGTTGAAGGATCAAGGGAAAATGACCAGCCTGAAATAGCTTATGAAGACTTGTTCAAAGTTCCTGAACTCCGAAGGTCTACCAGAGCTACCAAGGCAATACTACTGATCCAGTACAGGCCATAGGGCAGCTATTGACCGGTGAAGCTGTAAAAGACAAATAACCAAGTGAAATTGTTACATGTGTAAATACTGTGTTAAAGTTATAGTTGCTACAGTTGTTGCAAAAGAAATAGTGGTTCAGATTTATTAGAAAATGTGGATGCATGGGGACATGCATCATTCTAGCGAGGAGGAATGTGATACCCCTAAAGTGTTTATGACCCAAGATCATATATGTACACAGTAAATAAATGATATAAGATGCATTGCCCTTTAAGGTTAAATTAATTAATATATTTACACAATGTTTATAACAGAAAGAAATAGGCTGATTGATGTATACATAAGTGTGTTGCCTTGCTTGTATCAGTCGAGGGCAAGTTATTATTCCTATATACTGTGGTCCCAAGTACAAGTAATGTCCAGTTTAACTGCATAAAGACTACCCCCTTATTGAGGGAGAATGGAGCCTGCAGCCCGCGCTGGACATAGGAAACTAATGGGCACGCGGTCAGCCACGGACCAGCTCAAAGGCAACCAAGGGGACAACCCTTTTCCCCCCTAGAGTAATGAAGGCAACCAGTGACCACTGCGGTGCATGCAGTCAGCGGGAAAAAGACCAGCACACGACCGCTAGTATAAGAGCGCCACCGCAGGGAATACTTGGTGTGTGTAGCCTGAGGGAAGCCTCTGAGGAGAGCGGTGCGGAGTGGAACCCTGTGAAGGGAGCGCGACTTACCGGAGCTGATAAGCGGATTCGCTGCCTTCCGCAACGTGAGTGCTGGGACCAGGGCTGACAGGAAACCAGGAGGCATTGCCGGAGGAAGCAGTGTCGTCAGGGGGCCGCCTCCACAACCCTCCCATTCCGAGTGACTGACGGCTGGGGCTGGACTGAAGAGAGGAACGCTGTCCTGGGTGCTGAGAAATAAACAGAACAGGTCTGTCAGTGATCCCTTCATTAACACCTCAGCACCTTATAAATACACTGATGCATGCCCATTAGCACAGAGCTAGAGAGCCCCATTCAGTCAGACTTTGCCTTGACACTTCAGGAGAGTTACAAAAGGCTCAGTGCAGCATTATAGTTAGAGTACCAAGACTGTGTTACACACACACCAGCAAAATAACCTAAGTACAGTGGAATGCAGTGCTCCCTGCAGTGACAGCCCTTTTACCTAAGAATAACCTAAGTACAGTGGAATTGCTAATTTTTAGCTAAACAGCTCCCTCTTCTAAAAAGGGCATACCGTTTGCAGTACCAATTTGGCAGCTGAGAGGAATTGTGAAGGGCAGAGTGAGTAAAAAGAACAGCCATATCATCCGCCAGGATACAGAGAGAGTAGCCAGGAGTGATTGCTGCAATTGCTCTTCAGCAGGGCTGCCATCAGAAACTGTGGGGACCAGGACTGAAAAAATAGACAGGGCCCCCCCACCCTGCCGGCTGGTAGCAGCCACAATGGGGGAGGGTCTGCTGAGGGGCGGTGTCTGTGGAGGGAGTGGGATACTCCCTCGCTGACCCACCTGGCAACTACAGGGTGATTAATCCTGTATGTGTGTGTGTGTGTATATAGCTGGCTAGTAACTGAGTGAGCCTGCTAAAAAGGGCCCCCATTGATTGGCCCCTTAAATTGCAGGGCAGAGGGCCCTAGAGGTGGGCTACTCTAGGGGCCCCTAACCAATGGGGGGGCTGAAGCTGCTGCTGAGAAAAAAGGGCAGCTCTGACCAGACCAGGGGTTCCTGGCATGGCAGATGAAGGAGAGAGTTGCTGCCTGCAGAGCAGGAAGAACAAGGGAGCTGCTATGAGGATCCCCGCGGTGGGGAGAGTGATCGCTGGACCTGCTGCCCTGTTAGGGTGAAGTGCAGCCGATACCTGCAGAAGCAATCACCGGAGAAGCTGTCTGCACGACCGTGCGGCATTTGTTTTGCCTGTCTGACGGATCCCTCACATGCACACCCACCTGCTCTCCCCTGCTGGTGACTGCTGACGGTACGTACCAGAGCTGCCCTGAGAGCGGAGTGGAGAGGTGCCCGTCCCTGCTTGCCGGCATAGGAGAAGGACCCGCCGTGGACTCTGCACCAGACCAGGCTGCCGGAGGAAGGACCAGGGGAAAAATGCCGCCGAGGACGGCTGGGAGGACCGAAGGGCCCAGCCTCAAGAAGACCCCACTGTTCTGTCTGGAGAAGTGCCCGAAGGCACGGAAGACCGCTGCAGAGGATATGCATGCCGGGATTAAGGGAAGGAGCCCGCACCGTGACTCTGCCCCCAGCGTTGCTCGGAAAGACACCCTCCTGGAGGAGAAACTTCATTGTGGATGGCCCCGAGAGGAGATCCAGAAGCTGCGGGCAGAAGAGGGGACAGCCCCTAAGGAAAGATTCCTCCTTACTCCATATATATTTAATTAATTTCTCCCAATCACCGCACTTTATATTACCTACCTTCATGGGTGGTCATCTGGGTTCTGCTCAGTCCCCACGGGCCTCGGCAGCCGGCTGGAGCATCCTCGTTACAGCCCTGCTTCTGCACATGCGCAGACACTGCAAATTGGCTGCTCGAACAGAGGAGCTCTGCAGCCGGCCAGTTTATCCAGGGAGGCAGGGACTGTTCTGTTGCAGCACGGCAAGACACTGATTGGACTACGGGGCCTGGCCCAGAGGTTAGTTGTTAGGAGCGGACGGACCTTCCCTCACTGTCTGAGTGTGCGGGCCCGGGACTCCAGTCCAAGCAGTCCCCCCCTGATGGCGGCCTTGCTCTTCAGTGACTTTCATCAGCTGTTTCTGAAAGGGAAAGTGATATGCTACAAATACGGTAGCCAGACAGCTATCTAATTGTTCTTATCAAAAAAGCCGTGCAGGACTTTGTATTGCACTAGGATTGCTTAATCCCTGCCTTTAAAGAACTATTCACCAACCTGGGCAACGTTGATCTAACACTAGTGGCCAATTATCTCGTGCATGCAGAGAGGGGACTAGAGACTAGTGTAATACCTTATTCGGGTGCACCTGAAAATAGTTGGTAATGTTGCTAGGGTCAAACCATTGCACAGGGATATGTTGTTGTATGCCCATTTGTGTTTAACTCATTGCTCTAATAGGTGGGTCAAGTATCCTGTGTTCCTGATTAATAAATATAACTCGGACCAAAGTGTATTTCATTCTCAGAAAAGTGTCCATTATATTGTTTCTTTTGAAATGTATTAATGTATGGTATTGTATATTAATGTTGCTATAAACTGTTCCATTGTATTCAGTTGCCTTGTTTGTGGATTTGAGAATAAATTTGCTTTGATACTTGAAATTGAGTCAATACCTTGAGAATCCGAGCCTTACTGCAATCGAACAGAACTGCCAAACAAATTGGTAAGCAAATTGACTGAAAGAATCCTCATCACACCACGCAACTTCAGTTCTAAAAATTTTAAGTGTATATTACACTCTCCCTTCCCCTCCCTCTCACTCCCCCCCTTCTCTTTTCCTCCTCCTCCTTTTCTGTCCACCTTCCCTCTTCCTCTGTCTCCTCCCTCTCTCCCTGCTCCATCCCGCTATCTCTCTTCCCCCTCTCTCTACCTCCCTCTCTCTTTCATTCTTCCTCCCTGTCCCTTCTTCCCTCCCTCTCACTCTCTATTCCTCCCTCTCCCTCTTCCTCTGTCTCCTCCCTCTCCCTTTCTCTCTCTCCACTCCATCCCACTCTATTTCCCCCCTCTCTTGTGCTTTCCCTTCCCCTCCCCCTGCTTTTCTGTCCACCCTCCCTCTTCCTCTGTCTCCTCCCTCTCTCCCTGCTACCTCTCCCATTCTCTCTCTCCCCTCCATCCCGCTGTCTCTCTCCCCCGTCTCTCTACTTCCCTCTCTCTTTCATTCTCCCTCCCTGTCCCTTCGTCTCTCCCTCTCTCTTCCTCCCTCCCTCTCTCATTCACCTTCTCTCTGCATCTCTCTCTATATATAATCCCCCACTCAATATCCTGTGTTTCCCCCTGGCAGTGTACTAGGTCATGTCTGGTATGCTGCAACCTTGCCTGTCAGTGGAGAGGTCGGAGACAAGGTAAGCAACATATTGTAGTACTCGCTGCGTGAGCCTGTGCATATTTATTGATGGGATCCCCACAGGTTAGTTGCTCTGGGGTTCCCACAAGCCTTAATCTGGTGCTGCCTGACTGTGTACTTACTTTATAGATTGTATGTTTTTCCTCCATTCATGCAGGAGCAGTAGTTGGCAAATCTGAAATGGATAATAATGTACATTTAGACTTTTATGCCAAGAAACATTCATTTTGAGGCACTACCAAGATATTTTCCCAGTCCCGGACTCCACAATAGTTATGCATTAAGGCAGAGTTTCACAAACTGTGCCATTACAGTCCAGGATTTAAGGATATCTATGCTTGAGAAAAGGTGATTTAATTAGCACCTCAATCAATTTAATTTAACCATCTGGGCTCAAGCATGGATATCCTTAAAACATGATCTGTAATGGTGGTGTTTGGGAACCTCTGTATTTCAATAAGGGACATCTTTGCAATAGAACACCGGATCACAAACTCGGCCCTCAGAACCCCATACAGTGCATGTATTCCAGGTCACCTCACAAGTAAAATAATTAGCTCCACCTGTGGATTTTGTTTGAATGAATACACCTGTGCACCTGCTAGGTGACCTGGAAAACATGAACTGTTTGGGGTCCTGAGGACTGAGGGCCTGATTCAGACTCGGACGCTATGCTGCGCTCGCTCGCCTTGAGCAATTTTTCACAATCTGCGCATGCGTATAATTCGCAATGAGTGTGCGAGAACCAGTCAGTGCAATAGGAAAGTGCTCGCCCATAGCCCGTAGTCGGGCCGCTATTTTGAGTGACAGATTGTGCCGATTGTGGGTGGTAACAGAGGAAGGTGCTTGTGAACGGGGGTGTGGATGTGCGAACGCAGGCGTGCCCGACCGTCAGAGCGGAGTTTAGTGGGTGTGCATAATTAGCAAAGTAGCGTCATTACACACATGACTGGGTTCTATTTTAGCCTGAACTGCTCGCAATGTTGTGGTGGAAAAAGGCTACCACAAGCGCTGCGAGCAGCTCTGATGGCTCTCGATGTTCCCGATTAATCCTACAACTGCCGGAGATGACGCGTGTTGTGAGTGGCAAAGGGGCATCTTTATACAGGTGCGAGCTGATAGTGCCCCTGCTCGCTAATAGTGGGTAGCTTTACGCGACACAGTGCGAGCGTATGATTTAAATATCCGGCCCCTTTTAAATAGCGAGAACCACTGCAATAGAACCACCAACCTGCATTCATTATGAGTTACATTGTAGCATGGTGGAAATCTCCCAAATTTGAATAAAGGGTTAACTTTCTATGCTTCAGGAAAGAACCACACCCTTTCTTCAATATATAAACCTGCTTGAGTGGGGCATTCAGATGGGAGTGCACCTTTGGCAGTGCTCTGTGTATTGGATGCGGCATACCCTGACTTTCCATATTACTGTTCTGCTGTGAAGCTATATTGCTATGTTCCTGAGTTGTCATTTGTGCTGTTGTGCACTGGCTGTACCTTTTGTGAAATGAAAGCCTATTTGTTTTAAAGCACTTACTGTATATCTCCAGTTGTCCCCTGAATCTACCTGCTACATACATGTTAATATATTCCACTTCCAACTGCAAATCCTCTCTCCCAGCAGGCCCCCATACATCAGAGATTGATTGCAGCAATCGTGCAATTTGCAATCGATTGTGTATAAAAATGTTTCCCTTTTTCAATCGATTGCAGATTGCAGAATTGCCACAATCGATTGAAAAAGGGAAAGATTTTTATACACAATCGATTGCAAATTGCACGATTGCTGCAATCAATCTCTGATGTATGGGGGCCTTACTTTCTGTAGTGTGTATGTATCTATGAGATCTGCTAGTTTGCTGGATCTATTTAGAAATCTGCTTTTTCTTCTTCAGGATCCATAGGGTCCACATGAACTGCCTTGGGGAATATGTGGTTTGGACGAAACCAGGCACCAAACCGTCAATGCCTTCCGGTCCCAGTATGCACTGGGTTCTCCTCCATATATACCCCACCCCCAGCCACAGGCAATCAGTTTTTTCAGTTGGTGCGGCAGGAGACGCACCATTATAACAGACGGGACTGAGGTAGTCCCAAGTTTTGTTTTAAGTTTTTTTTCTCCAGGACTCTTGTAAGATACCTGTGCTGCCACTCCATCTACCCCCGCCGGCACCGCAATGCCAGTAACCTGTGTGGTCTGGTGATTTTGACAGGGTCGTGGCGGAGCTTGCTAGCCGCGATGCTGTGACCTGGACTACAAGCGGAAGACACTCTGTATTTGAGACGCTCTCTGACCATGTTCAGTGCTCTGTGAAAATGGTTTGGTCTCAGGAGGTGTTGGGATCTCCCTGTATACCTCTCCCCAGGGGCCAGGTATATAATGCTCTATATCCTATCAATCAACTCTGTTAGTGTTTTGAGTAGTTGATTCAGAGTCCATTACAACTAAAGGTTGTATCTGCATTGTACCGTGTTTCCCCAATAATAAGACCTACCCCGAAAATAAGACCTACCCCTAATTTTGAAACCCAGTCCAAATTAAGCCCTACCCCGAAAATAAGACCTACCTGAACTCATTTTCAGCTGGGAACGCTGCAGAGACCAGCGTTCCCAGTCATGCAGTGCGCGGATGACATCATGATGTCACCCGCGCACTGAGGATCCTGTGCGGCCGCGCCTGCTGGATCATGTTAGATCCAGTCAGCACGCAGGTGAGAGCGACATCCCGGACGGCGGCGAGTCAGGTAAGTTCACTACAGTAAGGGACACTGCTACAGGGGGGGACCTGCATAAGCGGCACTTCCACAAGGGGGCCTGCAAGGTGGGAGCATGCATAAGCGGCACTTCCACAAGGGGTGGGCATGCATAAGTGGCACTTCCACAAGGGGGGGGCATGCATAAGGGGCACTTCTGCAAGGGGGGGCCTGCATATGGGGCACTTCTGCAAGGGGGCCTGCAAGGGGGTGGCCTGCATATGGGACACTTCTGCAAGGGGGGGGCCTGCATAAGGGCACTGCTGTCAAAATTAATATAAGACCTACCCCGAAAATAAGCCCTATGGTGTTTTTGTTAACAAAAAAAAAAATAAGACAGTGTCTTATTATCGGGGAAACACGGTATGTGACTTTGTGCTAGCGCTGCTGTGTTTATAGACTGCGTTTTATTTCTAAACTGTCAGTTATAACTATCACTGCTCTTTCTCCTCATCCCTCTGACAGGATATGGGTGTTTTCTTTGTACTTCACATTTACTAGATAGACAGAGTGTGATGTATTTTATTTAGCAAGTGTTCATAATTTTCATCACAAAGGATAATCCACAATACAATATACAGTGATGGACAGTCTGGCAATTACAGTACGTACTTCCCTTCCTCTAAATTGCAGATGGATCATGAGACCTGCACTCAGATCTAGACAATTTTTGTTAAAGGTGTCATAATTCTCGATTGGGCTAAGACCAGTGACCCAGGGTTATATTTACTATAGTGTGGGTCCATAGCAACCAATCCAGATTCTGCTTATCATTTATTTAGCACCTTCTAGAAGATAATAGCTAGAATCTGATTGGTTGCTATGGACAACACCTCCACTTCTGTAAACCCGAACTTTAGTAAATATATACCCCCCAGATTCTAAAGCTAGGTACATACTAGAGTAATTTTTAAACAATTTGCCGATTTTCGATGGATCGGAACAACAAATCGTTCAAATTGTCCAGTGTGTATGCACTATACCACAGGTTCTCAAACTCTGTCCTCAGGACCCCAAACAGTGCATGTATTGCAGGTATCCTCACAAAATCACAAGTGAAATAATTAGCTCCACCTGTGGATCTTTAAAAGGTTTCTGTGAGTAATGACTACACCTGTGCACCTGCTGGGTGACCTGCAAAACATGACCTGTGTGGGGTCCTGAGGACCGAGTTTGAGAAACACTGCTCTATACGCACTGCTGTATGGTTGTCGGTCGCATCTTCAGCTCTTCCGTACATGCTGCTCAATCTGAAGATCTGAGTTATGAACCCATGCATTTTATGTGGTGGGAGAAAGACATATTGTGCGGTCATTCAGCAGATCGTTTGGTGTGTATGGACCACACAATATGTTGTTCCGTCGGCCGGGTACATTTCGTCGTCTAGTGTGTACTCAGCTTAAGAAACAGTGGGATTCATAGGGACAGGTTCAATTAGCTGTGAGTTTTGTACTGTGTCTCGATGTAATCTGCACATATTGTGGTAATTTTTCACAAAAAAGGAGGAATATCTTGCTGAATTCAATTTAAATGGCAAGTGACGTGCAGCACGCTGGTATAACACATTCATTCTGCAATGTGTGAATTATATAAAGTGCATGAAAGAGATGGGAAATAAACCTGAACCCCAAAAAAGTGTCAAATATGAGAGCAGGTGACCATAAGGATAGTGTAGGAGGCTGTTAGAGGCTATAAGCAAAGCATAGGAGGCTGTTATAAGGTGACACATAGTTGAATTTTACAACTTTTATTAATGAATTAAAAATAACAGCCAGTCTGTGTTTGTTAGTCAATAAAAGTGAATAGAGTATTTTGGAATACATGTAAATGTATCTAATGTGAGTTATAAATGTGTATATACAAGTTTGTAAAATATTTGGGAGAAACACTGGCAACTCCCATCTGCAATGGCCATCAACACAACACAGCAACATACACGTCCTCCATCATTCAGCCCATTTCTCTGCTTTTTAGAGAAAGTGTCTTTATTGCCCACATTTTACCATTTATACACTTGTAAATGAATTACTATTCATCAGGAGGGGTGTACCATAGGTACAGATGTGTCCTCATAACCTAGCATGTCAGGCTTGGTGCTAAGGGAACCTCTACTGAGGGGTTGAAAGCTGAAGTCCGGGGTTGAGGGAGGAATTGGAGGCGAGGGGCCTGTATGTAAGATCTCCTCATCCACAAATATCAGATGTTGGCGAGATCTGACAAAAGGCGCGGAGTCTAACCTGCTGGGAGGTGTTCACCAGTGACCCCTCCAAGTGGCATATGGGTTTGTGGCCCGTGGCCCGGCCCCACGTGTATAATGGCAGCTGCGGCACTGAAGGGGTTAACCCCCATGCTGTGGCACCATTTGTAAAAGGACAAAAGGCGCCAGGCACCCATTGTAACTGTGTACTCTGCACTAGGCTCTGAGTGTTTAAAAATAAAAACACATTTAAAATGGTATGTGCAGCACTGAGCTATGACAGCAGGTCCTGGGATCCAGTGCTGCAGGGTGCAAAGTCTGATGCTGTGCACAGGCATGAAATGTGAATGTATTTACAATGTATGATCTTACATGTATATTTTGTAAAGAAAATGCACTTCTTGGATATGCCAGTATAAAACATGACAAGCTTCTGGGGCTGCAGGCAATTAGAAGCTGATTGTCATCTCCTAGGAGGAGGTCTGATGAATAGAAAGACCTGTTGTAGTCAGTGAACTCTAGGGGCTCTATTTACTACATATTGAATGCGGATTGTAGTGTGATATTACCGAGTGAATTCACATTGCGAATTCAGGCAATATCACAGGGATTTACTATAAATCCCTTGCAGGGACAGAGCTTGCGATAAAACTCTGTCCCTGCGGATCCCATCCGCACTCTAGTCGCGGTATTTTCAGAAAAAATACCGCGACTAAGAGCCCGCACATGCACCGACCGACCACCACTACTACCCCCCACCGACGCTAAGCCCCGCCCCCATGATCGCGGACCCCCGTGACCCCCCCCCTTCATTACACTTACCTGCATCCTCCTGGCCTCCGGTGATCTTCTCCGGGCTTCCCGATCAGGTAATCTCCCATACTGCACTGGGGCCCGATCACCTGATGACCGGGCCCCAGTGTACTATGGGAGACCAGCTGACTGGAGAGGAGCCATCACCGGAGGCCCGATCACCGGTCCCTGGATTCAGGTAAGGAAAAAAAAAAAAAATTATTTTTTTTTTCTTTTTTGTACAGCAATCAGCTGTAACCGGGGGAGACCCTGGATAACGCCACCTCCAGGTGGCGTTATTATCACAGGGCTTCCCCCGGTATTTTTTTACAATTTATTTCTAGTAACTATGGTCGGATCACATTTCCCATTACAATTATGGAAAATGCGATCTGCTTTACTAAAAATAAGTGATACTAGGGGTTGGAGTAGAATTTTACTAATTCTACTCCAATTGCCCTGTAATAACTACAGGTGAAACTAAAATAATGTGAAAAGGGTGTGATAACACCCTTTTTCACTTTATTTTAGTAAAAATAATGGTAATAAATAGAGCCCTAGGTGAGACCTGGCTGGAAGGTTTCTGTGTGAATAGTGTCATATGGCTAAACCCTTTGTTTACAGCACTTCCTTGGAAAGCCCCTTTTGGATGTCACTAAGGGGCCTATTCATCATACCTAAACTTTCTCTGGAGGTAATTGAGTTTAGAATTCGCATGGAGTTCTACCTAATTACCGGAGGAATTCATCATTCCTCCTCCGTATAACTATCTATTCCGAAAAGCTGTCATTTTTGCGATGACAGCTTTTCGGGAAATAGATAGTTATCCCTATCTACTCTGACTTACCGCAGCTGGAATCCGTGCTGTGCATGCGCTGTTACATTCGTAAAGCCAGCGCATGTGCAGCACTGCCTACAGCGGCGGTAATTTTGTGTGTCCCCCCCTGCCCCACCCGCTCACCTTTTGTCAGGTATTCGATATCTGTGGGAATAGAGACAAAACAAATGATGGCCCGAGTGATATACTTCAGAAAAAAGCACTGCTGCACTAGGAGTGGGCACTTGAGGTTGCATGCAGGCAAGATGTACTGACGCACTGCTGCACCAGGAGAGCATACTTGTAAAGCACACAGACAATGTGTTCTGGCACACTAATGCACAAGGAGATGGCACTTGTAAAACACACAGGCAAGGTTTTCTGACGCATTAATGCACAAGGAGATGGCACTTGTAAAGCACACAGGCAATGTGTTCTGGTACACTACTGCACAAGGAGATGGCACTTGTAAAGCACACAGGCAGGGTGTTCTGGTGCACTGCTGCACAAGGAGATGGCACTTGGAGACTCGAGGGTATAACGACAAGGGAACCTGGAACGAAGTGACTGCAAGTAGACACAAGTAGCAATAACATTGCACAGGGAACTTCCTGCTGTCCGGAGCCTAGTTATATACCCTGAGGTAGCAGATCATTGGAGGATAATGTCAGCTGACAACAACCAAGCTACCATTGGATGGAGGGTCAGTCAGATGCTACATACTATTATGTCTGCGTCAATGAAGGAAACCACAGAAACCAAATCACAGAACAAACCCAGAAAATAATGCACCTAAGGCATAATACTCAGCTCATCACCCGCCGCTGTACCAGATGTCTGACCGCACATGGTCAGGGAAGTCGGCGTAGCGGTAGATAACGGACGATTCTAAGCCATAACCTGACATAGCATCTATACGCATTATGGTGCAAGACTGTGACACTCCAAGGGGAATAGCGTACCATACTTTTCATTGAATTTTGATTCTTATACGCATCCCAGACACAGCGAAAAGCCACTAACCATGTATTAGAGACGCTAGGCTGCGGCATTAGCCAAACGGAACTTGACGTGAGAAAAAGACACGAGTGCTCACATCAAAGTCCTTTTTACATATATTCAGACTTAGTAGCACGCAGATGTACAAATGTCAAATCAGTGTAACCTGGCAATGTAGTTTTGTCGCTCCACATTGTTTTATTTATGCAAATAAGTTGCACATTTAAAGTAAGAAAGACGCTCAGAGCACCCAAGACTTGGCGCACCAAGTGGCTATTTGACGCGACTTGATGAACAGTGTATGAGGGCACATCTGTACTGCTCAGTCTCCTGACATTTTTACATTAAAATAAGGACTTTTACAAGTATGGAGGTGTGAACTAAAAGTCATGATTTCTCCCTGTGAAACCCACATTAATCTAACGTAATTTTCAAAATGAAAAGCAAAACGTTGCAGCCACAGGTTTATGCTGCAGTGAAAGTCACGTGAACTAGTTTGCAGCTAATTGAATCTGCCTTGTTGGCATGATAATTCAACTCTCAACCCCTCCAAAATATCAGGGGAGGTAGTCGATAAATTTTAATATGAAACATTATGATTATTTTATTGATAGTAACTGACTTGTACTAGTTATATTTTGCAACAAATCCAGTCAACTCCACCTATGAGCTAGAGTATGTCACCTCCATGCATATTATGGGGTGTGTTTTACACTTGTTTGAGAGACCAAGAACAGCTGTTGCAGTGTCTGGGTTACCTTTGGCACTCCTGTAGACCTGTGGTCACTCATCTAGAAATGTGCAGTTCCTGTTGTTCTTCATCATGGCACTGCCATCTTGGACGATATTACATGATCTGATCTGACAAACCAGTCTCCCTCAACTCTGGTCACATGATTCATACAGCCAATCAGTTGTATGGGTGCCCTATTTAAACCAGGAACTGCTGACTGCTCATTGCCAGCACAACATCTCTCTCAGAAGATCAGTACCCTGACTTCTGGTTCAGTACTTGCTCCAGATTTGCTTTACAGAATTCTGCCTTGTTCCAGCAAACCTGCTTCAGTATTTGTTTCTCAGCTATCTGCCTCAGTGTGTCCCAGCACACATGCTTCAATAATTCTTCTCAGTGTGTTCCAGCAAACCTGCTTCAGTATTTGCTTCTCAGCAATCTGCCTCAGTGTGTCCCAGCACACATGCTTCAATAATTCTTCTCAGTGTGTTCCAAAACACCTGCTTCAGTAATTGCTTCACAGCATTCAGCCTCAGTGTGTTCCAGCAAACCTGTTCCAGTATTGCTTCACAGCATTCTGCTCCAGAGCTATCCAGAAAACCTGCTCCAGTATTGCTTCACAGCATTGTAACCTGCCTCAGTTGTGCTCATGGCCCCCAGTTCCAGTGTATTGCAGTCTGCCTGTAATATCCTTAACTCTGCTACAACCACGGGGTATTCTGCTAGCCTGCACCTGTTCTCAATACCTATTCTCCTAACCATTTTGTAGCATCAGTCTTCTACTGCTACTAGAAACTGGCATGAGGAACAGCATTATTAGCCACCCAGAATCATTCACACTTCAGTCCATGCTAGCCCAAGGGGCCCAGACCCGAATCAACAAACCCCTAGTTTCATGGAGAGATCAATGATCCCTCAAACAAGTTATCTTTTATAAATTGTATAAATCATTGCAAAATCTCAAGTAGCTCTCCACTATCCAACACTTCAATGTAATTTGATATAAAAGGGGATTATATCCTGTTTATTACTCACTTTTGAAATTTAGCTCCCCACCATTTTCTTGAGAATTTCTTCGGTTTTCTGCAAAAAAAAAAAAACTATCACTTGGAGAAGAAAGAAGTGAGGAAGAGGAAGGGAGAACGTTCTGTAAATAGACCATGTAGTAAGAAAAGGGTCTGAGGACCCCAGATATGTGTTATGGATGTAACTCATCCTTAGAGGCCTGCTACATATATTATATACGTATGAGTGATTACACAGGCAGAGGCACAAGGAAGTAGTAATAGAGAAATGCTTCTGTTACCAATTCTTATTCAAAGGTGACAATTTTCAATTGTTACTCCTGTTCTCCAACATAACCTGCTCCAAGCCACCCTCAGTTGCTAGCACCTAAGCAGTGAGGCCCCAAACATGCTTCACTGCACATACACCAGCCCACTAGTAATCCTTCAATCTGCTAAGGCCAGAAAGCATATATATATTCTTCATACCTGGCAAAACTGAACCTTAATTGTAGCATGTATTTATTGTGCTTAATTAACATAGTATGCCGGTACTGCCATGACCCTCTGCTACATTTAATTGCAGGAAGGAGAGTAGTCAGCTGAGTCACCTGTCCTATTAACATAGCATTGCAGGGACTGACTGAATGTGAACACCATCACATTCAGATAGCATGAGGCTTAATGTACTCAGTTAACTAACAAGGGACAGCTAGAGACCTAATGCCAGCAGTAATCCTTTGATATTTATGGCACAATTAAATAAAGCCCTATCAATACTGAAGACACCAATTTTCAGTGGCAATAGGTATTTCACCCTTTGATTAATTGGCGCCATAATTGCTAAATAACATATGTTATTCTATACACTTACTCAATGCTCACTATTGTAGCTAGAGATGGTCTCCATGTCATTCTACAGAAGTTTTCCCTATGAAAAAAAGAAAAAAAAAGTTATATATATTTATAGAATCCTGTCTATGACTTAATCACTTTGGCCACTTCAGAAACTACTAACAGATTCATCTATAATAATACATTTAGCGCAGATTAGAACATGTACTTAAATTGCTATGTATCTTCTCTATTTTCCCACACATTAATGTGGATGCTCAAACATGTCCTTTATTGAAAAATATTCTGTATTTGAAAATATTTTCTACACACAATAAGTTTGTACAATCTGGTCAATTTTAACAAAACACTGATCTGTGTATGGGTCCTAAAAGACTACACAACCCCATTAATGTCCCACTGAAGGTATTTATTAAGCTGCTTAGAAAATTCTTGTACCTCATAGAACATCCCTGGTTGATGCATCAGGACACATTAGGCCAATGGGTGTGACATAGTGACATAGGCAGTATAGATTATTTATAAAAATAAATATTGCAGAACAGTCATGCTATAATAACTTTTTACGATTAAAGCACTATGGCCAAAATTATAATTTTGTTTATAATTAATATCGATTAATAAAAGCTGATGAATTATGTAAATACAGTTTCCAGTGTAGAAAAGAATATCAGGGAAACACATAGCAATTATCAGGGTTTTCCTGATGCAACATGTGCTACCAAAATAGGGCCTCGCACCCAATCTGCACAGTGGCACATGCAAGGGGGTTTTGCAGGTACCCAAAATCCCCCCAATTACAGTGGTGGCCTGAAATTCCCTCCGCACATTTTAGGTACTTTGGGGCTGCTGGCCCGGACACAGCCAGAGGATGCTTCCCGGTCAGCGTGACCAGGAGGCATCTTATGCCTTTCTCCTGGCCACCTGTCTGTCACTAATACATAGTACATGCAGTGAGCAGTGTCCATCTGTGTTAAAATACTTAATGCTGATTAGTGGATTGTTTTGACCAGTCTCCACAACTGATTAGTCGATGGCTGAAGCTATCCACTAATCAGAGTTCATGAAGCTGTGAGGAGAGGGTACACACTTGGCCGGCTTTATGCTGGGTACACAGACATATATCACCTATTCCATTGAACGGGCGATATATATTTAGTGCATTGATGTGTGTGTACAGACGATAGGTCTGTGAACGATGTTGTTTACAGACACATCGCATCTGCACTGCAGCACAAACAATGACGATATACATTGCAGATATATCGGCATGTCTGGCTGTGAGTATGGCGACCCACTGACCGCCCATACAGTTGCCGCAGGAACCCAGGGACATCTCAACAGGACGGGCAGCTCCAAGATCCAGTGGGACCAAAATATTATGTGATCGCCTGGCGGAGCGAGGTCTTCCAATCACAACTAACTTCTATGCATACAAAATGCATAATTAAAGCTTTTCCTTTGATACTCCTCAAATATTGCTTGTACGACCGTTCATGTATTAAATGAATCATAACAGTAAGGTAACTTTGGGGAGTGCATTTACGTAGTTCAAGTGACAACACTTTAAAGAAAGAAGTGAACACAGTCCATCACTGCCACCTCTGAGATGGTGTTCTTACCATCTCAGTCCATCACTGCCACCTCTGAGATGGTGTTCTTAGTTGGGTTTTGCCCAACTAAGAAGACAGGCATAGATCATTAGGTGCACAGTGCTGATATGATCACAATCTACAATCTGCATTGTGCTGGGACACAAGGGGCCAAATGTAATAGGGTGTCTGTTTTGGTAAATTTCACAACTCTCCAATGTAACAGGGTGTCAGTTCACTAGAACTCACATTTTTATCAGTTACTAAAATTCCCCATTCTCAAAATCGCATCCAGATGTTTTCCCATTGAAAACAATCAACTCGCCCAATGTAATAGGGTTCCAGTTTTAGATTCGCAAAAAAACATTTACCAAAAGTCCCCAAATAGACCAGCTTCAGGATAGCGAGTATATCCTGAGCAGGTCAGATTAACACAGAATCATGCACACATCCATGAGATAAGTGCATGTTTCTGTGTGTACTTATGCAAAACATAAAAAAAAAATTATGTGCTGAGACGGTCCTGGTTGTGGAGAAATGGGACAAAATGAGTAGGGGTCCCCTGTAATCTCCATAACCAGAACTGGACTCTTTCTAGCAGGAGGGTAATTCCACAGCCAGGGAAAACCTTTCACCGGTTTCCCTGGCCAAAGCATTAAGATCTGACCATTAGTCAGCCCAGGCTGGGGATCCTCAGGGAGTTGGGGACCCCCCCAATAAATGGGACCCCCCTCTCCAGGGCACCCCAGGCCTCAGCTGATTGCCTGGGGCTATCTCATGCACCCCTGGGCGGTGGGTGCTGGGTTGATAATATCAAAGTGTAGTGTAAAATAGATGTTTAAATATTGTCTTTAGCTGTGGTACTACACGTCCCAGCAAGCCTCCCCCACATGCTGGTACTTGGAGAACCACAAGTACCAGCATGCGGGGCATTATGGGCCCGCTGATACCTGTAGTTCCACAGCCAAAGCAATACGTAAAAAAACACAACACACACCGTGACTGTAAAAGTTTATTATAACATACATGCACACTCCTACTCACACTCACTAACACATATACTCACCTAGTATCCCTGATGCCATCATGTCCACTTGTCCAGTAGAATTCCATAGCGGTACCTATAACAAAAAATCCATACTCACCTCTCCTATGCATAGTTCATGTCTCCTCGTTCCAAGTAGGCATCAAGGGGGTTAAAATAAAAAAAATAAAACACCCGAAACCAAGCCGGACTAAGGAAAGGTATGTGTGTGTACACATACCTTTCCTCTACGCGAATGACTGGGGTCCACGTGTGCCCAGTCATTGTAGGAGCTGCCAGCCAATCAGCGGGCATCTCCGTCGGAGCTGCTCGCTGATTGGCTGTGTGCTGTCAGCCTGTCTCCTCCATAGACTTCAATGTGGAGAAATCTCCATTGAAGTCTATGGTGGAAACAGCAACATTGTATCCATTGATGTGACCACAAGGTTCACCTCAAGTAACCTTGTGGTACATCAATGTATACAATGTTGCAGTTCCCACCGTAGACTTCAATGGAGATTTCCCCTTTTTTGTGGCATTACCCCCCCCCCCACTAGAAAGAGTCTGGTGCTGGTTATGGAGATACAGGGGACCCCTACTCATTTTGTCCTTTGTTTTTTCACAACCAGGGCCGGTTCAGCAAAGCCCTGTGCTGGTTCTTAATATAGTGGGGTCCCCTACGCAGTTTGTCCCCTGTATTTTTAGAAGCAGGGCAGGCTTTAGAAAGCCCGGGCTGGTTATGCTTTTGGAGGAGGGCTGCACGTCTATTTTTTTTAAACACACACAGAAGCCGTCACGGATCTCACTGATCTGTGATGGCTTCTGTATAATTCGCACCTTTTAATGCTAGTCGCATTAAAAGGTGCCAGTTTACATAGTCCTAAACTCACCTAAATTCGCATATGTAGTAGGCTCAAGCTGAAAAGTTTGCAGGCTATTACATTTGCGAGTTGCAGCACAAACTCGCACCTTTAAAAAATGTGAGAAGGTGCGAGTTTGTGCTGTTACTAAAACAGACACCCTATTACATTTGGCACAATATAATAATTTTTAGGTGGCATGCACATTGACGTGCACAGTAAACCGATAGCTTACATATCCAGGCAGTTCCAGGGCACCATTATCACTAATGCACTAAGGGCCTGATTCAGTGATGGACACTAATGCAATCCCAGCTGAGATTTTGTACACAATGCAGTTGAGAAAATTATGCTACTTCTTGCAAAAATCACCAGGGCATAGGGACACCCATTGCTGTCTTTTAATCTGCGTACGTAAATGCAAAGCAATAACGGTGCATGCCCATTGCTACTTATACGCATGTGTACTGGCAAATAATCGCTCGATCTGCGTAAATATCTCCATTGAGTACGTCTCTGAATCAAACCCTGATGGGTATATTTACTAAAGTGAAAGTTTTTAGAAGTGGAGATGTTGCCCATAGCAACCAATCGGATGCTGTCTATTTTCTAGGATGCAGTAGAGAAATTATAGCTACAATCTGATTGGTTACTATAGGTAACACCACCACTTTTCATTTTAAAAGCTTTAGTAAATCTACCCCTAAGTCCCAACTTTTGCATGATCCTTGCTGTAAGAGCAGGCACACCAAGCATGGCTACACCTACATCAACCTGGAGGAAATAATAATTTCTTGAAATGGCAGGAAAACATGAGTTTGTGATATGGATACCTACCCAAATACTACTTTATGGTTTCTCACTGTTTCCATAAATCTGAAATGTAAATGGTTACAAAAAGATGACTAATATTGTATGCTTGCCAGCAAAATATATTCAGCAATACATTTTTCTATTGAACTGGTGAACCTTGCTCTAGTCAAATGGCCCTAAAATCAGGGGCAATGTCAAAGTCAACGATAATATTGTATTCCTATTGTTAAAGTAGTTAAATTTACTAAAGTGAGAGTTTTTAGAAGAGATGTTGCCCATAGCAACCAATCAGATTCTAGCTATTATCTTCTAGAAGATGCTAGTTAAATGTTAAGAAGAATCTGATTGGTTGCAATGGGCAACATCTCTTCTAAAACTCACTTCTAAAAAGTCTCACTTTAGTAAATTTACCCTATATTATTAGTCTATATTGTTCGGAGCGGGGGGGGGGGATTAGGGTATTATAATATTAGTAACCAAGATACCTTCTGTAAATATATATTTCTCAGCATGAATTTTATAGTAATGTCTTGCATGGCTGAGTTAGTTCTCTACGGGAAGACCCCAGAGAAACCCTCTAGTGATGTCACATTGTGTCACTGACAGCTGAAAACAGAACTGATACAATATTTTAAGTGTCCACCACTAACATTATGGGTGTTCAGCTTGTGGTTAAGTCCTGTCCATATTAGTTTTACATATTGTGCCTTATTCAGTCCCCCAGCACTGAAATGTAGATTCTCCATTTAGAAGAGAGAAGAATCCCATAAGCGATAAACTGATGGGCAATGTTTCCACCATTAATAGCGACGTTCTTGCTGAATCTGGACGTGGAGCTACACAGGCAAATACAGATAAGCCAGATGTATAAGAAACTAAAATGTGTCATGGTTATCACTGATCTTCTGAAAAAGTTCATGAAAATAAAATAAATAAATGAAATATGCTCCAAGAAAAAACCATTGTATATGAGAACTTCATGAGATTATTTGGGGGACTTTCACGAGACAGCTAGTAGAATAATATATTTACGTATCGTCTGGATCAGAATCTGAATCTGAAAAACAAAATACATGTCATTTAGTTATGTTAGCCGTTATAAAGTAGTATATAGTACAACAATGTATGCCAACCAGTGCTGTAATTAGGGGTGTGCGAGCGGTGCCACCGCACAGAGGGCCTGATTCAGCAAGGAACTCACACTAGCAGGTGTATGCACCAATCTGCTGCGAGCATATGCTAATCAGTGCATACGCACGGAAACCTCAGCACAAGATGAAGACGCCCAGCAAAACATAAAGCCGCCCACCTCTAGCGTGATTGACAGTGTAAACATCGGGAACATTGAGTGCCATCGAAGCTGCATGAAAACTAAAGGTAGACCTGACCCTGCAAACAGAGAGGCGCCCGGCTGCGTTTTCGCCGCTAAGATTAACCACCCACAAACGGCACTTCCTGTCAATCATCATTGGAGGTCTCTGCGGGCACCCTGCATACTCTGAGAGAGCCCTTAGCATATTCTGCAACCTGTTTGAGCACGTGCAATGCGATGCATACGCAGATCGCAAACAACGGCTCACACCATGCGTTCTCTCACTTGTGTTACTTGCTGTATCAGGCCCAGAGTGCAGAGCCCTGTGAGAGCCACCGCCACTCACCCACGGCCCCTATAACTGGCTAGCAGGGTGCCTGGAATGGTACCCTGCAGCCAGAATCACTGCTTCACTGCCACCTGAGCATCCTGAAGTGTAATAAAGAATATTTACAATGCCAACACATACCTGCCTCCAGGGATTCTCCAACCTGTAATAGTGCAAAGCAGCATGTAAGCAGAGGAACAATTATACACATAGAAACATGTACAACACAATTCAGCGGGGCTGCTATCAAGGGGGGACTGTCGGGACTACCGTCCCGTGCCCGGACACTAAGGGGTAAATTTACTAAGATGGGAGTTCTATTAAGAAGTGATGTTGCCCATAGCAACCAATCAGATTCCAGGTATTATCTTCTAGAAGGTGCTAGGTAAATGAGTAAATTAACCCTTCAGACAGAGAAGGGGTGCTCCTGCCACCTACCTGGCGCTGCTACAGCCAGGCTAGGTAAAAGACCCCCCCCGTCCTACACCCACTGCCTCTCTCTCTCTCCCTCTCCCCAGAATACTGACAGCAGCATCCAGATGGTCGGGTAAGTATACTTACCCATCCGCCCTTAACTCTCCCTTTTAGTAGCCTAACCCTCCCCGTTCGTGCCTAAAGCTAACACTCCCCTCCCCCTTTGTGCCCAAGCCTAACCCTTCCCCCTTAGTGCCTAACCCTTACCCCCCCTCCCAGTGGTGCCTAACCTTCCCACCTAGGGGTGCCTAACTCTAAGCTTCCCCCAAAAAATCTAGCCCTAACCCTTAAACCTAACCTTCCCCCCGCAGCTAACGCTAAGGGTGCCCCGGACTTACCTCGTTTGGGCTGGCATCCTTTGGCGTTCTGGCAGCGGGATTAAGATAGGCGTCAGTTTTCGATGCCTATCTTAAGTCCCTTGTCGGGATTCTGCTGTCAGTATCGACACCGGCGGCATTGCGGCCGCTGGTCTCATAATTACATTCTGGCAGGCACATTTGCTGCGTGGGCAGATGCATCCTGAAGTGCGTCTAGCTCTGTATATCGCTATACAGGGCCGTAAGGAGAGGTGGGACTAGCCGTACATGCCATCGGCCCTGGCGCCCTCCTCTAGTGTTTGGTTTCAGCAATGTGTGTGTGGGGAGGGGGAGGGTTGAGCCCTGTCTGTTTTGTCAGACCCGGGCCCCACAATTTCTGATGGCAGCCCTGCAGTTCAGCATTTATATTTATTATGTTGTGAAACAAATTACAATTACCTCAGTATCTTCAGTGTCTTCCAACATCTGAAGGCTACAAAAGAAAATACAGAGTTAGTATAACTATGCTGGCAGTTGTGCACAATTAAGTATCATAGAGTGTGTGCAGCTTTGGGGATTGTTAGACCTGTGCAATGTTGAGGGGGAGGGAGAGAGAGAGACTTTAAATTCACAGAATGGCAGAAAATGCAATGTGTAGTCAAATTGGTAAATACTAACATTCAGGGAGATTATAGAAAATAGCACACACTGTAATTATGTCCCGAATCGCATACATGCAATCTGTAAAAGAGCCGCAATAATTGTGTATATATTCACAACTGCTACTATTGCGAGACACATGGGGAGCTGCATTGTAGCATAGCACCAGGCATATATCACATACACTTACACTCTTCTCTAATACAGCAGAAACAACTGTACGTCTCATACACACCCAAACTAATCAATAAAACACACTCAGAAAAACTTAATGTAAGAATAGACAACAAAGGAAACACCTATTAGCTTCAGTGATGCATTTGTAAACGTCCAACCATAAGATCTTCACTAGCATCACCCAGTATTTGCATCTGCCCCTGTTCAACCAGATAGAACATGGTTTCCTCAGACCTGTATGTGTACAGTATTTGTGCCCAGGTATGATTGTGTTCACAATTGTACGATCAGACCCCTACTGAGCTTGGCCTACATTAGAATGCCTCCCTTCCCTGTCCCTCCATCTGTGTAGGTGCATATACATCTCCCCCATAATTTTGGGCATATCACATAAGATACACTAGAGGAGCTGGTGTAGTGCTCACTCTGCATCAGCCCCACTGTATGTAACATAGGGGCCTATTCATTGAACCTAAAAATTCTCTGGAGATAATTAGCTTTAGAACTCACATGTAGTTCTACCTAATTATAGGTGGCATTCATCATTCCACCTCTCCATAAGTATCTATTCCGAAAAGCTGTCATTTTTGCGATGACAGCTTTTCGGGAAATAGATACTTTTCCCTGCCTACACTACCTTATCGCATCTGGAAAGTGCTGCGCATGCGCTGTTACATCTGTAAAACCAGCGCATGCGCTGTTACATCTGTAAAACCAGCGCATGCGCAGCACTGCCTACAGATGCGTTAAGTTTGTGTACCCCTCCCCACACCCCTCCCCCCTCCGCTCACCTCCCCCCCCCGACTTACCTGTCCGTGCAGCAGCCTCCGGCTCCGTCCTGCTTGTCTGTCTTGTGGTTTCCCAGCAGACCACATGACAGATTAGAAAAAAAAAAAAACCTTTTTTTTTTTTGTCTAAACTTTTTTGTGCTGTGCTGGGGAACACACATGTCCGACCAGCCTCCGGAGCCTGAGGATGGAGCAGAGCGCCGGAGGGACTCATCGGGGGACCTGCATATGCGGATACAGGTAAGATTCCCCTGCTATTCGCCACCTCACAGTGGCGAATAGTAACTGCATCAAATGCATCAAATTCTGAAAATTGATAATTTTCGGAATTTGATGAATACCACAATTTCCACATCCTCATACTAATTAGGGGTGTGCACCGGCCACTTTTCGTGTTTTGTGTTTTGGTTTTGGATCTGGATCTTTCTTCGTGTTTTGGATCTGGATTGGTTTTGCCAAAACCACCCTTCCGTGTTTTGGGTTCTGGGTTTTGTGTTTTGGATCTGTATTTTTTTGAAAAAAAGCATAAAAACAGCTAAAATCACAGAATTTGTAGGTTTTTCTGCTCCTATGCTATTATTAACCTCAATAACCTTAATTTCCACTCATTTCCAGTCTATTCTGAACACCTCACACCTCACAATAGTGTTTTTATGTCCAAAAGGTTGCACCGAGGTAGCTGGATGACTATGCTAAGCGACACGAGTGGGCGGCACAAACACGTGACCCATCTAGGAGTGACACTGCAGTGGCAGGCAGGATGGCAGTTAGAAAAACTAGGCCCCAAACTGTACATAATGCAAAGAAAAAAAGAGGTGCAAGATGGAATTGTCCTTGGGCCCTCCCACCCACCCTTATGTTGTATAAACAGGACATGCACACTTTAACAAATCAATCATTTCAGCGCCAGGGTCTGCCACACAACTGTGGCTGAAATGATTGGTTCGTTTGGGCCCCCACAAAACAAGCTGGCAATTAATGTGTCCCTGCACAAACTGGCTCTACGGAGGCAAGATGTCATCCTCATCCTCCTCATCCACCGATTCCTCACCCTCTTCAGTGTGTACATCCTCATCCTCACAAAGTATTAACTCGTCCCCACTTGAATCCACCACCACAGGTCCCTCTGTACCTTCTGGAGGCTGGTCTCCCTGGAAGAGCTGATAATTCATTTTGATGAACATCATCTTCTCCACATTCTGTGGAAGCAACCTCCTACGCCTTTCGCTGACAAGGTTCCCGGCTGCACTAAACACTCTTTCGGAGTACACACTGGAGGGGGGGCAACTCAGGTAAAATAGAGCCAGTTTGTACAGGGGCCTCCAAATTGCCTCTTTTTCCTGCCAGTACAGGTATGGACTGTCTGACATGCCTACTTGGATGCTGTCACCGATGTAATCCTCCACCATTCTGTCAATGGTGACAGTATCATATGCAGTGACAGTAGACATGTCAGAAATTGTTGCCAGGTCCTTCAGTCCGGACCAGATGTCCAAACTTGGTCCTGCCTGCCCTGCATCACCGCCAGCGGGTTGCTTAGGATACCTAAGTTTTTTCCTGGCAGCCCCAGTTGCGGGAGAAAATGAAGAAGGAGCCGTTGACGTGTCACGTTCCGCTTCAGCTGACAGTGTGTTCACCAGCAGGTCTTTGCACCTCTGCAGGCTTGTGTCGGCCGGAAAGAGAGACACCACATAGGCTTTAAACCTAGGATCGAGCACGGTGGCCAAAATGTAGTGGTCTGATTTCAACAGATTGACCACCCTGGAATCCTGGCAAAGCGAATGAAGGGCTTCATCCACAAGTCCCACATGCCGAGCGGAATCGCTCCGTCTTAGCTCCTCCTTCACTTTCTCCAGCTGCTTCTGCAAAAGCCTGATGAGGGGAATGACCTGACTCAAGCTGGCAGTGTCTGAACTGACTTCACGTGTGGCAAGTTCGAAGGGCTGAAGAACCTTGCACAACACGGAAATCATTCTCCACTGCGCTTGAGTCAGGTGCATACCCCCTCCTTTGCCTATGTCATAGGTGGATGTATAGGCTTGTATGGCCTTTTGCTGCTCCTCCATCCTCTGAAGCATATAGAGGGTTGAGTTCCACCGCGTCACAACCTCTTGCTTCAGGTGATGGCGGGGCAGGTTCAAGAGTGTTTGCTGGCGCTCCAGTCTTCGGCACGCAGTCGCTGAATGGCGAAAGTGGCCAGAAATTTTTCGGGCCACCCAAAGCGTCTCCTGCACGCCCCTGTCGCTTTTCAGAAAATTCTGCACCACCAAGTTTATTGTGTGAGCAAAACATGGGACGTGCTGGAATTTGCCCAGATGTAATGCCCGCACAATATTGGTGGCGTTGTCAGATATCACAAATCCCCAGGAGAGTCTAAGTGGGGTAAGCCACTGGGCGATGATTTCCCTCAGTTTCTCTAAGAGGTTGTCGGCGGTGTGCCTCTTACTGAAACCGGTGATACACAGCGTAGCCTGCCTTGTAACGAGCTGGCGTTTCTGAGATGCTGCTACTGGTGACGCTGCTGCTGTTGCTGCGTAAGGTGATACATCTACCCAGTGGGCTGTCACAGTCATATAGTCCTTAGTCTGCCCTGTTCCACTTGTCCACATGTCCGTGGTTAAGTGGACATTGTGTACAACGGCATTTTTCAGGACACTGAGGACACTTTTTCTGACGTTTCTGTACAGTCTCGGTATCGCCTGCCTAGTGAAGTGGAATCTAGACGGGATTTGGAACCGGGGACACACTACCTCCATCAATTGTCTAAATCCCACTGCACTAATGGCGGATACCGGACGCACGTCTAACACCAACATAGCAGTCAAGGCCTCAGTTATACGTTTTGCTTCAGGATGACTGCTGTCGTACTTCATCCTCCTCGCTAAGGACTGTTGGAGGGTCAATTGTTTAGTAAAAGTAGTGGTGTTCCTACTTCCTCTCTGGGATGATGAACGACTCCCAGCAGCAGCAGCAACAGCAGCAGCGGCAGCAGTAGGCGTAGCAATGCAGGATCCTCCGGAGGAATCCCGGATAGGAGAGTCAGTCATGCCAGTGATATGGCCTGCAGGACTACTTCCGATCCTGACTAAGGAGGAAATTGACGAGGAGGGAGTTGACGGTGTGGTTTGCAGGCGCTTGGATACAACAGGACAACGGGATTTAGGTGTCCCTGGACTGCTTACGGTCTGAGCCAAAGTTTCTGAACTTGACAGTAACTTTTTATGAACGCGCTGCAGGTGCCGTATAAGGGAGGATGTTCCTAGGTGGTTGACGTCCCTACCCCTACTTATTTCACCTTTACATATGGTACATATGGCAAGACAGTTGTTGTCCGGATTTGGATAGAAATATTGCCAGACCAAAGAGGTGGAATGTTTGGTCTTCTGCCCAGGCATGACCGTGATGGGCTTTTTCATCCCACGGACAACAACTGTCTCCCCCGGAGCCTGATTTAAACAAACCACATCACCATCAGAATCCTCCTCGCCAACTTCCTCCTCAGCGCCAGCTACACCAGTATCCTCATCCTGTTGTACTTCAACAGTGACATCTTCAATTTGCATATCAGCAAGTGGACTGTGGGTGCTCCTTTCAGCACTTGCAGGGGGCGTGCAAATGGTGGAAAGAGCCACCTCTTCCCGTCCAGTGCTGGGAAGGTCAGGCATCGCAACCACCACCACACTTGGACTCTCTTTGGGGATTTGTGATATCTTCTTAGAAAGCACAGTTCTTCGCTGTGCTTTTGCCAGCTTAACTCTTTTGATTTTTTTAGTGGGAGGAGGGCTTCCATCGTCATGTGAAGCTGAACCACTAGTCATGAACATACTAGGGATCGACCTTAGCCGTTCCTTGCCACTCCGTGTCGTAAATGGCATATTGGCAAGTTTACGTTTCTCTTCAGCTGATTTAAATGTCTTTTTCAAGGTCATTTTCCTGAACTTTGCCATTTGGGATTGTATGTGCCCTCTACTATGACATTGGGCATCGGCCTTGGCAGACGACGTTGATGGCATGTTATCGTCTATGTCATGACTAGTGGCAGCAGCTTCAGCACTAGGAGGAAGTGGTTCTTGATCTTTCTCTATTTTATTTTTATCGGAGAAAGTTTGGTCCTCCATTTATGTTATATCGATTTGATATATACGTGCGGCTAAACACAGAAAATAAATTTTTTTTTGGTTCGGACTGGAGTGTACTTTGTGGGTTACAGCACCCTTTAACGGTCAAGCCAGCCGGCCCTTTACTTATGACACAGGCGCACTCTTGGCACTACTTTGTTGATGCACGTGCGGCTACTGCGCACACAATTCACAAACACAGAAAATAATTTTTTTTTGGTTTGGCTTTGGACTGGAGTGTACTTTCGGGGGTTACAGCACCCTTTAACGGTCAAGCCAGCCGGCCCTTTACTTATGACACAGGCGCACTCTTGGCACTACTTTGTTGATGCACGTGCGGCTACTGCGCACACAATTCACAAACACAGAAAATAATTTTTTTTTAGGTTTGGACTGGAGTGTACTTTCGGGGGTTACAGCACCCTTAACGGTCAAGCCAGCCGGCCCTTTACTTATGACACAGGCGCACGCTTGGCACTACTTTGTTGATGCACGTGCGGCTACTGCGCACACAATTCACAAACACAGAAAATAATTTTTTTTTTGGTTTGGACTGGAGTGTACTTTCGGGGGTTACAGCACCCTTAACGGTCAAGCCAGCCGGCCCTTTACTTATGACACAGGCGCACGCTTGGCACTACTTTGTTGATGCACGTGCGGCTACTGCGCACACAATTCACAAACACAGAAAATAATTTTTTTTTTGGTTTGGACTGGAGTGTACTTTCGGGGGTTACAGCACCCTTAACGGTCAAGCCAGCCGGCCCTTTACTTATGACACAGGCGCACGCTTGGCACTACTTTGTTGATGCACGTGCGGCTACTGCGCACACAATTCACAAACACAGAAAATAATTTTTTTTTTGGTTTGGACTGGAGTGTACTTTCGGGGGTTACAGCACCCTTAACGGTCAAGCCAGCCGGCCCTTTACTTATGACACAGGCGCACTCTTGGCACTACTTTGTTGATGCACGTGCGGCTACTGCGCACACAATTCACAAACACAGAAAATAATTTTTTTTTGGTTAGGACTGGAGTGTACTTTCGGGGGTTACAGCACCCTTTAACGGTCAAGCCAGCCGGCCCTTTACTTATGACACAGGCGCACGCTTGGCACTACTTTGTTGATGCACGTGCGGCTACTGCGCACACAATTCACAAACACAGAAAATAATTTTTTTTTTGGTTTGGACTGGAGTGTACTTTCGGGGGTTACAGCACCCTTAACGGTCAAGCCAGCCGGCCCTTTACTTATGACACAGGCGCACGCTTGGCACTACTTTGTTGATGCACGTGCGGCTACTGCGCACACAATTCACAAACACAGAAAATAATTTTTTTTTTGGTTTGGACTGGAGTGTACTTTCGGGGGTTACAGCACCCTTAACGGTCAAGCCAGCCGGCCCTTTACTTATGACACAGGCGCACGCTTGGCACTACTTTGTTGATGCACGTGCGGCTACTGCGCACACAATTCACAAACACAGAAAATAATTTTTTTTTGGTTTGGACTGGAGTGTACTTTCGGGGGTTACAGCACCCTTAACGGTCAAGCCAGCCGGCCCTTTACTTATGACACAGGCGCACGCTTGGCACTACTTTGTTGATGCACGTGCGGCTACTGCGCACACAATTCACAAACACAGAAAATAATTTTTTTTTTGGTTTGGACTGGAGTGTACTTTCGGGGGTTACAGCACCCTTAACGGTCAAGCCAGCCGGCCCTTTACTTATGACACAGGCGCACGCTTGGCACTACTTTGTTGATGCACGTGCGGCTACTGCGCACACAATTCACAAACACAGAAAATAATTTTTTTTTGGTTTGGACTGGAGTGTACTTTCGGGGGTTACAGCACCCTTAACGGTCAAGCCAGCCGGCCCTTTACTTATGACACAGGCGCACGCTTGGCACTACTTTGTTGATGCACGTGCGGCTACTGCGCACACAATTCACAAACACAGAAAATATATTATTTTTTTAGCACTTGGGGGGAGCACCCCTGATGGACAGAGCACCCCCTGGACAACACTACAGCACTCCTTTAGGACTGGGACACTGCACAGGACTTTGGAGTGGACACAGCCCCTATGGAGAACTGACTGCACAACACAGTCCAGCCAGCCCCTATGGACTTTGAAGTAGTGGACACAGCCCCTATTAACAACAGCAGCACAGCACAACACAGCCAGCCCCTATGGACTTTGAAGTAGTGGACAACAGCAGCACTACACTACACTACACTACACAGCCCTAACTCCCACCCTCCCTCTTCACTGTCCACAGCCGAGTGAGAAAATGGCGCCGACGTGTGTACCTTATATAGGATCCAAAACCCGCGAGACTCGGAAGGCGGGAAGATGACGTTTTGCCTCGATTTCAGATCCGAGTCAGGCGGGAAAAGTCGAGCCTGACTCGGATCGGACTCGGATCGGGGGGGCTCGGGGGGGTTCGGATTTCAGAAATCCGAACCCGCTCACCCCTAATACTAATGTATGGGGAGTGTGGAAATTAACGCAGGGGAACTTAGCAAGGAGATATCTGTGATATCTCCTGTGCTAAGTGGCTACATGAATAACAAAATAACGTTATTTAAGGAAAATGTCCTTAAAAAAGTTATTTTAGTGTTGATGAATAGGCCCCATAGTGACTTTTATGCTGCATCTAGAAAACTATAAGTAACACACAAGGCTCTAAGTAAGCAACAGGTCCTCATACATTATATAACTGGTCACACAGCAAAATTACTCATTCAAAAAGTCAAAACCACCTTGTACATACAGGTATCATCCATTTAGTAGAGTAAGAAAACAAAACAAATAGAAAAAAAAAAAAAATTAGGGGTCTAATAAATAAAAATACTCTCCAGTTCCATCTTATAGATAGTTACATACAGTACCTCAGGGAACTCATGGACATGCTGCGTCTCAGCATTGCTATATTCCCAAATACTTTAAGAACAATTGTACACGCTCAGAATTTCTTCTTACACTGAAATTAAAAATAGTTGTTATAGAAAAGTAAAAGCAATAATTGTATTAGGAATGCTCCTTGTTAGCAATAACTCCCATTCTAATTGTTCCTACTGTGTCAAGGCCGATTTCATAGGTGGATTAAGAAATGTAATGTAATGGGACTCATTTACATAGCACCAATCAGCTGAGTTGCTGGATAAAATCCCCTTTGGATGTGCTGTGCGACTTATTTCCACTGAAGTGCATGGGTTTAGGGAACACATTGGTGGAGGAACAGGAGCACTGGCCCATAGAGGGAGCTGGCCAGAGAGAGATGTTCCTTGTACAGTACGGGGTAGACACAAAGCTGCATCATGGTTTTTGGAGCAATGCAAAGGCAATGTTACATTTTGTAGGATGAGATTATTGCATGAGATAAATGGGAGCATCTAGCGCCTTCCAGCTACACTTCAGTAGAATAGCACATAACAAGATGCATTGTGTCCAATGTATTACAGATACCATAGGTAAGTACCACTAATTACATAAGCAATGGTTTAGATGATATTATTACAGAATAAATGAAGGGAAGGATAGAAAATAGGTAATGTCCTATAGAATGTCACGGAAGAGATGTATAGGAGGATAATATTGGGAAAAGATAGAATATGACAGGATAAGACTTGGGCCTATTAGAAAACATACCTGCTATCATCTACCTCACTGTAAGAAGTGAGAGTTCCAAGCTAGTAGCTCAGCACATCATTTGACACCATTGTGATGTCACAGTGCCCAAGCTCAGTAATTCATTATGACATCACTTTGTGTCATCATCATCACCAGCATCTGCTGTAAAGTGACCACAAAAATGCTTTTATAACCTATACATACAGCATGGTCATATCATGTATAAGGGGCACAACTAAATGACCAATATCTCTATTTAAGGAGTCTATGCACTAAGCCTTGGAGAGAGATAAAGTGAAGAGAGATAATGTACCAACCAATCAGCTCCTAACTGTCATTTTTCAAACAGCCTATAAAGTGACAGGAGCTGATTCTTTGGTTTATCTCTCTCCACTTTATCTCTATCCAAGGTTTAGAGGTTTATTTCTGAGTAATTTAAACATATTAAAATATGAATACATTTAGGACAACTATTAACTTATATGATCATATCAAAATGAAAACATACAACAAAAAATTGTATTATATAACCTAATGACTTGAGCAAATCGATTAGAAGAATAATTCACTAACAGTGAATATGTTAGAAGTAGGGGTGAGCGGGTTCGGATTTCTGAAATCCAAACCCCCCCGAGCCCCGCCGATCCGAGTCAGGCTCAACTTTTCCCGCCTGACTCGGATCTGAAATCGAGGCAAAACGTCATCATCCCGCCTTCCGGATCTCGCGGGTTTTGGATCCTATATAAGGTACCCACGTCAGCGCCATTTTCTCATTCGGCTGTGGACAGTGAAGAGGGAGGGTGGTAGTTAGGGCTGTCTGGGCTGTGTAGTGTAGTGTAGTGCAGAGTAGTGTTGTGCTGTGCTGCGCTGTGCTGCTGTTGTCCATAGGGGCTGTGTCCACTACTTCAAAGTCCATAGGGGCTGGCTGTGTTGTGCTGTGCTGCTGTTGTCCATAGGGGCTGTGTCCACTACTTCAAAGTCCATAGGGGCTGGCTGGACTGTGTTGTGCAGTCAGTTGTCCATAGGGGCTGTGTCCACTCCAAAGTCCTGTGCAGTGTCCCAGTCCTAAAGGAGTGCTGTTGTGTTGTCCAGGGGGTGCTCTGTCCATCAGGGGTGCTCCCCCCAAGTGCTAAAAAAAAAAAAAAAATTTCTGTGTTTGTGAATTGTGTGCGCAGTAGCCGCACGTGCATCAACAAAGTAGTGCCAAGTGTGCGCCTGTGTCATAAGTAAAGGGCCGGCTGGCTTGACCATTAAAGGGTGCTGTAACCCCCAAAGTACACTCCAAACCAAATAAAAAAATATTTTCTATGTTTGTGAATTGTGTGCACAGTAGCCGCACGTGCATAAACAAAGTAGTGCCAAGCGTGCGCCTGTGTCATAAGTAAAGGGCCGGCTGGCTTGACCATTAAAGGGTGCTGTAACCCCCAAAGTACACTCCAAACCAAATAAAAAAATATTTTCTGTGTTTGTGAATTGTGTGCACAGTAGCCGCACGTGCATCAACAAAGTAGTGCCAAGCGTGCGCCTATGTCATAAGTACAGGGCTGGCTGGCTTGACCGTTAAAGGGTGCTGTAACCCCCAAAGTACACTCCAAACCAAATAAAAAAATATTTTCTGTGTTTGTGAATTGTGTGCGCAGTAGCCGCACGTGCATCAACAAAGGAGCAACGCCAAGCTTGACTCATTTCTTAAAGGGTGGTGTAACCCACAAAGTGCACTACTCTCCAGCAAAAATAAAAAAATATTTTCTGTGTTTGTGTGCGCCTTAGCCGCATGTATATATGAAATCGATATAACATAAATGGAGGACCAAACTTTCTCCGATAAAAATAAAATAGAGAAAGATCAAGAACCACTTCCTCCTAGTGCTGAAGCTGCTGCCACTAGTCATGACATAGACGATAACATGCCATCTTCATCGTCTGCCAAGGCCGATGCCCAATGTCATAGTAGAAGCCACATACAATCCCAAATGACAAAGTTCAGGAAAAGGACCTTAAAAAAAACATTTAAATCAGCTGAAGAGAAACGTAAACTTGCCAATATGCCATTTATGACACGGAGTGGCAAGGAACGGCTAAGGTCTTTCCCTATGTTCATGACTAGTGGTTCAGCTTCACATGACGATGGAAGCCCTCCTCCCACTAAAAAAATCAAACGAGTTAAGCTGGCAAAAGCACAGCGAAGAACTGTGCGTTCTAAGAAGATATCACAAATCCCCAAGGAGAGTCCAAGTGTGGTGGCGGTTGCGATGCCTGACCTTCCCAGCACTGGACGGGAAGAGGTGGCTCTTTCCACCATTTCCACGCGCCCTGCAAGTGCTGAAAGGAGCACCCACAGTCCACTTGCTGATATGCAAATTGAAGATGTCACTGTTGAAGTACAACAGGATGAGGATACTGGTGTAGCTGGCGCTGAGGAGGAAGTTGGCGAGGAGGATTCTGATGGTGATGTGGTTTGTTTAAATCAGGCTCCGGGGGAGACAGTTGCTGTCCGTGGGATGAAAAAGCCCATCACGGTAATTCCTGGGCAGAAGACCAAACATTCCTCCTCTTTGGTCTGGCAATATTTCTATCCAAATCCGGACAACAACTGTCTTGCCATATGTACCTTATGTAAAGGTGGAATAAGTAGGGGTAGGGACGTTAACCACCTAGGAACATCCTACCTTATATGGCACCTGCAGCGCATTCATAATAAGTTACTGTCAAGTTCAGAAACTTTGGCTAAGACCGTAAGCAGTCCAGGGACACCTAAATCCCGTTGTCCTGTTGTATCCAAGCACCTGCAAACCACACCGTCAACTCCTTCCTCGTCAATTTCTTCCTTAGTCAGGATCGGAAGTAGTCCTGCAGGCCATGTCACTGGCATGACTGACTCTCCTATCCGGGATTCCTCCGGAGGATCATGCATTGCTATGCCTACTGCTGCTGCCGCTGCTGCTGTTGCTGCTGCTGGGAGTCATTCATCATCCCAGAGAGGAAGTAGGAACACCACTACTTTTACTAAACAATTGACCCTCCAACAGTCCTTAGCGAGGAGGATGAAGTACGACAGCAGTCATCCTGAAGCAAAACGTATAACTGAGGCCTTGACTGCTATGTTGGTGTTAGACGTGCGTCTGGTATCCACCATTAGTGCAGTGGGATTTAGACAATTGATGGAGGTAGTGTGTCCCCGGTTCCAAATCCCGTCTAGATTCCACTTCACTAGGCAGGCGATACCGAGACTGTACAGAAACATTAGCAAAAGTGTCCTCAGTGTCCTGAAAAATGCCGTTGTACCCAATGTCCTCTTAACCACGGACATGTGGACAAGTGGAACAGGGCAGACTAAGGACTATATGACTGTGACAGCCCACTGGGTAGATGTATCACCTTACACAGCAGCAGCGTCACCAGTAGCAGCATCTCAGAAACGCCAGCTCGTTCCAAGGCAGGCTACGCTGTGTATCACCGGTTTCAGTAAGAGGCACACCGCCGACAACCTCTTAGAGAAACTGAGGGAAATCATCACCCAGTGGCTTACCCCACTTAGACTCTCCTGGGGATTTGTGATATCTGACAACGCCTCCAATATTGTGCGGGCATTACATCTGGGCAAATTCCAGCATGTCCCATGTTTTGCTCACACAATAAACTTGGTGGTGGTTTCTGAAAAGAGACAGGGGCGTGCAGGAGACGCTTTGGGTGGCCCGAAAAATTTCTGGCCACTTTCACCATTCAGCGACTGCGTGCCGAAGACTGGAGCACCAGCAAACACTCTTGAACCTGCCCCGCCATCACCTGAAGCAAGAGGTTGTGATGCGGTGGAACTCAACCCTCTATATGCTTCAGAGGATGGAGGAGCAGCAAAAGGCCATTCAAGCCTATACATCCACCTATGACATAGGCAAAGGAGGGGGTATGCACCTGACTCAAGCGCAGTGGAGAATGATTTCCATGTTGTGCAAGGTTCTCCAGCCCTTCAAACTTGCCACACATGAAGTCAGTTCAGACACTGCCAGCTTGAGTCAGGTCATTCCCCTCATCAGGCTTTTGCAGAAGCAGCTGGAGAAAGTGAAGGAGGAGCTAAGACGGAGCGATTCCGCTCGGCATGTGGGACTTGTGGATGAAGCCCTTCATTCGCTTTGCCAGGATTCCAGGGTGGTCAATCTGTTGAAATCAGACCACTACATTTTGGCCAACGTGCTCGATCCTAGGTTTAAAGCCTATGTGATTTCTCTCTTTCCGGCCGACACAAGCCTGCAGAGGTGCAACGACCTGTTGGTGAACACACTGTCAGCTGAAGCGGAACGTGACACGTCAACAGCTCCTTCTTCATTTTCTCCTGCAACTGGGGCTGCCAGGTAAAAACTTAGCTATCCTAAGCAACCCACTGGCGGTGATGCAGGGCAGGCAGGACCAAGTTTGGACATCTGGTCCGGACTGAAGGACCTGGCAACAATTTCTGACATGTCTACTGTCACTACATATGATACAGTCACCATTGACAGAATGGTGGAGGATTACATCGGTGACAGCATCCAAGTAGGCATGTCAGACAGTCCATACCTGTACTGGCAGGAAAAAGAGGCAATTTGGAGGCCCCTGTACAAACTGGCTCTATTTTACCTGAGTTGCCCCCCCTCCAGTGTGTACTCCGAAAGAGTGTTTAGTGCAGCCGGGAACCTTGTCAGCGAAAGGCGTAGGAGGTTGCTTCCACAAAATGTGGAGAAGATGATGTTCATCAAAATGAATTATCAACTCTTCCAGGGAGACCAGCCTCCAGAACGTACAGAGGGACCTGTGGTTTTGGATTCCAGTGGGGACGAGTTAATACTCTGTGAGGATGAGGATGTACACAACACTGAAGAGGGTGAGGAATCGGTGGATGAGGAGGATGAGGACGACATCTTGCCTCCGTAGAGCCAATTTGTGCAGGGACAGATTAATTGCCAGCTTGTTTTGTGGGGGCCCAAACGAACCAATTATTTCAGCCACAGTCGTGTGGCAGACCCTGGCGCTGAAATGATTGCTTTGTTAAAGTGTGCATGTCCTGTTTATACAACATAAGGGTGGGTGGGAGGGCCCAAGGACAATTCCATCTTGCACCTCTTTTTTTTCTTTGCATTATGTACAGTTTGGGGCCTAGTTTTTCAAACTGCCATCCTGTCTGCCACTGCAGTATCACTCCTAGATGGGTCACGTGTTTGTGCCGCCCACTCGTGTCGCTTAGCATAGTCATCCAGCTACCTCGGTGCAACCTTTTGGACATAAAAACACTATTGTGAGGTGTGAGGTGTTCAGAATAGACTGGAAATTAGTGGAAATTAAGATTATTGAGGTTAATAATAGCATAGGAGCAGAAAAACCAACACATTCTGTGATTTTAGCTGTTTTTATGCTTTTTTTAAAAAAAATACAGCTCCAAAACACAAAACCCAGAACCCAAAACACGGAAGGGTGGTTTTGGCAAAACCAATCCAGATCCAAAACACGAAGATCCAGATCCAGATTCAAAACCAAAACACAAAACACGAAAAGTGGCTGGTGCACACCCCTAGTTTATATGAAGAACCAACTGTTCTGCTCAATACTGTGACTTATACTCCAAAGACAAACAATCCAAAAAGCCAGATATGTATTTATTAAAACATCCATAAAAACTGATCACAGAAAGGTGCATATAGCCGTCATATCGGTCAGTGGTATGTTAGTCAGACAAGATAACTTCAAGGGCTCACCGGACCTCTCAGGAAGCCTGATGTTCCATGCGGTAACATACCAGCCTGTGAGTAGACATTAAGCCGGGACCTTCGTACAGCTGAAACTAAGATCACATACTAGCCCCTAAGTGGATGTCATCCTGGGACCTCCATACGACTGAGACCGCTGGCCTTCCTATATATTCCCTGTGGCTCCTGGCGTGTACACACCGCTGACTTGTACCGCTGACTGGTCAGATATGAGGCACTCCTGATTACTAAAAGACCTGCTACCGATGCGTTTCAACCCTAATACGGGTCTTTGTCAAGGCACCTGTGTCTTTGCTGCAATTACCCCATTACCACCCCCAAACACTCCCACACTGCTAGTAAAAAGTCACTGCAAGCCACTATGTAATGTACCATGATACTTTTGTAGTGCAGCTCAGACACATGCACAGACTATCGATAATCGGTCAGCTGCGTAGATATCGGCATTGTGTTCATCTCTGAATCAGGCCCATAGTATGGTATAGTTTGGGGGAACAATATCTCAAATATTGGTTATGTTTGGAAAAATGTATGGGCTAAGCTGAGTGAAAACATATAGATGTAATTGCAGACTATACTGAATTGTGCACACACAGAGATAAGTCTAATTTCAGAACATAACTAGGGTTTATGGTGCCCAGGGCAAATTTAAACAATGGCACCCCAAAAAATACTATAAAAGCATGATAGAAATGTTCATGGCAGACCGGGGGCAGGGCAGGGCAGTGATGTGCGGGTACGGCTTCCCCTTCCACACTCCTAAAAGGGGGCATGGTCGGCCGGGGATGGGGCGTGTCTTTGTCTTAGGTGACAGCACTGGGTGACAGGGAGAGTATGACAGCAGTGGGTGACGGAGAGAGGGTGATGACAGGGAGAGGGTGACAGCTAGTAGATGACAAAAATACAGTATTTTCAATTTTCTTATCTGGACCCAGAACTGCAGCGCATGGGTGGCAGCTCCTCCTTGGACTTAACTCCGGTGACGGTCGCAAGACTATAAGTCATATAAATCTATGTCTCCTTACCCCTCCTGGATCTGAAAGCTCCATAAACCTATGTCTGGCATTCCCTGGCCTTCTGTGGGACCCAAAGTGCTAGGGAGCCACAGACTGGCTAAACCTCAAGACACTAGGATGTGATTTGTTCCAGAGATGAAATAGTATAAACTTTACTTTAGTGCTACATAGGGTAATACAGCAGTAATGTAAGTGAGGGAATATGGAGGCTAGTAAACAGGTAACAGTGACACGCTACAGACTGGTCACACAGCAGCCATCTGTCCACAGATTCAGTCGCATGCAGAACAATATTTACACTCACCATATTAGCAGTAAAAAAAATTTTCTTTATTATTACATACCACCAGTGTAACAGTATAATGTCATTGTCAGATGTTTCGGTCCAATATTAGACCTTTGTCAAGGTAGAAAAACTCCACAAGACGCTCAAGCCGATTTTTGCAATCTGCGCTTGCTTAATAGACGCAGTGCGCGTGCGCGAAGCAGTCATTGCGATCAGGAAGAGAAAGCAGCGAGTACACAAATGACTCAAAAGATTGAGTGACAGAATGTGCCGTTTCTAGGTGGTGACAGGGGAAGGTCGATGGAAATGGGGGTGTGGTGGTACGAACGCGGGCGTGCCTGAGCATCAAAACGCCATTTTGAAGGCGTGCATAATTAAAATGCAGCGTCATATTACACTAGTACATATCATATGGCTGTTTAAAACACTGCAGCACTCGCAGTGCTTGCGGTAGGGTATGGTCAACACAAGCCCTGCATATGTTCCGATGGCACTCGATGTTAGGGATTGTTGCATACACTTCCTGGAGATGACGTGTTTTACGAAGGGAAAGCGGGAGTCTTAATAGAGGCCGGTGGGTGTCTAAATACACAATGCGATAGGAAGCTAAGACATAGTGGGCGTGCTAATGTCTTGCCGTGCGATCGCGGAATTTGCATACTTTAGCAGCTGACGGCTGCATGCGAGCACATCTAGCGACCGGGTCTGAATCAGGCCCTCAGTTCCTGAAGCTCTCATTAACTATGACATAATGTCCTGGGCCAAACTGTATTTTCCATAAGATAGGTTTTAATTCAAAGTCCTTTTTAAGTGACTTCTTTTCTAAATACTATATATGTATATACAGTCATGTGCATAAATATTGGGACATTGACAGAATTTTCATTTTTTGGCCTCTATTCACCACCACAATGGCTTTGAAATGAAACAAACAAGATGTGCTTTAACTGCAGACTTTCAGATTTAATTTGAGGGTAATTACATCCAAATCAGGTGAACGGTATAGGAATTACAACGGTTTCTATATGTGCCTCCCACTTTTTAAAGGGCCAAAAGTAATGGGACTATCAACTCAAAAGCTATTTCATGGACAGGTGTGGGCTATTTCCTCATTATTTCATTATAAATTAAGCAGGTAAAAGGTCTGGAGTTGATTCTAGGTGTGACATTTGCATTTGGAATCAGTTGCTGTCGACTCTCAATATGAGATCCAAAGAGCTGTCACTATCAGTGAAGCAAGCCATCATTAGGCTGAAAAATCAAAATAAACCCATCAGAGAAATAGCAAAAACATTAGGTGTGGCCAAATCAACTGTTTGGAACATTCTTAAAAAGAAAGAACGCACCGGAGAGCTCAGCAACACCAAAAGGCCCGGAAGACCACGGAAAACAACTGTGGGCGATGACAGAAGAATTATTTCCCTGGTGAAGAAAAACCCCTTCACAACAGTTGGCCAAATCAAGAACACTCTGCAGGAGGTAGGTGTATATGTGTCAAAGTCAACAATCAAGAGAAGACTTCACAAGAGTGAATATAGAGGGTTCATCACAAGATGTAAACCATTGGTGAGCCACAAAAACCGGAAGACCAGATTAGAGTTTGCCAAACAACATCTAAAAAAGCCATTATAGTTCTTGAACAACATTCTATGGACAGATGAGACAAAGATCAACTTGTACCAGAGTGATGGGAAAAGAAGAGTATGGAGAAGGAAAGGAACTGCTCATGATCCAAAACATACCACCTCATCAGTGAAGCATGGTGGTGGTAATGTCAAGGCGTGGGCATGTATGGCTGCCAATGGAACTGGTTCCCTTGTTTTTATTGATGATGTGACTGCTGACAAAAGCAGCAGAATGAATTCTGAAGTGTTTCGGGCAATATTATATGCCCATATTCAGTCAAATGCTACAGAACTCATTGGACGATGCTTCATAGTGCAGATGGACAATGACCCGAAGCAAACTGCAAAAGCAACCAGTTTTTTTAAGGCTAAAAAGGGGAATATTATACAATGGCCAAGTCAATCCCCTGACCTGAATCCGATTGAGTATGCATTTCACTTGATGAAGACAAAACTGAAGGGAAAATGCCCCAAGAGCAAGCAGGAACTGAAGACATTTGCAGTAGAGGCCTGGCAGAGCATCACCAGGGAAGAAACCCAGAGTCTGGTGATGTCTATGCGCTCCAGATTTCAGGCTGTAATTGCCTGCAAAGGATTTGCAACAAAGTATTAAAAAGTGAAAGTTAGATTTAGGATTGTTTAGTTTGTCCCATTACTTTTGGCCCCTTAAAAAGTGGGAGGCACATATAGAAACTATTGTAATTCCTACACCGTTCACCTGATTTGGATGTAATTACCCTCCAATTAAATCTGAAAGTCTGCAGTTAAAGCACATCTTGTTTGTTTCATTTCAAAGCCATTGTGATGGTGAATAGAGGCCAAAATATGAAAATTCTGTCAATGTCCCAATATTTATGCACATGACTGTATAATATGTTTATATGTACTGTATTTATAATATATATTAGAGATGTGTGCTGAACCCTGTGTTTTTTGTTTTGGCTTTTGATCTGTATTATTTTTTTTTAAATTGATAAAATCACATTATATGGTTTTTTTGATCCTACAGTATTACTAAAATTAATAATATTAAATTCCACTCGTTTCCAGTCAATGTTTTGACCATCTCACTGCTCACAATATTATTTCATCTAGTCTCTGCCCAAAATTTGCACCAAGCTAGCCGGCTAAGCGGCAGCAGTGGGCGACACAAACACATGGCAGTTCAACTTCCAACATGGCACATATTCAAGAGGCCTGAGGGAGTTGGAGTATGTATGTTGTTTAAGGCAGGGACAGGAACGGTTGATTGGTAGTAAATTTGATTTCATTTTTTATTCTGAAGTAAATTTATGAGGAAGAAGGGGAGGCATTTACAAAAAAAATATTTTACTCATTCACATCAGTCCTTGCCCCAGAAGAATCTTTGAGCACTATGCCTGCTGCTGCTGGGAGTGGATTTTCATCCCAGAAGGGGACTAGGAAGACTACAAATAGTGCTTTCAAAAACAATTGACTGTTAAACAATCCTTTGCAAAGATTCCACTTCGCTAGGAAAGCATTTCCCAACCTGTACAGGGACATTAAAAAACTTAATTAGTGGCCTCCAAAATGCTGTTGTACTCATTGTCCACTTAACCACAGATTTGTGGACAAGCCAAACAGAGCAAATGCAAGATTTAAGGTTTAAGTCAGCCATTGTGTCTTTCTTGAGAATCTTTGAGTGCTATGCCTGCTGCTGCTGGGAGTGGATTTTCATCCCAGAAGGGATGAAGACGTTGTTTCTTTCTTCCCAATGCACATAGATCTGAAGAGATGCAAAGAGCTGTTGGTAAGCAAATTGTCAGCTCAAGTGGCACGTGAAGCAGTGATGGATTCTCCTTCAGTTTCTCCAGCAAGTGCATCTACTGAGAAAAAAACTAAGCTTTTCCAAAACACCCACTGGTGATGCAGATGAGTCAACACAACCAAGTTTTGACAAAAAGAATTGCCTACAATTAATAACACCTCTACCGTGATTCCATCTGATACGGTCTCCATTCAAAGAATGGTTGAGGACATTTAAAATATTCTAATGATAGCATCCAAACAGGCATGTCAGACAGTCTGTTTGACTACTGGCAGGAAAAAAAGGTAATTTGGAGGCCCTTGCACAATCTGGCTTTGCTTTACTTGAGCTGGCAATAGTTTATATAGTTACCCAGCCTATACCATCACCCCAGATTATAACAGCACCCAAGCCTATATGTTGTGTATAAATTACAGCTGCGCTCCCTGTTAGACTGGGGATTCATTGTTCACTTTAGTGATTGTGAGCTAATTTTAGTCCATATCACCACACCCCCTACACATCTTCTATCCTGGGCTACAGGAGGGGCAGCTGCACCCTGGAATATGTTTGCATGGCATTGCCCCTCTGACTCGCTGAAATTCAGGTAGAGGACCATGAGTAGGTAGTAGGAACACTATATCAGAGAATGCAGTAGGTACTAGGGACACTATATCAGAGAATGCAGTTTTAGCTGCTTTATTCAATTTTTTAAACCATAGCCTCTAATTTCACCTTTTGAGAATATGTTTATGTGAATCTCAGCTGAGGCTCTTGTGATGTCATTATGTTTAATATATTATGCATGTTATTTACCACTTTGTTGTGGTCTTGTAGTTGGCGTGTAGACTTATCATCTATTCATGATTGAGGAAAGAAGTGAAAAGTTGCATTTTTTTATTGCTAACTTTGTGTTATTAAATTATAAAATTGTGAAGTTTCCACCTACAGTGTCACAAATTAATTTAATACGTTTTGAATATTACACTGCGGTTCCACTTACAGTGTCACAAGATTTTTTTTATGAATAAGAAAAGAATAACACACTGCACTACCACTTACAGTGTCACAAGATTTTTTGTGAATAAGAAAAGAATAACACTGCGCTACCACTTAGTGTCACAAGATTAATTAGTTATGAATAATAATAATACACTGTGCTATGATTTATAGTGTCACAATACATAGACGATAAACTGCGGTCTGGCCGGCAGTGTCACCATACAATAATAGCGCAGCTAAATTGCTGACGCACACACACACACACACAAAAAGCACTTTTCCTTTTTTTTACACTGGGGAAGAGCACCCCTGAATGATGCAGTAGCCCCTTCTTGATGGACAACAAAGCACCCCTGTCAAGTGCGGACCGACCACGTGCAGAGTCACCAATACATGGACAATAAACTGAAGTCTGGCCGGCAGTGTCACCAAACAATAATAGCACAGCTAAGTTGCTAACGCACATAAAAAAAGCACTTTTATTTTTTTTACACTGGGGAAGAGAACCCCTGCCAACACAGCACCCCTTTATGGACTGCAGCCCTAGCCCCTTGATGAACAGGACAACAACAGCAGCCCTTATGTATAATACCACAGCAGCAGCCCCTTGATTGACAAGACAAGTGACAGCAGCTGCAGGACCCACTGAAGCCCCCTTTTATATACTGCAGCCCCAGCCCCTTTATGGACAACACAGCAGTAGCCTTCAGCCCAGACCCCGACAGGACAAGTTGGTCAACACACTGACACAGACAGTGACAGCAACACGTCTGTTCAGTTCACCATCCACACCCAGAGTGAAAATGGCGCAGATCACCAGGACCTTTATTGAACCCAAAACCTGGGAGAATCCGACAGCGGGAGGATGACGTTTTGCCTCGTTTTGAGATCCGAGTCATGCAGGAAAATCTGAGCCTAGCTCGGTTCTCGCCTCGGATCTAGAAGTACAGGTGGGTCCGGTTCTCTGAGAACCGGACCCGCTCATCTCTGATATATATATATAAATATATATATATATAAATATATATATATAATGGTTTTTATATAGCTCCACCCCCAGTAGCTTCACCCACAATTCTTGAACCTATTTTTCCATATATATATATATAAACAGAAACATATACATTAAAATTAGGAATGAGCGGGTTTGGGTTCCTGGAAACTGAACGGCCGAATTTACCTAATCCGAGTGGCTTGGATCCCATACACTGTTCTCAATCTGCAGGAAGGAACTTTCCACGGTGTTAAACTTAAATACTTAAGGACTTGTTTGTCAGTAGTAGAAGACAGTTCAGGTGTTCTCCAAAAAACAAGTCCTTTCTTTTACAATGGATCAGGATCACTTTTGAATATATGTACCCCGGCATATGAACAACTTGTTGTTTTAAAATAAGTGGCAACTTGCTTTGATCAACGTGTTTCGTCCCTCCTCTAGGGACTTTTTCAAGATAAATATCTGGCCCAAGGTACCTGTATTTAAAGTGATTCTGATTGTTTAATTAGAGAGTCCTGGTTTCAATTAATTCACATGAATTGTTCACATAGGTCTTTCAATCTGTGTCTCTCAGCTCATTAGATTGTAGCAGTTTCAAATAGTGAGATCTCTTTTCATAAACCCAGTGCATATAAATTGTTATTCTCACTATTTTATAACAGCATGAGTCATTTATATATAACAATACAATTGATACAAATAAATAAATAAATAGTGAAAATAAGAATAAAAATAATAAAAATAAATATTAAAGGCCATTCTCAAAGTATATATTTTTTCTCAAATGTATCTAGTTCTTTTGAGAAATCTATGGGCCAAATGTAATAGGGTGAGAGTTTAGAAAATATGAGAATTTTCTCACACTTTTTAAACTCGGCCAATGTAATAGAGTCCGAGAACAAAGCAACAGAGCATACTCACATGTTTTTCAGACTCAAAAAAAACTCTCATGATTTAAAATCTCATCCAGATATTTTCTCATTTTGAAGATAAAACTGGACCAATTTGAGAGTTCACTGCTAAATCTCACATTTTCTAAACTCTCACCCTATTACATATAGCCCTATATATTCATTAGCCATGTAAAATTCATGCTCCAAATAGGTATAATATAGATGTCTAGATAGTCTCTCTTTTTTTATTATTTATTCTGCAACTGTCACTGAGGCATCTTCTGCCTCTCATGAGGATGCAAGACCTTTTCATTCCAAGTCTAGAAAAGGTGTAAAAAAAACTAAAACCACTAAGGCAATAGAACAAACTGTTCATAAACAGAAATGTCACAAATCCCTGAGGAGAGCCTAAGTGTGTCTACAAGTGCCGTGTGTAAGCCTGACCTTTCTGAACTCATAGAGAGGCCTCCTTCCTCCATTTCTGCACCCTCTGCCAATGTGGGAATGAGCAGCACAAGCCAAGAAGTTGCTGACCTAGACATTCAGGATGTTATGGTAGTAGTACAACAGGATGAGGGGCATATTTGTGTAGCAGATACAGGTGCTAATGAGGATATTGATGATGAAAATGTTGATGAGTATGTTCTTTGTAAGTGAGACACCAGTGGAAGTAGTTCTTGCCCATGATAAGAAGAAAGCAATTGTCATGCCTGGGTATAAGACAAAACAATCCACCTCTTATGTGTGGAATTATTTTTACCCATATCTGGACAACAATTGTTTTGCCATCTGTAGCATTTGTAAAGCCACTGTAAGTAGAGGTAGGGACTTTAACCATCTAGGAACCTCCTCCCTGTTACGTCATTTGCTGCACATGCATGAAAAGTTTTTGGGAAAAAAAAGAAACTTTTGCTAAAAAAGTAACAAAAAGCACTCCAGCTCCAGCTGGCTCCCATCTCTATGCTAGATGCAAGCACCTGCAATCTCCACCACCAACACTTTCATCTTCATCATCAATATCCTCAATCATGATTGCAACTAGTCCTGCATCCAATTTGATATGACTAGGTGATTCCTCCCCTATCCAGGATTCCACCAAAGATTCCTTGAGTGCTAGGGCTGCTGCTGCTAGGGGTGGATCTTCATCCCAGAAGAGGACCAGAAATACTAATACTAGTAGTAGCTTAAAATACAATTGACTGTAAAGCAATGATAAAGGAAGCATGAAAGCTGTGACCCAGTTGCACAGCGGATCACTGACTCCATATCAGCTATTCTAGTATTAGATCTGCATCCAATATCCACCACTGATACCGTGGGTTTTAAATAGTTAATTAAGGTCCTGTGTCCCCACTACCAAATTCCATCTAGATTCCACTTTACTAGAAAAGCAATTCTCTGCCCTCCAAAATGCCATTGTACTCACTGTCCACTTAACCACAGAAATGTGGCCAAGCAAAACAGGGCAACTAAAAATTACATGACTGTGACAGCCCACTGGTGTATTGCCTTTAGTAGCAGCAACATTTAACAAATGCCAGCTCATTCAGAGGCAGGCTATTCTGTTAAAAGAAAAAATGGATATAAAGGGCACTGATATGGGTACTCTACAAATTAGTATATAAAATCTGCAGGTTTGAACAAACAATATTATTGATGGTATATAGAAAAATGTACAATTTAAAAATATAGAACACTTATTAGCAGCCTCTAAAAAAAACAGATAGTCTACTGGCTACTTTCTAGTTTTTCAAGACAATTGTTTATTCCAATATAATTGTGCAGAGATACACTTATAGCACCACTTCTGTTTTTATTTAGCAAGCTACTCTATGTATCACCGGCTTCACTAATAGTCATACTGGTGTTAACCACTTAGAAAAACTCAGAGAAGCCATTGCTGTAAGTGGCCCGGAAAATTTTGCACCATGTTTTTTGCATTCAGCAGGTGCATGTAGAAGATTGCAGCACCTGCAAGAACAGTTTAATTTTTCCTGCCACCAGTTGAAGCAAGAACAGAAAACACAGTGGAAGTCCACCCTTTATATGCTCTAGCGAATGGAGAAACAGCAAAAACCCATCCAAAGCTACATAACGTGCTATGACATAGGGAGAATGGACTTTACTGCAGCACAGTGGAGAATACGTTTTGTGTTGTGCAAGGTGCTGAAACCCTTCGAAGTTGTCCCCTGTGAAGTGAGTTCAGACACTGCCACCTTGAGTCTTTTCATCCACCTAATTAGACTTTTGGAAAAGCAGCTTGAGAAACTGAAGGAGAAGTTTAAACTAAGCAATTCTGCTAAGTATGTCAGACTTGTAGGTCAAGTCCTTTATTCGCTTCACCAGGAGTCAAGGGTTGTCAGCATCTTAAAATTGGATCAAAACATTTTGGCGACCGTGCTTGATCCTAGGTTTAAGTCGTACATCGTGTCTTTCTTTCCAACGGACACAGATCTGAAGAGATGCAAAGAGCTGTTGGCAAGCAAATTGTCAGCTTATGTGGAACGTGACTTGGCGACGTCTCCTCCTTCAGTTTCTTTGGCAACTATGACTGCCAGGAAAAACTCAGCTTTCTTATGAGGCCCACTGCTGATACAGGTGAGTCAACAACACAACAGGACTGGAAGTGCTTACTCTGCTGCAAGATGCTGTAAGGTATGATAAGAAACTTCAGTTACCTTGGTCCCTAGGCAGCTGTGAGGTGTTTGTATTAGGGCACAGATTTTTATTTTAGGTTAGATGATACAGTGCGAAGAGAAGTCTCCTGACAGATTCCACCTATTCAGGGGTGGATTATCCACAAGGGCCCATTTGCTCACCACCACAGTAGGCAATGACCAGGAATCCGGAGCCTCATGGGTTATGGGGCCTGACAGCTACACACAGAGGATCAGGGCACAGTGCAGTGCACTACTGGGTAAAACCCATGAGAAGGGTCAGGTAAACATGAACTCTGATTAGAGTAGCCCATCACATGCTCCTCTGACCCATGGAGATCAGCAGCAGCTACATAGGAGTGATTCATTGTGAGGCTGTGTCTGCTGACTGAGGCTTTGGATGCAATTCAATTGTCAGCGAAGGTAGCGAATTGCCATTGCTGCAACGTTTATTCGCCAGCAACGAAAGCCTGTCTCACACCCTTCACTCAGCCGGCTGAATGCCTGATTCACACAAAAGTGCTCGCTATCGTATGGGGTAGGTAGTGAACACTTTTGTGCAAGATCCCAATGCCGTAAAGTGAGGTGCCTGCCACGCAGATTCAGCTGTGGGAATAGATTTGCCCTTAATTAAATTCCCCCCTGTGCCTTCTTGTGAATACAGTGTATACAATTACAGTCTTCTATTCATGTGTAGGGTTGAATAATACTAAATCCACATGCGGCACTTATCAAGACCTTATGGACTGTATCAATGTTCTGCATATAGCCAAATGTCCTAGGATGCCATAATTCTGGAAAATATATAAATGTAAATATAAAAAAAAAAAATAAATTCCTCACAAATTCCCACTTTGTCTCTCCACACTCAGTCGTGTAGATTGTCCGTATATCAAAAATAGTCTTACAAAAGTCTTTTATGATCTCAGTCCCGAAAAAAGTAATGGAATTACTGTCATTCAAGTTAAACCAATCTTGCAGTATGTCACAAAGATAGTTCCTTTTGGTATTTGATCACAGGGTCCACCTTAACATACTCCTACAGAAATCCACTCCATACACCAGCACCATTAGTCATAAGGATAAGGACAATATCACTAGCTTATCAGACACTATGTATGCAGAGCGGTGATTGGAATTTACTCACCAATTAACTCCTTCTCTGCTGGTCTCCTTCTCTGTCCAGATCTGCTGTAGAGTGAGTGGGAGTGAGTGGCCCTTTTATGTATATGTTACCTTGTTTAACTATAAAGAAAACCGTGATATACAAATAAAACAATTAACAATAGGTAGTAGTTACAGGTATTGATCCCCAATGCATTTCATCCCATCTGCAGGACTTTAAGGGTTTTCATGTGTGTAGCGGTGACCATCGATAGTTAACAATCGTTGATGATTAACCACCGATGGTCAATGGTTTTGCTATCATTGGTGGAGAACCAATAGTTTTCCCCATAGATGGCACAGAGCCTGGCAATGTTTTTTTTTGTCACGGCACTGGGACACAGAGCATAGCTACGCCCCTGATGCAAACTGTTAAGCCCCGCCCTCCATTGTGATTGGTCCGCTGTCCCTTGAGTCTGCGAGCAGGGATGACCATCGAGGGCAAAATCATTGATGGTACAATGTTGATGGTTTCATTCCATCGTGGTTAGCCACCAATGGTACCATTGATGGTTAACCTACTGATGGCCATCGCTATTAATGTGACCACTGATACCAATAACATGATGTAAAATGTGTTTGTGTAAAGTTATAAAACTTTCAAATTAGTTTTCCAAAAAAAACCTAAATAAATAAAATGGCATCTCTCTGGGATTAAGGCAGAGCACCATAAACTACAGAAGGTGCCAATGTACAGTTGAACACATTGTGCGAAAAATAAACATAAAATGCTCCAGAAAAAAAAAATTCCCAGTTTGCAAAGCTACATGTTGCCCCAGTCCCAAGATGCTTCAGGGGGATATGATTACAGAATTACAGATGCATCAAAAACCAGTCCAATATCCAGGGCTGCCATCAGGGAGGGGACTACCAGGTCAGACTTATCGGCGTTCCGGAGAACAGGCTGGGTCGGTGGCAGGGTGCCATTATTGATTCGGGGCCACCTGCTCGAGATCTGGCAGGCTGAGGCTGCAGCAGGGGCTAACGGAAAATGTCTGCCTCCATAGGAGGATATGAAAATATGGCTGCCATCAACCAATGAGGAGCCAGGTTTCCTTTCCCAGAAACCCAAGGGGCTGGAGATGGAAAAGGGGGCAGGGCTTATTAGTAGGAAAGATGAAGATGAATAGGTGAGTAAGGGGGAACTATAGTACTGTGTGTGGCATAAATCTGACAGGCAGATGGGAGTGTGTGTGTGGGGGGGGGAGTAGGGGGGGTCACTGACAGGCAGAAAGGAGTGTGTGTGGGGAGGACACTGTCAAACATTTTCCAAATATAGGTCAGTATATGGATATTTACAAATACATTTCTGTATTAGGACTTTATACTTAAAAACACTAGGGGGAAATGTAATAGAGTCTGAGTGTTAGTGCGACTATGGACTCACATCAGGCCGCAGTGAGTATGATGCAGGTTTTGTTCTTAAAGTCGTACTATGTAATACTGTAGCTTGCAAATTGTAGTGTGCAAGTTTTCATTACAAGGTGAGAGTTTATCAGAAGCCTGCACAGATCAGTGAGATCCGTTCAGGCTTCTGTGTGTTAAAAGTTTAGGAACGTGTAAGCCGGTCCTGGTTGTCAAAATACAGGGGTAAAAGGGGGTTGAGCCGTTCCTGGTTGTGGAAATACTCAACTAAATTTCACCAAAATTCAATTTGTTCCATATGAGGGGGTTTATTTCTCAAGAGGTGTATTTCAAAGCCTTCCATCATCATAAGATGTATAATAAAAAATTATATTAAATGCAAATCAGATGTGTTTTGCATTTAATATTATTGCCACTTTAAATCCATCCGGGGGGTGTGTCAGTGACAGGCAGGGATCGATCATTACAGTGGCTCCCTACCGGACCAGATGCCAGGACGCCAGAACGGAACAGCTCTGCTGTAATGCGCTGTCTGTCCAAGGGAGCCGGCTGTAATCTCTCCCTCCCCCCCGGTGACAGGCTGTCACTACACAATCCCCAGACACAGCTTCTTAGCAGCAGAGCTGGTCCGTTCCGGCGTTCCAGCATCTGGTCCGGCAGGGAGCGACTATAATGAACGCACCCTGTCTGTCACTGACACACCCCTCGGACGGGGACTCGGGGATGCGCATTATACAGCTGACAGCGTCTCAGCAGCAGAGGTCGCTGCAGGGAGCTGTCCAAGTCCGGCGTTCCGGAATCTTGTCCGGTCCGGCCTTCACCGATACCCGTAAACACATGCAGAATACAGTAAAGTTATGTACAATTGTTTATCTGACTATCCAGGTTTACATCTGGTGACACCATACTACAGTCCATGAGTTTCAGGAGGATTGTGCCAGACCCAGGAACCCATCATGGAACTTCCATCTCTCACTGATACATGAGAGAAACAATGACAGGTAAATTCTACAACTCACCAACATGATCATTCAGCTGCTGACTGGATTGGCATACATTACACAGGAATACTGAGGGTGTGGCCAGGGGCGTAGGAGCCCATGTGCAGTCTCTGTCCAGGGCTCCCTCCTCTCTACGCACTGAGTGCAGTAATAGACTTAGGGTACTAGTCTGTGCCAGAGTCTGCTGCGCATGTGTGTAGGTCACCGGGGAAATGCACAGCAGCCATTTTCCTGGTAATTTCCCTATTACGCATATGTAAAACACTGGTAAAATGGCCGCTGTGGCCATTTTCCAGGCATTTTGTAGAGCGCTACTACCAACGATGCAGGACTCCGGAGAGGTAAGTATTGAATACGTGGGTGCAGGGTGTGCAAGGTGGGCCCCCCTGGATCCAGGGGCCTGTGTGCACTGCACACCCTGCACCCATTCTAGATACGCCCCTGGATGTGGCCCTCAGTTCTCCTGTGTATTCCTCAGGGTGCTTCTCTCACCATTTTTTTAAGATTGAAATTCTAATCCCAAAATCGTTTTCTTTTATGTAAGTATGTAGTCATAATTATCGAAGTTGGGATTCTATATCTTTGGTGTTTTTGCAGTTAAAATAAATAAAAGGAGCAAATATAGACAATTGTAGCAGTATTTGTAGGACAGACCTTCCATTATTATCATTATTGTTATCATTGACTTGTAAGGTACCACAATGCTTAGTAGCGGTGGACAGTGGCAAAAGAGAGAATAGTGAGGTCTAAATAAAAAAGAGTGCAGCTGCGACAAGAACAGTGAGAGTGGTGGAGATTGGGGCAGTTATGAGGATGCACTAGTGGGTGTAATATAGATTACATCAATTTATCATGATCCTGGGCTGACTCCCAGATATAGCAATCTGGATTAGCTGGTTGTGACACTGGCGCACCTCGGTCACTTACCAAAATACACAATTTTACTGCCACCATGAAAGTTTATGGAGTCTTTGCATTCTCCACACAAATTATTAAAAATACACCATCAGTTACACACAGGTAGCATGGGCCTCACAGGCTCGCAAGTTCTATAAGAATCATGTTCTATAAGAATATATTATGGTGCATATGCACGGTCAAATTTGATGAACGATGAATGATTGAACGATTAAATGATTTCATCAATGATGAACGATTGAACTATTTCTGACATTATTAAATTAATGAAATTGTCAAAATCTGACTGCAAACACAGTCGATGTCAGAAATCGTTATCTGACATGTGGGAACCCATATTGTTCGTCGATGCATGCTCTACATGTCAAAGATATAAATGATTGAATGATTTTTACAATCGTTATCGTTCATATCTTATAAGAAATCTGAACGTGTGTATGCCTCATTAGATTAAGGACCAGATTAAATTAGGTGCCCGATTCAGACCTGGTCGCAACGCAGCAATCGCACGCAGACGTCAGGGGCCGGGTATGCGATCACACGGCCTGTCTTAAGGACGCCCTCTATGTCTTAGCGTGCTCTAACCCCCTCTGCCCCGAACACTATAGATCAGTGATTCCCAACCTTAGTCCTCAAGGGACACTAACAGTCCTGGTTTTGGTGATATCCATGATTGTGCACAGATGGTTAAATCAAATAACTGAGGTACTAATTAAGTCACTTGTGCTCAAGTAAGGCTATCCCTAAAACCTGGACTGTTAGCGTGCCTTGAGGATCATGGTTGGGAACCCCTGCTATAGATTAATATGTATTTTGTATTATGCATCACTACTTTATGTATAGGAATACCATACTATAGTTGACCTTGACATTGCCCCTGATTTAAGGGCCATTTGACTAGAGTCAGGTTCACCTGTCCAATAGAAAATGTATTGCTGAATGTATTTTGCTGGCAAGCATACAATATTAGTCATCTTTTTGTAACTTTTTACATTTCAGATTTATGGAAATAGTGAGAAACCATAAAGTAGAGTTTGGGTATGTATCCATATCACAAACTCATGTTTTCCTCCAGTTTGATGTAGGTGTAGCCTTGCTTGGTGTGCCAGCTCTTATAATAAGGATCATGCAAAAGTATGGACTAGGGATAGATTTACTAAAGCTTCTAAAAATGAAAGTGGTGGTGTTACCTATAACTCCCAATCAGATTGTAGCTATCATTTCTCTATTGCATCCTAGAAAATGATAGACAGAATCTGGTGATTGCTATAGACAAGCACCACAACCTTTCATTTTTAGTAGCATTAGTAAATCTACCCCTAGGAGTATAAAGTAGACAGTTGGCACACATAGTAACTATCTCTACAGTATATTTAATAAATAAACAAGGATGACATAAATGTTAATGGGTCTTGTTTATAACTCTTAGGGCTGAATTTACTACAATCCGCATTGGTAATGCAGATTGTAGTGTGATATTACCGAGTGAATTAGCATTGTGAATTCAGGCAATATCACAGGGATTTACTACAAATCCCTTGCAGGGACAGAGCTTGTGATAAAGCTCTGTCCCTGCTAATCCCCTTCAGAGCCTTATCATGGTATTTTTGCAAAAAATACCGTGATTAAGTGCCCGCGCATGCGCCGATCGGTCGCCGCTGCTACCCCCCTCTGGCGCTAAGCCCCGCCCCGGTGCTAAGCCCCACCCCCACGATCACAGACCCCCCCGCGCGACCCCCCTCTCCCTTACTTACACTTACCTGCATGCTGCAGACCTCCGGAGATGTTCTCCATTCCTCCGGTCAGGTGATCTCCCATACTGCACTGCTGCCCGATCACCTGATGACCGGGCAGCAGTGCACTGTGGGAGACCAGCTAACTGGAGGGGAGTCATCACCGGAGGCCCGATCACCGGTCCCTGGAGTCAGGTAAGTAATTTTTTTTTTACAACTTTTTTTTAATTTTTTTTTACAGTAATCAGCTTGCGGTCTGTTTAGACCACACAGCTGATTACAGGGACCGGCTCCTGGCTCTGCTCTTCCTGTTAGAGCAGGGCAGGAGGCCGGCAACCGAGGGAGACCCTGGATAACGCCACCTCCAGGTGGCGTTATTATCACAGGGCTTCCCCCGATATTTTTTTCACATTTATTTTTAGTAACTATGGTCAGATCACATTTCCCATTACAGTTATGGGAAATGCGATCTGCTTTACTAAAAATAAGTGATACTTAGGGGTTGGAGTAAAATTTTACGAATTCTACTCCAATTGCCCTGTAATAACTATAGGTGATACTAAAATAATGTGAAAAGGGTGTAAAAACACCCTTTTTCACATTATTTTAGTAAAAATAATGTTGATAAATAGAGCCCTAAGTGCATTAGTGGTAATTGTTCCCTGGAACTCCATATATATGGAAACTACAGGTTTATTGTGCTTGTCAATGTATATGCAACCACTAAAATTATTAATATTGTGTCCCATGACAATGCATGTTGCACAGTTGGCTCAGTTTGCATCCCATGCGACCATGTCACTTAAGCGGTTAGTACATAAAAGGTCGTACAACAATATTTCAGAAGTAATAAAGGAAAAACTTTAATTATTTAATGATGTATTTTGTATGTATAGAAGGTAATTGTGACCGGATTACCTCGCTCTGCCAGGCAATCACAGATTTTGATCCGACTTGATCCTGGAGCTGCCTGTCCTTTTGAGATGTCAGTCACCGGTGGGTCCTTGCGTCAAGTGTATGGGCAGTCGGCGGGTCGTCCATACACACAGCCAGATGTGCCAATATATCTGCAAGATATATCGTCATTGGCTGTGCTGCTGCATAGATGTCACTCACAGACATACTGTATCGTGTGTACACACCTTTCAATGCACTACAGATATATTGGCCCTCATTCAGAGCCGTACGCTCTGAGCAGAGCGCACGCTCTGAATGAGGGCCGGGCTCCATTTTCATGGAGCGTCCTCCTGGACGCTCGTATAGCTGTGGGTCACCACCCACAGGCTATACGAGCGTGCTTTGTGATGGCCGCGATGGTCGAGACCATCGCGACCATCGAAATTGCGAGCCGGAGCCTGCGGTTGAGGTTTTCAATCGCAAGCTCCGGAGTGATTTTGGCTCTATCAGAGCCAAAATCACTCCCACTGACATCACTAGTGATGTCAGTGGGCCGTCTTCTGACTGGAGGCGTTCCCGTGGGAACGCCCCCGGCAGGGAGGCACGCCCCCGGCACGCCCACCAAAGGGGGCGTGCTGTCAATCAACATTGACAGCACGCCCCCTTTGATCGGACACAACGAGCGAAGGACTTTCCTTCGCTCGTCGCGTCTGGCGCATGCGCACGACGGAGCTCCCTCCGTCGTGCGCATGCTCAGTCCATAACATCGACCCACTTGCGAGCGGACAGCCGCTCGCGAGTGGGTCTGAATCAGGCCCATTGTCTGTTCAATGAAATGGGCGATATACTGTATGTCAGTGTGTACCCTGCATAAAGCCAGCCAGGTGAGTACCCACCTTTAGTTTCCTCATTGTCTCTCTCTCTCCTCACAGCTTCATGAACTCTGATTAGTGAATAGCTTCAGCCATCCACCAATCAGTTTGTGGAGACATCCCCTCACTGTGATTGGTGAATGGCCAGAATAGTCCACCAATCAGCATTAAGTTACTTAACACAGATGTACACTGCTCACTGCATGTACTATGTACAGGGCTGCCAAGAGAAATCCTGGGCCCCGGTAAAGCAAGTTCTCGGGGGCCCCCTGGAGGGGGTGTGGCCATAGCATGTGAGAAGCAGCCACTCACAGGAGCATGACAGCTCCCAGCAGCTTGGCCGAAAGTATACCGACCTCGTTAGCGATGGGACCCAGCGGGGGTACCGGCATTGACAAGTGCGTATATACTTGCTGATGCATATATACTTCATACTTGCCTACTTTTGAAAAAGCATTTCAGGGAGATTGTGAAAGCAGCACCTATGAGCGCGGCGACAGGGGCCATCCTGCATTCGGAGCGCACATCATCGGCAACATAGTGGGTGAACAGTGGCCGATGTGCCTGAAATGTCGCTCCAATCTGTTGGATTGGTCGACATATCGCTTACTGTGTACCCGGCTTTACTGTGGGTACACATCTGCACAATTTCAGCACAAACCTGGCATGTCGTGCATAGTGTATTGATTTGCGCACTCCCTTGGTTGCATGCAAAATCTTCTAATTGGCCATGCGGCACAATCAATCAGATGATATTGTGTACGTCGATGCCATGCTGCAAAAATATATATATATATACACCTGAAGACTGGGTTTTGCCCGAAACGCCGTAGAATTAAAGACATCTTGGCTTCACCATTATTAAGTCTCTGAGTGTCGCTGAATACCTTGGAAGAAGGCACCAGAGCCAGCCATAGTGGGCATGAGCAACCCGTGAGTGCCGGTCTGTTTGTTGGATATACATACATACATACACACATATATATTTATATATATATATATATACATATATATATATATATATATATATATATTTATATATATATATTTATATATATATATATTATGTGTGTGTAATATATTACACACATTTCGATATATACTTAGTATATAATATGATATATTATGTATATGATATATATGTATATATATATATATATATATATTACACATTTGGATATATACTTATCATATAAATGTCTATGATATATTATATAACATATATTTGTATAATAAGTATAAACATGTAATATATATGTGTAAAAAATATAAATATGATATATCTAATAATATGCAGCCTTTAGTGCAGCCAGTCTCACCCTTGTCTGCTGAGTGCTGGGCCACACAAGCAACAAGTATACCCGTGTCGCCACTGCCCGGATCCGGTCTGTGTGATCTGTCCCTGCCCGCCGCTGCCCGGATCATGGTACTGGTGCCGCACTGCCTGCTGGTGATGAGAGCACTAGTGAGATGACATCATCATCTTGCGAGTGCATCAGCTCCGCAGCGGCATGGCTGCAGTCTGTAAGTAAGTGACACTGTCTGTGTGACACATTGACACACAGACAGTGCAATGCAGCTGGTGAAAGACCCCCATACCCCCACCCCCGAACTTCAGCCCGCCGCTGCCAGCAGCGGTTCTGTAGATCTTGAAGTGGCTAATTAAAAAAAAAAGTTTAAAAAAAACAAAAACATGGCAGTGTGCTTTCGGCGGCCCGGGCCCCCTGCTAAGCCCCGGGCCTCCTGCTAAGCCCCGGGCCTGGGTAATCTGTGCCCGCTCCCCACCCCCCTCTCGGCGCCCCTGACTATGTACTAGTGACAGGTGGCCAGGAGAAAGGCAGAAGATACTTCCTGGCCAGCCATTTATATGAGGAGCGGGCCTGCAGCCCCAAAGTACCTAAAATGTGCGGAGGGAGTTTTGGGATGCCACTGTAATGGGGGGTTTCTGGGTGCCTACAAACACCCCTTGCATGTGCTACTGTGCAGATTGAGTGCGAGACCTTATTTCGGTCTGTTATGATATGGTAGCACATGTTGCATCAGGAAAAGCCTGATAATTGCTACAGTATGTTTCCCTGGTATTCATTTCTACATTGGAACTAAATTTACATAATTCATCAGCTTTTATTAATAGACAAGTAATTATAAACAAATTAGTGTTGTCCTTAGTGCTTTAATCGTAAAAAGTTTTTACAGCAGTAGCGCACGCAGGGGGGGTTCTGAGTACCCACAAACCCCCCCTGCCTGACCAAATAATTTTTTTTAGAGACGGAGACAGCACTGTCTCCGTCTCTGCACTGACTGAGGGCTCGACGGAGCTGCCGCGGATCCACAGACAGAGAACCCTGGTTGGCAGAGCTCTCTGCAAAGGAGATACAGGTGCAGCGGTCGCCGGGTAGGAAGCGCTGTTGTGACAGACACTGTCAGTCCCTGCTGTGCTCTGAGGGGGCGTGTTGGTGCGGCAGCAGTAGGGGTGGAGTAGTCGCTTCTCTCCCGGTGTTTCCCATCATTCTGTGTGGGTGGTCAGGTGACGTGAAGGCCACAGCTCTCATCGCTGTGGTCGTTGTCATCCTGGTGCAGCTGGTCTGGGCCTGGCTTAGCTCCAAGCCTTCAGGAGGAGATCGCCGGGAAGGAGCTGCATTGCATGCCGAGCAGCAGCAACTACTCTCACATGGGCTCCAGCGGTGACCCATCTCCTCTCTCCTCAGTCCTCAGTAAGTATACTGATATTTGTGTATGTATGTATGCTGTGCATACTTATGCGTGTTTGTGTATGTGAGAATGTATCTATGCTGTGCGTAACTATGTAGGTATCTTGTGTCTATGTATGCTTATGTGTGTGTGTACGCTGTGTGTGAGTGTGCTTATAAGTTGTGTGTATGAATACTGTATGTGTATATATATATATATATATATATATGTATATATATAATATGGAAATCCCCCCTTAAAAATCCTGTGTTTGCCACTGTACAGCATGAATGTTCTGCAATGTTTATTTTTGTAAATTATCCATACTGCCTATGTCACACCCATTGGCCTAATATGTCCTTATTCATCAACCGGGGATGTTCTATGAGGTACAAGAATTTTCTAGGCAGCTTAATAAATACCTGCAGTGGGACTTTAATGGGGTTGTGTAGTCTTTTAGGACCTATACACAGATCAGTGTTTTGTTAAAATTTATCAGATTGTACAAACTTATTGCGTGTAGAAAATATTTTCAAATACAGAATTTTTTTTTAAAAGGACATGTTTGAGTATCCACATTAATGTGTGGGACAATAGAGAAGATACATAGCAATTTAAGTACATGTTCTAATCTGAGCTAAATATATTATTATAGATGAATCTGTTAGTAGTTTTTGAAGTGACCAAAGTGATAAAGTCATAGACAGGATTATATAAATAATTAAATATATATATTTTTTTCTTTTTTTCATAGGGAAGACTTCTGTAGAATGAACTGGAGACCATCTCTATCTACAATAGTGAGCACTGAGTAAGTGTATAGAATAATATATGTTGTTATGAAATTATGGCGCCAATTAATCAAAGGGTGAAATACCTATTGCCAATGAAAATTGGTGTCTTCAGTATTGATAGGGCTTTATTTAATTTTGCCATAAATAACTAAAGCTGGCCACACACTAGACCAACTTTCACCCAACCATCCAACTAGTTGATTGGTTGGAATGAAAATCTGGTAATGTATGGGAGTAAATGATGATCAGCAAATGCCAGAAAACAAATGAAAATGGTCGTTCAGAAAAGTTTGTTAAATGTTTGATCTAAACAATTTGTTCAAACAACAGTTTTTGTCCATTTTCCGGCATTTGGGAGCAAATTGCTGATTGTCATTTGCTTTCATACCTTACCAGATTTTCATTCCAACCAATAAATTAGTTGGATGGTTGGATGTAAGTTGGTCTAGTGAGTGGCCAGCTTAAGGGTTACTGCTGGCATTAGGTCTCTAGCTATCCCTTGTTAGTGGTACTGAGTACATTAAGCCTTATGCTATCTGTCAAATATGATAGTGTTCTGCCTGTAATCCTACAGCACTGTATATGTGTCACGCTGATGTAATAGTGCAATATAGTCTAAAGCTGGGAACACACTGGCAGATATATTAGCTGATCAATTGATCAGCCAATTTATTGTGTGCCCTTTGGCCAGTGTGTATGTCTGCGATCAACACAGTTCACAGACATATTGCATCGGTTGTGCTGCACAGCCAATGGCAGATATATCTGTCCAACGTGCTGTGTGTACGGGTCACTTGCAGCAGAGGCCACAGAGAGTGGGGCGCAACGCATGATGGTTGTTCAGTGTGTATGAGCGACAATCACCTGCAGATATATCTTTTAGGTATATACCCAACTTAACACAGGATGTTTAATTCTCTTTTGTCACCAGACAGTCCTTGAACCCCAGCCCCCCTCCCCCCCAGTGCTCCTGCTGCTGACTGCTATAATGCAGTGACTCATGTACATACTATGCTTATGTCCCTGCAATGCTATGTTCATATGACAGGTGACTCAGTGGAATTGGTATGAAATACCGCTGGCCATGCGGCCGGCGGTTCGATTCCCGTCAGCGGCAGCCCGACAAGAGCAGAGTGCGACGCAGCGGAAGCCCGACAGCGCTGGATATCCCGATCGTGGATAGGTAAGTATTTACTAATCTAACCTAACCCCCCTAACCCTAACCCTCCTTAGGGGTGCCTAACCCTAACTTCCCCCCCCAAGTGCCTACCCTAATCCCCCCTCTAAGTGCCTAACCCTAACCACCCCCTTCCCCGCTGCCTAAACCTAAGTCCCCCGGGGGGGTGCCTAACCCTAAGTCCCCCCCGGGGGTGCCTAACCCTAACCCTCCCTCCCCCTAGCCTAACCCTAACCCTCCCGGGGGGGTGCCTAACCCTAAGTCCCCCCCGGGAGCCCTAATCCTAACCCTTCACCCCCCCTGCGGCTGTCCGCTCGCGGCGCCCGGCATCCCTACGATCGGGATGCCGGGCGCCGGTCTCCCAGCGTTGGGGAAATGCGGGCGTCTACATCTAGATGCCCGGCATTTCACCCTTGCCGGGAAATGACAGTCGGGAAGCTGGCTGCCAGTATTTAGGCAGTCAACTTCCCGATTGCCTCCCAACTCAGCTGATCCTGCTCTCCTTCCTGCAATTAAATATAGCAGAGGGTGGCTGATAAATAGATCATCATGGCAGTACTAGCATAATACGTTAAGCACAATAAATGCATGCTACAATTTAGGTTCAGTCTTGCCATGTATGAATAATATAGATATGCTTTTCTGGCCTTAGCAGATTGGAGGGTTAACGTTGAACTCTTCTGAGGCCCCTACTCTGTTCTTCTGCACTTGTACAGTGGGCTGGTGTATGTGCAGTGAAGCACGTTTATGGCCTCATTGCTTATGTGCTAGAAACTAGGGGTGTGCACCGGCCACTTTTCGTGTTTTGTGTTTTGGTTTTGGATCTGGATCTTTCTTCGTGTTTTGGATCTGGATTGGTTTTGCCAAAACCACCCTTCCGTGTTTTGGGTTCTGGGTTTTGTGTTTTGGATCTGTATTTTTTTTTTAAAAAAGCATAAAAACAGCAAAAATCACAGAATGTGTTGGTTTTTCTGCTCCTATGCTATTATTAACCTCAATAATCTTAATTTCCAGTCTATTCTGAACACTTCACACCTCACAATAGTGTTTTTATGTCCAAAAGGTTGCACCGAGGTAGCTGGATGACTATGCTAAGCGACACGAGTGGGCGGCACAAACACGTGACCCATCTAGGAGTGATACTGCAGTGGCAGACAGGATGGCAGTTTGAAAAACTAGGCCCCAAACTGTTCATAATGCAAAGAAAAAAAAGAGGTGCAAGATGGAATTGTCCTTGGGCCCTCCCACCCACCCTTATGTTGTATAAACAGGACATGCACAATTTAACAAGGCAATCATTTCAGCGCCAGGGTCTGCCACACAACCGTCGGCTGAAATGATTGGTTCGTTTGGGCCCCCACAAAACAAGCTGGCAATTAATCTGTCCCTGCACAAACTGGCACTACGGATGCAAGATGTCGTCCTCATCCTCCTCATCCACCGATTCCTCACCCTCTTCAGTGTTGTGTACATCCTCATCTTCACAGAGTATTAACTCGTCCCCACAGGAATCCACCACCACAGGTCCCTCTGTACGTTCTGGAGGCTGGTCTCCCTGGAAGAGTTGATAATTCATTTTGATGAACATCATCTTCTCCACATTTTGTGGAAGCAACCTCCTACGCCTTTCGCTGACAAGGTTCCCGGCTGCACTAAACACTCTTTCGGAGTACACACTGGAGGGGGGGCAACTCAGGTAAAATAGAGCCAGTTTGTACAGGGGCCTCCAAATTGCCTCTTTTTCCTGCCAGTACAGGTATGGACTGTCTGACATGCCTACTTGGATGCTGTCACCGATGTAATCCTCCACCATTCTGTCAATGGTGACAGTATCATATATAGTGACAGTAGACATGTCAGAAATTGTTGCCAGGTCCTTCAGTCCGGACCAGATGTCCAAACTTGGTCCTGCCTGCCCTGCATCACCGCCAGCTTAGGATACCTAAGTTTTTTCCTGGCAGCCCCAGTTGCGGGAGAAAATGATGAAGGAGCTGTTAACGTGTCACGTTCCGCTTCAGCTGACAGTGTGTTCACCAGCAGGTCTTTGCACCTCTGCAGGCTTGTGTCGGCCGGAAAGAGAGACACCACATAGGCTTTAAACCTAGGATCGAGCACGGTGGCCAAAATGTAGTGGTCTGATTTCAACAGATTGACCACCCTGGAATCCTGGCAAAGCGAATGAAGGGCTTCATCCACAAGTCCCACATGCCGAGCGGAATCGCTCCGTCTTAGCTCCTCCTTCACTTTCTCCAGCTGCTTCTGCAAAAGCCTGATGAGGGGAATGACCTGACTCAAGCTGGCAGTGTCTGAACTGACTTCACGTGTGGCAAGTTCGAAGGGCTGGAGAACCTTGCACAACACGGAAATCATTCTCCACTGCACTCGAGTCAGGTGCATACCCCCTCCTTTGCCTATGTCATAGGTGGATGTATAGGCTTGTATGGCCTTTTGCTGCTCCTCCATCCTCTGAAGCATATAGAGGGTTGAGTTCCACCGCGTCACAACCTCTTGCTTCAGGTGATTGCGGGGCAGGTTCAAGAGTGTTTGCTGGTGCTCCAGTCTTCGGCACGCAGTCGCTGAATGGCAAAAGTGGCCAGAAATTTTTCGGCCCACCCAAAGCGTCTCCTGCACGCCCGTCGCTTTTCAGAAAATTCTGCACCACCAAGTTTATTGTGTGAGCAAAACATGGGACATGCTGGAATTTGCCCAATATTGGTGGCATTGTCAGATGTCACAAATCCCCAGGAGAGTCTAACTGGGCGATGATTTCCCTCAGTTTCTCAAAGAGGTTGTCGGCAGTGTGCCTCTTACTGAAACCGGTGATGCACAGCGTAGCCTGCCTTGGAACGAGCTGGCGTTTCTGAGATGCTGCTACTGGTGACGCTGCTGCTGCTGCTGTTGCTGCGTAAGGTGATACATCTACCCAGTGGGCTGTCACAGTCATATAGTCCTTAGTCTGCCCTGTTCCACTTGTCCACATGTCCGTGGTTAAGTGGACATTGGGTACAACGGCATTTTTCAGGATACTGAGGACACTTTTTCTGACGTTTCTGTACAGTCTCGGTATCGCCTGCCTAGTGAAGTGGAACCTAGATGGGATTTGGAACCGGGGATACACTACCTCCATCAATTGTCTAAATCCCACTGCACTAATGGCGGATACCGGATGCACGTCTAACACCAACATAGCAGTCAAGGCCTCAGTTATACATTTTGCTTCAGGATGACTGCTGTCGTACTTTATCCTCCTCGCTAAGGACTGTTGAAGGGTCAATTGTTTAGCAAAAGTAGTGGTGTTCCTACTTCCTCTCTGGGATGATGAATGACTCCCAGCAGCAGCAACAGCAACAGCGGCAGCAGGAGGCGTAGCAATGCAGGATCCTCCGGAAGAATCCCGGATAGGAGAGTCAGTCATGCCAGTGACATGGCCTGCAGGACTACTTCTGATCCTGACTAAGGAGGAAATTGACGAGGAGGGAGTTGATGGTGTGGTTTGCAGGCGCTTGGATACAACAGGACAACGGGATTTAGGTGTCCCTGGACTACTTACGGTCTTAGCCAAAGTTTCTGAACTTGACAGTAACTTTTTATGAACGCGCTGTAGGTGCCGTATAAGGGAGGATGTTCCTAGGTGGTTAACGTCCCTACCCCTACTTATTTCACCTTTACATATGGTACATATAGCAAGACAGTTGTTGTCTGGATTTGGATAGAAATATTGCCAGACCAAAGATGTGGAATGTTTGGTCTTCTGCCCAGGCATGACCGTGATGGGCTTTTTCATCCCACGGACAACAACTGTCTCCCCCGGAGCCTGATTTAAACAAACCACATCACCATCAGAATCCTCCTCGCCAACTTCCTCCTCAGCGCCAGCTACACCAGTATCCTCATCCTGTTGTACTTCAACAGTGACATCTTCAATTTGCATATCAGCAAGTGGACTGTGGGTGCTCCTTTCAGCACTTGCAGGGGGCGTGCAAATGGTGGAAAGAGCCACCTCTTCCGGTCCAGTGCTGGGAAGGTCAGGCATCGCAACCGCCACCACACTTGGACTCTCCTTGGGGTTTTGTGATATCTTCTTAGAACGCACAGTTCTTTGCTGTGCCTTTTCCAGCTTAATTCGTTTGATTTTTTTAGTGGGAGGAGGGCTTCCATTGTCATGTGAAGCTGAACCACTAGTCATGAACATAGGGAAAGACCTTAGCCGTTCCTTGCCACTCCATGTCATAAATGGCATATTGGCAAGTTTACGTTTCTCTTCAGATGATTTAAATGTTTTTTTTAAGGTCATTTTCCTGAACTTTGTAATTTGGGATTGTATGTGGCCTCTACTATAACATTGGGCATCGGCCTTGGCAAACGACGTTGATGGCATGTTATCGTCTATGTCATGACTAGTGGCAGCAGCTTCAGCACTAGGAGGAAGTGGTTCTTGATCTTTATTTTATTTTTATCGGAGAAAGTTTGGTCCTCCATTTATGTTATATCGATTTGATATATACGTGCGGCTAAGGCGCACACAAACACAGAAAATATTTTTTTATTTTTGCTGGAGAGTAGTGCACTTTGTGGGTTACACCACCCTTTAAGAAATGAGCCAGCCGGCTCTTTACTTATGGGACACAGGCGCACGCTTGGCGCTGCTCCTTTGTTGATACACGTGCAGCCACAGTGCACACAATTCACAAACACAGAAAATATTTTTTTATTTTGTTTGGAGTTTACTTTGGGGGTTACAGCACCCTTTAATGGTCAAGCCAGCCGGCCCTTTACTTATGACACAGGCGCACGCTTGGCACTACTTTGTTGATGCACGTGCGGCTACTGCGCACACAATTCACAAACACAAAAATATATTTTTTTTTATTTTGTTTGGAGTGCCCTTTGGGGGTTACAGCACCCTTTAACGGACAAGCCAGCCAGCCTTTTACTTATGGGACACAGGCGCACGCTTGGCGCTGCTCCTTCGTTGATGCACGTGATGCCACAGTGCACACAATTCGCAAACACAGAAAAAAAAAATGTAATTTGTTTGGAGTGCCCTTTGGGGGTTACAGCACCCTTTAGCGGTCAATCCAGCCGGCCCTTTATTTATGGGACACAGGCGCACGCTTGGCACTACTTTGTTGATGCACGTGCGGCTACTGCACACACAATTCACAAACACAGAAAATATTTTTTTATTTTGTTTGGAGTGTACTTTGGGGGTTACAGCACTCTTTAACGGACAAGCCAGCCGGCCCTTTACTTATGACACAGGCGCACGCTTGGCACTACTTTGTTGATGCACGTGCGGCTGCTGCGCACACAATTCACAAACACAGAAAATATTTTTTTATTTTGTTTGGAGTGTACTTTGGGGGTTACAGCACCCTTTAACGGTCAAGCCAGCCGGCCCTTTACTTATGACACAGGCGCACGCTTGGCACTACTTTGTTGATGCACGTGCGGCTACTGCGCACACAATTCACAAACACAGAAAATATTTTTTTATTTGGTTTGGAGTGTACTTTGGGGGTTACAGCACCCTTTAACGGTCAAGCCAGCCGGCCCTTTACTTATGACACAGGCGCACGCTTGGCACTGCTTTGTTGATGCACGTGCGGCTACTGCGCACACAATTCACAAACACAGAAAATATATATATTTTTTGTTTGGAGTGTACTTTGGGGGTTACAGCACCCATTAACGGACAAGCAAGCTGGCCCTTTACTAATGGCACACTGGCGCACGCTTGGCGCTGCTCCTTTGTTGATGCACGTGCAGCCACAGTGCACACAATTCACAAACACAGAGAAAATATATTTTATTTAGCACTTGAGGGGATAGAGCACCCCCTGGACAACACTACAACACCCCTTTAGGACTGGGACACTGCACAGGACTTTGGAGTGGACACAGCCCCTATGGACAACTGACTGCACAACACAGTCCAGGAAGCCCCTATGGACTTTGAAGTAGTGGACACAGCCCCTATGGACAACAGCAGCACAGCACAACACAGCCAGCCCCTATGGACTTTGAAGTAGTGGACACAGCCCCTATGGACAACAGCAGCACAGCGCAGCACAGCACAGCACAACACTACTCTGCACTACACTACACTACACAGCCCAGCCAGCCCTAACTCCCACCCTCCCTCTTCACTGTCCACAGCCGAGTGAGAAAATGGCGCCGACGCGGGTACCTTATATAGGATCCAAAACCCGCGAGACCCGGAAGGCGGGATGATGACGTTTTGCCTCGATTTCAGATCCGAGTCAGGCGGGAAAAGTCGAGCCTGACTCGGATCGGCATCGGATCGGGGGGGCTCGGGGGGGGGTTCAGATTTCAGAAATCCGAACCCGCTCACCCCTACTAGAAACTGAGGGTGGCTTGGAGCAGGTTATGTTGGAGAACAGGAGTGACGATGGGAATTTGTCACCTTTGAATAAGAACCGGTATCAGAAGCATTTCTCTATTACTATTTCCTTGTGCCTCTGCCTATGTAATCACTCATACGTATATAATATATGTACAGGCTTCTAAGGATGAGTTACATCCATAACACACATCTGGGGTCCTCAGACCCTTTTCTTACTACATGGTCTATTTACAGAACGTCTCCCTTCCTCTTCCTTACTTCTTTCTTCTCCAAGTGATAGTTTATTTTTTTTTGCAGGAAACCGAAGAAATTCTCAAGAAAATGGTGGGGAGCTAAATTTCAAAAGTGAGTAATAAACAGGATATACAGTAATCCCTTCTTATTTCCGTAAGGGGCAAATTACATCGAAGTGCTGGATAGTGGAGAGCTACAGAACTCGAGATTTTGCAATGATTATTACAATTTATAAAAGATAACTTGTTTGAGGGATCATTGATCTCTGTATGTCACTAGGGGTTTGTTGATTCGGGTCTGGGCCCCTTGTGCTAGCTGTATGGACTAGAGTGTGAATGATGCTGGGTGGCTAATAATGCTGTTCCTCATGCCAGTTACTAGTAGCAATAGAAGACTGATGCTGCAGAATGGTTAGGAGAATAGGTATTGAGAACAGGTGCAGGCTAGCAGGATAGCTCATGGTTGTGGCAGAATTAAGGATATTACAGGGAGACAGCGATACAGTGGAACTGGGGGCCAGGAGCACAACTGAGGCAGGCTACAATGCTGTGAAGCAATACTGGAGCAGGTTTTCTTGATAGCACTGGAGCAGAATGCTGTGAAGCAATACTGGAGCAGGTTTTCTGGATAGCACTGGAGCAGAATGCGGTGAAGCAATTCTGGAACAGGTTTGCTGGAACACACTGAGGCTGAATGCTGTGAAGAAATTACTGAAGCAGGTATGTTGGAACACTGAGAAAAATTATTGAAGCATGTGTGCTGGGACACACTGAGGTAGATTGCTGAGAAGCAAATACTGAAGCAGGTTTGCTGGAACACACTGAGGCAGAATTCTGTAAATCAAATCTGGAGCAAGTACTGAACCAGGAGTCAGGGTACTGATCTTCTGAGAGATGTTGTTTCTGGCAATGAGCAGTTTCTGGTTTAAATAGGGCACCTGTACAACTGATAGGCTGGATGAATCATGTCACAAGAGTTGCTGGAGACTGGTTTGTCAGAGCAGATCATGTAATACCGTCCAAGATGGCAGTGCCATGATGAAGAACAGCAGGAACTGCACATTTATAGATGAGTGACCACAGGTCTCAGGGTTGCCGAAGGTAATGGGGACCCAGACCCCGATGTGTGACACTGCAACAGCTGCTCTTGGTTGCTCAAACAAGTGTAAAACACACCCCATAATATGCATGGAGGTGACATATTCTAGCTCATAGGTGTAGTTGACTGGATTTATTGCTAAATATTAAGGTGCATATATACACAACGATTTTTTTAACAATTATCGATAGCGATATCGTTTATCATTCATTCGTTGAAAAAAATTGTTCACTTTCTGAGTTAAAACGATGAATGATTATCGTTTATGCGCATTCACGTTTGTAGTTTGTAGTTCAGTCAGACTGACCAACTCAACGATTTTCAGTAAGGGAATATGCAAAAATCATTTGTAGTTCAAAAAAATTGTTAATTACATTTAGTAAATGAACAATTTTAGTAAACAATTTTCATTCATTTTTCCATTGAAAAAATTAACGAAAATCTTTTACTAAAATCGTTCATTTACTAAATAGTTGTGTGTGTATGACCTTTACTAGTACAAGTCTGTTATGGGAGTTGCCAGTGTTTTTTCCAAATATTTTATAAACCTGTATATACACACTTATAACTCACAATAGATACATTTAAATTAGGGGTGAGCGGGTTCGGATTTCTGAAATCCGAACCCCCCCGAGCCCCCCGATCCGAGTCAGGCTCGACTTTTCCCGCCTGACTCGGATCTGAAATCGAGGCAAAACGTCATCATCCCGCCTTCCAGGTCTCGCGGGTTTTGGATCCTATATAAGGTACCCGCGTCGGCGCCATTTTCTCACTCGGCTGTGGACAGTGAAGAGGGAGGGTGGGAGTTAGGGCTGGCTGGGCTGTGTAGTGTAGTGTAGTGTAGTGCAGAGTAGTGTCGTGCTGTGCTGTGCTGCGCTGTGCTGCTGTTGTCCATAGGGGCTGTGTCCACTACTTCAAAGTCCATAGGGGCTGGCTGGACTGTGCAGTCAGTTGTCCATAGGGGCACTCCAAAGTCCTGTGCAGTGTCCCAGTCCTAAAGGGGTGCTGTTGTGTTGTCCAGGGGGTGCTCTGTCCGTCAGGGGTGCTCCCCCCAAGTGTTAAAAAAATATATATTTTTTCTGTGTTTGTGAATTGTGTGCGCAGTAGCCGCACGTGCATCAACAAAGTAGTGCCAAGCGTGCGCCTGTGTCATAAGTAAAGGGCCGGCTGGCTTGACCGTTAAAGGGTGCTGTAACCCCCAAAGTACACTCCAAACCAAATAAAAAAATATTTTCTGTGTTTGTGAATTGTGTGCGCAGTAGCCGCACGTGCATCAACAAAGTATTGCCAAGCGTGCGCCTGTGTCATAAGTAAAGGGCCGGCTGGCTTGACAGTTAAAGGGTGCTGTAACCCCCAAAGTACACTCCAAACCAAATAAAAATATATTTTCTGTGTTTGTGAATTGTGTGCACTGTGGCTGCACGTGCATCAACAAAGGAGCAGCGCCAAGCGTGCGCCTGTGTCCCATAAGTAAAGAGCCGGCTGGCTCATTTCTTAAAGGGTGGTGTAACCCACAAAGTGCACTACTCTCCAGCAAAAATAAAAAAATATTTTCTGTGTTTGTGTGCGCCTTAGCCGCACGTATATATCAATATAACATAAATGGAGGACCAAACTTTCTCCGATAAAAATAAAATAGGGAAAGATCAAGAACCACTTCCTCCTAGTGCTGTTGCTGTTGCTGGGAGTTGTTCATCATCCCAGAGAGGAAGTAGGAACACCACTACTTTTACTAAACAATTGACTCTCCAACAGTCCCTAGCGATGAGGATGAAGTACGACAGCAGTCATCCTGAAACAAAACGTATAACTGAGGCCTTGACTGCTATGTTGGTGTTAGACGTGCATCCGGTATCCGCCATTAGTGCAGTGGGATTTAGACAATTGATGGAGGTAGTGTGTCCCCGGTTCCAAATCCCGTCTAGATTCCACCTGCATCCTCAAAGCAGCAGCGACAAGCGTGCGTCTGTCTGTTAAAGGGTGGTGTAACCCTCAAAGTGCTCCTAAAAAAAACAAACTATTTTTTTTATGTGTTTGTGACTTGTGTGCGATGTAGCCGCACGTGCATCAACACAGTAGCAGCGCCAAGCGTGCGCCTGTGTCATAAGTCATGGGCCGGTTTGGACATCTGGTCGGGACTGAAAGACGTGCCAACAATTTCTACTGTCACTGCATATGATACTGTCCTCAAAGCAGCAGCTACAAGCGTGCGTCTGTCTGTTAAAGGGTGGTGTAACCCTCAAAGTGTGCTCCATAAACAATAAAAAATTCTTTTTTTTCTCTTTGTGAATTGTGTGGGCTGTAGCCGCACTTGCATCCTCAAAGCAGCAGCGACAAGCGTGCGTCTGTCTGTTAAAGGGTGGTGTAACCCTCAAAGTGCGCTCCACAAACAATAAAAAAATTCTTCTTTTTTTTTCTGTCTTTGTGAATTGTGTGGGCTGTAGCCGCACTTGCATCCTCAAAGCAGCAGCAACAAGCGTGCGTCTGTCTGTTAAAGGGTGGTGTAACCCTCAAAGTGCGCTCCACAAACAATAAAAAAATTCTTTTTTTTTCTGTCTTTGTGAAATGTGTGGGCTGTAGCAGCACCTGCATCCTTAAAGCAGCAGCAACAAGCGTGCGTCTGTCTGTTAAAGGATTACATCGGTGACAGCATCCAAGTAGGCATGTCAGACAGTCCGTACCTGTACTGGCAGGAAAAAGAAGCAATTTGGAGGTCCCTGTACAAACTGGCTCTATTTTACCTGAGTCGCCCCCCCCTCCAGTGTGTACTCCGAAAGAGTGTTTAGTGCAGCCGGGAACCTTGTCAGCAAAAGGCGTAGGAGGTTGCTTCCACAAAATGTGGAGAAGATGATGTTCATAAAATGAATTATCAACTCTTCCAGGGAGACCAGCCTCCAGAACGTACAGAGGGACCTGTGGTTGTGGATTCCAGCTAGGGATGTGCAGGCTCGGTTCTACTCGGTTCCGTTCGGTTCTTTTTACCGGATCTTATTGGGTTTCAGCTGTCACGAGTTTTGGATAGCCAATAAGATTCGGTAAAAAGAACCGAACGGAACCGAGTAGAACCGAGCCTGCACATCCCTAATTCCAGCGGGGACGAATTAATACTCTGTGAGGATGAGGATGTACACAACACTGAAGAGGGTGAGGAATCGGTGGATGAAGAGGATGAGGACGACATCTTGCCTCCGTAGAGCCAGTTTGTGCAGGGACAGATTAATTGCCAGCTTGTTTTGTGGGGGCCCAAACGAACCAATCATTTCAGCCACAGTCGTGTGGCAGACCCTGGCGCTGAAATGTTTGGTTTGTTAAAGTGTGCATGTCCTGTTTATACAACATAAGGGTGGGTGGGAGGGCCCAAGGACAATTCCATCTTGCACCTCTTTTTTTTCTTTGAATTATGTACTGTTTGGGGCCTAGTTTTTCAAACTGCCATCCTGTCTGCCACTGCAGTGTCACTCCTAGATGGACCACGTGTTTGTGCCGCCCACTCGTATCTCTTAGCATAGTCATCCAGCTACCTCGGTACAACCTTTTGGATATAAAAAAACTATTGTGAGGTGTTATGTGTTCAGAATAGACTGGAAATGAGTGGAAATTAAGGTTATTGAGGTTAATAATAGCATAGGAGCAGAAAAACCCACACATTCTGTGATTTTAGCTGTTTTTATGCTTTTTATTAAAAAAATACAGATCCGAAACACAAAACCCAGAACCCAAAACACGGAAGGGTGGTTTTGGCAAAACCAATCCAGATCCAAAACACGAAGAAAGATCCAGATCCAAAACCAAAACACAAAACACGAAAAGTGGTCGGTGCACACCCCTAATTTAAATGTGTCCCAAAATACTATATGCACTTTTATTTACTAACAAAGACAGGCTGGCTGTTATTTTTAATTCATAAATAAAGGTTGTAAAATTCAACTATGTGTCACCTTATAACAGCCTCCTATGCTTTGCTTATAGCCTCTAACAGCCTCCTACACTATCCTTATGGTCACCTGCTCTCATATTTGACACTTTTTTGGGGTTCAGGTTTATTTCCCATCTCTTTCATGCACTTCATATACAGTAGTTCACACATTGCAGAATGGATGTGTTACACCAGCGTGATGCACATCACTTGCCATTGTAATTGAATTGCACAAGATATTCCTCTTTTTGGTGCAGAATTAGCACATGCAGATTACTCGAGAAATCACAGTACAAAACTCACGGCTAATTAAATCTGTCCCTATGAATCCCACTGTTTCCGCTGGCTGGGTACACACTAGATGACGACGTGTACCCAGCCAGCGGAACAACATATTGTGTAGTCCATACACACCACACAATCTGGTGTACGGCCGCACAATATGCCGATCTCCCGCGGCATAAAATGCATGGGGTCGTCAGTCAGATCTTCAGATTGAGCAGCATGTACGGAAGAGCTGAAGATGCGACGGATGACTTTGTCTGAGCGCGTATAGGACCTGATTCAGAGCTAAACACTGGGCCTGATTCAGAGCCGGACGCTATTTGCGGACGGTCATTCCAAAAAAGTGGCCGGCTATTTAAATTGAGCGCTTGCTCTTTGCGGTTTGTTGACGCCTCTATGTCTGAGCGAGCGAACGAAAAATGCGCTCGCTATTTTCTAAAGATGTCCCTTTGCCGTTCGCATCACACGTCATCTCCGGTATTTATTAGATTAATCGGGTACATCGAAAGGCATCTGAACTGCTCGCAGTGCTTGTGGCAGCTTTTTCCTACCGCTATCACTGCGAGCAGTTCAGGCTAAAAGACAACCAAGTGACGTGGTCGATGACGCTCCTTTACTAATTATGCTCTCCCATTAAACGCCCTTTTGACCGTTTGGCACGCCTGCGCTCGGATCTCCACTCCCCCGTTTTCAAGCACCTTCCCCTGTTTCCGAACGCAATAACTGGTTTGCACATGCGCATTACGACCCATACGCATGCGCAGTTGTGCGAACATCGCTCAGAGCGAACGAGCGGCCGCTTACGAGCGGCTCTGAATCAGGCACACTGTTCCAATGTTCACGCAGTTGAGCCATTATCGGTGGTCTGCGCATGCATCTTAGCCGCATTCCACACGTTCTGCAGATGAATTGCGATTGTGCACATTGTGAGGATTCACTTGCAATTGATTGACAGGAAGAGACCGTTATGTGAGTAATTATGGGGAGTTCCCTCCAAAACGCAGGCGTATCGGGTCCGTTTCTTGGGCGTGTACTAGCCAGCATCTGTGATCGCGCATGCACAGAATGACCCTCCAGCTTCTCAATTACCACAGCTATTCTGAGTGACCATACTCTAAATCAAGCTGTCAATATTTTGAAGATCTGAGTACAATGCTGAGTTTGTGTTAACTACGAGGGCTCCAGTGGGCATCTCATTACAAAATCTGCTGGCTGATGCATTAGCATATTATAGCTACTGTGATCCGTAAGAGTATGCAGTTGCGTATGCATTATCGTCCACCTCTGAATCAGGCCCATAGTGCGTACACACTGGATGATTTGTCGTTCTGATCCGTCGGAAATCGTCAAATCATTTAAAAAATCATCTAGTGTGTACCCAGCTTTAGACTCTAGAGGGTTTATAGAAGTGGAGGTGTTGCCCATAGCAGCCAATCAGATTCTAGCAATTATCTACTAGAAGGGATTGGTTGCTATGGGCAACACCTCCGCTTCTATAAACCCACACTTTAATAAATATATCCCTGGGTCACTGGATTGCCTTAGCCCTATATAAAATTCTGACAACATTAACAAAAATTGTCTAGTTCTGAGTGCAGGGCTCATGGTTTTGACCCATCTGCAACTTATAGGAAGGGAGGTACATACTGTAATGTAATTACCAGACTGTCCATCACTGTATACTGTATTGTGAGTTATCCTTTGTGATGAAAATTATGAACACTTGCTAAAATAATACATCAGTCTGTTTGTATACAGCAGTACAAACAACTCAGGAACATAGCAATATATATTCACAGCAGAACAGTAATATGGTAAGTCAGAGTATGCAGCATCCAATACATAGAGCACTGCCAAAGATACACTCCCTCCTATCTCTCCCACCTGAATACCCCACACAAGCAGGTTTATATACCTAAACTCCTCTTAATTGAAGAAAGGGTGTGGTTCTTTCCTGAAGCACAGAAAGTTAACCCTTTATTCAAATTTGGGAGATTTCCACCCTGCTACAATGTAACTCAAAATGAAAGCAGGTTGGTATTTCTATTGCAAAGGTGTCCTTTAATGCACAGGTTCCCAAACTCTGCCATTACAGATCAGGTTTTAAGGATATCCATGCTTGAGCTCAGATGGTTAAATCAAATTGATTGAGGTGCTAATTAAATCACCTGTGCTCAAGCATGGATATCCTTAATTCCCAGACTGTAATGGCACAGTTTGGGAACTTCTGCCTTAATGCATAAGTATTGTGGAGTCCTGGGCTGGGGAAATAACTTGGTTTGCGCTACCTGCACTAGTCATCCATATACACAATGCCGGCTCTTGAAGAGGCTGAGGGCCTGTCCAGCAGCTGCCGGAGAGCTGGGCAAGCCCCTAGCATGACAAAACATGGGCGTGGCTCGCGTGTGGGGAATTTCCTGTGAAGCCATGCCCCTTGTTGATAGGCCAAGCCCTCTAAGAAGAGTGAGAGAGAAAGAGAGGAAGGGACAGGGAGGGTGAATGAAAGAGGGAGGGATGGAGAGAGAGGGAGGGAGGAGAGGACTTAGGGCTCTATTTACTACAATCCGCATTGGTAATGCAGATTGTAGTGTTATATAGCAGAGTGAATTCTCATTGCAAATTCAGGCAATATCACTGGGATTTACTACAAATCCCTTGCAGGGACAGAGCTTGCGATAAAGCTCTGTCCCTGCAAATCCCCCCCGCACACTAGTCATGGTATTTTCGCAAAAAAATACCATGACAAGTGCCCCGCGCAAGTGCCGACCGGCCACCGCTCCTACTCCCCCGGCGCTAAGCCCTGCCCCGTCACCCAAGCCTCGCCCCCCGCGATAGCGGACACCTGGTGCGGGAAGGGTTGCAGTGTGCGCAGCCTTGCGTGCAGAGGGCATGGCTTCAAAGACAAGGGGCGTTGCCTCACGGCCTGAACCCCCGTTTTAGTCACTCCGGGGGTCCCGGAGGTGTGTATTGTCCCCGTGGCCTACTCTGTGTGCAGTGCCGGCTCACTCACTGTGTCAAGAGCTGAGGAGGAGTCGGCACATTGGTGTCACCCCTCGGAGCAGCCTGCACCCCCTGTACCACCTTTGTTACTCCACTGACTCCAGCCCCTTTAAGAATAAGAACTTTAACAACTCCAGTGTATGCCAGAGTTAAGCTGGGTAAACACTGATAGATATATCACCCGTTTCATTGAACGAGCGATATATCTATAGTACATGCCTGGGTGTATACAGCGGAAATGTCTGTGACTGACGTTGTCCACAGACATATCCGATCTGCTGTGCAGCACAGCAGATGGCCGATATATCTGAAAGATATATTGGTCATCTGCTGGTGTATATGGGCGATCCGCCGATTGCCCGTGCACATTCTGCAGGGACCCGGCGGTGATTGATAGTTCAATTGGGTGAACAATTTAAATGCTCGCCCAGTTGAGCTGTCAAGCCCAACACACGAGCAGATGATTGGTAAGTGTGTATACACTTACCAATCATGACATAGGTTGGCCGACCCGTCGACCTAGTGTGTACCCAGCTTTATACATAACAAAAATATATACACAAATAGTATTTACACATTGTCTATGGTCAACAATAATACTCCCCACCGATCCCAGATTAGATTAGAATGTAGCTAATAATAATTCTGTTTTGATTTATGCTATCTATATAATAATAACACTCCTTTATTTCAGCTAATCACAGATGACGTCGGACTGTGGCCTTCTCCGTACCATCTTGTTGGAGTCTTATAATTTAAGTGTGAATTTATATAATTTAACTACTTAAATTCAATAACATAATTAAAATTGTCTATGAAGTTTTATTTTCTTCTAAGTCCCAACCGTATCTGAGTATACAGTAACAAACGTGTAAAAGAAATTGATTCCCGCACATGATGTAAGGGTAAGTATTATATTATATTGTGAGCATGGGTTTAAAAGCAGAGTTAAAAAAATTGAGCTAATGCTTCTCAAAATTAATGGCTGGTGATGCTCCTCGTGAGTAAAAGAAATGCAGAATTATATCTTAGAAGCCAAAGTACTCACTTTTTGAGGGCACACTTAGCAATGTTAATTGATTAAAATATAACTTTTATTATTAATTAATAAAATAAAACAATAATAAATTATCTTATTAATTAACAATAGAAGTAATATTTTAACCAATTAACATTTCTAAATTAAGTGTGCCCTCAATAAGTGAGTACTATGGCTCTATTCTATGTAATATAACTGATATGAAGTCAGAATACAAGTTGGTAGAAAGGAATACTATTTTCCCATTAGACTGTCCATTCAATTTGGCATGTGATTGCCAGGCAACTGGACCAATGGGGGGCTGCATGTACAAAGCTTATATAGCAGCACAATTTACATTTCCAAATCTATCTGTTATCAAACATAAGTGATAAATAGTCTCCACTAATTTACTATAAAGTACCCCAAAGAGGTTCAGTATTTTAGATAGAGGACAGACAAGCACAGTAGGCATTCAAATTCCCAAACACAGATGGGGACACCCCTTTTTATAGCATAGTGTTATGGCACCAAGACAAGCCGCTCTCAGCTAGAGCAGCAATAGCGGCCCACATTCTGTTATATTAAGTAATCTGGTCATGAATCAGTCAGCTGCATTACTACCAGACACTACAGCCAAAGCTTCTACTCCAAATCCAGAGAGACCATTAGGTGGGACCTTCATACAATCTACAGTAAAATAGCAGTTTCATACATTATGTTAAGCACCACAAAGTATATTGGTCTAGATTGATTGCAATGGAAAAAGGTGCTAAGAGGGACTGTGTGATCAAGTCATACAGCAATGTTGGTCTGGGGGTCAGGGGGTAGTTTCAGTATAGAAGGAGGATAAAAGGTAAATTTGGGTAAACAGTGTAGATGAGTGGTAATAGGGTAGAATAGTCTACGGAGATTAGGAAGAAACTTTCCTACACAGTCGAGTTTTAAGAGAACACGTTAAGGTCTGGAGGCCAGGGGAAAGTCTTGTTTGATGAAGGAGGGAATTCCATACATTGGTTGTAGCCTGAACACAGTCCTGCAATGGAGCAGGTAATGAGTGCGGATAAGAAATGCAAATATTAGGCAGGGTGGAGTGGTCGCATTGGGCTATGTTTGGAACAAGTGAAGAGATATATGTTGGGGCAGTTTTTAATTAACTTGTTGTTTTATATTTGATTCAGTAACATACAGTACAGGCTACAAATGGCTAACAGTGCGGATCATCAGTAAGAAAACTATACTACTGCTGTATTGAATAGATTGTAGGGGTGGAAGTTTGGTTAGTGGAATACCAGTTAGAAAGTAATAGTCATTGCAATAGTCACAGTCTGAGTTAATGACTGGGAGATAAGAAGTTCATGAGTTAGGTTTTTTGAAGCCGCTGGTACCGATTGCATTCTGCAATGCCACCTATATACTGTACAGTCACCAGCTGGTGACCTGTATACTCTGCTCAAACTCCTCTCCATGCTGAACATCTGTGTATACACAACTGTGAGTACAGCTGTGCAATGGGCAAATCACATTACTGTTGAATACATCACCCCACTTGTAAATTACTGTACTGTTCACTGACTCAGGGTATCCACTGGTGTGGGCCATCTTAACATATGTGCTCACTAGGCACCTGCCCAGGGCCCCACGATTCTAGGGGCCTTCAAGCAGGGATGGGATAGGCCAGAGGGCACCTATATGGAGTGTGCGGCTGTTTGCTATGCGTATAGAGCAGCGGCAAAGAAAGATGCTCCCCAGCAGCTCTGATTGTGAATTACATGAAATCAGAGTGGTCAGACAGCATTCTCTACCTGACTCCCAGCCTGCAGCCACAGAGCTGAATTATACGGGGCACAGAAGGCACGTTCCCTGGGACCCTCTCTCTCAAGGGTCCCTATACTTTAATCACAGCTGACTGCAATGCAGAGGAAGAACTGCACTGCGAGCTGGAGAAGAGAAGAGGGAGATGGAGTCCATAATCCTCGCTTTACATCATGTTTTTTTAAAACATTGATTTTGTTGAAAGTACCAATAAATCTAAAGGTTTAATTTTCTGTACAATTTACATTTTCATTCCCGTGAATGGGTAGGTAGGGGCCCCAGTGCATTGCTTTGCTCAGGACCTACAATGCTGTAAAGATGGCCCTGCTGGTACGTACAACTACTCTGCCATACCAGTGCCAACAGTACACACATATTCCAACAGGTTTTTCAGTGTATTGTGTGAGACGCATGCATACTGCTGAAATTCTTCTTAGAAGTATGCAAAAGCAGGGCCGTAACTAGGGTGGTGCAACCAGTGCCCTGGCACAGGGCACTGCAGGGCAAGGGGGCACTGTTCGGGCCTGTTACTTTTCCTATTTATTATCATTTTCACTTGTAGCTTCCTCTTCTTTTATCCCCAGCATCTCCTGGCCTCCCCTATCTCTTCATGGACCTTCCCCATGAGGCCATGGCTCTTTTTCAGGTGCACTATCTTATGTCCCTATTTAACAAATGGGGAGGGGGGACCAATGCTCTCTGTGGCACAGGGCACCTAAAAGTCTAGTTACGGCTCTGTGTAAAAGGATTTTAATTCAGATGGCTCTTGGGAAGAAGGAACAGTTTTAGGTCAAAGATGACACTAAGGTTGTTTATGTAATAGCCTGAAAGTTTCTGGCAGCTACAAGATGTCTGTGATTTAGCTGCTAGATATAAAGCTGAACCTCTGTAATAGGCAAAATAAGCTGGTTTAAAAAATTACTGCTTTAAATTTTGTGGCTACAGTAAATCCCTGACATCTCGTGGCTGCCAGCAACTCACAGGCTTATAGACCACCTACTCAGCAAACTTGAGGGGTAGGGTTTTTTGACATTGTCAACAGAAATAGCAGCTAAGTAGTTTTGATTACCTGAACTGTTCGGTTTAACGTAAATCTCAGAACGAGACATCTGTAATTTTCTCAGAAATGTCAGATCTCGCATGTTTAGGACTGCATATAAGAGTCCCTCCCTCATAAACAGGCGTCATTTCACATAGGAAAGTGTAGGGAGAGGGTGTAGGATGTAGTTGGTCTTAAAAAAAACTCCTTTTAGGACACCATTAGGATGACAGATAGTTGTAGTAGATAAATGGGGAGTAGGTATAATGGGTGACTGGCTGCAGGTATCTTTGTCATTGTGTATGTGTGTAGGGAGGCAATCGGGAAGCCGACTGCCTAAATACCGGCAGCCGGCTTCCCGACTGTCATTTCCCGGCAAGGGTAAAATGCCGGGCGTCTAGATGTAGACGCCCGCATTTCCCCGACGCCAGGAGACCGGCGACCGGCATCCCGATCGTAGGGTTGCCGGGCGCCGCGAGCCAACAGCTGCGGGGGGGAGGGTTAGGTTTAGGGCTCCCGGGGGGGACTTAGGGTAAGGCACCCCCCCCGGGAGGGTTAGGGTTAGGCTAGGGGGAGGGAGGGTTAGGCACCCCCGGTGGGGACTTAGGGTTAGGCACCCCCCCGGGGGACTTAGGTTTAGGCAGCGGGGAAGGGGGTGGTTAGGGTTAGGCACTTAGAGGGGGGATTAGGGTTAGGCACTTGGGGGGAAGTTAGGGTTAGGCACCCCTAAGGAGGGTTAGGGTTAGGAGGGTTAGGTTAGATTAGTAAATACTTACCTATCCACGATCGGGATTTCCAGCGCTGTCGGGCTTCCGCTGCGTCGCACTCTGCTCCTGTCGGGCTGCCGCTGACGGGAATCGGCGGTATTTCATACCAATTCCTGTGTGTACTGTATGTCAGACACACTGGCTAGCAAGCTAACTCATACTTGCCAACTCTCCCTCATTGTCAGGGAGACTCACTGAAACAGTAACAATCTCCCTGTCTCCCTGAAGAGCCTAGCAATCTCCCTGATTCTACCTTGCCCCCATTATGAACATGTTATATATAAAAAAATAAACAGAGATATTTACATTCAAATGGGATCATTAGTATAATTTCCCTGCATTGGTTATAAGGCACAGTGATCCCAATGGCTACATTCATTTTCTGTAATATATCAGTGTGTTCTCATCAAAAAATAGATCTTACTAAGTGCTTTTGGGCTCATTTACATTTGGATGTAAGTCAGGTTTATGGCACACCTCTCAGATGTAGCAGTACACGCTCACTTTACCGCGCGCTCATAGGTTTTGCTTTCACAATCTCCCTGAAATGCTTTTTCAAAAGAAGACAAGTATGAGCTAACTGCAATCTAGAGCACTGCAAAGCAAACTAAAAACAGTAGCACCTAGTACAGTATATCATATATAATTATATATTATATGTAGTTATTTTGTCACTTGTGTATTAGACAGTGTAATATAGGTATAATTAACGTTAATAAACTAAGATTGCTAATGGGAATATGCAGGTCCAGTGTTTCCGATTTGTCCTCATTATTCTTATAATAACAGGAGATAAAAGGCTATACTGTATGTCTGTATTTTGTTGGAAGTGATAGTTGTGGTGTGGTGATGGTCAGGATAACGTCATCCACATAGTAAAGTGCTATTTTATGATCTTGGGGTCCTACAGAGATACCAGAAATATCTGGGTTCAAGCAAATGCGAGATGCCAAGGGTTCCATTATGAAGCAAATAAGAGTGGAGATAGAGAGCAGCCTTGGGGGATGCCATTCTTAATAAGGAAAGGATCAGTAGAGATGTTAGCTACGACAGAACAGAGGTGGAGGGGTTGTTGCATAGAGCTATGAGTCCCTTAAACAAAGCTCCATGCTCAACAGGGTCTATTATAAATAGGGCAAGGCAACATGGTTGAAGGCCTTTGCCACATCGAGGGCCACCACCAGAGTTGGTAATGACTGATCGTGAGCTACAGTATGTGGATAAGATCAATGAGCCTTCTGGTATTGTCTGCCACCTGACGATTCGGTATAAAGCCGACCTAATCAGGGTGGACTAGAGAAATCATGACCAATCGCAGTCTCATGGTTAGGATTTTGGTAAAAGCTTAAGGTCCATGAGATTAGCTTATAACTCCCCAGTCCTGAAAGGTCCTTGCCAGGTTCAGGTATAACCAGTGCACGAAGTGTGCCGATATGTAACGGCATGTCATACTGGAACTCTTTAAATGTGGCAAGGCCGCAAGCCAATAACGGATCGCGCACCAGTGGTCAGACAGCAGCGTCCAGCAGCATATTGGAATTGGCGGTGGCTGACAGCCAATTGTAGCTCACATAACAGCAGCCAATCAAAGGTGGCTGCATGGCAGTCCTTAATTGGCTGCCGGTCTACGTGCAGTCATTGGATTGCGGCGCCACCACATTCAAAATGCAGAGAAGTGAGTGGAAGAGAGCGGTCTCTATAGAGGAAATATATATTTTTTGAGGGATTCTAGTTGAGTGGGAGAGAGTTGAGAAAGGTAGCAGGTCTGGAGGTATGTTTGGATTTTCTGCATTGGCTGGGTTCTGCCCAGGTGGAAAATAATATAGGGATTTAAAGCAATTTCAAAATAAGGTGACCATATCCTGAGGGTTGTAAGTAAAAGTCATTTCAAGAACAAAGATGGAAAATTATGTTACAGGTGCACATGTCTCAAAGCTTACAAGCAAGAACATTATCGGTGTAATCTCCTTCTCATTATATCTCTGCGGACCCACAGAAGAGCCGTGGTCATATTTTAGACAAGATTTGTGTTAGTTTGCTTTTAAGGGAAAGAAGTATGTATGTGGATTTCTTAGGGAGCTGTAGGTGTGGATTCTAGATCCTCATTACATACCCTCTAAATTTTACATCAGGCAGAAGCTAGAGCAATAAGTCACACATGAATAGTGGCTTTATGTGCTTTCCAAAGGGTTGCAGGGGCGATCTCATGGCAATCTTTGAGCTCGTAAAAGTTGTTGAGAGCTGTTGAAAGCTCAGCAATGATATCTCTATGAAGGAGGAGCATTTATTCTAATCCCCATGGTTGAGGAACCCTATAAATGGAGAAGTATGACGCAACCAAAATTGGGATAGACACTGAGCTCCTGGAGCTGGTGCATCGAGGAAAAAATAATCTATTCAACAGTGAGTGAGAGGCTAAATAGTGGGATTAGTCATGGGCCGAGTGGTATAGAAGGCACAAAGCATTATATAGATCATGGGAATGCAGGAAGGACAACAATCTTTCAAAGGATTTAGAATGAGAGCTGCATGACTGTGGAGGTGCGACCTAAATGGGGATCTAAAGTGGTATTAAAGTCTCCACCTATGGCCCTTATTCAATTTGAAGCGATAACTTTTCGCCAGGCGGAAACTTTTCGCCGTATTCAATTTCAAACACATTTTGCCTAGGCGGAAAGTCAATGCAGTGGTCCTGGCGAAAAAGTTCTGCCTATGAACAGCAGGCGGAAAAAAGTGCAGAATTAGGGTTTTGGGGTGCAACGTTGCAGAAAACCCCCGTGCAGCCTTAAGACAGACCTCAAAGGTAAACTGTGTCAAAAAAATATAAAAAAAACACTTTAGAACACCCCAAAAAGTACTTTCATTTTGGGGGTGAAAAAGATGGGGGACAAACTTAAAAACTAGCGAAATAGACTTCTGGGGGGTCCCCAAGTATGGGGTAGGTGTTTTTTAGATTGCAGCTGCATGTGGCAGGTGGATTTTTAACATGATTTAAAAGTTCAATTTAGCAACTTAAAAATATGCTACACCCCCATTTTCAGGTACCCGAAATTTGCTGGGACCAGTTATTTTAACCAAAAAAAAAACTATTGAAATGCTATTCTTCACCCCTTATGCAAATACGCAAAACAGCACCTATTGAGACACCATTTCGGAGAGGACTTTTCGCCTGTTCAAGTTTCGCCGGGTGCCATTTTTGCGTACTTCCAAATTGATTATGGGGAATCGCGGGGACGTGCGAAAAGTTTCCGCACCCAAAACACGCGATATAGGCAAAAAGTCCGGCAGGCGAAAAAGTATCGCGATTGCGCATCTAATTGCATACGGGCCTAAGACTATTGTGGATGAGGAAACTTGGCCAAGACATCCAACGAATTCAGTATAAGGCTCCCCCCTGCTGCACATTAGGAGCATAGACGGAAGTAAGGGTAATAGGGGATTGATTCAATAGACCTGTTAAACTTGGCAATCGTCCATGAGTGTCAGAGATAGTGTTCTTGATAGTAAGGGAGACTCTATGATGAATGAGCATAGCAACTCCCAGTCATTCAGCAACTCCCAGTCATTCAGCAACTCCCAGTCATTCAGCAACTCCCTGTCATTCAGCAACTCCCTGTCATTCAGCAACTCCCAGTCATTCAGCAACTCCCAGTCATTCAGCAACTCCCTGTCATTCAGCAACTCCCTGTCATTCAGCAACTCCCTGTCATTCAGCAACTCCCAGTCATTCAGCAACTCCCTGTCATTCAGCAACTCCCAGTCATTCAGCAACTCCCTGTCATTCAGCAACTCCCTGTCATTCAGCAACTCCCTGTCATTCAGCAACTCCCAGTCATTCAGCAACTCCCAGTCATTCAGCAACTCCCTGTCATTCAGCAACTCCCAGTCATTCAGCAGCTCCCTGTCATTCAGCAACTCCCAGTCATTCAGCAACTCCCTGTCATTCAGCAACTCCCTGTCATTCAGCAACTCCCTGTCATTCAGCAACTCCCAGTCATTCAGCAACTCCCTGTCATTCAGCAACTCCCAGTCATTCAGCAACTCCCTGTCATTCAGCAACTCCCAGTCATTCAGCAACTCCCTGTCATTCAGCAACTCCCTGTCATTCAGCAACTCCCTGTCATTCAGCAACTCCCTGTCATTCAGTAACTCCCTGTCATTTAGCAGACATGGAGGAGTAATAGACATTGGGATACTGCTTACAAGACAAGGAAGGGTGCAATGAGTTTTACATGTGTTTCTTAAAGCAGAATAATGTCTGAATCCCAAAGCTTAAAATATTGGATGGTCATGGCATGTGTCGTAGGAGAGCTCAGACCGTTGATGTTAAAGGATAAAAACGTCACTTTCATGGTTACTTAAGAAGAGAGCAAAACACCTGGAGGGAACAGTAAGAGGGCAAGAGAAAGAAAACAGGAAGGGGGGGTGGATAGCAGGAGACTGGAAATGTAAAGAAGAAAGGCGGCTCATACTCAAATAGGGTGAGGAGTCAAACAATGAAAGAGAAGGTGCAAATTATCCACTCTTTTTGGTGGGGAGTGACTTAGACTATGAATGGTAACAGTAACAGTTGATAGACAGGGGAAGTAGGGAAGGGGATGGAACGACAAATATCTCAGATAAATATCAATGAAAAAAGCATGACCTGCAAAGGTGAGGTCAGATGAGAGCGAAACAGTAGCAGAAATCATAAGAACATGGAAAATGGGGCAGGTGAAATAAACATAGAGCCAAGTCAGAGCACTCATCAATAATGAAAATAATAGTATGCATTGGAACACAAATGTTTAGGTAGGAAACATATACCTAAGTATAAACGCTAAGTGGAGCATTGACTTATGGCAGCAGATATCTGAACAGACACAGTATGCGAAGATAGTATATGCATGCTTAAGAAATAAAATAATCTACAAAGTTATAAAACACAATGATTACTTGGTAGAGTAAAAGAATTTTATATATGGAAACAGTGAAAGTTATCAATAAAATCGGTACGAAATACCAATGGACAGGATGCCGGCTGTCAGTACACTGACAGCAGCATCCCAATGGTTAAAATCCAGACAGGGGATTGGTAAGTAATGTTCCCCTGTCCTATTTACCCCCTAACCCTCATTTCCTACACCCTTATACTAACCCTCCCTACCCTGCACCCTCCCGGTAAGTGCCTAAACCTAACCATCCAGGTAAGTGCCTAACCCTAATTCTCTCCCCTTAGTGCCTAACTGTAACCCCCCGGTAGTGCCTGAACCTAACCCCCCCTGCCCAGAGCATAACCCTAACCTCCCACCTTCCGCATCCTAACGCTAACTCCCCACCGGGCGCCTATACCTAAGGGGGTCATTCAGACCCATTCGCGAGCAAAGGACGCTCGCAAATGGGTTGATGTTGCCCCACTGTGCATGCGCACGATGGAGGGAGCTCCGTCATGCACATGCGCGAGACCCGGACTGCGACAGCCATGCTGTCGCTCCGGGTCTCGCACCAAAGGGGGCGTGCTGTCGATGTTGATTGACAACACGCCCCCTTTGGTGGGCGTGCCAGGGGCGTGCCTGCCAGACAGAGGTGTTCCCATGGGAACGCCTACCGTCTGAAGCCGGCCCCACTGACATCACTAGTGATGTCAGTGGGAGTGATTTTGGCTCTGATAGAGCCAAAATCACTCCAGGGCTTGCGGCAGCGAGACCCTACCGCAGGGTTTCCGTCGCAAGCCCGATGGTCGCGATGGTCAAGACCATCGCGACCATCATCATGGACGCTCGCTATAGCTGTGGGTGGTAACCCACAGCTATGCGAGCGTCCATGAGGACGCTCCAAAAAAAGGTAGGAGGGCCCTGATTCAGAGCGAGCGCTCTGGTCAGAGCGTTCAGCTCTGAATCAGGCCCTAAGTCCCCCCTCCTGGGGCTGAAACTTACCTGTTCTCGTTGTCCTTACGATCGGGATGCCATCTGACGGGATCCCGAGTCATGTCAGGATTTTGACGCCGGTGTTGTCTCGGAGATCGGGATTCCGATGCCGGGTTCCAGCAGACAGCATTCCGCTTGTCGGGATTGTAACCGCATCCCTTATCAACATGTAACCTGAAGAGTGCAGATTAAAGAGAAGAGAATAAGGCAATAGTGACCTGCATTTAACTTAAACATTTTATTAGTTTGCTAATTAGGAGCTGCAGGGCTAGGGCAATGGGGCGACCAATGGGGGTGTCTAAGGAAGCACCGATCGATATTACTGCATGTACGGACACTGCAAGTTGGCGTTTCAGTCCTTGCACATTCAGACGCACAGATGTACACTAGGGAAGTAGTTTGTATTTGCATTTGCTTAAAGTTGCTGACGGTCGCCAATAGACGCTTCTGTATCCACCTTTGACCCAGGCCCCGTATCCCTGATGAAAATATTACCATGCAGACCATATGAATGGAATTTGTATCAATTACCAAAAGCTCCCAGAATATATTTTATATATTTTATTGTCGAAGCTGGATTATTGGCTGAGAAAAGATCAGTTTAAAATTGAATCGCAGCGACACCATCTTGCAACTGACCGCAAGACGCCATTTTGCGAAATGGCCGCCTATGCGCCATTTTAGATAAACTCACATTTTAGTACATGTGGTGATAATACCATTAGCATCATGCGAATGCATCTGTGACCATTACCATAGGTTGCGGCGATTCACTAAAAGCCTATTTCATTACTTTATGTATTATAAGGGATATATTCCAGAAATGGAGTTACAGTATTGCAGTAAGCAAGTGGCCAGGTGACAACTGGCTTGTGTAGATAAGCTTCCTGCATAGTGTTTGTTCACTACGGGTGGTCTGGCTAGGATAAATAAGCAAGCTTCCTGCAATGACAGAACACAGGAAAGGTGGTGGGGGGGGGGGTCGCTGCTGGCAGGACATGTAGAACTATCTGGCCCAGCATGCTAAAATGTTAGAGACAAATGCGATCATCTTCATACACACATTAAATATGTCTTTATACCAAACCCTGAATACTCACACATTTCATATTCACACATAAGGTTCCATAAGCATCAAAATGTATGATTTAAGTTGGTTATTTTAGTTTAAATTCTGAGAAATAAAGGTTTTTGATAACTAAGGTATTATACATGATAAGCAAGTTGTGTTTGGTTCTGATGCGTACGTTTTTTACAGCATTCCGGTATTATCGGTGGAGAGATCGCATCATGCAAACTCAAGTTATGGATCGCAGAACCTACAAGCAACAAAATGTTTAACTGTTGGAATGTACAAGAGGCGTTACTAGAAAGATTCCCCTGCTGTTAGAGGCAGGGAGAGTCAATTTGAAACAGCCTGTTAAATGTGCTGTAACATATGCTTCTCCTCTGGGAACCAATGATATCAGCAAGAAACTTTCCCTTTGTCCTGTTTTAGTCTGAGGGGGATAAAATGTGTGCCCAAATACTGTTTTTTTAGTCCATGCTGAATGCTGTATGAACTGAGGGTCTCTAGTCTGAGGTCTATCTCTGGGTCCGGAGGCGCAGCGTATGTATACTGTACTTGGGTCTGTAATATTTCCTTTTGCGCCTAAAGTGTGTCTCTCTCTCTCTCTTTGTCTCTCTCTCTCTCTGTGTCTCTCTCTGTCTCTCTCTTTGTCTCTCTCTCTCTCTCTCTCTGTGTCTCTCTGTCTCTCTCATTGTATTTATTTGCGCTTATTATACATAGATCAATAGCGTGTAACTGACTGTACTTTTACTTGAATAATACTTTGTGCTTCGGAACCACATGTTCTGAGTCTGGAGTCTCTATTTATTGTATGACTGCGTACGCAAATTAGCATCATCCTTAGAGGTTTATAGGAAGGATTTTAGAAGGTACAGGCAGGGGTATATAGAGGTTCATTTTAAAATCAACAGAATCTATTGTATATAGGCCAGTCAAATGCTCTCTATGTTGTAAAAAGTCACTAGAATGCTCCCTGTGTTCTATATGTCATTAGAATACTCCCTGTATTGTTAATTGATCACTAGAATTCTGCTTCTATTATACATTGGTCACTAGAGTGCTTTGTGTATCATATAGAGGTCATTAAAATAGTATTTGCTTTGTCAGATTAGGCTGGTACTGTAAGTATTGTATTTGATTATAGCTCTTTGACATAACAATTTTTAATTTATCACATTTGCTTTATAAATGTCCACATTAAGCAAACCACGCCTGCAGGCTTCTTGTCATGCCCATTTTTCCATTGCAGTCTACTGGTAAAAAGAAACCTGGGTCACTTGCCTTAGTTTACTACCAGGCTAAAAGTTGCAAGACAGCCCTTGGGGATATGTCACTTTTCTCTGTTTGAGCATTGTAATTACATGGTTATTTTGTGTATATGAATGAACTGCCTATATCAAATGAGCCATTTCATTGAAAATATTGAATAAATCACTCATTACCAGTACCCCCTGAGCAGCCACTAAAAAGCAGTTACCTACAAGATTGAATAACATATTTCAAAGCATTTAAATTTTTTGCCAAATACTATGCGGAAGAGAGGTCACTCTGTCCTACATCTGGTGGGGATGCCCATATTTAAAATGTGTATGGAGGGAAATCCCTGCTCTTATCAATAGTATCACTAAAAGTCATATGCCTGCCCTGTTTCCAATACTCCTAATCACACTGGAGCTCAGGCTGAGTCTTAATGTCACAGTCCAGGAGCTCCTTTGACATCTATGTCAGGTTCCCTGAGTTGCACACTATCCAATGCACAGTGATTCATCCTCACCTTGTTTCCAAAAATGTGCAAATCTTTTCCCTTTCCCAGTACATTGACCGCAAGGCCGAGAAGGAAACATGGGATTGTACCATTGTGACAGTATGGCACAGTTGGTTTAGCTCACAAGCCCAGCCAGTATAAATGCACAAAACCCTCTAATCCTGTATGCTGGAAGCTGCTCCTGCCTGCTGTGACTCTCCAAGTTGCCTCTTTTGCAAAACCCACAGGTAGGTTAGAACAGATAAACCACAGGTGACATCATTTTTGACTGAAAGGGGTTAACTGGAGGAGGTTCACTCAAGGAGAAGAATTAGCCCCCTAGGTATCATGATGCATTGGTAACTATTCTAAAGAGGGATCTCATTAGTTTTACTCTGACACTATATCCACACAGTAGAAAGGGGAAGATATGATCCACAGGGGATGCAGTCAGGATACCACGGGTGCTATACCACTCGCCGATATCCCGACATTGCCAGCCCGACATAGGACTAAAGATAGGCGTCGAAATCCTGACGCCTATCATTAGCCCCACTGTAAAATCCCGACTTACCAAACAAAGGTAAACCGGGTGTCTTATCGGGTAGGCGCAGGGGGGGGGGAGGGTTCGTTTTAGGGAACCCCAGGGGGACTTAGGGTTAGGCACTCCCCTGGGAGGGTTAGGGTAGGGAAAGAGGGGTTAGGGTTAGGCACCATTAGGGAGGTTAGGGTTGGGCACGCCACAGGAGGGTTAGGATTAGGGTGTGGGGAGGGGGGTTAGGTTTAGGCACTAATGGGGGGAAGTTAGAGTTAGGCACTCGGGGGGAAGTTAGTGTTAGACAACACTAAGGGAGGGTTAGGTTTAGGGGGGGAGAGGGTAGGCTTAGGGTACTTACCAACCCCAGTCAGGAAAAAGGTCCATCGGGCATCCGCTGTCAGTATTTAATTCAGCGGCTATTCAACTGCCGGCATTATATACTGATTCTCACAGTAACGGTCACTAACAAGCGCTGTTATTAGAGTGGCATGATGACAGAATTGAGCATTGACATTTACTCCCACCAGGGGGTGGCACTGCACGCATCATAAACTGGCAGAGGACAAAAGGGCAGGACTGAATATCCATGAGTTCTTAAACAATTATGAAAAGAGCTGGCAGTGTAGTTGCAGCTTCTGCCAAATTCAGCTAAACAACTCAAAATGTTCACACTGGGACGTACCCTTCCAGCAGCAGAGATTCACAGAATCCTGCAAACATCTTGATCCATTAGGAGACACCTGTGGTTCGGTGATCTTAGTATACCCATTGGAGTGGGTTGACTGGCAGTCATTCCCTATCACACTGGTAGTGGGCTCTTGGTCAAGCGGACGGCATCATCAAGATCATACCTTCAAAGACCCTGTATATCCAGCATGATCCAGTAAGGCTTTCTACTCCAAATAGCAAACATTCACACCCACTTGGCATTGGTAAGAAACGAGAGTTCTACTCACAATATTGTGTGAAGGGGGCATGAGAATGGTCAGGATGTGGAGAATACTTTGGGTGTGACTGACACTGCCTGGCATTGCACATAATATATATACAAAATAATAATATATATACAAACTGAAATTATTTTGAGAAATAAATGTATTTACAGTATTAAAATACAAAAGGTAAGCCTTGTGTATAGTCTAGTTAAGAAACAGAAGGGTTGGGACCCGCACTACAAAAAAAACAATCTAAGTTGGCCTATCCCAAAAAGTGGTTAGCACTACATACTCAATATGAAAAATATTACAGTAGAGTATATTATATTATTATGTGTAAAAGACCAACTTAATAAGATTCAAAGCAATAGTGGTTGCTTCCTAATACTTGGTTGGTGGTGCTCCCCTGAGTCAGAACAGTATCACTTAGGAGAAGGAAGAGAAAAGAAGACCCTTTGTTGGAGGCACTCTTAAAGTAGTATGAATAAATGAAAACTTAACTTTTATTTTATAAGATTTTAGAATATAAGGGGGAAGAGGTTATTTTTCAACCTCCAATAATATTTAAATACAGCCAATAATAACAAACAAACATAGAAATCAATATAGTTCACTGCCAATTTTTGCTTATACAGACAAAGGGCGATTATTTTAAGTGGTTAGATTCAACACATTATATTTATCTATTATTAATCATTCAAAAAAAACATCTCTTGTTAGTGAAAATATATACCAAAGAAACATTTCTTTTAATTTTGAAAAATATATCAGATAAACATATCTACATACAATAGAATCTAGTATACTTGAAGGAGTATTTTGTCAGATGGTTTATCCTGCATATATACTGTTATAGGAGATATCATTGTATCCATTTTGTATCAATATGTTGCAGTGCAGTTGGTAGCAGAGAGACATTTAGTATCAATATGTTGCAATGCAGCAGCTCAAGAGCGGGCAGAGAGACAATTGTTATTCATGTAGCAAAAAACAGAAAAACAAATCCCTACAGTTTTTTTCACTCAGTGGATAGAACACTGGGCCTGATTCAGAGCCAGACGCTATTTGCGCTCGCTCGTTCAGAAAAAGGGGCCGGCTATTTAAATTGAGCGCTCGGTCTTTGCGGTCTGTTGACGCCTCTATGTCTGAGCTTGCGAACGAAACATGCGCTCACTATTTTGTAAGGACGCCCCCTGGCCGCTCGCATCCTACGTCATCTCCACTATTTATTAGAGTAATCGAGTACATCGAAAGGTGTCTGAACTGCTCGCAGTGCTTGTGGTTGGATTTTCCTACCGCAATCATGCGAACAGTTCAGGCTAAGAGACAACCAAGTGACATGGCCGATGACGCTGCTTTGTTAATTATGCACACCCTTAAAATGCCCGTTTTGACCATTTGGCATGCCTGCGTTCGGATCTCCACTCCACGTTTTCAAGCACCTTCCCCTGTTACCACCCACAAACGCCTCATCCTGTCACTCAAATTAGCAGGCACTCGCTATTTTGCGAGCGCTCAATTTCCGACCGCACTGACTGGTTGGCGCATGCGCATTATGACCCATACGCATGCGCAGATGTGCGAACATCGCTCGGAGCGAACGAGCGGCCGCTTACGAGCGGCTCTGAATCAGGCCCACAGTCCTGCTGAAAGAAATATATTGCATAAAATTAATCAGCAGTAGAGATATATTTTAGTCTCAAAAACTGGCGATGCAGAGTGCATTGTAGTAACCACATTTATTAGGCATAGACTAATTGCTCACGTCGGAGCTTCACCCTGCTTAGTGAGCAGGAGGGTCAAAATGTTTACCCTTAATAAATGTGCTGTAGAGAATACACATCAAGCATAATTGACACAGATTTGGGTTAATAGAGATTAGACTCACTGCAAGGAATGCACCATTTAAACCTTTAGTAGGTTGACAGAATCCAGGCAGGTGAATCCCCTTTCACTTCTGCTGTCTGATCACCATACATATAGTAGAGGGTGATAGATGAGAGAGCAAAGAGACCCTGCCTGGGGTGAAAGATAGTTGGAAATGCACTTCTGCTGGCGTGACAGTAACCACCTGTCTGTGCTGGTGTCAGACGACATTGCAGCACTAGACGGGGGAGGTCCCGATGAGAGAGCGCGAACAATGCGGTGTCTAGGAGTATGTGCAGTGGTCTGTATGCAGGTATTGCAGTACTATTTCAATAACAAAGGATAAGGTAAAGACACTGGTAGATTACATCACCATCTCCCTGCATGAGTATTTGCTTCAGTGGTCATATTCCAATGGAGATGGCTGCGTCCTTGTTTGCTGGAGATGATGATCGTTTCACCTAGAGGGCTTGTTCACATCATGACAGGTCAGTTATTGATACACTGTTAGTTGTGTGCTGTGTAATAAAGGTATCATTGTAACTTTGTTGTTGTATGCTTCTGTATGATCCATGAACCTATATAGGTGCTGGAGTACCATGCCACCATAAACATTTGCCTTAGTCAAGGCAAGTCTATCCTAGAAGACAGACCAAAAGGCAGACATAAACCCAGTATCCTCACAGTCATTGGAGCTGACTGAGTCACACACAAAGTGGCTGTAGTTGTGGGCAGCCTTGGTGTCCAGATTTACTACTTTATGGTAATGGAAGAACCCTTAGGTCTAATGTATGTGATCTTGCGTCTGCAAGCATAAACCCGTGCCGCCAATTGACTTTATCCCAGCAGCTGCAACCATCATCATTAGTGCAGTATATGCACTTGCACCAACCCCATGCCAGGTTCTGGAGCTCCATCAGACTCAGGCTGCCCTTTCTCATATGTACAACTCTGTGTACATATCCATGTGCTCACTACATTACTACTACCCCAAATGCCCAATTATACAGAAAGACAGATATAACCCTATAAAGGGTTTCTGGGGGGAAGGGCATTGCAGAAAGTTCAGAACCTATTGTGGAAATAAAAATAGGAAATCATTAAAATGAAGTGACCTGAAATAACCCTACACCCCAGCATTATTTTAGGACAGAATAAAACCACAACAAATAAAAAATGACAGTGAAGATTTCAGACATAATTATAAAATATGTTCTGTAAGTAATATCATTTGTAACATTGAAGGTTATGCACGAAAGAGAAAAGTGTCCACACAGACCTTAAATCTAAATTTATATTCTAACAATCAGCCAATCCAATCCATATAATGTCAATTCATTTATTTTGAAGGACAAAATAAGCCCCACTATATTAGAGGTGAGGTGCACCCGGGAATATAATTCATCACTACATGAAAAAGGAAGAAAAAAGATTTCCCATAAGGGGCATGCACTGGATAGATTGTACTATATGTAACTTAATTTTATCCAAACATATAGAGGTCCAGATAGAAAAAAATAAAACTTAAAAATGGTAAATTATCTGTTGCTGAGTCACAGTGATATATAATATACACTGCCATATAATACTCGGGACTGCATGAATGATCCTGGAGTAAAAACGTATTTCTTTCACAGTAATATTTCTTTATGTCTCTGAACAACTAAAGGGTTCTAATAGCACAAACATATGTGCAAGGAGTATACATTAAGATCTTTATGAGCCAGTTTCTAACTGGCAGGTACAGGGTGAAAAGATCAATTGGTGGACTTACTAATTTCAGACAGCCCCGCAGAGTACAATAAATAAATATATATTATGCATGGGATATTTCACTAAATACCACATTTATGAGAGGATGTGACAATCTGGAGTTAGATAGGATCATATATATTTAACAATTGACATATCTTAACCTTTATTACAGAGTCATCATAGACTGGCCAATTTAGACAGGCTCCTTATGATCATTTAAAGTGGTTACAATCTGTTATAGTGGTGAGTTTTCCCCAATACGTTATTATATGAACATAAGTTTTGTGAACTTACATCTATTTAATAATATACACTGGGACTCACATCATAAGGTAATTTAAAGCATTAGGTCATAATAATTGACAAAAACACCAGACAAGTAAATAGTATTTTTTAATCACTTTATTACACAAAACGACACACTTTTTTGTTATTTTCACTAATCACAATACTTAGCTGGCTTTCAAATATATAGTCCAATCTATCCAGTGAGTGCCCCTTATGGGAAATCGTTTTTCTTCCTTTTTCATGTTACATTGAAAGTTATAAAGAATAAAAATTCTAATGATCACATTTTATTTAAAACGATTCTTGTCTATTAGACATTTCAACTGCAATCTCAGGGGTAATTTACTAAAGTGAGAGTTTTTAGAAGTGAGTTTTAGATGTGATGTTGCCCATACCAACCAATCAGAGTCTAATTAACATTTAACTAGCACCTTCTAGAAGATAATATCTAGAATCTGATTGGTTGCTATGGGCAACATATCTTCTAAAACTCACTTCTAAAAACTCTCACTTAAATTTAACCCTGAGAGTCAATATAGGATGTACCCAACTTGTGTTAGTTTAAGAAAACAAATTTAAGGCATAGAAATGATCCATACAAACTAAAAATGCATAGACGCAGAAATAGTAATATCAAATTAATTTAAACTAAATAGATCAGGCCATCACCAGAGAGAAGGGCGCCAGTCTCCCTGCCACAGGACAGATGCTACAGAGATACATGGGTCTCTATAATTATATTTGTTAAGGAAAATATAAACGTTTGCCTGAAAATCTTCTTTAAGCATAAATATACATCATTTACAATATACATGACTTGGATTTTATGTCCTACTATCAATAATGATACAAAACATGAAACATTTAAATATTACAAACATAACTTTGGTTAACTGGTATTTAGTAAGAAGCCATTTTGAATGACAGAAGTCTAACATTGTGTAATATTGCCTAATTAGTCCAAACTTGTACAGTGAAGACTTAACAAATCTGATTTGAAGCTCTTTAATAACAGTTTGTACAACTCTTACAGTAGTACAATCATAAGCAATAGCTTACACTCTAATATGATTTGTGTATGTGCGCAAGTATTGTATAGTATTCCCAAATTTATGTTAAATAATAAAGTATTTCATGGTGATTTTAGGTTTCTAGTGTAAAATCATTTATGGCAATTGACTATAACATATATCGTCGTTTGCTATTCTGTAATGAGTGTTCTTTAAATAGGTATGATATGCAAATGTGAGGGCACTAGTATAACCTGTCAGAGGACATTGTCTATACATTCTGTGTCTATTTTAGTTCCTTGTCTGTGTGGGTTTCCCCAGGGTGCTTTGGTTTCCTCTCACGTGTGGGTGTCATTGTGTTTGTATGTATTAGGGAATTTTGCCTGTAAGCTCCAAAGGGGCAGGATCTGACAGTGTGACATGGATTATTTACAGATTTTCTTACAGCAATGCAAAATATAAGAGGAAACATTTTTAAGTTATAATCTTCCTAAAATCTATATTAAATGTATAATTATCTATTTACAGAGCCGTAACCAGACTTTTTGGTGCCCTGTGCCAGAAAGAGCATTGGCGCCCCACTCATTTTTCAAAGGGACATAGTGCCCTTCATGGGGAAGGGCCAGGGAAGAGATAGGAGAGGCCAGGAGATGCTGGGGATGAAATAAGAGGAAGCCACAAGCAAGAATGATAATAAACAGAAATTTGACAGGCCCAAACAGCGCCCCCTGACCTGTTGTACACTCTGCGATGGCACCGGCCGCACTACCCTAGCTATGGCTCTGTCTATTTATATATCTATCTTTGTTTTATATGGTTACAGGAAACATGACAAGTCTAAACTTTCCATTATTTCTCCTAATCCCCAGATTTGTAAATCATTGTCGTTCCTCATTACTTGTAATCCTCACCCAACTACCTTTCCCACACAACTTGTCCCACACGTAGAATGCAGCGTGAAGGGGCTCAGTGAAGGTGGCAGTGAATGTGTGCAAATGTTTAATTGGGTCACACAGCTCATGAAAGGACAGCTGCCCAGCCTCATAATCCAGATATATCCTGAATCTAACACTAGAAATGTTGTGAGGTAAGTGGATAAACTCACCATCATGAATGACTGAATACTGACTAATATTGCTGCCATGTGGCAATGAGATCATATTAGTACATCTATGTAAACACCATGACTTGTTATTATTCCCAATGATAGATGAATGTTCTCTCCTGCCTATACTGGGATAACACACACCTACCCTCCAGTCCCCTGATTTGCTAGTTTTTACATCCCAGTAATATTGGCCTGAAGTAAAACTGTGGATGCTTAATATCTGATTAATATGAAACCTGTCTGGCATTTCTGGGTAATTCTTCTGTGCTAATGACCAAGATACTTTTGTCAGGTCATTGGATACATGAACATTTTTGCCAGCTGTGTTTATATCCAGTAGCATGTCTGTGGATTCCTGCTTATAGATCCCCTTCTTTAGACCTGTGATTATATCAGACAATGAGCGTAATGACTGTGAGATGAGGTAAACATGCAGATCACCTATATCATGGACCTGTTTACCAGGTCTCCCCTTGTCCTCATTATATCTCTTCTCAGTGTTACTAAAGTCATCTGTGTCTGATTCGCGTTCAAGTAGGACAGTGAGTGGGTCAGCCATGTTACACAGCTTGTTAATGTGATGCATCTTCCTGGACAGCTCAACTCTCTTTACTTCCAGCTGCTGGATCAGATCACAGACTGGGAGTGTAACTTGCTCTTCTTGCCTGCTAATCTCATTCATGATGCTTTCCTCTAAGACTTCCAGCTGTCTCTTTATGTCTTTAAAGAAGAGAATGACTCTCTCTGTTACACCAGCTGCTTGTTTCTGCAATTCTTTTTTGCGCTCTTTCAGAGTCTGAGCTCTTCTGTCAGTCTCCTCTTTCTTTAAGGTCAGTTTCTCTAGAAGAATCCTTAGTTTCCCCTTCTTATTATCGGATGCCTCAATCAGTGACTGCAATGAGTGTCCTAGGTGATCCCCAGCCTGACAGCAAGTGGCACAGATACATTCTGCGTCATCTAGGCAGATATACTCCAGGATCTTCTTGTGGATGGAGCATTTTCTCTCTCTCAAAGACATAGATGGTGGAATTGAAGTGTGTTCCACTGACCTGTCATGTTTCCTCAGGTGATTGTCACACATGGAGGTTTCACAGTGTATACAGGATTTAGCAGCAGGTACAGGAACATCACAGTGAGTGCAGAAGATCCCAGTGGAGTCCTGTTCTGGATGAGTATGTAGAAAAGTCTGTGCTACATTATACAGGGTGAGATTTCTTTTTAGTTCAGGTTTGTCCTTAAACCTCTGCATACATCCAGGACAGGTATATTCTCCGTCATCCTGATGGTCCCATTGTCTGGTAATACAGACCTGGCAGAAGTTGTGACCACAAGTTAGCGTTACAGGATCTGTATAAATGTTCATGCAGATAGAGCAGCACAGCTCAGCTCTAAGATCAGAAGTGGCCATCACTGAACCCAGGAAACAAGAAACTAAACAATATATCACTGCTCTCAGGAATCCTGTGCTACAAGTTTCACTTTATTCCAGAAAGTATTTCTTGTTTATATTTAGATTGCTTTCGAATTCATATTCCAGTTCATGGTGGTTTTTTGTATTACACAAGAACAATACAGTAAGTGTGCGTCTTCTTTGTACCCATTGTCGTGCACATACAGTAACGCATAAACCTTTCTGGCCTTCAGCCAGTCTGAGATAAGATTGTGATCTGTTTGTATGACCTTTCTGTACATGTCATTGTCGCCATGTAAAGGTAAAGCAATGTGCAGATTTGGGTATGATCCATCCTTTTTATTAAGCAACTATCTAAAACTACTTTTATTTAACTGTTTTTTTGACTGCCATAATGATAGAGGCTGTTGCCATTCATGCAACATTTTTTATATATTAATTACATTGCAAACATAATTTAAAAGTTGTGATAAGCTGGGTACACATTAGTTGATGTGTACCCAGTGCGATATCGCCGGCGACGGGACCCGCATCAGTAAGTGCATACACACTTGCCGATGTCAGGTCCGATGGGGGGCATATGTCATGCTGCATTACATCATTAGCAACATCCCACGACAGCCCTGCATTAGGGCCGACGGATGATTTGCGGGAGTGCGCATATCATGGGTACACACTAGACGATGCATGTAACTGATATGTTGCTTCCATCTGCGGAATTGGACGACATATCGTCTAGTGTGCATCCTCGTTTATATGTTGCCAAAAAAGTGATAAAGTAAATAGTCAATTTCTTATCTGCTCACATTAATAATTTTGTTAAAAGATAAGAATCAAATGACCTTTCACAACATCTCCACTGCTGCGGTTCAACGTTCCTTGGAACCAGTGGCAAACGCAGGAATTTGAAAGGGGGGTTTCCAAATCCAAAAAAAAAAAAAAATCTAGCCACAATTAATTATATATATATATATATATATATATATATACACATCCAAAAACCAAACGGCACTAGGACACTGGTGTAAAGAACAATAGCTTGTCGTCAGGACCATACAAACTGTTGATCTTTTTACAATAAAATCTATTGTTCTTTACACCAGTGTCTTAGTGCCGTTTGTTTTTTAGGGGTGTATGATATTGGATTCTGGCACAGAATCAAGTTGTCACAGCGTTGTTCAGAGTGCCAGCAGCACTGTGGATATATAAATATATATATATATACATATATATATACACACACACACACAGTATATGTATATATATATATATATATATATACACAGTTGTCCGGCACTCTCACTCCAATTGGTCCTTTTCACTGGGGTGCTATCCAGGGTTGCTTAATCAGCTTCCCATATATATAGTACTTATGTAATCATCTCCCGACGACGCGGAAACACTCTCCAGACTTTATTTTGTAGTTGCAATATTAATCAGCTTTATTATGCATACCAGATTAATTTGCCGACGTTTCGGTTCTAACTGAACCTTTATCACGGCATCAGAATTCTTAACATCAAGGTTTTTAGTTAACTGCTCATAGTGTCTCTCAGTAGAAGTATGCAGTGCTGCTGATCAACTACAAAATAAAGTCTGGAGAGTGTTTCCGCGTCGTCGGGAGATGATTGCATAAGTACTATATATATATATATATATATATATATATATATATATACATATACAGTCAGGTGCATAAATATTGGGACATTGACAGAATTTTCATACTTTGGCCTCTATTCACCACCACAATGGCTTTGAAATGAAACAAACAAGATGTGCTTTAACTGCAGACTTTCAGATTTACTTTGAGGGTAATTACATCCAAATCAGGTGAACGGTGTAGGTATTACAACGGTTTCTATATGTGCCTCCCACTTTTTAAGGGGCCAAAAGTAATGGGACAAACTAAACAATCCTAAATCTAACTTTCACTTTTTAATACTTTGCTGCAAATCCTTTGCAGGCAATTACAGCCTGAAGTCTGGAACGCATAGAAATCACCAGACGCTGGGTTTCATCCCTGGTGATGCTCTGCCAGGCCTCTACTGCAAATGTCTTCAGTTCCTGCTTGTTCTTGAGGCATTTTCCCTTCAGTTTTGTCTTCATCAAGTGAAATGCATGCTCAATCGGATTCAGGTAAGGGGATTGACTTGGCATTGCATAACATTCCACTTTTTAGCCTTAAAAAACTCTTTGGTTGCTTTTGCAGTATGCTTCGGGTCATTGTCCATCTGCACTGTGAAGAGCCGCCCAATGAGTTCTGAAGCATTTGACTGAATATGAGCATATAATATTGCCTGAAACACTTCAGAATTCATTCTGCTGCTTTTGTCAGCAGTCACATCATCAATAAATACAAGTGAACCAGTTCCATTGGCAGTCATACATGCCCACGCCATGACACTACCACCACCATGATTCACTGATGAGGTGGTATGTTTTGGATCATGAGCAGTTCCTTTACTTCTCCATACTCTTCTCTGGTACAAGTTGATCTTTGTCTCATCTGTCCCTAGGATGTTGTTCCAGAACTGTAATGGCTTTTTTAGATGTTTAGATGTTGTTTGGCAAACTCTAATCTGGTCTTCCTGTTTTTGAGGCTCACCAATGGTTTACATCTTGTGGTGAACCCTCTATATTCACTCTTGTGAAGTCTTCTCTTGTTTGTTGACTTTGACACATATACACCTACCTTCTTGATTTGGCCAACTGTTGTGAAGGGGTTTTTCTTCACCAGGGAAATAATTATTCTGTCATCCACCACAGTTGTTTTCCCTTGTCTTCCGGGTCTTTTGGTGTTGCTGAGCTCTCCGGTGCGTTCTTTCTTTTTAAGAATGTTCCAAACAGTTTGATTTGGCCACACCTAATGTTTTTGCTATCTCTCTGATGGGTTTGTTTTGATTATTCAGCCCAATAATGGCTTGTTTCACTGATAGTGACAGCTCTTTGGATCTCATATTGAGAGTCGACAGCAACTGATTCCAAATGCAAATGTCACACCTAGAATCAACTCCAGACCTTTTACTTTCTTAATTGATAATGAAATAATGAGGGAATAGCCCACACCTGTCCATGAAATAGCTTTTGAGTTGATAGTTACTTCTGGCCCCTTAAAAAGTGTGAGGCACAAATAGAAACCGTTGTAATTCCTACACCGTTCACCTGATTTGGATGTAATTACCCTCAAATTAAATCTGAAAGTCTGCAGTTAAAGCACATCTTGTTTGTTTCATTTCAAAGCCATTGTGGTGGTGAATAGAGGCCAAAATATGAAAAATCTGTCAATGTCCCAATATTTACGCACCTGACTGTATATATATATATATTAGGGGTGAGCGGGTTCGGATTTCTGAAATCCGAACCCCCCCGAGCCCCCCCGATCCGAGTCCGATCCGAATCAGGCTCGACTTTTCCCGCCTGACTCGGATCTGAAATCGAGGCAAAACGTCATCATCCCGCCTTCCGAGTCTCGCGGGTTTTGGATCCTATATAAGGTACCCACGTCGGCGCCATTTTCTCACTCGGCTGTGGACAGTGAAGAGGGAGGGTGGGAGTTAGGGCTGTGTAGTGTAGTGTAGTGTAGTGCTGCTGTTGTCCACTACTTCAAAGTCCATAGGGGCTGGCTGTGTTGTGCTGTGCTGCTGTTGTTAATAGGGGCTGTGTCCACTACTTCAAAGTCCATAGGGGCTGGCTGGACTGTGTTGTGCAGTCAGTTCTCCATAGGGGCTGTGTCCACTCCAAAGTCCTGTGCAGTGTCCCAGTCCTAAAGGAGTGCTGCAGTGTTGTCCAGGGGGTGCTCTGTCCATCAGGGGTGCTCCCCCCAAGTGCTAAAAAAATAATATATTTTCTGTGTTTGTGAATTGTGTGCGCAGTAGCCGCACGTGCATCAACAAAGTAGTGCCAAGCGTGCGCCTGTGTCATAAGTAAAGGGCCGGCTGGCTTGACCGTTAAGGGTGCTGTAACCCCCGAAAGTACATTCCAGTCCAAACCAAAAAAAAAATTATTTTCTGTGTTTGTGAATTGTGTGCGCAGTAGCCGCACGTGCATCAACAAAGTAGTGCCAAGCGTGCGCCTGTGTCATAAGTAAAGGGCCGGCTGGCTTGACCGTTAAGGGTGCTGTAACCCCCGAAAGTACACTCCAGTCCAAACCAAAAAAAAAATTATTTTCTGTGTTTGTGAATTGTGTGCGCAGTAGCCGCACGTGCATCAACAAAGTAGTGCCAAGCGTGCGCCTGTGTCATAAGTAAAGGGCCGGCTGGCTTGACCGTTAAGGGTGCTGTAACCCCCGAAAGTACACTCCAGTCCAAACCAAAAAAAAAATTATTTTCTGTGTTTGTGAATTGTGTGCGCAGTAGCCGCACGTGCATCAACAAAGTAGTGCCAAGCGTGCGCCTGTGTCATAAGTAAAGGGCCGGCTGGCTTGACCGTTAAGGGTGCTGTAACCCCCGAAAGTACACTCCAGTCCAAACCAAAAAAAAAATTATTTTCTGTGTTTGTGAATTGTGTGCGCAGTAGCCGCACGTGAATCAACAAAGTAGTGCCAAGCGTGCGCCTGTGTCATAAGTAAAGGGCCGGCTGGCTTGACCGTTAAGGGTGCTGTAACCCCCGAAAGTACACTCCAGTCCAAACCAAAAAAAAAATTATTTTCTGTGTTTGTGAATTGTGTGCGCAGTAGCCGCACGTGCATCAACAAAGTAGTGCCAAGCGTGCGCCTGTGTCATAAGTAAAGGGCCGGCTGGCTTGACTGTTAAGGGTGCTGTAACCCCCGAAAGTACACTCCAGTCCAAACCAAAAAAAAAATTATTTTCTGTGTTTGTGAATTGTGTGCGCAGTAGCCGCACGTGCATCAACAAAGTAGTGCCAAGCATGCGCCTGTGTCATAAGTAAAGGGCCGGCTGGCTTGACCGTTAAGGGTGCTGTAACCCCCGAAAGTACACTCCAGTCCAAACCAAAAAAAAAATTATTTTCTGTGTTTGTGAATTGTGTGCACTGTGGCTGCACGTGCATCAACAAAGGAGCAGCGCCAAGCGTGCGCCTGTGTCCCATAAGTAAAGAGCCGCCTGGCTCATTTCTTAAAGGGTGGTGTAACCCACAAAGTGCACTACTCTCCAGCAAAAATAAAATAATATTTTCTGTGTTTGTGTGCGCTTTAGCCGCACGTATATATATCAATATAACATAAATGGAGGACCAAACTTTCTCCGATAAAAATAAAATAGGGAAAGATCAAGAACCACTTCCTCCTAGTGCTGTTGCTGCTGCTGGGAGTTGTTCATCATCCCAGAGAGGAAGTAGGAACATCACTACTTTTACTAAACAATTGACCCTCCAACAGTCCCTAGCGATGAGGATGAAGTACGACAGCAGTCATCCTGAAGCAAAACGTATAACTGAGGCCTTGACTGCTATGTTGGTGTTAGACGTGCGTCCGGTATCCGACATTAGTGCAGTGGGATTTAGACAATTGATGGAGGTAGTGTGTCCTCGGTTCCAAATCCCGTCTAGATTCCACCTGCATCCTCAAAGCAGCAGCGACAAGCGTGCGTCTGTCTGTTAAAGGGTGGTGACACCCTCAAAGTGTGCTACACAAACAATTAAAATATTGTTCTTTTTTTTTCTGTCTTTGTGAATTGTGTGGGCTGTAGCCGCACCTGCATCCTTAAAGCAGCAGCGACAAGCGTGCGTCTGTCTGTTAAAGGGTGGTGACACCCTCAAAGTGTGCTACACAAACAATTAAAATATTGTTCTTTTTTTTTCTGTCTTTGTGAATTGTGTGGGCTGTAGCCGCACCTGCATCCTTAAAGCAGCAGCGACAAGCGTGCGTCTGTCTGTTAAAGGGTGGTGACACCCTCAAAGTGTGCTACACAAACAATTAAAATATTGTTCTTTTTTTTTTGGTCTTTGTGAAATGTGTGGGCTGTAGCCGCACCTGCATCCTTAAAGCAGCAGCGACAAGCGTGCGTCTGTCTGTTAAAGGGTGGTGACACCCTCAAAGTGTGCTACACAAACAATTAAAATATTGTTCTTTTTTTTTCTGTCTTTGTGAATTGTGTGGGCTGTAGCCGCACCTGCATCCTTAAAGCAGCAGCGACAAGCGTGCATCTGTCTGTTAAAGGGTGGTGACACCCTCAAAGTGTGCTACACAAACAATTAAAATATTGTTCTTTTTTTTTGGTCTTTGTGAAATGTGTGGGCTGTAGCCGCACCTGCATCCTTAAAGCAGCAGCGACAAGCGTGCGTCTGTCTGTTAAAGGGTGGTGACACCCTCAAAGTGTGCTACACAAACAATTAAAATATTGTTCTTTTTTTTTTGGTCTTTGTGAAATGTGTGGGCTGTAGCCGCACCTGCATCCTTAAAGCAGCAGCGACAAGCGTGCGTCTGTCTGTTAAAGGGTGGTGTAACTCTCAAAGTGCTCCAAAAAATAAAAAACTATTTTTTTAATGTGTTTGTGACTTGTGTGCGATGTAGCCGCACCTGCATCCTTAAAGCAGCAGCGACAAGCGTGCGTCTGTCTGTTAAAGGGTGGTGACACCCTCAAAGTGTGCTACACAAACAATAAAAATATTCTTCTTTTTTCTGTCTATGTGAATTGTGTGGGCTGTAGCCGCACCTGCATCCTTAAAGCAGCAGCGACAAGCGTGCGTCTGTCTGTTAAAGGGTGGTGACACCCTCAAAGTGTGCTACACAAACAATTAAAATATTGTTCTTTTTTTTTCGGTCTTTGTGAAATGTGTGGGCTGTAGCCGCACCTGCATCCTTAAAGCAGCAGCGACAAGCGTGCGTCTGTCTGTTAAAGGGTGGTGTAACTCTCAAAGTGTTCCAAAAAATAAAAAACTATTTTTTTAATGTGTTTGTGACTTGTGTGCGATGTAGCCACACTTGCATCCTCAAAGCAGCAGCGACAAGCGTGCGTCTGTCTGTTAAAGGGTGGTGACACCCTCAAAGTGTGCTACACAAACAATTAAAATATTGTTCTTTTTTTTTCTGTCTATGTGAATTGTGTGGGCTGTAGCCGCACCTGCATCCTTAAAGCAGCAGCGACAAGCGTGCGTCTGTCTGTTAAAGGGTGGTGACACCTCAAAGTGTTCTACACAAACAATTAAAATATTGTTCTTTTTTTTTTGGTCTTTGTGAAATGTGTGGGCTGTAGCCGCACCTGCATCCTTAAAGCAGCAGCGACAAGCGTGCGTCTGTCTGTTAAAGGGTGGTGACACCTCAAAGTGTTCTACACAAACAATTAAAATATTCTTCTTCTTTTTTCTGTCTTTGTGAATTGTGTGGGCTGTAGCCGCACTTGCATCCTCAAAGCAGCAGCGACAAGCGTGCGTCTGTCTGTTAAAGGGTGGTGTAACCCTCAAAGTGTGCTCCACAAACAATAAAAATATTCTTTTTTTTTTCTGTCTTTGTGAATTGTGTGGGCTGTAGCCGCACTTGAATCCTCAAAGCAGCAGCGACAAGCGTGCGTCTGTCTGTTAAAGGATTACATCGGTGACAGCATCCAAGTAGGCATGTCAGACAGTCCGTACCTGTACTGGCAGGAAAAAGAAGCAATTTGGAGGTCCCTGTACAAACTGGCTCTATTTTACCTGAGTTGCCCCCCCTCCAGTGTGTACTCCGAAAGAGTGTTTAGTGCAGCCGGGAACCTTGTCAGCGAAAGGCGTAGGAGGTTGCTTCCACAAAATGTGGAGAAGATGATGTTCATAAAATGAATTATCAACTCTTCCAGGGAGACCAGCCTCCAGAACGTACAGAGGGACCTGTGGTTCCAGCAGGGACGAATTAATACTCTGTGAGGATGAGGATGTACACACTGAAGAGGGTGAGGAATCGGTGGATGAGGAGGATGAGGATGACATCTTGCCTCCGTAGAGCCAGTTTGTGCAGGGACAGATAAATTGCCAGCTTGTTTTGTGGGGGCCCAAACGAACCAATCATTTCAGCCACAGTTGTGTGGCAGACCCTGGCGCTGAAATGATTGGTTTGTTAAAGTGTGCATGTCCTGTTTATACAACATAAGGGTGGGTGGGAGGGCCCAAGGACAATTCCATCTTGCACCTCTTTTTTTTCTTTGCATTATGTACAGTTTGGGGCCTAGTTTTTCAATGCCATCCTGTCTGCCACTGCAGTTTCACGCCTAGATGGGTCACGTGTTTGTGCCGCCCACTTGTGTCGCTTAGCATAGTCATCCAGCTACCTCGGTGCAACCTTTTGGACATAAAAACACTATTGTGAGGTGTGAGGTATTCAGAATAGACTGGAAATGAGTGGAAATTAAGGTTATTGAGGTTAATAATAGCATAGGAGCAGAAAAACCTACAAATTCTGTGATTTTAGCTGTTTTTATGCTTTTTTTCAAAAAAATACAGATCCAAAACACAAAACCCAGAACCCAAAACACGCAAGGGTGGTTTTGGCAAAACCAATCCAGATCCAAAACACGAAGAAAGATCCAGATCCAAAACCAAAACACAAAACACGAAAAGTGGCCGGTGCACACCCCTAATATATATATATATATATATATATACACATACATGCACACACAGTATATATATATATATATATATATATAGTGTATACACTGTATATATATATACGTATATATATATATACATATATTTGGATGATGGACAGTCAGTTCAGCATCTCACACACAATGACACAGACACGCAAACAGACACACACACACTAACCTAGACAGACACTCACAAAGACTACACCCCAACACAGACACTGACACACATACATACATACATACACGCACACACACACCTCTTTCACAAAAAATCATTAGCACAGGCAAAGAAGTACAGCGTCAGTTGTTAAAGAACACCCCAGCTGGCAACCCCCCCCCCCCCGCAGGCAGCTCCTCCCCCACTGGGCACCCCCCACATAACTTCACCTGGGCTCCAGGTCCAGGAAAAAGCGCTGGGAATGCAGTCACCCGGCGGCAGCACAGCCTGGCCCTCTTGCAGTCAATGCCCCATCCTTCCTAGGAGGAGCTGCGCACTTCCGCAGCAGCTCCCCCTACAGTCAGCTCAGCTCCAGCCGCAGCCACAGCCAGTGAAAGAGCAGGCACAGTTGCCTGAACTCCGGTAGCACCTTTTAATAAAAAATAAATAAAAATGTTATTTAGCTGCACGGCGATGGAGCGGCGGCCAGGTGGGGTTTCTAGGTACTCAGAAAGCCCCCCTGTGTGCGCGTATGGGAACATGTTACACAATTGCTCTGTTCTCTTACATTTTTTTTTAGTTTGCACAGAAGGATTATCTTTGTTAGAAAACTGAACATCTGCAATCTTCACACTACTGCAAAGTGGCCTATTGTTCTCATCTATACATTTGCTCCAATAGTCACCATTTCTCATCTACTAACTATTGTTATGCCATACATTCCATGGCGTCACTGGGGTTAGTGTCAACAGTGCACCTATTCTGTCTGACACCCCCGTATGTGTCCTCCATTCTCATCATGCTGGGGGCTTGCCCAGTGCTCAAGGAGCTGCTGGGCCGCCCCAAGTTTTTCTGAGGACAGAGGGCCTGATTCAGCATAGATTACAAGTGCTAAGACGCATGCACTCGGACAATTTTTGCAATCTGCGTATGCATATAAGACGCAGTGCATGTGTGTGAACCAGGAACTGCAATCGGCAATATGCAAACCCATCACTCAGTGATTGACAGGAAGTGCCCTTTGTGGGTGGTGACGGGGGGCTGGTTGTGAGAATGCAGATGTGTCAGTGCATTAGAACGCCGTTGCAGGGGTGTGCATAAATTAGCCACAGTAAAACCATATGCAGCCTGAGTACTCACTGCGTGCAGGACGTTTAGTAATTTCTGCGGGAGAGTCAGGTCAACCACGATTCTGCAATTTGGTCCGATGGTTCTCGATTGTACTGATGTTTTCATAATTTTGCACATTATTACGAATGTGAGTGAAGGTAAGGGGGCGTCTTTATGAAGTGCTGGGCGTCTTGATAATATGGTGTGGTGGCAGTGCGTATGCATTCTTGTGATCCGTGCTGACTTGTGATCCGCGCTGAATCAGGCCCAGTGTGCACAGATGTGTCCTTCCACATCTTTGCTGCAGTCATGCCAGAGAAACCCTCCTGGCGCACCAGGTCCTGTGTGACTCTGCTATCATCGGGAGTCTTATTTGCTGAACATGTGTCTTATTCACAATGTGATGTGACTAGCACACACCAGCAGACTGTGCTGATTAATGTATTATGTGGCACTTGTATATCTACAGTATGTGCAACTGAGTCTCTGAATCTGTATACGAAGTGCTACAATGTAGCGGCCGCAGCCTTTTTCATTTCAAATGAAACAACACAGTCTTTTTGTGCATCCTAGTTGCAAAGATGTCCGACGCTAGCAGAGTTGCATGGGACCTGGCGCTCACTCACACCAGGCAAGTCGAGCTGCATTGCATATTGAGGCTACATACGTGTACACATCTGTATGACGGGGGCATGCGTGCATCATCTGTCACCACTGCTTGCTGATACCAACCAAGGGGGTGACACCAAATTACCATAGTTGCTCTGCTATGTTGGTGTCACCCGCTCGGATGGTGTCACCCCCCATCCCCTAGTGACGCCAACTCTTTACATTGACTAGTAATATGAAGTGCAGGAATAAGAATAGTCCAAAGTATTAATTATTTTTTTACTCCAATAAATCTGAGTACAATAATGCATGTTTTAAAGTTTTTTTGTGTAATAAAATTAAATTGGTCCATTGTACATTTCTCCTTTCACCCATATGCCATGTGCCCTCCATGCTTTAGAATTTTAACTTAAAGAATAACTTTGAAATTGAGCCTTTGGGTGCTCCCACCTCAATGCTTCTCTTTTGTTATGCTTCAATAGTGGCCCTTTTAAAAAAAAATCAAAAACAATAAGTGTAGTCATTGACACCATTCCCTGATGGAATTCCTATTTGCAAAGATAAGAAGTTGAAAAAGGAAGTCAGTCAACAAAATTATATTAGGGTTTTAATTGCGTGCTTTAGGTAGAGGACATCTAGAGCCTTTGGAGGGAGGGGCCACTAAATAACAAGATCACAGTGGTATGTACGTTTACATTTCATCTTCTTTATCTTTGCTCTATAAAAAAATTTACTTTGCTCTATAAAAAAAACTACATAACAGTCCTCCAATATCTGTAGGGAATACAAATACTATAAAGAAATACAGTTTTATAAATCTTACATCTGAGGTGTAATTGTAAGATCTGTGTGACTCCTCTAAACAGAGGCATTGTGAGTTGTAAGGGGAATCCAGAATCCCCTTGGTGGAACAATGTAAATAAGAAATTAATTATTAGGCACAGAGAAATCTATATTGAACACCAATGTTACTGATATCTCTCTCTATCTCTGGCCACAATTCAATTCAATGCGATGTTGAATAGCGCCGTGAAGGAGCTCCCTGAGCTGTTCAATTCAGCGCACTGTTAAATGGGAGAATGCCAGTTCAGCGGCTTAATCTGGGTGTTCTCCAACTAAAGTGCCGGGCGCGTGGCTGTTAGCACCGCGCAAAGCCGGAAAACAGCCGCGCGGCCGGTACTTTTGTTGGATTTCCCCTCGCATCCACGGGAGAGTGCGATAAGAAATCCTTTAGCCCGACCAAACATCACGTTGAATTGAATGGCTTTGAAAGCTCCCTCCCGTGGCTAATCAACATCGTATTGAATTGAATCGCGGCCACAGTGTTAGGACCAATAGTCCAATAGTGGTTGGTCCGACAAAGGTATATATATTCCAAAACTATTTATTTATTCCAAAATGGAGGCAATATGAGCAGGTAACATCCCATAGGCTTATATCAATCTTACTGTAGTTATAAAGTATTATGCGTTTCATGGGTCGCTGCCCGCTTCTTCAGATATGGTAACGTGCTGATGAGAAAAGTGACTCATAGCTTGTTGTGTGACAGAATTAGGTAGCCAGCAGTTTTCTATTTGTTGCAGTGAAACAGCAGTTGTTATCTCTGCTCGCAGTTCCATGCGGGTATATCCCGTGAAACGTGTAATACTGAAATTAACAGAAATGAAAAAAGAGGGTGGGTGCTTCAATAATGATCTGATGTCGTGGATCTAAAAGCGGCTCACCAGAGAGGGGTGGCTGACCCCTGGGGAACCTGTGCAAAAGTACAAAAAGAACTGGGAGCGCTAAAAATCACTAGTAATGTATTTAATATATCATAGAAAATATACACACACTTGTCATCCAAGGATACATCTAAAAGAGCATTGCAGTGCTTCTTTTTATATATTGATTTATTATTTTCTGGATATCCCATTCTTATATATTTAGTGTATACCTACTATTTGTCTTATTTGTATTTACTTCATTTTATCTATGTGTATAATTTCTATGAGATATTAAATACATCACTAGTGATTTTTAGCGCTCCCAGTTCTTTTTGAAACTAACAGAAGCCTGTGAGATGTTATTTGCTCATAATACCTCTATTTTGGTATAAATAAATATTTTTTGGAAGCTATATTCCTTTGTCTGACCATTCACTCTCACTGTTATCACTATTGGTACTGAATATAGATTGATCTAGATAACATACACCCAAGATTTAATTCCTTTTTTACATCTAAGATGTAATAGTTAGAAACAAAATAACCCAACAATATCAGACATATGGATATATTTATAGTTATGTATTTGCCTTCCCGTGTACATATCTCCTTTTCCAGAGTGCAGATCACTATTGCGTCACAAGCTCTCCATGTGGTGTAACATCCTATACATTTAAATATCACCTACTATTTTTCACTATAATACGAAAGGACATATCCGTAATCAATACTTGAGTTTATCTGCATCATATAGAATACACTTGGCAAAATAATTACCTTCTTTTACTTTCTGTCCATCATACATCATTAATATTCAAATTAATGAACCAATCAAACTGATAAGATGATTGACAAATAATGGCAAAGAAAACTTTAAAAACAAGTTGAATCATTGTATCGTGTGAAATGTCATGTGCTCTGCTAGAGCCAATCAGGAGTTTAAATTGAAAAATGTCAAATTACCTTATATGCCTAAGAGAAAAAAAATGAAGAGGTCTATTTATTAAGCTAATTTCCATTGACAATCATGTGGAGTGTTTACTCATGATTTAAGTAACCAGCCTATTTAACAAAGCCTGTTAGAAATATCTCCTGTACTAACTAATGCTGAAGACTCTAGTTACCATTTTTTTTTAATGAGGACTTCGGTTTGGCCCAATTTATGACTCTAAAAAAAACCTGTTGCTTTTCTATGCTTCTTCATATGCCTTAAGCCATTGTAGCCTATGGGCTACAGTATCACCGGAGAGGGATCTTCAGATTCCTCTCCGGTAGCTGCGGGCATCTAGGAAGTGAGCTCTTTAGCTGAAAGGCTTCATAATGGGGAAAAGTGCATAGATAGAACAGTAGTCTCTTTGGAAGCGCTGCCGTGGCAAGCTACTATTGTTACATATTAACATATTGTTAATATTATTTAGAAGAGCTAAATAATGCAATATGAATTGCTATTTATAAAACACATTAAAACAGGCTCCTTAGCATTATCACCAAAAGAGGGTAAATGGCTTTCGGGAGCTATTAGTTATTTAGAGCCTCATTTATCAACAAGTTTTATCATAAGCAACAAATGATAATACTCGTTGAGTATGATAATGGTGCTCAAGCCAATCAGCTTCTAACTGTCATCTGTTTGAAAAATGCCAGTTAGGTTGATTGGCTGGAGCTCTATTATCATACGTAACAAGATTTATCATTTGCTGTGAGTGGTAAAACTCGTTGATAAATAATAGGTATATCAATGACTGTTTTAATGTCCCAGTTGCAGCTGAAGACATCGGCTGCATTGAAAAACACAAAGCTGCTCACACAAGAGGATATAGGCAAGTTTCAATGGTGTATCTGATGGAGCATCTAAAGATGCACCAAGACGGATTTCCACAGGCAAACGGCGCTGCAAGTGGGTGTCTCAGAAACCGGCAGCGGAATTAGCATAAGACGTATATGCTGCTGCGGTGTGCAGCTCAGAATCAGGCCCTTAGGGGTGATGATGTCGGATATAAGCACACAATATTTTCAGTCTGCACATGTGTACAGCTGCAGAATTAATTTGGACCCAGAGAGGCACCTTCAGTGGGCTTTTCTGGGTGTTACATGGGGGTGGCTAGCCAGACGCGTACACGTGGTGGTCAGCGACTGCTTCTTAAGACATAGTTGCACTGACCCTGGTAGCCATGTTTAGATGGAGAAATTGCACCTGTCATAGATACAATCTCCAATGGTGCAACCGACGCGGCTGACGGTGCCTCTTAATACACACAGTGGTGGATTAGTGCTGCAGCCGGTGGGTATCGCTGTACCAATCAGCTGTGGCCTTTGCATACAGACACGATCATGCTGCAGCAAAAGACACAGTTGCGGCTGCATTAGCGGCCATCTCTGACTCAGGGTCTTAGAGTCCTTCTAGTGTGGATTAGCTTTAGAGACAATTTTATTTGTAAATCCTATTTGTAAATTGTGATTGTTTCCCCATATAAGATAATGTTTTATTTATTTTCCTTAAAGGGGATATTTATCAATTATTAAGTTTTAGACCTGATAATTATAATCTCTTATCACCACCATTCACAGCAATAAGAACTTATGTACTAAATGTATTAAAATAGACATCTAGGGACAGAAGCTCCAAAGGAGCCCGTCCCTGCAATGTGTAAGGAGTGACGTAGGCACATGGGGGCTGTTTCTACTGTCAGAAATAGAAGGCCATAGCAGGTATCAGATAAATCTGCTGTAGTATCTCCATGTTACATTCAGGGTATCCTTAATATTTGCATGTGCTCCCCAAGAATGGGTGCTTTGGGGGATAACCCACAAATATTATTTTATTACTAGACCCCTAAATATACAAAACTATTATAATCATCTCTAATCAGCATGGCGTGTTTAAAATTCATGGTCTGTTACAGTATAATTGTTTTATATATAGTCTCGATTGTTTTTTCTTATGTTTTATGTGTCATTTATTTTGGTATATTGTCCTTTTTAATTTGATGTATTTATTGTTCATGCTTTAATAAAGAAAAAAAAATGTAAAAAAAAAAAAAAAAGCATGAATGTTGCACAATTAGAGGACATAACATTTATAAAGACTAGGGGGTCTATTTACTAAGCCTTGTATGGAGATAAAGTGAATGAAGATAAAGTTCCAGCCAATCAGAGCCTAACTGCCATGTCACATGCTGTGTTAGAAAAATGACAGTTAGGAGCTGGTTGGTTGGCACTTTTTCTCCGTCGACTTTATCTCCTTCCAAGGCTTACTAAATCGACCCCTATGCAGCTGTGATCCCTACAGTCATAATAAATAAAATGTGAAGTAAAGGGTTTGTCTTCTATATTATTTGATGGATATTACATTGACTTCTCCTCTTCCACAAAATGCTTCTCTTTCACACCTGTTGCCACCACAGCAAAGAATAATTCTGGCAGAAAGGTTCTTATGTAAATTGCAGCCTTTGGGACAGGATTAGCCATGAACACTTCCTGTTTGCGTCTGCTGACTGTGCGGAGAACCTCCTCTGCAACTTCCACAGGGTGCACACCGTAAGAAAGTTTTCTGAAAAAGACTACATGAAAGTAAAATAAACACTAATGAGTTACAGTAGTACTGATTTAATATCCAAAACAACAATCTGCAACAAGATGGACATTTATGGACGTAAATATCTATTCAACACAATACACACTACTTGAAGCATAATTACCTATTCTATTTATTTATTTATACTCATAGTTTATTCCATTAATTTGTTCATATTTTATTTTTTGTTATTTGATTACAGTATTTGAGCACAATTATGTATTTATTACTCAATGATTATATATCCATAATTAATTGAATCCATTATTCTTTTATCATTATTTGTAGTTATCTCTGCTTTATTACTTTTGTGAACCACCTCCTTTCTCATACCTATTACTTACACGAGACCCTTATCCTATATTTATTACGAGCCCTTCATTCTGTCTAACCACCCCAACACAAATTACCCTACACACATATTCTATTATTAGTATTACAGTGTCATACTAACATTTACCCCCTCAATTTTGTCACCCAAACACCTCCCCATTTCTTATTTGCAGAATACAATACACCATCAGACTGTTCACTATCTGACTACATATCTGTCTTTGTTATCCACATAATGTTCAATTTACTACTATTCATCCAGACTGATAGTGATCTATCTCTCCTATACCTTTCAGTCCTATTACAACATACATCCTAAAAATTGTACTTTAACTGTCAATTACCATGTGCCCCAACAGCCCTTACTACACCAATAAGAATATCCAGATCTAGGCCATTCACAGCCTAGTTAGTCCATTCAGTGCTCCACAGCAACAAACTAATTAGTATAACTTTTTACAAGTACTACAAGGTGGATTATACAGTATTTGCATGTATAGTACTAAGCTCTGGAAAGTGATAAATTGGAGAGTGATAAACTGCCAGCCACTCAGCTCCTAAATATCATGTTACAGGCTGTGTTTGAAAAATGAGTTAGGAGCTGATTGGCTGGTCGTTTATCACTCTCCAGTTTATTACTTTTCAGAGCTTAGTACATCTGCCCCAATTATTCCCTCACCGATTAACCTACTAGTGGAGGATATAGAGTGTGTTGAATGGGATCTAGGCAGTTGATCGGGCTGTTGATAGTACAACTTGCTGGTGAAACTATAGGTGCTTCCTCAAAGAAGTACAGTATTTGGAGGCTACCTGTTCCCAGAATGCAGACCCCAGGGGGAAGCATGTGGTCATCATAAGAGATTAGCCCAGAGGGAAGCATGTGGTCACACTGTGGACCACTCCAGAAAGATCATCAACTCCTCGACCAAGTGATGCCCCTGAGAGAAGCCTACAGTGCACCACTCCAGAAAAATCATCAACTCCTCGACCAAGTGATGCCCCTGAGAGAAGCCCACAGTGCATCACTCCAGAAAAATCATCAACTCCATGGTCAAATGATGCCCCTTTGGAAACGAACATGATTGCTGCTAGTGTTAATGTAAACGCAACAAAGCCTTGCTGTAACTACTGTACTGTAAGTACAGAATGTTCTGAAGTGGAAAAAGGTGAAAGTCTGAAGTGTAGTACATGGAGAATAGAAGAGTAAAAGACTGTACTGTATATGAATAATTTATGTGTTTGGTGCCCATTCATTTCAACACCAGTACCTGTACATCTCCACACATGCTGTATCTGCACTACTGTACACACTACTGCTATTATTAAACCTGCGTGTGCAGGGACACCAGTGTGCTGCTCACCCATAGAAGCCTTTGGTGACATAGAATGAGCTACAGGTGGGTGTCTGAACTACAGTAAAATGTTCCAGAGCTAGGTGTAATGAAGAAATATATTGCAGCCTACCATGTAGACAGGAGCTTACACCTCAGTACAGATGCTGAGGTATGTAAACAGATTTAGCAAAGTTGACTGCTGCAGAAATTATTACTCACAAGCCTGATTAATTACTCCTGCAAGTCGGTGACTAGATGGCCTGATTCAGAGATGGGCGCAATGGTGACAATTACGCAGTTGAGCGCTGATCGGTAAACTGCGCATGCATCTAAGTCGCACTGTGCAAGTGTTATGGTACATTACAGTAGTGAATTTTAAATCGCAGTGTGATTGACAGTCAGGGAGCATTTGTGGGATGTAACAGTGAGTGGCAGCAAAGAACGCAGGCGTGTCACAGCAGAACGGGGCGTGTCACCGCAGAATGGGGCATGTCATAGCAGAATGGGGAGTGTCACAGCAGAATGGGGCGTGTCACTGCAGAATGGGGAGTGTCACAGCAGAATGGGGCATGTCATAGCAGAATGGGGTGTGCCACAGCAGAATGGGAGTGTCACTGTCTCCTTCTGCAATTCCATACGCAGTGAAAGTGGTTGTGGAGTCTCAGTTACCGCGACCATTCTGAGTAGCCATAGTGTTACTCCCAGCTATAATCATCAAATGATCTGCAACAGATGCTGCATCTTTGTACGCAGGTGCTTGGATTTGCAAAGCCGCATTCTGTGACATTTTCATATTTTTGCCCAGCTAATGTGTAGGGGATCACAGCTGCAATGGCATATCTTACATCTCTGAATCAGGCCCACAGTGAGAACCTTCATTTATTTACTCAGTAAACAGTGCTGACTTTCATGAAAAGGATAACAAAGGCACATCACCATTTATACAACCTATCTTTCCTTTATTTTCACTTTACTGGTAAATGTACAAGGAAAGTAATTGTCCTTACATTTCCAGATGGAGGCTTCCCAGTTCCCAGGCTGGGGTTGAAGGTGATATGACCGGATAAATGTGGGGCTCACAGTGCTCACAAACACATCAAACTCTTCCACTTCAGCCCGTAGGCAGTCAAAGAACCCTTGAATTGCGTGTTTAGAAGCGGCATCTGCACAAAGATTGTGTTATAGTTATAACTGAACATTTTCTAATGCATGAATTAAACATCTCTTGTACTGTATATCCATTCCCTATAAAACACTCACTTAACTGTAGCATCTGGTCTCCGGATAGAAGATCGACAATGTAGATAGTCAATTGGTCGACACCAAATGGTCGACGTGCAATATATCGACAAGGGCAAAATGACGACATGTACAAAAGGTTGACTGACAATAGGCCAACAGTGCAGAAGGTCAATAGGAACAAAAGGTCAACATGTTCAAATTGTTGGCATGCATATGGTCGACACAAAAAAATGGTCAACACAAGTTTGTTTATAGTTTTTCAACATTTTTAAGGTTAGAGATAGGGTTAGGCACTTGGGGGAAGGTGAGGTTGTTGGAAGGGATAGTTAGGGTTAGACACTAGGTGGAGGGATAGGCAATGGTTAGGGTTAGATGGAAAAAAAAATGCGTCGACAGTGGCATCACAAGTGGGGTGTGGGCCGCACCCGGGTGTCACCCCGCCGAGGGGTGACATCAAGGTGCAGACTCCCCCTCAGTGACAGTAGCCGGGTTCTGCACTGCAGTATTAAGTACAGCACTCAGCTCCTGACACTGTGAGGGAGCCGGCACTGCACACAGGGCAGTCTGCACCTCCAGCAGCCCCCCCCCACCCCCCCAGTAAAAAGCACAGTAGTCAGGACTACGGGGATCGGGCTACGCCCCCTTTGTGTCAACCATTTGAACCTGTTTACCTTTTGTCCATGTCGACCTTCTACATTGTCGACATTTTGTTAGTTTTGTCCCTGTCGACACACTGCATGTCGACCATCTGATGCGGACTCATTGACTGGCGACCTTTACATTGTCAATCATTTATACTACACCCGTGGCATCTATGTAGCTTATTAACTGTTTGTTCTGCATTCACACATTGATTTCCTCACACAATTTCTGATGGCAAAATTCAGACACATATGGCACATGGTTTATCCAAACCATTCCTCACCCACCCATGATGTAGTCATTTAATATCACAATTCTTTCACAGCAGGGTACTATTTGGAGTCTCAGAATCCAGTCTTCATCTTCTGCTGGTGAAGGTGCTGCAATACTGGCACACTGGGCCTGATTCAGAGCCGGATGCTCTGACCAGAGCGTTCGCTCTGAATCGTGGCCCTCCTACATGAAAATGGAGCATCCTCCTGGACGCTTGCATAGCTGTGGGTGACCACCCACAGCTTATGCGAGCGTCCATGATGATGGTCGCGATGGTCAAGACCATCGCGACGATCGGGCTTGCGACGGAGACCCTGTGGTAGGGTCTCGCTGCCGCAAGCCCTGGCAGCCACGCCCCCGGCACGCCCACCAAAGGGGGCGTGCTGTCAATCAACATTGACAGCACGCCCCCTTTGGTGCGAGACCCGGAGCGACGGCTACCCCGTCGCTAGCCAGGTCATGCGCACGACGGAGCTCCCTCCGTCGTGCGCATGCGCAGTGGGGTAACATCGACCCGCTTGCGAGCGTCCTGCGCTCGCGAGCGGGTCTGAATGACCCCCACAGTACAATAACCAGGCAATGCTTCTAGTTGTCATTTCAAATGGTGTTTCTAATGCCTCCTGCTTGGCACACACAGCAGTTCTTCTGATGCATGTGAAACGCAGCCACCTAATTGGCCATGGCTAGTGCCACTAGTATATGACTCACTACACATGTGGCTTGCCAGCTACACAGACCCTCAGTCATCTTAAAGGAAGTGCAAATTTGCCATACCTGTGCCAGGTAGGGATAATCCCAGGACCTATCTGTAATTAGAGATGGGTGAGTAGCATTCTAGCAGACCTATATATTCTATTTTCTATGGGAAATGTCCAATTATTTTTTACTACAGCAGCGATTTCAATAGAAGTCCATGTGAGAGCAGATTCCACAGTTTTACCATTCTTACATTATAGAAACCTTTGCACAGATGGAGATTAAAGGGCTGATTCTAAGTTACAGGCAAAGTTCCTGTGTTTACACAGAAGCCTGATTTACTACTGCATGCAAATGTGAGTTTCCATAAAGTGAATGAAAGGACTCGTACGGCTTCAAACGGGAAACTGCTCCGCCCACTGTTTTTCCATCCACAGCTGCAACAGTCATCATTAGTATTGCCACCTGCACCAGCCCCATGAGAGGTGTAAGAGATCCATTAGAAACTGGCTTCTCTTGTCTGTATGCATGAATAGCAGAGAACACATGCTACACACCCATGACACTGCCATGACACTACCACAGCACTCATTTGACACTCCCACAGCATGCCCATGACATTCCCACAACACTCCCACAGCACTGCCATGACACTACCGCAGCATTCCCATGACACTACCGCAGCATTCCCATGACACTACCGCAGCTTTCCCATGACACTACCGCAGCATTCCCATGACACTACCGCAGCATTCCCATGACACTCCCACAACACTCCCATGACACTCTCACAGCACTCCCACAACACTCCCATGACACTCTCACAGCAGTCCCACAACACTCCCGTTAAACACTCACTGCAGTCCCACAACACTGCCATGACACTACCGCAGCATTCCCATGACACTCCCATGACACTCACAACACTCCGGCAGCAGTTCCATGACACTATCATGACATTCCCTCAGCTTTCCCATGACACTCACAACACTCCCATGACACTCACAACACTCCCATGAAACTCCCACAACATTCCCATGACACTACCATGACACTCACAACACTCCCACAGCACTCCCACAACATTCCCATGACTCACTCACAGCAGTCCCACAACACTCCCATGACACTCCCACAATTACTCCCATGACACTCCAATGACACTCAAACAAAATTCCCTTGACACTCAAAACACTCCCACAGCATTCCCATGACACTCCCACAACACTACCATAACACTCTAAGCACTCCAATGAAACTCACAACACTCCCTTGACACTCTCACAACACTCCCACGACTCTCTCACAACACTCCCATGATTCTCTCACAGCACGCCCATTACACTCTCACAGCACGCCTATGACACTCCCAATAGTCAGAACAGATAAAAGCGATCACATTGTCACTACCCACTTTTTTTGTTCTCTAGAATTTTGTCTAGTGTAAGCAGAAAAATAATAACTCCCATGACACTCCCACAGCACTCCCATGACACGCCCACAGCACTCCCATGACTCTATCATGACATTCCCAAACACTCCCATGACACTCCCTCAGCATTCCCATGACACTCGCAACACTCCCATGACACTCACAACACTCCCATGAAACTCCCACAACATTCCCATGACACTACCATGACACTCACAGCACTCCCACAACATTCCCATGACTCACTCACAGCAGTCCCACAACACTCCCATGACACTCCCACAACACTCCCATGACACTCCAATGACACTCAAACAACACTCCCTTGACACTCAAAACACTCCCACAGCATTCCCATGACACTCCCACAACACTACCATAACACTCTAAGCACTCCAATGAAACTCACAACACTCCCTTGACACTCTCACAACACTCCCATGACTCTCTCACAACACTCACATGATTCTCTCACAGCACGCCCATTACACTCTCACAGCACGCCTATGACACTCCTAATAGTCAGAACAGTTAAAATCGATCACATTATCGCTACCCGTTTTTTTTGTTCTCTAGAATTTTGTCTAGTGTAAGCAGAAAAATAATAACTCCCATGACACTCCCACAGCACTCCCATGACACTCCCACAACTCTCCCATGACACTCCCTCAGCACTCCCATGACACTCCCACAACTCTCCCATGACACTCCCTCAGCACTCCCATGACACTCCCACAACTCTCCCATGACACTCACAGCACTCCCATGACACTCCCACAACTCTCCCATGACACTCCCTCAGTACTCCCATGACACTCCCACAACTCTCCCATGATACTCCCTCAGCACTCCCATGACACTCCCACAACTCTCCCATGACACTCTCACAGCACTCCCATGACACTCCCACAACTCTCCCATGACACTCCCTCAGCACTCCCATGACACTCCCACAACTCTACCATGAGACTCTCACTGCACGCCCATGAGACTCTCACTGCACGCCCATGACACTCCCTCAGCACTCCCATGACACTCCCACAACTCTCCCATGACATTCCCACAACACTCCCATGACACTCCCACAACTCTCCCATGACACTCCCTCAGCACTCCCATAACACTCCCACAACTCTCCCATGACATTCCCTCAGCACTCTCATGACACTCCCACAACTCTCTCATGAGACTCTCACTGCACACCCAGGACACTCTCATGACACTCTCACAGCACTCCCATGACACTATCATGACATTCCCACAACACTCCCTTGACACTCCCTCAGCATTCCCATGACACTCCCACAACTCTCCCATGAGACTCTCACTGCACGCCCATGACACTCACAATAGTCAGACCAGTTAAATGCGATCATATTGTCACTACCCACTTTTTTGTTCTCTAGAATTTTGTCTAGTGTAAGCAGAAAAATAATAACTCCCATGACACTCCCACAGCACTCCCATGACACTCCCACAACTCTCCCATGACACTCCCTCAGCACTCCCATGACACTCCCACAACTCTCCCATGACACTCCCTCAGCACTCCCATGACACTCCCACAACTCTCCCATGACACTCTCACAGCACTCCCATGACACTCCCACAACTCTCCCATGACACTCCATCAGCACTCCCATGACACTCTCATGACACTCTAGCAGCACTCTCATGACACTATCATGACATTCCCACAACACTCCCATGACACTCCCTCAGCACTCCCATGAGACTCCCTCAGCATTCCCATGACACTCCCTCAGCATTCCCATGACACTCCCACAACTCTCCCATGACACTCTCACAGCACTCCCATGACACTCCCACAACTCTCCCATGACACTCCATCAGCACTCCCATGACACTCTCATGACACTCTAGCAGCACTCTCATGACACTATCATGACATTCCCACAACACTCCCATGACACTCCCTCAGCACTCCCATGACACTCCCTCAGCATTCCCATGACACTCCCACAACTCTCCCATGAGACTCTCACTGCACGCCCATGACACTCCCAATATTCAGACCAGTTAAATGCGATCATATTGTCGCTACCCACTTTTTTGTTCTCTAGAATTTTGTCTAGTGTAAGCAGAAAAATAATACATTACATATACAGAACATACCATTGAAAAACTAGAAAGGACCTGATCCACAAAATGTACATTACAATGAGCTATTAAATAGTACTGCTGTAAATACTCACAGGCTGCACGAAATGGAACTCCCAGTTTACCCTGTATGTTATTTACTAGAACAATCTGTCCTGTCCTCCTTGAAATCATATGAGGCAGAATAGCTGGAGAAACAAAGAGGCAATTATTATTATTATTATTATTATTATTATTATTATAACTATATACAGTAAATACATTTACGGAGATAAGGTAAAAAGCTTTTAATACCATAGACAACAAGTAAGAGGTAACTCCACTCACAGATTATGTTATAGAACTAAAATCTGTATGCTGGGTGCTACAAGATACAGAAATTATTCCAGATACTTGAAATATGATTTCTTAGTGAAATCAACTGTTGAGAACTCAGAAACACACAGAGAAGTTGTCATTTGAAAGATAGGTTGCCCATAACTGACTCTTCTTAGCAACCACTGCTACTATATAGATTGAGTAATGGAGTCTATGATTTGTTTCCATGGTTACAGGAAGGTCAGATATTTACAGTCTAATTGTTGAGTGAAGTAAACCTATAATTTTCATTACCAGTAAATCCCAAAATTATGCATTATGACCTCATTTATGGGAAATTGGACCAAACAGTCAAATTTTTCTGGAGACTGACCTAGCAAACCTATATACCAACGCTAAGGCTAGTTTCACACACAACAGCTTTGTTCATCCGGAAAAAAAAAACAGACTTTATTTTTTATTATTGTTGCAGTGTCAGAACTACCCGGTAATGCATTAATGTTATTGTATTTGCATAAATGGGAGTGCTTAAAGCCGGAGATGGCAACATACTGTCTGCCCCTTCCGGGAGGGGGCAGCCAGATCGGCAAAATGGGGGGGGGGTTTGGGGGGGCGTGGCCACGCAATCACGTAACTTTGGCTCCGCCCCAATACAATAAACCCGGCGTTGTGTAGCAGGGGGCGGGGCCAAAATTACGCGATTCGGCGTGAATCAGGGATTCTCATGTAATCGCGGGGAGGGGGGGGCAGGAGGGGTCTGCAGCTTGCGGGAGGCTTGCCTGCCTTCCTGGGAGGCAGGGAGTGGCACCCGATTTTACCACTCGTACACATGCAGCAGAGGCCGCGGGGAGGGGGGTGGGACACACCCAAGGCCAGGACCCGTGGCCAAATCAGATGATGGTTGTTCAGTGTGTATGACTACGAATGACAATCATCTGTAGATCACTCGATCTGCAGATATATCTGTGCAGTGTGTACCCACCTTAAGATATTTTCATCCGATAAAACACAGGCTGCATCCGTCATCAGATTTACACACAGATTTTAGTACCTGCAAGTCAGCCCCCTCTAGACTAACATTGTAGAATCTCTTAGGCATAATTCATGGCTAAAACTGTGTCCTTACAGTACTTTCGCGAGTCTGTATGCAAACTGCTCACATCTATATGCTCATTCCAGAACCATTTGTTCATACTGTATGTCACGGACCTCCGGCCGATCTCCCCAGATACGCCAATCTCTCCAGATACGCCAATCTGAGAATCGCTGCCCGTGACTTTTATAAGTTAACTCAGCAAGATGAAATTTGTAAATTATTAATGTGTATAATGAAATAAATAAAGTAGAATATATAATGAGATGTGAAATGGAATAAAACAATTGAATTGCATTTTAATAATGCAGATCTATGGATATATAAAATAATTAATAAAATATATATGAAAATAATGGAATTGATTAATAGAATGAAATAATATAAAATGAAATAATACAAAAAAAAAATATATATAAAATATATGAAAATAAAATAAAATAAAAATATGATGTTAAAAGAATAATAATAATAATAATAAAATAAAAAAGAAAAGAAAATATAAATAAATAAGAATAAAATAAATGAGTTAAAGAAAAGTAATTAAAACACTACCTGTATACGAGAATAAACATATATATACGTGCAATAAATAAACTGGCAGATAACCGATAATGTATTCTAAAACTTGCAACCAACATCCCTCATATATGAGTGTCTCATCGTGTTTGAAGATATCGTTGAGGAATTGCCTAGAAAGTCCTGTACTCTAACATTAGTAATGTGAGAAAAGGTACTTGATAGAAGGTTGCGAAAGACGTCCCTCGCCACATCAATCCCTCCCTCATCAATTCCTGACGTAACGATGGTTGCTGATCTAACTTAGACTAGTTGAGTGATGTTCAATGTCAATCATATGAGACATGATCTAATGCCCCATTTAGTCCTAAGGGGTGGAGAGTGTCCAATTTGAAGATCCAGGCTGACTCATTCATACACAACTGATGGAACCTATTTCCCCCTCTTGTAGTGACTTTAATTTGCTCTACTCCCACAGCCGTCAAACTCGATGGATCACCTTTATGAGAATGAAGAAAATTACGTGAAACACTATGTGTAGGTGATTTATTAATAATGTTACGTCTATGTTCCCTAAATCTACATTTTAGTGATCTCGTTGTCCTGCCTACATACTGCAGGGAACACGAACATTGTAAAACATATACACAGTATGTAGATTCACAATTAAGAAATTGTTTAATGAATAATGTTAAGTAAAAGCATTTAACGGATGCTTTATGAATATAGAAAATCAGTGATGTCACTAAACTATTAGAAACTTAAACAGGAGGCTTTTTAATAAATTGTATATTCATCTTATTTTTATTTTTAGTGTTATTGATTTTTTATTATAACTGTATTATGCAGGCTAATAAGTGTGACATTTTTAGCTCTCTATATATGTATTATTACTGGGCTTTAAACTAGATACACAGAGTAAGATACCAACTAAAGGATATACGATCATCTGGTGTTCCTAATCAATTAAACAATTATTGTTAATGCCTGGAGGGATTTAAGGAAGTGCCACTAGTTATGGCACACAGTCTTGAGAAAGTCCCAATGTTTTACGGGACGAAACGCGTTGACATCATCACCTAGGCATATGAGGTTTTTTCCACAGCATCAAGTAACTTGCCGCTTTGCGCTTTGGATGATTTCTATAAAGTGACGATTCATCTTTGGAGTCGACTGCTAGCTGATACATGGCAACCGCCCCACAGGCAGCCCTGGTCTTCCGCTACACGGCAGTCAGCTTCACTCAGCCGCGGCTTCACAGCAAATAGACGGGCTGAGCCAGGACGGACAACAGTGTGGATACGGCCATCCAGGGGTTGAGGTATTACTTTTTTCCCCCCTTCCACCCTTTATTCTCCAGCGTGACTTTACTTCACACTGGGATGCCAGTAGTGAATGTATTGCCAGCAGCGGAACGAAGCTGCTTAGACTATCTCATCATTGGAATCCAATTGTTGCTCCAAAAGCCACATTGTTGCATTAGTGGCATCATTAGAACGCTGTGCTGTGGAACCTCAGCCAATGCTACTTACATTTAATTTCTTTTAGTAAACATATTACAGTTAGAGAGATATATACTTGCTACAGGTGTCTACATGATCTATTTCTATTCATGTGCACATGATTTAATTTTCTGTTGTTTTTGTATGTGGATTGTATTGTATTTATTAAAATATAAATTTTATTTTATACCAAGCCTCCTGTTTATTAACAGACAGCAAACCTGATATAGATATTTATACATAAATTTATTAGAAGTGCTTAGCGCAGTAAAGATTTGTTTTTTCATTTGTTTTTTTGCTGTGGAGACTTTTGTCTCTGGGTTTCTGACCAAACACTTATTATTTGCAGCTGGCACTGAACACACTATTTATCTCTGTATTGAGCGCCGGGATATTTGCAGACTTAAACTGCAAATTAGTTTTTCCTTTTCTCCCATATTAATAGGTTCAAATATGCAGAACAATAGCATTGCATGTGCAGGATATAAAATTGTCTGATTGTAAATTAAGTGAAATGTGTATAGTGATCAGTGTGCATCAATTTTCTAATATTGGCATGAGCTGTGTATAGTGCTCAGTCTGTATCAGCGGTGTGACGTGTGTATAGTGCTCAGTGTATATCAGGGGTGTGACGTGTGTATAGTGCTGTGTGCACCAGGTGTGTGATATTGGTGTGACCAGAGATGTGATGTGTATACTGCTCAGTGTGTATCAGGTGTGTGATATTCAGTGACGTGCGGTAAGGTCAATGGCTGGGAAGGCACACATAGAGATGGGTCGAAGTGCTCCGAGTCTCACCCCTACTCACTGTAACTCTCCCCTCTCTAAACTTAGCTTCACTGTCCAATGATTCTCCTACCGGCATCACTGTGTTGTCTCTTGCTTCTGCTGACAGCTCCGATCTCTAAACACTGCAGTGCACTTCCTGGTCACATGATACATCCAAGATGTTCATCAGTGCTCAGAGGCATGCCTCTATTAGCTCTCTTTCAGAGCAACTTACTGCCCATGAAGTGGCCCCACCCCCAGCTCTGCAAGCAGTGTCTCACTATACAGAATTGAGGCTGAGCTGTTGCTGCCTCGTCTCTCATCTCCCTGCAGTCCCAGGGAGCTCTAAAAAGCTGCAAAGATTACAATAAACAAAGAAGATGTTATAAGTTATAAATATCTACTTTGTATTATTCTAATTATTTTTATATTAGATCTCAGGAGTATGACAGGGGAGGCTCTGCCTCTCCTGCCTACCCTGACTGCACATCCCTGGTGATATTGGTGTGACCTGTGACTGTATAGTGCTCAATGTGTATCAGGCCTGTGATTTTGGTTTGCACTGTGTATAGTGCTCAGTGGGTATCAGGAGTATGACATGCGTACAGGGCCGGTGCAAGGTTTCTTGGCACCCTAGGCATTTCTTCAGCCTTGTGCCCCCCCACTCTCCACCTTCGGATAGCTACACAAGCCCTTATACAGTGCCCCCAGCAGTGGTCCCGTCTATGCAGTGACCCCAGTAGTGCCCCTTATACAGTGCCCCCAGTAGAGCCCCTTATACAGTGCTCCCAGTAATAGTCCTCCCTATGCAGCGCCCCTAGTAGTGCCGGCAGTAGTGGCCCCCCTTATGCAGTGCCCCCAGTAGTGGACCCTCCTATGCAGTGCCCCCAGCAGTGGTTCCACCAATGCAGTGTCCCCAGTAATAGTCCCCCTATATAGTGCCTCCAGTAGTAATCCCCCCTATGCAGTGCCCCCAGCAGTGGTCCCTCCGATGCAGTGCCTTTTATATAGTGCCTCAAGTAGTAGTCCACCCTCCCCAGCAGGTCCAGACAGACACACATGGAAAAACAAAAAAACTTTAATCCCCACTCCTGCATCCGCTCCTCCGTTCTCCCGGGCCGGCCCGCTCTACATTATGGGAGAGACGTCATGAAATCTCTCCCATCACCCACTGCGGAAGCCGGAAGATGGAACTCATGAATGAGCTCCAGCCCGGCTCCGGCAGTGGGCGCAGCAGCCAATGAGAGTCTGTCTGACTCTCATCGGCTGCTAACACAAACACACAGCCATCGGCGCCGGCGGCTGTGTGTTTGTTACTGTGTAGTGTGGACTGCACTTATGTGCGGTCTGCACTACACTTCCAGCGGCGTCCCTCAGTGGCCGGCGCTCTAGGCAGCTGCCTAGAGCTGCCTAGTGGTAGTGCCGGCCCTACATGTGTATAGTGTTCAGTGTGTATCAGGTGTGTGATATTAGTGTGACCTGTGTCTGTATAGTGCACAGGGTATACCAGATCTGTGATTTCTGTTTGCACTGTGTACAGAGGGCCTGATTCAGAGCTGGACGCTCTTTCAGAGCGCTCGCTCTGAATCAGGGCGGCATTTTTTTTTTGAACCAGCCTCCTGGCCGCTCGCTAAGCTGTGGGTGACCGCCCACAGCTTTTGCAAGCGGCCAGGTGATGGTCGCGACCATTGGGCTTGTGATGAGACCCTTGTGGTAGGGTCTCGTCCATCACAAGCCCCAGTGAGCTTCCAGCTCTAATAGAGCCAGAAGCTCACTACTGAGGCCGCCCCCAAACGGCAGGCGTTCCTTCGGGAACGCTTCCGTTTGGCCTGCCACCCCCCTACCCGCCTCCAAAATGGGGAGAGCTGTCAATCACAATCGACAGCCACCCCGTTTTGGTGAGAGACCCATAGCGACGGAGCGCCCGTCGCTGGCCGGGTCTCGCACATGCGCACGCCGGAGCCGGCTCAGGCGTGCGCATGCGCTGTGCGCTCGCGAGTGGGTCTGAATCAGGCCTAGTGTTCAGTGTGTATCAGGAGTTTAAATAAAATAATGCAGAATTTATCCAAAAGTGTCTGTTTCTGATTGGACGGGGCAGATGGATCGGGGGCAGAACTTATTTTGTCCGATTTCATATGTCTAAATGTTAAGGGTGTGTTAGCTTACATTACCTGGCTGAATTTTGAAATAATTAGGCTACAACTAATTAAATAGTACAAAGGGAGCAATAAATGATTGTGTCAACAGGCTTAAACCAGGTGAGAGTGCTATGTATGGATATTTTAAAGAAAACTTACTTTTTATTAATGTAATGGGACCAAAATAATTGGCATCCATGATTTTCTTGTCCAGCTCCAAGGTAACGCTCTGTGCTGGTCCTTTTATTTTCATGCTAGCATTATTAATTAACACATCCACACATCCGTAGCAATCCAGGATTTCTTTGCCAATAACTTCAATATCATCGATGTCACTAATGTCCAGCAGAACCAGCTTTGGTGTAAATGTCTGGGGAAGACACAAGTTAATGTCATTATACAGTAAATTACATTTCTTTCTATGAAGTGTGTCTAACGCCCTCTTCTGTTCATTTTAACAATTCAGTTATGTGTATCGCTAGTAAATGTCTTGCTTACCATACCGTCTTGTTGGCAGGTTCAATTCATGGACCTCATTTTTTTAATCTTTAATCATCAAAAATGATTCCCTTATCAATAACTGATAATGTAACTTCCCTGAAAACAATGAATTCCTTTCACAACAAATAGTATTGTGATGTAAAAGGCTGATTCATACTATGGGTGTAACATTATGATTAGGGTGGCCAATCCCGGGATTTTGGCCTCAAACCATCAGGATTTGAATCACGGGATTGGAACTTCCCCGGTACTCTGGGGGGAAGGGGACGAGAAAGACATAAGGACTGGGGGGCGGGGTATAAGGACAGAGGGGGGTGAGAAAGATAAGGACTGGGGGGTTTGGTATAAGGACAGAGCGGGGTGAGAAAGATAAGGACTGGGGGGCGGGGTATAAGGACAGAGGGGGGTGAGAAAGATAAGGACTGGGGGGCGGTGTATAAGGACAGAGGGGGGTGAGAAAGATAAGGACTGGGGGGCGGGGTATAAGGAGAGAGGGGGGTGAGGGTGAGAAAGATAAGAACTGAGGGACAGAGGGGGGGGTGAGAGATAAGGACTGAGGGACAGAGGGGGGGAGAGAGATGAGGACTGAGGGACAGGAGAAGGATGAAGTGCAGTCACTGAGACCTGCTGCTGCCTGCTAGTGCCACCACCTACTCAATCCCATTTTTTTATCCTAAAATTGAAAAAATGGGCCGGGATTGGCCTCCCTAATTATGATATTACTGAGGATATAAAATACTGTAGTAGCTCACCACACTTGGATCTGCTACACTGATGAGGGCATCATGTAATGCTTCCAGCTTCTCCCAAGTTTTCCCACAGAGAACCAGTCGAGCTCCCGCAGCATGGAACACCCTGGAGCATTCTGAAAATGTCACAAGATTTTAACACACCCATAACATGCCTGTGGCACTCCCAAAAGGTGCAACATCCCCGTGCGTCTGTTTAGCCACCTCCCCTGTATCTGTCAGTCAAATCTCAGAATTTCTGCTACCGTACCTTTAAGTTTGTACTGTGGCTCTGTTTAGATAAAATCATAGCTATATAATGACTACCAGATACAAAGTCGTGTAAGTTTAACAGTCTCAGGGGCATATGTATCGTACCTTGGAGAGAGATAAAGTGGAGAGATATAAAGTACCAACTAAGCAGCTCCTAACTGTCATTTTACAGGCTGTGGGCCTCATTTGTCAACAAGTTTTATCACTCACAACGAGTGATAAAACGCTTTGCATATAATAAATGGTGCTCCAGCCAATCAGCTGCCAAGTGTTATCTGTTTAAAAAATAACAGTTGGGAGCTGATTGGTTGAAGCACCATATATCATATGCAACGAGTTAAAACTCATTGATAAATGTATGTTTGAAAAATGACAGATAGGAGCTGATTGGTTGGTACTTTATCTCTACCCAAGCTTTGATACATATGCTCCTCAAAGCCAGCATATCTAAGATGTAGTCCAATACCCATTTAATAAACATATTACGAGGGTGGTTAAATAAATTAGGTAACAAAACCTCTTATTGCATAAATTTGTTCAACTCGTACATATATGTATAATCAATAGTATGGCCTTGGTACAGATTATGTTTCCAAACTTGCCTAAGCATTTGTTCCAACTGCACTCCAAGGCATCTATTCCAGCATAGAAGAAATCAATGTCAAGCGACTGAAGCCAGGATATGACGGCTTGCTGAACTTCACAGTCAGCTGTGAATCATCTTGCACCTAGGAGCTTCTTCAAAGATCCAAAGAGATGGAAACCACTCAGTGCCAGGACAGGGCTGTAGGGATGATGGTCCAGTACCTCCTAATGGTAGCGCCATAACAAATCACATGTGTGCTTGGTGAAGTGTGGCCTGGCGTTATCAAAGGCAGTGCACCAAACCCAAACCTGTTTCCGTGACATGGCGTTTTCACCATACACTTCGACAAATTGGCAATGAATTTCAGCGCTAATGTGCCCTTTAGATGCAGAAATCTGATCACACTATATGCAACTCAATGTTTGACCAAGTTCCTGCATGCCCCGCCATCTTACAACCGATATGAGTTGCAGTCTAATGGCCGTGAGTGGAAGCAGTGGTCTACCTGCGCTGGACTGGAAAGTAATTAGAATGAAACAGAGAACATTACACTTGTGGGAGGTCTTGTTACCTTACTTATTAAACCACCCTCGTATAATCTCTTTAATGCACGGGTGGATATTGCATATCCTTCATCTCTTGTTCAAGATGTCACTGCTATTATTGGTTGATATGATAAATATATTAGCTAAATGTTTGGTGAGATTGATTTCAGAGGTTCATCAGGTTGCTGCTTACTCTGTTATCCAGTTAAGCCAATAACTAACAGTCATCTCAATAAATCTCTTTTTCTTACTGTCGTTCAGAGAAACAATGGCTACAACGAATCACAATGCAATAAGAATGGTCAGAGAAAAACTGCATTATGGTAAACAGTTGTCTGGGGACATCTAATGTAAGATATTGAATCCCCAATATGGTGATGTTTGTGGGCAGTAACATCAGAACATGCATTTACTGTGTCAGTACAACATATTAATATAATATATATATAAATAAAATGTCTTACCTTTACCCAGGCCTGACACAGCATCAGTAATCACAACTACTTTATTTTTCACCGCTGATCTGGACATTAGACGTACAACTTCTCGGTATATATATATGATGCCACTTATCCCCAAGACGAGCAAAGGTAGTATAAGAAACGTAAGAAATCCCATCCTTTCCCTAAAGCTGAGATAAAAATACAGATGTAAGGTAACATACAGTAACTGTTTAAAAAAAATGTGATACATAATTTAATTAATAAAAGTTATTCAGTTTGTGCATTTTGGCTGTATTAATAACTGGATTAAGGGCCTGATTCAGAGCCGCTCACAGTTTGCGAGCACTCGCTCTGAATCAGGGCGGGGATTTTTTTTTTCGGCCTCCAGGCCGCTCACTAAGCTGTGGGTGACCACGCACAGCTTTTGCGGGCAGCCCGGCGATGGTCGCGATTATCGTGACCATCGGGCTTGCGAGGAGACCCTGTGGTAGGGTCTCAGCTCTCGCAAGCCCGAGTGGACTTCCTGCTCTAATAGAGCAGGAAGTCCACTACTGACATCACGAGTGATGTCAGTAGGGCCGTACACAAACGCCAGGCGTTCCTAAGGGTACGCCTGCGTTTGTGCAGCCACCCCCCCTCCCCGCCTACAAAACGGGGCGAGCTGTCACTCACCATTGACAGCCGCCCCATCTTGTAGCGAGACCCATTGCGATGGAGCTGCTGTTGCAGTATGGTCTCGCGCATTCGCACGCCAGAGGCGGCGCATGCGCAGTCGGGGACCATCGACCCATTTGGGTCTGAATCAGGCCCTAAATTAGTTTGTTGAGTAGATATATTTTTTTCATATCCTGGTTCAACATGCACCAAGATGAATATCCAACCATTTACTTTACATTATACTTAAACAAAATGATATACAATTAGATCAAGTACTGTATATCAGAAAATATGGTCAAACATTGATTCCCCTCTCTGCTTATGGGTTCAACTCAAAAGCAGGTGACATTGCCATCTCATTGTCAGTACAATTTACCCACGTGCGTGATCTAAGTGACTGCTGATTTTACTGTGATACTAAACAAATATGATAGATCATCAGATCATTCACTATTTATTGAGCAGAACAGCTGAGTGCGTGAGCTGATCTCAGTGCCATAGCAGAGTTACAATGCACCTTAAGCCGGCACCTCTACCTCCTAACACTAAAGCAGATATTGGTCCCATCACTCCAGGTTGGAGCAAATATAGCAGTCACTGTAGACTGTGGTTTGGCAGCTGTGTATAGCTCAACTCCTAGGTTTCGGGGGAGGGGGGAGCAAAGAGAAGTAGCTGCTGTGATAACACCTCATCTGAACCCAAGTTCAAGACCAGGCCAGCAATGAGGATATGGTTTCTGTCACTCTTTCCACTTAATTTTACGTGAGTAAAGGAGGACAGTCCGCATAAGTAAATGAGAGAAATACCCCACTTACCTAAACCTTACTGAGAAGAAGGCAAAAAACAAACATAAAAAAGTCAGAGCCAGTGCAACATTCACCTAAAATCTACATGCAGTGATCTAAAGGGAGCAAACACAAAAAAACGAAATATGTTAAATAATATAAGAGGGTAAAGATGAATAGAAGGCTGCCAAAGCAGACTGGAGAGTGGTTGGCAGTCAGAAAGGGTTGGAAGTCAAAAAGTGTGTGCAGCACTATGCAAAGCAACAGTGGTGTCAGAATCATCCTCTTCTTACAACAAAGCTGGTGTTGTCCCCAAAACAAGATCCAGTAATGGCTATAATGGTTCTACAGGAGGGTTTGCAAATGTACTATTTGCAAGAAAGAAGTCACTGAAATCCCTGTGTTTGGTGTGTGCATTATGTTGATTATTCTCCAGTGGAAGACATATCTCACTGACTGCTTCATCTCAACAGACAAATGACATGGGGCAGTGGAGGTGGTTGTATCTTTCACTCACAATGTGAAGAGGAAGAAGAGACTGGGCTATGTTATTGAATGAACTTCAATGAGCTCCAGTTAGACTATTTCTGCTGGAAAGGAGCCGAAAGGTGAGAGTGAAGGTGCTGGGTTGGGCCAATGGCACCTACCTCTGAACACAGAGAAGATTCTGGAGACTGTAGCTAGTTTTAAGGACCTGCACAACAAGGTTGTTCTGGAAAATGAGTCCTGAAGACTCTCAGGACATCACAAATGAGGAAGGGGAAATGAAACACCATCCCAGCCCTAATGAACAAATATTGAGTTGAGGATAGTATTGCATGTGGACCTCATAAGGTACTGCATTGTTTTATTGATGTAATAGTTGGGGGTTCGCAATGGCCAATGGGAAGAAGTTACTTTGTCGAAATTAATGCTAACAAATGTTGACAACAGTATGTTACGGGAGAATGCTTACACAGTTGTAAAGTGATTTAAAGCATCTTAACCAAGTCGGCATTATAACTACACATCTTATAGTAAAGCATCATGTTTAAAGTTATAATGTAAAAAATGTAAATCACGTTACAATCATGTTGGCATTTCTCACGTCAACATGGTGCTGTTGACATTTTCATTGTCAACAGCAATACTATAGACATATACAGTAGAATGCCAATGACATAGGGGTGGGCAATTAGCAGCCCCTCCAGTTGTTGTAGAACTACACATACCAGCATGCCCTGCCAGTTTTGCTATTTGGCCATGCTAAAACTGTTGCAAGGCATGCTGGGATGTGTAGTTCAACAGCTGGAGGGATGCTTATTGCCCACCCCTGCTAGCATGTGAAAGAGGGACCTTGGAGGCCACAAATATGGCTTGTATGTTATAGTGAGCCGCCAGACTCCTTTTCCATGAAAATCTCAGGCAGTCTTGGATTGGCAGATATGAGGTTCTCGCCAGAGCTAGTTTAAGATTTGTATGGGCCCAAGGGCAAGTGATGTGTTTCCTGCCATTGTTCTTCCTAGCATGCAGCACTAGACATGTAAGCCAATAGAAAGCTGTAAGATCCATGCTTGTAGCTTACAATTAATCCATGCAGCTACACACCAGCTTATTTTTTACATTCTATACTCGACTCAATACTTCTTGCACTGCGGACCTCTCTATTGGCTATAATACTACAATACTTTGGCTATTTAGAATGAGACTAAAAGGGGGAGATGTATCAAGCAGTGTAAAGAGTGGAGAAGTTGCCAACAGATCAGCTTCTAGGTGGCATTTCTCAAGTACAATCTATAAAATGATAGGTAGAAGCTGATTGGTTGCTATGGACAACTCCTCCACTGGCACACTTCTCCATTTTTGTCACTGTTGATACATCGCCCTCTATGTTTGCATCAAAACAAATGACAAATTTCAATCTCTTCCAGCGGATTATGTTATATAATGTGATAGAGGAGGGAAAATGTATATACAGATTAGGGATGTGCAGGCTCGGATAGGTTCGAGTTTGCACGTGGAGTTCGGATTTTTCCCTCCAAAAAAACGGAACTCAGAACGAGGCAAAACGTCATCTTACATGGACGAACATCATCATTCCTGGTCTTTTGTCCAGGAATGATGATGTTCGTCCATGTAAGATGACGTTTTGCCTCGTTCTGAGTTCCGTTTTTTTGGAGGGAAAAATCCGAACTCCACGTGCAAACTCGAACCTATCCGAGCCTGCACATCCCTAATACAGATGTGTCCTTATACAAACACCAAACAGCCCCTCTTGGCACACCAGGTCCTATGCGAGTGTGCTTGCGCACAACATCTTTTTAACCTGAAAATGCCTCTTAGTTGCAATGCGATGTGACTAAGACACACCAGGAGACTGCAGTGATGAATTTGATATATGACACTTGTATATCTGTGTGCAACTGAGTCTGTAAATCATACTTGGCGACTTCCTGTAAACCAGGAGAGCTCCGATGGGCGCAGGGACATGGTGCCATTTTCTCATCATTGTAGCCCACCCTCGCTGTTAAAGCAGTGTTTTGCAGTGGCAGGGCTACATGCCTTAATGGCCCCAATCCACCTTTGTTGAAAACCATGAATCGTTGTATTTTACAGCAGGGCTAGGATTTAAATTGAGTCATTCTACCTCCCAATCGGCCACTTCTGTTAGAATGACTAACTCTGTCGGTAGACTGGGAGAGCTCCCCTCAAATTCGAGAGAGTTGGCAAGTATGAATGGCCTCATAGCCCTCCAGGTACAAACAGCTTGACATTTAAGCAGAGGGAGAGGCAGGAGTAGATCCAGAGTGCTCCCATAGAGTTAGGTGTCTCTTTTACTTGGACTATAAACATACCCTGGGGAGCCAGTGAGAGACAGAACACAGCACACCATAGTCACTGAGGGGTCTATTTACAAAGCCTTGGAGTGGGCAGAGATAAAGTACCAGCCAACCAGATCCTAACTGTCATTTTTCAAACACAGCCTGCAACATGGCAGTCAGGAGCTGATTGGCTGGTACTTTATCTCCCTTCACTTTATCTCCACCCAAGGCTTGAATGTGAGAATGCGTACAGTTAGGACAAGTGTTGTAGAACAAAGCTGACAACTCTATAAAGTAAACTTGTATTGTTGGAGAGGTGCCAAGTGTCCTGAACATGCTGGCAGAGGTATCAAGAGAGTCCAGTTCTAGATCTGGAATTCAGATCCAGCCCAGACGTCAAAATAGAGTCCAGTATCCTGTTCTGTTCCATTGTTATAGGCCTTGTTCCGAGAAATAAAGAAAGTCCAGGTCCAGGCCAGAGAAATAGAACAGAGAGGTCCAGCCCACACAGAGCCCAGCTCCAGCACAGAAATCAAGAAAGAGACCAGAGTTGTTCAAGTTGTTTGCAAAGTATCCTATTCCATTCCATTATTCCAGGTTCCTGCTGCTGCTCATAGTACTACTATAGAGGAGGCTCACTTGTTAACTATAGTGTATACATACATGCCTTTGGTTTGTGTTTAAAGAGCTGTTTCAGTTTACAGAACTGTTCCTACACCTTGCTAATTGCGGCCAATTTAAACCAGAGATTTGGCCTTGAACTCCCTTACACTTCATGGTCTATTTCTCATCTTATCCTAAACATTGATCAGTGCTTATTGTCAAAGCATCCCTATTTCCCTGCACTTACCTACATGTATTCTTGTTCAAGGGACAGAGGGTCTGATTCAGACCCGCTCTCTAGGCTACGTTCGCTCGCAGCTGGCTGATTTTTGCTATCTGCGCATGTGTATAAGTCGCAGTGCGCGTGCGCAAGCCAGTCACTGCGATCGGGAAGAGATCGCACGTTAAGCTCAGACTGCTCGCTAGATTGTGTGCAGGTTGAGCCGTTTGTGTGTGGTGACAGGAAGGTCAGTGAAAACGGGGATGTGCGAACGCAGGGAGGGCTATGCTTTCTACGGCGTTTCATGGGCATGCATAATTAACATGGAGCGTCATTGTACATGTCACCTGGCTGTGTTTCACACTGCAGTGATCGCAGTGCTTGCGGCAGGGTATGGTCAACCACAAGTGCTGCAAGCGGTTCCGATGGTACTCGATGTTACTGAAATTGCATACACTTCCTGGAGATGACGTGTGTTGCGAAGGGAAAGGGGGCGTCATAAGACTGGCTTGTGATCGCACTGCCATTGCACACTAAGACATAGTGGATGTACTAGTGTTTTACCGTGCGAGCGCAGCTTCTGCATATATTAGCAGCTGATGGCTGCGTGTGAACGCATCTTGCGAGCAGGTCTGAATCGAGCCCAGAATACTTGATGTTACTGCACTACCAAATACCACACATACTGGGTATGCTACCCAAATGATTATATTTTTCCCCATTCTATCTGCTATTTGGAACACAACTCGCATAATTTTATTCTTCATCATCTTTAATAATAGTAGTGTTGCCATTAGTTTTTATTGTTATTGTGTTGCACCTTATTTTCTAAATATTGAAGAAATTAAGGTTGAGAATATGCCCTCAGATATTCATCTCACAATTAATTTTTGTTACCTGTACTGTGGCATATGGATTTCAGGGTGTTTGCTTGTAGATATAATTTAAGTGACTCCTCTTATAATCTCACCCTAACCCATGACCATAGGATACAGTGTACTTTTTGCATTATATTAACCTGGGTACACACCTTTACGATCAGAGTCTGATTGGGTTAAATTCTCCTGATCAGCAGAGAGGCGTGTCCCCAGCATGACCCCGTCAGCTGCCGCAGAGCACCCTACACTACACCCTGTGTACACATAGCACAGTTTTTGGGCTTCTATGGGATCGCGAGGTCGGGCCGACAAATATTAAACAGAACATAAGATGTGACCTCCCGATCGCGACAAATTGCAAGAGCGTTAAAACGTTATTTACCGGCTAATGCTCATTCAACGGTACTGTTTACACACCTATACAATCGTCTGCCCGATCAAATAGGTGTGTACCCAGCTTTATTCTAGATTGTTCTCCTGCTTACAACAGAGTAATTTAAGGTACTGACAAATTTAATCTGTTAAATCAATATCACTGATATTTACCATCATTGATAATTGCTAAGTTATCATTAATTATTTTCTCTAACATGTCAGCATTATGAAGTTGAGAAAGAGATGAGATTATCCTATCTGTGAGATATACCACTACTCTCCCCACCAGGTGCAATGAGGTACCTGAGGTTACAAGTAGACAAATATGCTCTATGTATAGTAAAACAAAGTTATTGTGCACACACTTACTGTTCACCAAATGACTGTGCACACATATGGAACGGCTGCTGTAACTTGCATACATGCATACTATAAGTAGTAATTAAGTACACACTCATTTTGTACACAGTACACATTCACTATGCACAGACATACTATACACATGGTGTACAGAGACTTCCTGTACACACATAAGGAGGCAATACAATTCTGCCAGATGTTGGGGCACGATGTACCAATGCGCACATTATATTAACATTGCCCAACATTGTGCACCTCCATAGGGTACAAAGCAGAATCAAAGTTGTTAGTGGCTGCGATATGCCATGGGCATTGTACAGACTTGAATCTCCCCCATACAGTCAGAAACTTAGTGTAAGCATATACAGTCAATATAGTAACGACTCACACAAACACCCTCTGGACACAAGCTTACCCTACATGCAGAAACACACAAATATAACTGAGCACTTAGGGCCTCATTTAGTAACGAGTTTTATCACCAAAATGAGTGATACATTTCACTGTGTATGATACATGCTGCTCCAGCCAATCAGCTCCCAACTGTCATTTTTCTTACCTTTGACAGTTGGGAGCTGATTGGCTGGAGCACCATTTATCATACACAGTGAAATTTATCACTCTTTTTGGTGATAAAACTTGTTAATAAATGAGGCTCTAAGGGGTCTATTTACTAAGCAGTGTTAGGAGACAAAATGATAAGAAAGTGATAAGGTGCCAGCCCATCAGCTCCCAACTGTCATTTCACAGGCTGTGTTTGAAAAATGACAGTACGGAGCTGATTGGCTGGCACCTTATCACTTTCTTATCATTTTTCACTCTGCCTCTTAACACGGCTTAGTAAATAGACCCCTTAATCTTACTTGGCAATGAATGTTGACCTAAAAAAATTCTGCTTCCAAAAACTGCTGGGACTCTCAATAAAATGGTGATAAAAACAAAGATAAATACCCTACATGCATATGCTCTCTGTTAACTAAGCCACTCGTACACGCAACATATCTCCCAAAATAAAACTTTTATGACTGAGATTTACCTAGGGGCTGTGGGCTGCAGCCCCCCCCCCCAGTAAAAGCCGTTACTGCAGTGAGCCATATGTAGTCCGTGACCGCACTGGCTTCACTGTGACTGGAGGTGGCTTCCCATTGGAGGCATCACCTGCCAGTCACACAAAGGACAGGCAGCCCCAGTGGAAGCCGCTGCTCTGCCTTTCGGACAGCCCCAGAAGCCAGTGTTATGCGCATGTGCAGCTCCATCACCGCTCATGCGCTTGTGCCGGTCCTGGCGCCTGCCAGATTCATTGCACAGGCGCTGGAACCTGGCCGGCCATGACCAGACCAGCAGCAGCAATAGCCCCCCCCCCACAGGTAAGAGGACAGGAGCCGCTGCTGCTTACAACCCTGTATACACACACTGTACACAAAATTACTGTACACACAAACCTACTGCACAAACTGACACACACTCCCACACACAAGCACACTGTAATCTCTCTTTTCCAGTTTCTAACACTCCACCATTGCTTCAGCCTACACCTCAAGACACAGGTTTCCTGAGCATTTAGCCTACAACTTTCTATAATGTAAGCAGCCTGTGGGCCTGATTCAGCATTGGATGCATTGCCAATGTTTGACCAGTTGAGTGATTATTTGCTACTGCGTATGCACAAATAGTCCTGGAAACGAGGAAGTGTCTTTATTATATGTTCCTTTTATGTGTTTGAACATTTACAACATTGGTTGCACAGCAAAATTTACTTCCCCACAGAAATGCACCAGAAAGATTCAAGTGCGTAACTTTATACAAGTATAGGATCTGGGAGCTGAAAACGTAAGCCTTTAAAGAGAAAAGCTGTGTGCCAATATATCCCTGTAAATGATCTATCGATAATTTTGTAGAACTATTTTTAATGATTTTTACATATGAATATGTTTCAACCAGAATAGCCATTATTATGCTATTTCCCCATATTTTCGCATTCACCATGGTGATAGAGAAATTTGGTCATCATATCTGAAATCAGTATGCTTAAACCCTTGAGAATCTGTCATCAAATTGTTGACAATTTTCAATTAACCCAATTTGGCAAGCCTGTGTTACAAAATCTCCTTTACATTACTGTAGCTTCTCCCATTGGGAGGTACAAGCCACCATCATCTTGGCCTGCAGATCCGTGTACATACACTGATAAGTAGTCATGCTTGCACAAAAGTAGGCACCTGACCTTCTAAAATAGCATTAAAACTGCTGTTTTGCACTTTTACAATTCATAAATTACCTTAAAGATGGTTATTTTATAATATTGCTTGAATATTCAAATCAACAGTAGGACCATAGCAACCAATCAAAATGTGCTTTTACAATCTTATGGAGAATACACACGGTCAGATTTGTCAGATTTGTCAGAGGAACGATTGAACGATTGAACTATTTGAACGATTTTACAAAAGTTTTGAACGATTTGAACAATTGAACGATTTTTGACTGCATTAAAATGAATGGAATCGTCCAAGTCTGACTGCAAACACATCAGAGGTCAGATATCGTTATCTGACAAACAGGAACGCGCATCGTTCATCGTCCATCGTTCAGGCATGTCAGATATGTCAGATTTTCCTTCAGATATGAACGACTGAACGATTTTTAAATCGTTATCGTTCAGATCTGAAGGAAAAATCTGACCGTGTGTATGCACCATAACTTGCACTAAACAGATACATTACTTGCTTATTTTATTGATTGTTATGAAAAGAATTGGAACTTTGATCAGTGTTAGTAAATAACCTTAATGAGTGTATCCCTTACTAGTCACAAAAAATGCATAAACATAAAACCTTACAAAAAACAAACGGAATACGTTGAAAAGGATTGATCTACTTACAGTTAACGAACCCAGAGAAATATTTATTTTCTGTAAAAACCTTAAAAGAGCACACAGTCCTTGAGCCTCTCCTCGGATGTCACCAGCCTAACCCACTGAAGAGTAGAGAGTTATAAATAGGCCTCAGCTGTGTAACAGTCTGAGAGGTAAATTTAGGCCCCTCTGTATGATACAGAAAGAGGCTGACATTACGGCATTGGATTTCAAATGACTTTCTGCAGCACTGCATGCTGGGTGATTCCACCTTGATGTGAAGATCAGAAATAATTCTTTACTAACACTGATTTTACGTTCTATATCGTGGGGTGGTGTTTTATATCACCTCTCACCTCTTCTGGCAGGCTAAAAGACTGACTGTGAGTGGCATGTTGTAGCTGGAATCACACAACTTGTGGGTCATTACATTTAGGAACCCCCTGGTTGTCAGATATCCAATACATTCCATTACAATATAAAGGCACACTGAAATTTGAGGTCTCAGAACAATAACACCCTGACATTTAGAGCCTCAATATAGCAACACATTGACATTAAAGAGCTTCATAATAGGGGGGACAGCCACACTTGAGATCATAGATAAATGTCACTAAATAAAACAATGACATTTCAACTCGAAACTTAAAAGTGCCAGCACAATGACACAGTTAGATTTGGAGTCCCAGAACAATGGCAAACTGACACCTAGGGCAGTGGTTCCCAAACTGTGCGCCGTGGCACCCTGGGGTGCCTCAGGTTGGTGGTCCAGCACCAAATCAAATTCTTTATGTTAATGTGATGTAAATATGTAGACAAACAAAAGCACAAACCTGTCACCTACCTCATAACTAAACCTAAGGATGACAGGTGAGCACAATTTACTTCACTTTACTACTTAACTAAAAATTTCTGAATTTCTCACTAACAAACCTTTGGCTTAGGGGTGCCGTGAAAACAATTCTGATACTCTAGGGTGCAGTGGTTCAAAAAAGTTTGGGAACCTCTGACCTAGGGGTAAATTTACTAAAGTGAGAGTTTTTAGAAGTGAGTTTTAGAAGAGATGTTGCCCATAGCAACCAATCAGATTCTACTTAACATTTGACTAGCACATTCTAGAAGATAATAGCTAGAATCTGATTGGTTGCTATGGGCAACATCTCTTCTACAACTCACTTCTAAAAACTCTCACTTTAGTAAATTTACCCCCTAGTGTCACAGAACATTTGTACTCTTACCCCCTGACATTCCAGAACATTTGTACACTTACCCCCTGACATCCCAGAACATTTGTACACTTACCCCCTGACATCCCAGAACAATTGTACACTTACCCCCTGACATCTAAGAACATTTGAACGCTTACCCCTTGACATCCCAGAACATTTGTACACTTACCCCCTGACATCCCAGAACATTTGTACACTTACCCCCTGACATCCCAAAACATTGGCACTCTTACCCCCTGACATCCCAGAACATTGGCACACTTACCCCCTGACATCCCAGAACATTTGTACACTTACCCCCTGACATCCCAGAACATTGACACACTTACCCCCTGATATCCCAGAACATTGGTACACTTACCCCAACATCCCACAACATTAGCACACTTACCCCCTGCCATCCCAGAACATTGGCACACTTACCCCCTGCCATCCCAGAACATTGTTACATTTACCCCCTGACATCCCAGAACATTTATACATTTACCCCCTGACATCCCAGAACATTTGTACACTTACCCCTGACATTGTAGAACATTTGAACGCTTACCCCCTGACATCCCAGAACATTTGTACACTTACCCCCTGATATCCCAGAACATTTGTACACTTACCCCCTGACATCCCAGAACATTTGTATACTTACCCCCTGACATCCCAGAACATTGGCACTCTTACCCCCTGACATCCCAGAACATTGACACACTTACCCCCTGACATCCCAGAACATTTGTACACTTACCCCCTGACATCCCAGAACATTGGCACACTTACCTCCTGCCATCCAAGAACATTGGTACATTTACCCCCTGACATCCCAGAACATTGGCACTCTTACCCCCTGACATCCCAGAACATTGGCACACTTACCCCCTAACATCCCAGAACATTGGCACACTTACCCCCTGGCATCCCAGAACATTGGTACACTTACACCCTGACATCCCAGAACATTAGCAAACTTACCACCATACATCCCAGAACATTAGCACACTTACCATCTGATGGTCAGTTATATTGGCACACATCCCATGACATCACAGAAAATTGACACACTTACCCTCTGAGGTACAAGAACATCAGTACACTCAGCGACTGATGTTCCCTGAATATTGGAACACTTATACATTAATGTTGTACATTAATCTGCCATTTACGGTAGGCAAATTCTGTTTGCAACTCAATGGTCTGTGAGCAGAATCTGCCTTCTGCAGTTAATGAATGGAAGCTGACGGGCTTCCGGCCCTAATTGAATCTGCCCCCCAGAAAAAAATAAACACATGATACTAAGGAAATTGGAAAAATATATAGACAAGTCAGGCTGAGGCGATCAATCCACACCTCAGAACCAGTGCAAATTGATATAACCAGATGGCACTTACATTACAAATATAAAACTTGTTTCAGGAGGGCCCCACACATATGGTGGGTTAGGTTCCGGACCCTATACAGCAAAGATCGCTGAAACAAGGAACACTGTCTTTTTTCAGTTATAAATATGGCAATAGATATATCTTGCTCACTAAATTTTATGATGTCTAATTTGACATTTAAAGAAAGAGGTGTAAGACACTGTAAAAGCATACAGTTTTGTAAAAGACGCTCTTCTGTATTAAGCCAATCAGGGTGGAAAAAAATATCGAAAGAATGGGAATAATCACCAAAAAGAATGAGCATATACTGTATATATAATTAAACACCACCAAATTAACGGAACACCGAACGCATGCGCCCGATAATTTATCCCCAGGAAAAGCTGGGATGACGGCGAAAAATCCGACCTCCGACTTTTCACCTCTAATTGAATATGGCCCTTTATCTATTCGTACTACTTTAAGAGTGCCTCCAACAAAGAGTCTTCTTTTCTCTTCCTTCTCCTAATTGATACTGTTCTGACTCAGGGGAGCACCACGACCCAAGCATTAGAAAGCAACCACTGCTATTGCTTTGAATCTTATTAAGTTGGTCTTTAGCACATAAAAATATAATATTCCCTACTGTAATATTTTTCATATTGAGTATATAGGCCCTCATTCAGAGCCGTACGCACTGAGCAGAGCGCACGCTCTGAATGTGGGATTGCCCCCATGGGAACGCCCCCGTCAGGGAGGCACGCCCCCGGCATGCCTACCAAAGGGGGCGTGCTGTCAATCAACATTGACAGCACGCCCCCTTTGATCGGACACAACGAGCGAAGGACTTTCCTTCGCTCGTCGCGTCCGGCGCATGCGCACGACGGAGCTCCCTCCGTCGTGCGCATGCTCAGTCCAGAACATCGACCCACTTGCGAGCGGTCAGCCGCTCGCGAGTGGGTCTGAATCAGGCCCATAGTGCCAACCACTTTTTCGAATTGGCCAATTTAGATTGTTTTTTTCTAGCGCGGGTCCCAACTCTTTTATCTATGATCTAAATAGACCACAAGCTGATCACTTAAAAAAAAAATAGTTAAAAAAAAGACCAAACACTTACTTGCATCCAGGGAACAGTGGTCAGTGCTCCGGTGAGGTCAAAACCAACTGTAGCAGGCCGCCTAAGATTACCCCTTCAGTGATCCCTTGCTATGTTGAGTAACCTCCAACCATGCCTCAATATCCTTATTACTTAAGGTTATGACTTGTTTTCCTTTTTGTTTTTCACCAAATTGTTCATCATAATCTCTCCAAATGAAACATTTAGATCAGGGGTGGGGAACCTTTTTTCTGCCGAGGGACATTTTGATATATATATAACACTATTTGCGGGCCTTGTTACAGGCCACACCTATCAATGTTACATCACACAGTGTGGGGCCACAATCGCCGGTGATTACAGCAATGCCCAGGCAATCCTGAGGATGCTTTGGGGAGCTGTAAGGACAGCGGCGTGACCATCTGAAGGGCCCTAGGGACGCTCCAGGTGGCACTAATGCATAGATTTGGGAGCAGGGTGACATTCTAGGTACCCTACTAGCCAGATGAGGCTACCAGAAAAAAGCTCATAGGGCCAGATCAAATTATTCTGTGGGCCTTATACGGCACCCGGGCCTGAGGTTCCCCATCTCTGATTTAGATATTATGAACAAAATTAATATATTTGATTACATTACAGTGTTCATAACTTGTCTTCTTTCTTTTTTTTCACCAAAATGTTTTTTATTGAGTTTTACATATATTAAAAAAACAGAAAGAAAAACATACAGTATATAAAGAATCTCAGACACAAGATACAATATCAGAGGAACAACATTGCAGTAGTAATAACATAACATAACAAAATCTGTAATACAATAAACATCCATACGGATATATATATATAGTAAGAACGAAATAAATACATAAATGTAGAAAGGGGAAAAAAGAAGAAAAACATGGTAAAAGGATAGGGGTTGGGGAAGGATCACATGCGGGCCACTGGTAATTAAAAAAAAAAAAATACAAGGTCAGCAAACAAGAATCACATTATTTACTTATTGAATTGGAGGGTCTGCCAGAAACATCCTGGTCTCATACAGGCCCGGCGAACAGGGGGGTACAAAGGCTATATTTGTCCCAAGCCTGCGGTTCAGAGGGGCAATGAGGTTCAGAGGGGAAATGAGGTCCAGAGGAGAAAAGAACCAATTATGGTCTCCTAAATTCAAATCACAGACCCCGCTGGTTACCCCGGTCCCCGCAAGGACACAACACCTGGTGTTAAATGATGCTTCAGCCATTTTGTCTCTGCTTCTGCTCCCTGCCACCGTGGCCACCTAGGAGGACTAGGAGGAGGTGAGACGGGCGGGAGCAAGCAAGCTTGCAAAACATCCATCCACTTGACTGCACAGCAGAACCACTGATGGGACTGTGTAATGAATCCCAGGTAAGATTCACTTCTGGAGAAGACAATAGTGCTGAGAATTATATGAGCAATGGGGTCAACTGAAAGCAGCAGCAGCCTAGACACAAGAGATGTTTGGCAAGGTGGAGACCTGGTGGTCGAATTGCAGCCTTGAAGGCTGGAGATGCTGGGCTAGGTGGTGACCTGGTGGTCAAGTCGCAGCATTGAGTTCTGGAGATACTTGGCAAGATGGTGACCTGGTGGTTACGTTGCAGCCTTGAGGGATGGAGATACTTGGCAAGATGGTGACCTGGTGGTCACGTTGCAGCCTTGAGGGCTGGAGATACATGGCAGGACGGTGACCTGGTGGTCACGTTGCAGCCTTGAGGGCTGGAGATACTTGGCAAGATGGTGACCTGGTGGTCACGTTGCAGCCTTGAGGGCTGGAGACACTTGGCAATGATGTGGCCTTGTAGCCAAGTTGCAGCCTAGAAGGCTGGATGTGTTCAAAGATGCTGAGGTTAGACTTAGTCCACTCAGATGCTGCAATAAAATTAATGCCGCTGGTTGGTGGTGCAGCAACTGTGATGATAGGAGATGCAGAGCAGCGAAGATAGCCGTGATGTTTGTTCGGTAAATGCTGCCGGAGATGACAGGAACACAATACAGTGAAGGTAGTCACTGTGTAAGGCTGGAAACTCTTGGACGCTATAGTGCGGACTGTGCCGCCGGAATGTGGTACGGCACTGGGATAGCTGGAGACACTCTGCAGCGGAGATTGCCACAGTGATATGCTGAATACTCAGACGCTGCAGCACGGCCAATGCTGCAGGGATATGATTCAGCACAGGACAATAACACAATCTGGACTGGAGATGCTGGAGATACTAATCCATTCCAGGCAGAGATGATGTGCAGCAAGATGGGAGGACTTCATGAATTAGCAGCGTGACGTCCCCGTCTCCCAGCAACAGGCCTAAGAGGACCACCAGGCTTGTGACAGACTGTAGACACCCTCCCCACCCACAAGACAACCGCAGGTATTAATAAAGGCAGGGGTGGGTGGTGGGGAGGAGGAGAAAGGGGGTGCAGGACATCAGTGTACCGGGATCCATAATGTCTGCTGCCTTCCCTGGTCTTACACCATAATGTAGAGTGAAAGCAATTCTAAATATGTTTTGTTTGACCTGTGTTTGTAAAGTAATAAGAAAGGATTCCGAAACAGAAAAAAGCTCTCTATGTTTTGCTCTTTATGTAAGGACGTTTCCACCCAGTCCATTTTGAACACATTGAATCATTTATCCTTAAACATTTGCAAAGAAGGCTGAGGGGTCTATGTACTAAGCCTTGGAGAGACATAAAGTGAAGATAAAGTACCAACCAATCAGCTCCTAAATACAGTATCATTTTACATGTTCTGTTTGAAAACTGACAGGAGCTGATTGGTTTGTACCTTATCTTCATCCACTTTATTTCTCTCCAGTACATAAACATACAGATATATATACGTGTCGCATATCAAACTAATCAGTACAGTCTCATGAAGCGGTGTGCATGGAACCTGTTGTTCCGAGAAGGGCTGTTTGGAGTGACTGCAGCAATGAGGACACATCTGTAATTCCAAAGGCATACTGCTAATGCCCCTGGGCTTCGTAGCCTTATCCAATCCCTGCTTCATCTCCTCCATTAGGGTAAAAATATCTGCATACTTCCCCTTTCTAATTTTGTCCCTAACCCACCTCAACCCCCTAGCGACTACCGTATTTGCGCAATGCACCATATCAGAGTACAAAGCGGGCTCAGCAGGTGCAATAATAGCAGCCAGGAAATGGGCACTTCGACAACTTTTTAACTAATTAATGTGCAATGAGCTAGCCAAATTACGCTGACATTCGGGGATCAAGAAGAGTCACTGCTGTCTCTTGAACTGGAAATACTGTACAAGCATCTGATAAACCAGAATGTACAACATATTTACTGATTTTAGAAGGGTCTAGAAGCTCGCCATCATCCACAACTGGTACCAAAGCCATGAGTAGGATCCCCAGATGTTATCTCTGAAAGCCCTGAGCACGATCCGTAGATGTTATCTCTTGCTCCAATACTACCTGCTGCTGTAACTGATACCTCAGAGGGAGGGGGGTTGAAGGTGGAGGAATTGGAGTGCGAGGAACAGAAACAGGTTGAGCAGGAGGCAAAGGAGGAGCAGAAGAAACAGTATGAGAAATAATGACACTAGAAAGAGGTGACCTGAGCAAATTTGCTGGTTGCACAGGGGGTGGAGGGTAAGCCTGCATCCACACCCCATGTGAGAGGTAAGTACTTTGTGATACTGACCGGGGAATGTAGGTGGAGGTTGGTAGGTCATTTGCCAATTAGGGAATTGGTCGTCAATGGAAATATGGAGTGCAAAAGAGGGGTAGGTACAGAAAGTGGAGGAAAGGAAGGAGGCTGAGAAAAAGGAGATTGTATAGAAGATAACCAGGTAGGCTGGACTGGATGGGTACGGGATGCCAGTGCTCAGGATCCCAGCAGTCAAAATCCTGATGCCGGCAACTTGACAGGGTTAGGACACTGACACCTGTCAGTAGGTATCCTAACCCTCATCCTACCCTAAGCCTCCCTCCCCGGTGCCTGAACCTAACCTCTCTCCCTAGTTCCTAAAGCTAACCGCCCCCTCCCTGCACCCTAAACCTAACCCTCCCCCTAGTGCCTACCCCTAACTCTCCCCCCAACTCCGCTACTTAACTTCAGGATGCCGGCGGTCAGAATGCCGGCTCCAGAATTCTGACAGGTGTCAAGAGTCCGGCGCTGGTATTCTAAGCGCCCGCATCCCCTGAAACGGTATACTAAATGTATCCCGGCAGTACATTATTTGAAAGGGAAGATAGCAAAGGAGAAAGATTAATAGGCAAAGAAGCAGAAAAAAAATAATAATTAACCCCTATGGCAGGTGCATCACTGCTTGAGCTGCACAGACTTCAGGAGTGACAAGCAGCAATAGTGACTGACCTGTCCCTGAAAAAGTGGTGTATAACAGCAGCAAGGGATTCCTCTGTCTGCTGTAAAATGATGCTGGTATTTAAGATGGTGGTAGTGGGACCCATGTTTTCTGCTTAGAGGTGGGGGACACCACGGTCTGCATCAAGTGACCCGCCATCTCAGACGCCGATGGGGATCCTCGATCCATGCTGCGGTGTTCAATCAGTGCCCAAGCTGGCTGCCCTGAAATCTTGCAGCTCGTGAGAGGCTGCCAACCGCATGGGATGCCAAAACCCACTGCTGCCCAAGACACTGCTGAGGAAGGGTCTGAGTAGCAGAGTCTCCATCTGACAATGTTTCAGACTGACAGTAGGAAGACCAGGGGTGCCGAGAGGAGGCAGAGCGGGTACTATTTACCAGGGCCCGGGCTTCTGGAGGGGTCCAGCGCTGCCCCCTTCCTTCTTAAATCACAGCAGCCCAGCACACGCTGCTGTGTGCTGCTGAGCTGTAGTGGGAGACTGCTCGTGGCTGATGAGCAGCAGCCGCAGCAGTCTCCTATGCCTGTGGGGGGGAGAGATCACACTGATCGTGCCCCCCCTGTTGCTTTGCGCCATGCTGATGGGGCTCACAGGGCCCCCCTCCCCAGCGTAGCTGCGCTGCAGAAATCTTTCTTTTTAAAATCCTAAGGGGATGTACCCACACCTCCTGTGATTAGGCCATGCCCCGGCTGCCCTCTCTACGCCCCTGAGGAAGACAACAACTACGCTGGGTTGGAGGTAAACCAACATCACCAGCGGGCTTGCCCATGAATCAAGTGGCAGGGGGCTTCTGGCGCTTAGGATGGGGCATACTTTTGCCAGGGGGGTGAAGATGAAAGCAAAAGAGAGAGTGGGGGTAGAAAAAAATGAAAAAAGGGGAAGAAAAAACAGGAGAATAACAAAAACAAAAGCGGAAACAAAGGAATTGTTATGAAGAAAAGATTTACAGGACTTGTTCAGCCCCACCGAGTGAAAAGGTTGTTCACAAGTCTGCTGTCGCACATGCTCATGACACCAAAGCCCATCACTGGCAGAGATGACTGCTCTTCGGAATAGATACTTATGTAGAGGTGGAATAATGAATTCCTCCGGTAATTAGGTAGAACTTCATGTGAGTTCTAAACCTATATACCTCCATCGATATTTTAGTTATGATGAATAGGCCCCAGAATATACTAAGCCATGGACTTCCAAACTGAAAAGAGGCAGAATCAGATTCAAATGAATCTTATATAGTACCATCAACAAAATCTCCCCTAACAACCCTATAGGCTAGAAGGAGCCAATCAAAAATATACAGTAACTAGAAAGCTCATCTGCCTAATAAATGGTGGCTATTACTAACCAATCACAAAAAATGAGGGTCCTATTTAACAATGAGACCTAATCCTTTTAGCACTTGCCAAAGGTGGTATGTCCTCCTTTCAGTATTTAACAAACAGCTGTAAATTAAGATTACAACTGATTGTCACTATACCACTTATGCCATCTATAGATGGCAAGAGCGATATGGTCCCCATTGTCAGCAATGGGGACCCAGTAACAGCCTTTCCAGCTTCAGCAAAGATTTACAGGACTTGTTCAGCCCCACCGAGTGAAAAGGTTGTTCACAAGTCTGCTGTCGCACCTGTTTTTCTTTAGGAAAACTACAGTAATATGGAACTACATTGATATGGAACCGTTGTTAACACTACAGTTGTGGCTTTCAAGCATTACTATGCTCAGAATTTTTAAATACTAAATTATATGTCAAAAATATATCTATACCATTTGGTGGCTACACTCACTTCTTTGACACTCCCAAGGACGTTGTTACCTGGCTTGACCTATAAGTGCCCAGCATGGGGGTAGTATCCACTGTTCCATTATCCTGTGTTTTCATATATGTTTCACTATGCTGTTTTATTGTTTATGTTTTGCAGGACTTTCTGTTTACACATATTACTGTAGGTGACATAGTAGCATGTTTACTTGTTCCTGACTAATAATTTATTCTATATTTTTATATTGGTGGGGATATTTGTCTGTTTTATCATTATGTCCTGTTCTTGTCCCACATCCTGTGGCTGCTCTGTAGCTTGTGGGCTGGCTGCACCATGTCCTAAGCGCACATAACGGTAGTTGCCTCCCTCCTTATTTTTTCTTTCTTTCTTTTCTCCTTTGGATGCCACCAAGGCAGTTGATTTGGTAGAATGTTCATTGCTTTGGGCTGTACAGTACTTTCCTGGTTTGGGGTGTAAGGAGGTTTATTGCTATGATTAAAATATTATATTCTTGTCATGTCGCAAAAGTTTGTGTGAACAGGTTCTTTACAGACTCCTTTGCCTGTGGATGTGGTACCCGACAGGGTTGTCCATTATCCCCCTATTTGCCATTGACACAGAGCCTATAGCCTGTGCTATATGAGCCTCTACTGTTATCTCTGTCCTTATGGTATCAGGTTTGAGGAAAAAATTGCTTTAAATGCTGATTATATGTTATTATTTTTGCTGCATAATAATGTCTCACTTCCAGCTCTTTTGGGAATGGTAGATGTGTTTGGCTCCTTTTCAGGTATTCAGACTAATTGGAGTAAATCGAATGTGGTTCCTGTTCCTCCTACCTTGTCTCAGCTCTCCACATATTCTCTCCTGTTGCATTGGTGTACTTAGCTTAAAAACCTTGGCATTTCAATTTCTCATGATATCACACAGTATATTTCACTGAATATTCAGTCATAAATTGATTTCCTTAAAAAGAAATCTCATGTTTGGTTAAAATTCCATTTGTCGGTTATGGACAGGATAAAGTTGGTGATACTGGGTATTCAGCCCAAACTGATCTACAGTATGTTCTACAATATTCTCTGGTTTATCTTTACCCTTCTTTGTTCACTAAGAAATGTTACAGTACCTCTTTGTCTGGGCTGGTAAGCGTCCCCATAATACGTTTAATGTGTAGACCTCATAGTAATGGTGGACTGGCCCTCCCAGATATAACATATTATTACCTGGCAGTATAAGTAGTAAACTTCCGGGAATAGGTAGCTGAGTTGGATTGTGGGGATGCTAACAGGGCACTACTTCAGCAGACTGGTTCCTCTTTCACCCCATTACAGTTTTTACTTGCAGACTTTTCTCTAACAGACTACCCTTCACTGCTGGTTCAGACATGTAAGGTATGGTTAGTTGCACTCAAGGTCCTTGGACCCATTGGTAAATATCCTTGTTCTCATTTATAGGAAAACACTAGAGCCTTTGCTGAATTGTTTAGCTTAGGCGTGGCTCCTTCTGGTTGTCTTTATGGGTATGCACTATGGGTCATATTAGTCATATTAATAGTGTGACTGTGCACAGTGGGAATAGTTCTGCTTTGGTGGAATCACCTAAGCATACTTTGTTGCATACTCTCCATTCCAAAAAACGTATTTCCTGAACGTATTCCTCCTTAACGTCAGTGTTGGGTTCGGGTGGTTGTTGGTATTAAGACCTAAATGGGAGGAGGACTTGGGTTCCCTTATGGATGAGAAATGGGGCATTGCTCTTGGTTCTCCTCTTGTTGCCACTGGGTATGTTATATTTCAACAGATACAATTGTATATAAATTATACAGTGTATTGGACTCAAGTATATCTGGAAGAATTGGAGTTTCTACTACTTTTACTATGGGGCATATACAATTGGGTGCGAGGTTTAGCGAGTTAAAAACCTTGCGCACCTCGGTCCCAATTCCAGAATACCGTGGGTATGCGCACTCCCGCTACCCGCGGTATTCAATTAAAACAATAGTGGTCGCTGGGTTTTCAGCTCTGAAACCCAGCGCCGTGTAAAATTAAGAAAAAAAAACACCTACCTGGCAGGTGGTCTCCGCATCTCCCAGTGGCTTCCCCTCTCTCTTCTTACTGGAGAGGGGGCTACTGGGAGTCCCAGGGGCTGATGGGAGGAGCAAGGGCTGCTGGGAGATGTAGTTCTCCCAGTGCCCATTCCGGGGGGGCCACACACACTGCACTGGGGGTCACATACACTCACTCATGCACACTTACATACAGCACACACACTGACATACTCACCCTGCTGCAGAAGAGCCGGCTCCCGATGCTGGATGCAGAAGAAGATGCTGAAGACAGCACTTCGGAAGGTGAGTGATTAAGGACTAATTAAGCTAATTGGATACCTCCAATTGCTTAATTAGTCCTCAGGGGGGGTGCCGCGGGGGTGTCAAAGCAAATCTTGGTGATTTTTCCTTAAATCATCGATTTTAGGAAAAATCACGCTTGCTCAGGAGGTGCATGAAAAAAAAACCTCCCGGTGCACCTCCTTTTTTAAAAAAACACACACCTCCCGGTGCACCTCCTTTTTTAAAAAACACGCACCTCCCGATGCGTGTTAAAAAAACATGCACCTAATAGAATAGCAAAAAATCCGCACCTCGCAGATGCCGCTTTTTTGCTATTCTCTCGCCCAATAGGATATGCCCCTAAGTATGGAAAGACTGCTGATTTTTGGTATCTGCTTTCTCCTGTCCTCTAGTTGCTGATTTCTGGTCACAGGTCTTGGGGTGTGTGGCTACCTCTGGGATTAGAATATGCCTAGTGGACCTAAATGTACAATTTTTGCCGCATGCATTTTGCGTGTACGTTTTGAACATAAGTGAATCCAGCACTATGGGGAAGATGTACTAAGCTCTGGAAAGTGATAAACTACCAGGCACTCAGCTCCTGTCATCTTATAGGCTTTGTTTGAAAAATGACAGTTAGGAGCTGATAGGTTGGTAGTTTATCGCTCAGCAATTTATCACTTTCCAGAGCTTAGTACATCTGCCCCTACGTAAGTCCCTATATAACTATTTACTGTAACCATGTGCTTGTTTGATCCTAGAAATATCTGTGCAACAGTTTTCCTTAATACTTTAATCTTTATGTCTACCTAGTAGGTGATTCTTGGCTCCTGTAAAAATCCCCGAAACTTACCCACGGTGCCAGGTTCAATGTTGTAGAGAAAGATGATTCATAAATCTGGCTGTAAACTATGCCAGCTATTTATCTTACATTCACACTTGAACACCGTTGGACTACTTGGCTTATTTGCTTACTTTGGCTGACGCTTACAATTACATTTCTTTGAAACGTACACAGGAAGATCCATATTTGCCATTTTACAGCCAATTATTCATTTTCATGGAATTTATGAAGAGCTTGAACATATTACTTCTGTGAAGCACTTTGATCCATATGTAGGCACACCCACTCAGCACAGAAATAGCTATATGCAGAATGTGGAGGAGGAATCAGCTGGAGTCTTTATGTTCGGATAGTTTTGAGTATGTAATGTATCCCGTAATATCTGAACAATCAGCTTATTTCTTCCAGGTATATATTTATTACCTACTGTACTGATTGAGATTACATCATGTAATAAAGACAAATGGTAACATAATCCTACAATGCTGTCCACAGGTCTGAAATTATTTGGCGATATTGTAGGTGACGTATAAAAATAATTATTGGTACACAAAACAAACCACTGCCTTAATAACACCATTATGTCTACCACAAATGTTATAATTATTATTATACTTATCCATTATATATAAAGGGCCTGATTCAGCGATGGACACACTGCCTTAATAACACCATTATGTCTACCACAGATGTTATATTATAAGTATTATTATACTTATCCATTATATATAAAGTAGGGGTGTGCACCGGCCACTTTTCGTGTTTTGTGTTTTGGTTTTGGATCTGGATCTTTCTTCGTGTTTTGGATCTGGATTGGTTTTGCCAAAACCACCCTTCCGTGTATTGGGTTCTGGGTTTTGAGTTTTGGATCTGTATTTTTTTGAAAAAAAGCATAAAAACAGCTTAAATCACAGAATTTGTGGGTTTTTCTGCTCCTATGCAATTATTAACCTCAATAACCTTCATTTCCACTCATTTCCAGCCTATTCTGAACACCTCACACCTCACAATATTGTTTTTATGGCCAAAAGATTGCACCGAGGTAGCTGGATGACTATGCTAAGCGACAGGAGTGGGCGGCACAAACACGTGGCCCATCTAGGAGTGACACTGCAGTGGCAGACAGGATGGCAGTTTGAAAAACTAGGCCCCAAACAGTACATACTGCAAAGTAAAAAAAGAGGTGCAAGATGGAATTGTCCTTGGGCCCTCCCACCCACCCTTATGTTGTATAAATAGGACATGCACACTTTAACAAACCAATCATTTCAGCGCCAGGGTCTGCCATATGACTGTGGCTGAAATGATTGGTTCGTTTGGGCCCCCACAAAACAAGCTGGCAATTAATGTGTCCCTGCACAAACTGGCTCTACGGAGGCAAGATGTCGTCCTCATCCTCCTCATCCACCGATTCCTTGGATAAAACAGGAAAAAGGGATTTAGGTGTCCCTGGACTGCTTACGGTCTTAGCCAAAGTTTCTGAACTTGACAGTAACTTTTTATGAACGCGCTGCAGGTGCCGTATAAGGGAGGATGTTCCTAGGTGGTTAACGTCCCTACCCCTACTTATTTCACCTTTACATATGGTACATATGGCAAGACAGTTGTTGTCCGGATTTGGATAGAAATATTGCCAGACCAAAGAGGTGGAATGTTTGGTCTTCTGCCCAGGCATGACCGTGATGGGCTTTTTCATCCCACGGACAACAACTGTCTCCCCCGGAGCCTCATTTAAACAAACCACATCACCATCAGAATCCTCCTCGCCAACTTCCTCCTCAGCGCCAGCTACACCAGTATCCTCATCCTGTTGTACTTCAACAGTGACATCTTCAATTTGCATATCAGCAAGTGGACTGTGGGTGCTCCTTTCAGCACTTGCAGGGGGCGTGCAAATGGTGGAAAGAGCCACCTCTTCCCGTCCAGTGCTGGGAAGGTCAGGCATCGCAACCGCCACCACACTTGGACTCTCCTTGGGGATTTGTGATATCTTCTTAGAACGCACAGTTCTTCGCTGTGCTTTTGCCAGCTTAACTCTTTTGATTTTTTTAGCGGGAGGAGGGCTTCCATCGTCATGTGAAGCTGAACCACTAGTCATGAACATAGGGAAAGACCTTAGCCGTTACTTGCCACTCCGTGTCGTAAATGGCATATTGGCAAGTTTACGTTTCTCTTCAGATGATTTAAATGTTTTTTTCAAGGTCATTTTCCTGAACTTTGTCATTTGGGATTGTATGTGCCCTCTACCAAGACATTGGGCATCGGCCTTGGCAGACGATGATGATGGCATGTTATCGTCATGTCATGACTAGTGGCAGCAGCTTCAGCACTAGGAGGAAGTGGTTCTTGATCTTTCCCTATTTTATTTTTATTGGAGAAAGTTTGGTCCTCCATTTATGTTATATTGATATATACGTGCGGCTAAGGCGCACACAAACACAGAAAATATTTTTTTATTTTTGTTGGAGACTAGTGCACTTTACTTATGGGACACAGGCGCACGCTTGGCGCTGCTTCTTTGTTGATGCACGTGCAGCCACAGTGCACACAATTCACAAACACAGAAATTTTTTTTTAATTTTGTTTGGAGTGCCCTTTGAGGGTTACAGCACCCTTTAGCGGTCAAGCCAGCCGGCCCTTTACTTATGACACAGGCGCACGCTTGGCACTACTTTGTTGATGCACGTGCGGCTACTGCGCACACAATTCACAAACACAAAAAAAAATTTTTTTTTATTTTGTTTGGAGTGCCCTTTGGGGGTTACAGCACCCTTTAACGGACAAGCCAGCCGGCCTTTTACTTATGGAATACAGGCGCACGCTTGGCGCTGCTCCTTTGTTGATGCACGTGCAGCCACAGTGCACACAATTCACAAACAAAGAAAAAATATTTTTTTTTTAGCACTTGGGGGGAGCACCCCTGACGGACAGAGCACCCCCTGGACAACACTACAGCACCCCTTTAGGACTGGGACACTGCACAGGACTTTGGAGTGGACACAGCCCCTATGGACAACTGACTGCACAACACAGTCCAGCCAGCCCCTATGGACTTTGAAGTAGTGGACACAGCCCCTATGGACAACAGCAGCACAGCACAACACAGCCAGCCCCTATGGACTTTGAAGTAGTGGACACAGCCCCTATGGACAACAGCAGCACAGCGCAGCACAGCACAGCACAACACTACACTGCACTACACTACACTACACAGCCCAGCCAGCCCTAACTCCCACCCTCCCTCTTCACTGTCCACAGCCGAGTGAGAAAATGGCGCCGACGCGGGTACCTTATATAGGATCCAAAACCCGCGAGACCCGGAAGGCGGGATGATGACGTTTTGCCTCGATTTCAGATCCGAGTCAGGCGGGAAAAGTCGAGCCTGACTCGGATCGGCCTTGGATCGGGGGGGCTCGGGGGGGTTCGGATTTCAGAAATCCGAACCCGCTCAACCCTAATATAAAGGCCCTGATTCAGCGATGGGGAGAGTGGTAACTAGCACGCAGGCCTGCCATGACTATTTTCGGGTGTGTCCCAGACTGCAACTGCGATCCCATGTATGCAGTAAAAATGTCTCCAGCATCTCAGTTCCCATGGCTATTCTGCACGACCATACGGTTCCTCAGAAGGCAGATAATCAACTGATCTGCGACCAATGCTTCATCATTGTACACAGTCACTTGAATTTGCGATCCTGCCGGTGGGTGGCTGCAACATTAGTATTATTTTGCACAGTCACTGCGTAGAAATATGCAACTGCGGTGTCATCTCTGAATTAGGGCCCTGATTCAGAACCGGACGCTGTGACAGAGCACTCGCTCTGAATCAGGGCCGTCCTTCTTAATTTTTAGAGCAGCCTCCTGGCCGCTCGTATAGCTGTGGGTGACCACCCACAGCTATAGCGAGCGGCCAGGAAGATGGTCGCGATGGTCAAGACCATCGCGACCATCGGGCTTGCGACGAGACCCTTGTGGTAGGGTCTCGTTGCCGCAAGCCCTGGAGTGCTTTCGGCTCTAACAGAGCCGAAAGCATTCCCACTGACATCATTTGTGATGTCAGTGGGGCTGGCCCAGACGGTAGGCGTTCCCATGGGAACGCCTCCATCTGGCCAGCCACACCCCCGGGCCGCCCACCAAAGGGGGCGTGCTTTCACTCAACATTGACAGCACCCCCCCCTTTGTACGATACCCGGAGCGACGGCCAACATCGACCCGCTTGCGAGCGCTCAGCACTTGTGAGCGGGTCTGAATCAGGCCCTAGGTCCACAGTTTCAACACTCGTGTACAATACTGAAATATTGCAAACATACTGTGGTACAGACAGTACTTGGACACAAAAGGTACAAGGAAAAATGAAGAATTAGGCAAAAGGCAAAACTATATTTCCTGAAAGAACATACAAGCGATATGAGCTTATGGATGTCACTGCACAGAGAACCGTCAGAAGTAGGTAAATGACAGTGAGCAGTGGGCCTGATTCAGACCCGGTCGCAAGCGCTGAGCGCTCGCAACCAGGTCGATGGTGGCCCAGAGCGCATGCGCACGACGGAGCTGGGCAATCCGTCGCTCCGGGTCTCGCACCAAAGGGGGCGTGCTGTCGAAGGTTGAGTGACAGCACGCCCCCTTTGGTGGGCGAGCCGGAGGGGTGGCTGCCCAGACGGAGGCATTCCCATGAGAGCCGAAAGCTCTCTGGGGCTTGCGGCCACGAGACCCTACCACAAGGGTCTTGTCGCAAGCCCGATGGTCGTGATGGTCAAGACCATCGCGACCATCATCCTGGCCGCTCGCATTGGCTGTGGGTGGCCGCTCCCAAAAAAAAAAAAAGACGCCCTGATTCAGAGCGAGCGCTCTGTCAGAGCGTCCGGCTCCGAATCAGGGTCAGTGAGCAGAAGCTGTTTTGTGGAGTGTAACAAGCTAATATTTTTTCCAAAAATGTCCCCAAAATTGTCGATTTTTTTTTTCATTAGTCAGAGGGAATTCAATTATAGGCAAAAGTGTTAAGTTTAAACGGTGTTAACTAGAGATGTGCGCCGACCCCCATGTTTTGGTTTTGGATCTGGATCTACCCTGGTTTTGGATCTGGATTGGTTTTGCCAAAATCTCACCTCCATATTTTGTTTTCATGGTTTGGTTTTGAATCTGGATTTTTTCTTAAAAAATCATAAAAACAGCTAAAATCACATAAAATGGGCCTGTTTTTGTTCCTACAGTGTAATTAACCTCAAGAACATTTATTTCCAGTAATTTCCAATCAATTTTGACCACCTCACAATATTATTTGCTTCATCTAGTTAAGGCCAAAACGTTGCATCCAGCTAGCTGGCTGACTAAGCTAAGTGACACAGTGGGCGGCACTAACATGTGGCAGTTCAGTTTCTAATTTCCAACACGGATATACGGTTATACAGTGTGGGTTGGATACACCAATAGTGGACAGCAGTGTCAGCAGAGCGGGGTTGCTGACGGTGTCCTCAGTACATGGAATGGCAGTGCTGCGGTGCTGGCAGTGTCCTCAGAGGAGGGTACCAGTGATGTCGGCAGTGCAGGGGTGCCAGCTGTGTCTTTAGTGCAGGTTTGCTGGCTGTGTCGGCAGTGTGGGGGTGCCAGCGGTGTCTTAGTGCAGGTTTGATGGCTGTGTCGGCAGTGCAGGGGTGCCAGCGGTGTCTTTAGTGCAGGTTTGCTGGTTGTGTTGGCAGTGCGAGGATGCCAGCGGTGTCTCAGTGCAGGTTTGCTGGCTGTGTCGGCAGTGTGGGGGTGCCAGTGGTGTCTTAGTGCAGGTATGCAGGCTGTGTCGGCAGTGCGGGGGTGTCAGCGGTGTCCTCATTGCAGGTTTGCTGACTGTGTCGGCAGTGCAGGGGTGTTCTCAATGAAGAGTGCCAGCAGTGTCCACAGTGCAGGTTTTCTGACTGTGTCGGCAGTGCAGGGGTGCTGGTGGTGTCCTCAGTGTGGGAGTGTCGGCAGTGTCGGGGTCGCTGACGGTGTCCTCAGTACGTTGGGCAGCAGTGCAGGAGTGTCGGCAGTGGTGGTGTCAGCAGCGGGGGATGCTGCCAGTGGGGGTGCCGGCGGTGTCGGCAGCGGGGGTGCCGGCGGTGTCACGTGGCGGGGGATGATGGGTGCCATCTTCTTTTGTGCTGTTTTCAATGGGCTTAACGCTGATTGGCTGAGAGCCATGACAGACGGCTCTCTCAGCCAATCAGCGTTAAACCCACTGAAAACAAAACCTTGCGACTCGACAGAGGGGTTGCGAGGTTTTGCCTCGGGTCAGGAATCCAGAGCAGGCAGGGAGATCCGAGCTGTGCTCGGATCGCCCTGGATCCCCGAAATTCGGGTGGATTCAGATCTCTTAGATCTATAGTGTTAACTTATCACGCATCTAACCCTGTCATTTCACTTAACGCCTTTTAACACTGTGCAATCCAATTCGATAGCTCTTGCTGGTTTTACAATCGGTGAGTATACTGTAAGTGAAAATGGGGAAATCGACCTTTACCACAAAAAAAGACAAATATTGGATAAGAGTATAGGGGGTAAATTTACTAAGATTCTAGTTTGGTTGAGATTGCAATCTTGGGTGAGTTTTACGCATTTTTTCAACTCGCAAATTTCCTAGGGGTGTGCACCGGCCACTTTTCGTGTTTTGTGTTTTGGTTTTGGACCAGGATCTTTCTTCGTGTTTTGGATCTGGATTGGTTTTGCCAAAACCACCCTTCTGAGTTTTGATTTTGGATTTGTATTTTTTGGGAAAAAAAGCATAAAAACAGCTAAAATAACAGAATTTGTTTTGTTTTTGTTCCTACGCTATTATTAACCTCAATAACTTTAATTTCCACTCATTTCCAGTCTATTCTGAACACCTCACAATATTGTTTTTAGGCCAAAAGGTTGCACCGAGGTAGCTGGATGACTATGCTAAGCGACACAAGTGGGCAGCACAAAAACGTGGCCCATCTAGGAGTGACACTGCAGTGGCAGACATGATGGCAGTTTGAAAAACTAGGCCCCAAAGAGTACATAATGCAAAGAAATAAAAGAAGTGCAAGATGGAATTGTCCTTGGGCCCTCCCACCCACCCTTATGTTGTATAAACAGGACATGCACACTTTAACAAACCAATCATTTCAGCGCCAGGGTCTCCCAAACGACTGTGGCTGAAATGATTGGTTCGTTTGGGCCCCCCACAAAACAAGCTGGCAATTAACCTGTCCCTGCACAAACTGGCTCTACGGAGGCAAGATGTCGTCCTTATCCTCCTCATCCACCGATTCCTCACCCTCTTCAGTGTTGTGTACATCCTCATCCTCACAGAGTATTAACTCGTCCCCACTGGAATCCAAAACCACAGGTCCCTCTGTACGTTCTGGAGGCTGGTCTCCCTGGAAGAGTTGATAATTCATTTTGATGAACATCATCTTCTCCACATTTTGTGGAAGCAATCTCCTACGCCTTTCGCTGACAAGGTTCTCGGCTGCACTAAAAACTCTTCCAAAATCCTCCCTACCTCGAACTCTGTACCTTGAGAAGTTTGCACTTGAGGTAACTTGGGAGCAGAAGTTTGAAAACGATTCAGCACTAGAGGACGCAGCAAAGAAATATGAAAGGTATTGGATATTCTTAGTTGAGGAGGGAGTTCCAACTTATACGCGACTGGGTTGATGACCTTGCGAACACAGTAAGGACCAATGAAGCGCGGGGCTAGCTTCATACTGGGTACTTTCAATCGGATGTTCCTGGAGGATACCCAGACTTTATCTCCAACTCTCAGCAGTGGAACAGCGACACGTCGTCTATCCGCAAATTTTTTGTAGTTCTTAGACGACTGCTTCAGAGAAGAATGAACCCTCTTCCAAATGGTTGCGAAAGACTCCACCAATTTAGAAACTGCAGGGACCTCTACTGTAGATAAATTTTGAAAATCTGGGACTCGAGGATGTCTCCCAAACACCGTAAAAAAAGGAGTGGCTTTGGAGGAAGTGTGATATTTGAAGTTGTGTGAAAATTCTGCCCAAGGTAATAGATCCAGCCAGTTATCTTGTGAGGAGGAAACGAAGAGTCTTATGAAAGTCTCCAGCTCTTGGTTAACTCTTTCGGTTTGCCCATTAGTTTGTGTATGGTAGGCTGAAGAAAATTTTAACTTGGTTCCACAAGTGCTACATAAGGCTCTCAAAAATTTAGCTATGAATTGAACTCCGCGGTCGGAAATGATCTCTTTAGGAAGTCCATGCAACCTGAATATTTCCTTAACAAAGACTCTTGCCAACTGAGGAGCAGAAGGGAGACCCATAATGGAATAAAGTGTGCCATCTTAGAAAAGCGATCCACCACTACCCATATGGTATTGTATCCTTGGGAGCATGGTAGTTCAGAGATTAAATCCATGGATATATTGGTAGGTTCGACCCCGAGGAGGGTTCTTCCCTGGCAGGAGCTCAATACCACAGTCCCAAGAACGATGAGGTGGAAGTTTATCCGCAGCCTGTTCGCAAAATACATCGGCAAAATCTTGATAAGCTGCTGGTAGACCGGGAACAGAGGAACACTTGGGTTTGTCAGACGGGGGGAAGCTTATATTTCCACTGGAGGACACCGCGTGAGTGCGGACAGGGAGTACTTGGATGAGACAACCATGGAAACAACTTGGACCCCATGATAAAATCTGCATACTGGACCACTCAAACGTAGGATTGTGCTTTTGTAGCCAGGGGAGGCCTAGAACTAGTTCATAGAGTCGGGAAGAACAAAAAATTCAATTGTCTCCTGGTGTAGACATCCAATCTGGAGGAACACTGGCAGGGTTTTTGAGGAAATAGATCTCCCTAGCAAGGTCTTGCCATCTACACCAGAGAGCAGTAATCTGTTTGGCAATGGAACCACCGGAATGCCTAGGGTCTGAACCAGTGACTTAGAAATAAAACTGCCGGCAGCCCCAGAGTCCACAAGGGCTTTAACTATCCTTGTCCTGGACCGGTAGGAGAGCGACACAGGCAATAAACTGTCATTTATTTGGGAGGAGTCAGAAATAACCCCCAATTGCATGCTCCCAACATCAATTATGGTTTCGTGTTTCCCGCCAATACAGGACAATTCCTTAATATGTGCTCCGGAGCAGCACAATACAAGCACAATTTATTTTGAAAACGCCGGTTCCGTTCGGCGGTACTTAACCGGGATCTGTTAATTTGCATCGGCTCCTCACTGCTAGAGAAGGAAGGAAAGGAATGACCTCCCAAGGATGGGCTATCCCGAGGACGATCTCCACGCCCCCTATTTCCCCACCGCTCTCTATGGCGAAGGTCAATCTTTATACAGAGGGATATAACATCCGAGAAGGCGGGAGGTAAATCCCTAGATGCCAATTCATCCTTCATCCTCTCATATAAGCCATGTAGGAAGGCTGCCTTAAGTGCTTCCTCGTTCCATTTTAGTTCGGACACCAAGGTTTAAAATTGTACTACATATTGCCCAAGCAGAAGCAGAGACAGATCTCCCGGGTTCATCGAAGATCCTTTTGAAAGCTGCCACAAACTCTTCATATCTAGATACGAGCGGATCTGCTCGTTTCCACAAGGGGGAGACTCAATCCAGAGCTGCCCCAGTTAGTAATGAAATTACATAGGCCACCTTAGACCGGGAGGTAGGGAAATTCTGGGGTAGGCATTCGAACTGGATCTCACACTGGTTTATGAAACCACGACATCATTGAGGAGTACCATCGAACCTTTCAGGAGTAGCCAAATGCAAACGGGATTTTTGAGGAACGACCCCCGAAGGTAATACAAGAGAAACCGTAGGAGCGACAGAAGGTGGAGCATGAGACATAGCTGCCAGAGTGTACTGAATAGACAGGAGCTGACCAGATAATTCCTGTAGGTACTGGGCCACATGTTGCTGTGCCGCCTCTTGGTTATCCATGCGAGCCGTTAGCTCCTGGAGATTCCCAGTACCTGGGGAGCCTGTAGCTTCCATTGGGCCTGAACAAACTGTCACGCTGGGAGGTGGTTTTCTGGAAGCTGAGGCCTGAGGCTGCGGGAGGAAACGGAGGCGAGGGGCCTGAATGTACGACCTCTGCATCCACGGGTCTTGGTCGTTGGCGAGACCTAGTCAAAGGTGCGGAATCTAACCCACGAGATGGTGTTCGCCAGTGACCCCACCAATCGGGATATGGGCTTGAGCTGCAGCTCGTAAGCAGGTCGCGGTCCTTTGACTAGGTGACCAAAGCCTGCGGGAAAAAGGATAGATGAACACTCATGGCCCAAAGGGTCGGTGCCAGTAAGGGGCACATAGGGACACTGTACTTGAGGTACAAGGAAGTGTGCACTGCGGACACGCTCTACCGGGTTGCCGGTCAGAAAGAGTGCACCACGGTGCAATACCGTAACACGTAGGTAGGGACCACAGAGTCCAGTAACGAGGTGGGTAGTAGTACTGGAGCCAGCCAGAGATTATAACGCTGGAGATTTTGGTACGTATAACTACACTCAGGCTGTGATGGTAAAGCACTGGTGAAATGGATAGTATACTGCACACAGGCGAGGTGGTAACGCACTGGTGGAATGGAGTTATACTGCACACAGGCGAGGTGGTAACGCACTGATGAGATGAATGATATAGCTGCACACAGGCTGGGGTGGTAAAGCACTGGTGAGATGAATGATATAGCTGCACACAGGCTGAGGTGGTAAAGCACTGATGATATAGCTGCACACAGGCTGAGGTGGTTAAGCACTGATGATATAGCTGCACACAGGCTGAGGTGGTTAAGCACTGGTGAGATGGACGATATAGCTGCACACAGGAATAGATCACTGGAAGCAAGGGAACCTGGAACGAGAGACCACTAGTAACACTAGCAGCGACAATGGTTGCTCAGGCAACTACCTGATACACAGGAGCTGGATATATACCCCTGGAAGCCCACTGATTGGTCCACAGCATCAGCTGACCGGCCAGACTGTCATGGAAGGAAGGACAGTCAGAAAAGGAAGTGTCATGGCGGCGCCCATGACAGGGACTCCGATCCCCGCGCACCAGGCCGCCCGAGACACCAGCATCAGGGAGAATGCTCAGCACCTCCCACGTCGCCGCACCAGCCGCCTGACTGCCCGGGAAGTCAGAGGAAGCCGGCGGGACGGCCGATCCCCGGCTGAACTCTGACACACTGCCAGCGGGTTGGTTAGGATAATTAAGTTGTTTCCTGGCAGCCCCAGTTGCGGGAGAAAATGAAAAAGGAGCTGTTGATGTGTCACGTTCCGCTTCAGCTGACAGTGTTTTCACCAGCAGGTCTTTGCACCTCTGCAGGCTTGTGTCCACCGGAAAGAGAGACACCATGTAGGCTTTAACCCTAGGAATGGGCACGGCAGTGGCGGGCTGGGCCGGGGGGCAGGGTGCCATGTGCCCCCCGGGCCGCAGCGTCATGCGGGCCGGTGCAGTCTGTGTCACTGTGACACAGACTGCACCGCGTGTGTAGCGCTGACCGGACGGAGTGCGGTCAGCGCTACACAGCACAAACACACAGCCGCCGGAGCCGGCAGCTGTGTGTTTGCTGTAATCAGCAGCGGCTAAGAGTCTGTCAGACTCTCATCGGCTGCCACTGCTGCCACTGCGGGAGCCATCTTCTGGCTCCCGCAGTGGGTAATGGGATAGCCGTCGTCATGACGATGTCTCTCCCATAACGCAAAGCGGCCAGAGGAGCCGGTGGAAGCGTCGGGACCAGGAGCGGGAGTTTCAGGTAAGTGTTCTATTTTTTATTTTTTTATTAAGTCTCTACTGGGGGGGGCTACTGGGGCACTACCAAGGAGGGGGATTACTATGGGGGCACTACCAGGGGGGGGATTACTATGGGGGCACTACCAGGGGGGCGGATTACTATGGGGGCACTACCAGGGGGGGGATTACTATGGGGGCACTACCAGGGGGGGATTTCTATGGTGGCACTACCAGGGGGGTGGATTACTACTGGGGGCACTACAAGGGGGGGGACTACTACTACTGGGGGCACTACAAGGGGGGGACTACTGCTACTGGGGGAACTACAAGGGGGGACTACTACTACTACTGGGGGCACTACAAGGGGAGGGGACTACTACTAGGGGCACTGCATAGGGGGAGGGGACTACGACTAGGGGCACTACATAGGGGGAGGGAACTACCACTGGGGGCACTGCAAGGGACCACTGCTGGGGGCTCTATATAAAGGGCAATACTGGGGGTACTGCATAGGGGGGAGACTACAACTGGGGCCACTATTTAAGGGACATTGCATAAGGGTTACCACTATTGGGGGCACTGCATGGGGGGTGGACTGCTACTGGGGGCACTGCATAGGGGGTACCACTATTGGGGGCACTATATAAGGGGTTTACTACTGGGGGCACAAGGGGCACTGAACAGGGGGGACCACTACTGGGGGCACAAGGGGCACTGCATATGGGCACTACGACAGGGGGCAGCCCCTAATCTTTATTTTTACCTTACATTAATCCCATATGGACCCGCCTCCTCCCTGAAACACTTGAGGGGGGGCGGCGCCGTAGCATGCACGTTCTTTGGCACCCTGGCTACACGCTACTCCTCTGCCAGGGCCGCCTGCATGCATTTGCCCCCCAGGCTAAAAGTTGCCAGCCAGCCCCTGGAGCACGGTGGCCAAAACGTAGTGGTTTGATTTCAACAGATTGACCACCCTCAAATCCTGGCAAAGCGAATGAAGGGCTTCATCCACAAGTCCCACATACCAAGCAGAATCGCTCCGTCTTAGCTCCTCCTTCACTTTCACCAGGTGCTTCTGCAAAAGCCTAATGACGGGAATAACCTGACTCAAGCTGGCAGTGTATGAACTGACTTGACGTGTGGCAAGTTTGAAGGGCTGAAGAACCTTGCACAACACGGAAATCTTTCTCCACTGCACTTGAGTCAGGTGCATACCTCCTCCTTTGCCTATGTCATAGGTGGATGTACAGTATAGGCTTGAATGGCCTTTTGCTGCTCCTCTATCCCCTGAAGCATAAAGAGGGTTGAATTCCACCGCGTTACAACCTCTTGCCTCAGGTGATGGCAGGGAAGGTTCAAGAGTGTTTGCTGGCGCTCCAGTCTTTGGCACGCAGTCGCTGAATGGCGAAAGTGGCCCGAAATTTTTCGGCCCACCGAAAGCATCTCCTGCACAGCCCTGTCGTTTTTTTAAAAAAATTCTGCACCACCAAATTTATTGTGTGAGCAAAACATGGGACGTGCTGGAATTTGCCCAGATGTAATGCCTGCACAATATTGGTGGCGTTGTCAGATATCACAAATCCCCAGGAGAGTCTAAGTGGGGTAAGCCATTGGGCGATGATTTCCCCCCAGTTTCTCTAAGAGGTTGTCGGCGGTGTGCCTCTTACTGAAACCGGTGATACACAGCGTAGCCTGCCTTGGAACGAGCTGGTGTTTCTGAGATACTGCTACTGGTGACGCTGCTGTTGTTGCTGCGTAAGGCGATACATCTACATCTACCCAGTGGGCTGTCACATGTCCGTGGTTAAGTGGACATTGGGTACAACTGCATTTTTTAGGACACTGAGGACACTTTTTCTGACATCTCTGTACATTCTCGGTATCGCCTGCCTAGTGAAGTGGAATCTAGATGGGAGTTGGTACCGGGGACATACTACCTCCATCAATTGTCTAAATCCCACTGGACTAATGGCGTATACCGGACGCACGTCGAACACCAACATAGCTGTCAAGGCCTCAATTATCTGCTTTGCAACAGGATGACTGCTTTCGTACTTCATCCTCCTCGCAAAGGACTGTTGGACGGTCAATTGCTTAGTAAAAGAAGTAGCAGTGTTCCAACTTCCTCTCTGGGATGATGAACGACTCCCAGCAGCAACAGCAGCAGCGGCAGCAGTAGGCGTAGCAATGCAGGATCCTCTGGAGGAATCCCGGATAGGAGAGTCAGTCATGCCAGTGGCATGGCCTGCAGGACTACTTCCGATCCTGATTGAGGAGGAAATTGACGAGGAGGGAGTTGCTGGTGTGGTTTGCAGGTGCTTGGATACAAAAGGGCAAAGGGATTTAGGTGTCCCTGGACTGCTTACAGTCTTAGCCACAGTTTCTGAACTTGACAGTAACTTTTTATGAACGCGCTGCAGGTGATGTATAAGGGAGGATGTTCCTAGGTGATAAACGTCCTTACCCCTACTTATTACACCTTTGCATAATCTACATATGGCAAGACAGTTGTTGTCCGGATTTGGTTAGAAATATTTCCAGACTGAAGAGGTGGATTTTTTGGTCTTCTGCCCAGACATGACGATGGGCTTTTTCATCCCACGGACAACAACTGTCTCCCCCGATGCCTGATTTAAACAAACTACATCACCATCAGAATCCTCCTCGCCAACTACCTCAGCGCCAGCTACACCAATATCCTCATCCTGTTGTACTTCAACAGTGACATCTTCAATTTGAATATCAGCAACTGGACTGTGGGTACTATTTCCAGCACTTGCAGAGGGTGTGCAAATGGTGGAAGGAGCCACCTCTTCCCGTCCAGTGTTGGAAAGGTCAGGCATCGCAACCGCCAACACACTTGGACTCTCCTTGGGGATTTGTGATATCTTCTTAGAACGCACAGTTCTTTGCTGTACTTTTGCCAGTTTAACTCTTTTAATTTTTCTAGCGGGAGGAGGGCTTCCATCGTCATGTGAAGCTGAAGCACTAGTCATGAACATAGGCCAGGACCTTAGCCGTTCCTTGCCCTTCATGTCGTAAATATCATACTGGCAAGTTTACGTTTCTCCTCAGATAATTTAAATACATTTTTTTGGGTCATTTTACTGAACTTTGGCTTTTTGGATTTTACATGCCCTCTACTATGACATTGGGCAGCGTACCCCTACAGCACACAGGACAGCCCCTGTAAAAATTATTTGTATGAAGGGCAGCATACTCCTACACCACACAGGGCAGCCCCTGTAATAATTATTTGTATAAAGGGCAACGTACCCCTACACAACACAGGGCAGCCCCTGTAAAAATTATTATTTTTATGAAGGGCAACGTACCCCTACACCACACAGGGCAGCCCCTGTAAAAATTATTTGGACTGAATATAGTATATACAGCACAGGACTGCACCACTGGACTGGACTGATACAGCAGAGCAGGTCACCGCCAGCCAGATATAGCAGCAGTACAGCACCACTGGAATGGACTGATACAGCAGAGCAGGTCACCCCCAGACTGATACAGCAGCACTGGACTGGACTGATACAGCAGAGCAGGTACCTCAAGACTGATACAACAGCCACTTTCCCGCAAACACTAGACACGTCCTCTCACTACCCTCTCCAGGACTGATGTGAAGATGGCAGGGCGGGAGGCGCGAAATGTTCAAAGTCCGGGTCTCATGAGAATCCGACACCAGGATGATGACGTTCTGCCTTTTTCCGGTAACAGAGTCTGGCGGTAAAACCCGAGCCGGACTCGGTTGCCGGCTCGGATCAGGGGGGTTCGGATTTTGAAAATCCGAACCTGCTCATCACTAAAATTTTCTAAAGGCAAACTTGGTTGAGATCTCGATTGAGATCGCAAACTCGAACCAACTCGCCATCGGCCAAACTCGGAAGTACTTTTCATGAAAAAGATGCAACTCGGGAATTTACCAAGAATCGAGATTACAATCTCACATGAAATTGTAGCAAACTCGCTGATAAATTGAAGTTTCAAACACTCCACCTCCTGAGCTGCGAGTTTGGCAGAAACATACACAGATCAGTGTGATCGGTGATTATACCTAACCTAATGATGTAGGGTCCCCCCCCCCAAAAGCATAACCAGCCCCAGGCTGCTCAGCCAGTCCTGGTTCCTAAATTACGGGGGAACCCTACACGTTTTTTGCCCCATAATTTGAGGAACCAGGACTGGCTGAGCAGCCCAGGACTGGTTATGCTTTTTTGGGGGGGGACCCTACATAATTTTTAAAAAAACATTTAACCCTCTTTTATACAGGTACAACACAAGCAGCCTTCACATATCTCCCTGATGTGTGCAGGCTGATTGTTCGGGAAAGTTTGGCAGAGAGAAAACACTGCAGTATCGGGTGAGTAATCTCCTTCAAAACTTGCTACTCAGGGGAGAAAGCTTGATCTGTTTCACCATCGGAAAACTCACTCTCAGCTAAGCTCACTTCTTAGTAAATTTGTGAGTTTCAGGAGCCTCAAATACCCGAGTTTCGGTGATGCTAATCAAGTTTAAAAAAAAAAATCAATAATACCTCTTTTCCACCAAAAACCCAGGTCCGACCTGGGTTTTTGGACACGGTTCCAACCCTGGTCAGACCCAGGTCAGACCCATTTACACTGCACCTTTGATCTGGGTTACTTCCAGGTCAGCCCTGTTCACACTGAACTCAGGTCTGCCCTGCTAAACCTGTGAGGTCATAAAAAGTGGGAGGTGAATGCTCCACAACCACCAATCAGCTCATTTTAGGCATGACCAAGGTCGGATAACCCGGGTTGCACCGTTTACACTGCACCATTACCTGGGTCCATCCTGGGTCCAACCCTGGTAGCTACCTGGGTTGGATTGCAGGGTCACTTGACCCAGGTTATTTTTCAGGGACCCTTTTACACTGAGCTGCGACCCGGGTAGACCCAACAAAAACCCAGGTTTTTGCTCTGGTGTAAAAGGGGTATACTCAATTAGACTCGAATGTTAGTAAATTTTCCCCTAGAAGTCTATTAGTGGCAATAATAAAAGTATTTGGGGTTCTTAAATGGTGTCAAATGGCTGTTTGGGCATTTTTTAATAACAGTCACCTCTAACACCCACCTACAATCTTAAAGACACCTGTCCCATTCTTATATAGTAACCCCATAATCCTGTCCCACATCAATTAACCCATTTTCCTGCACTTTGCACATTTTTACAGCAAAAATTATATTATTATTGGCCAAATGAAGCTAATTAAATAAATAATTTTGCCTAATTAGTCCTTAAGGAGGGTGCCCCAGTGGTTCTGAACCAAGTCCTGACATTTTTACATTAACATAGGGATTTTCCCCAACTTTTCACCTACTCAGAAGGTGGTGAAAAAAAACAGTGTTAATCCTATGGAGAATTATCGGGTGTTAACTTCACCTGCAATTGGCAATAACCACTTTTCACATGAAAACAGCCTTTTGCCTCTAATTGAATTCCCCCATGTAAGTAATAGCTATTTAAACTAGAGATGTTCGGATTCGGTTTTACTTGGTTCTTTTCACCACATTAGCACAAGTTCGGATTAGTTCGGATTTATCTTATTGGCTACCCAAAACACGTGAGATTCGGGTAGCCAATAAGATAAATCCGAACTAATCTGAACTTGCGCTAATGTGGCGAAAAGACCCGAGTAAAACCGAACCCGCACATCTCTAATTTAAACGTGATTCAATATAATTTTATTAACAAATATGCAGATTTGTTAATAATATATATTGACACACAGACACAGTAAGGTGGTCACTGAGTGTTTGTATATAGACAGATTTTTACTTTTCTTTGCATATTTAGAGGTAAATTTATAGATATTGGGACACATCATAAGATTACATAGAATAATTGAAACTTATTTCTCCTCATAAGGCAAAGACAATCTACTCAAAATGGTCAAAACATGCTTTTTGATGAAATTGCAAAAATGTGAACTATAGAAAAAGCAAATGTTTGCATTTTTGCTTTGGCATTAATCCATCCTTCTAATACAGCAAAAGGCTGGTTTCTATATTGAGGTTTTTATAATACAATCTGCACTTGAAAATGAAGATGCTATTTTTTTAACATATTTATTAGGGGTGAGCGGGTTCGGATTTCTGAAATCCGAACCCCCCCGAGCCCCCCCGATCCGAGTCCGATCCGAGTCAGGCTCGACTTTTCCCGCCTGACTCGGATCTGAAATCGAGGCAAAACGTCATCTTCCCGCCTTCCGAGTCTCGCGGGTTTTGGATCCTATATAAGGTACCCACGTCGGCGCCATTTTCTCACTCGGCTGTGGACAGTGAAGAGGGAGGGTGGAGGTTAGGGCTGTGTAGTGTAGTGTAGTGTAGTGCTGCTGTTGTCCACTACTTCAAAGTCCATAGGGGCTGGCTGTGTTGTGCTGTGCTGCTGTTGTTAATAGGGGCTGTGTCCACTACTTCAAAGTCCATAGGGGCTGGCTGGACTGTGTTGTGCAGTCAGTTCTCCATAGGGGCTGTGTCCACTCCAAAGTCCTGTGCAGTGTCCCAGTCCTAAAGAGGTGCTGTAGTGTTGTCCAGGGGGTGCTCTGTCCATCAGGGGTGCTCCCCCCAAGTGCTAAAAATATAATATATTTTCTGTGTTTGTGAATTGTGTGCGCAGTAGCCGCACGTGCATCAACAAAGTAGTGCCAAGCGTGCGCCTGTGTCATAAGTAAAGGGCCGGCTGGCTTGACCGTTAAGGGTGCTGTAACCCCCGAAAGTACACTCCAGTCCAAACCAAAAAAAAAATTATTTTCTGTGTTTGTGAATTGTGTGCGCAGTAGCCGCACGTGCATCAACAAAGTAGTGCCAAGCGTGCGCCTGTGTCATAAGTAAAGGGCCGGCTGGCTTGACCGTTAAAGGGTGCTGTAACCCCCGAAAGTACACTCCAGTCCAAACCAAAAAAAAATTATTTTCTGTGTTTGTGAATCGTGTGCGCAGTAGCCGCACGTGCATCAACAAAGTAGTGCCAAGCGTGCGCCTGTGTCATAAGTAAAGGGCCGGCTGGCTTGACCGTTAAGGGTGCTGTAACCCCCGAAAGTACACTCCAGTCCAAACCAAAAAAAAAATTATTTTCTGTGTTTGTGAATTGTGTGCGCAGTAGCCGCACGTGCATCAACAAAGTAGTGCCAAGCGTGCGCCTGTGTCATAAGTAAAGGGCCGGCTGGCTTGACCGTTAAAGGGTGCTGTAACCCCCGAAAGTACACTCCAGTCCAAACCAAAAAAAAATTATTTTCTGTGTTTGTGAATTGTGTGCGCAGTAGCCGCACGTGCATCAACAAAGTAGTGCCAAGCGTGCGCCTGTGTCATAAGTAAAGGGCCGGCTGGCTTGACCGTTAAGGGTGCTGTAACCCCCGAAAGTACACTCCAGTCCAAACCAAAAAAAAAATTATTTTCTGTGTTTGTGAATTGTGTGCGCAGTAGCCGCACGTGCATCAACAAAGTAGTGCCAAGCGTGCGCCTGTGTCATAAGTAAAGGGCCGGCTGGCTTGACCGTTAAAGGGTGCTGTAACCCCCAAAGTACACTCCAGTCCAAACCAAAAAAAAAATTATTTTCTGTGTTTGTGAATTGTGTGCGCAGTAGCCGCACGTGCATCAACAAAGTAGTGCCAAGCGTGCGCCTGTGTCATAAGTAAAGGGCCGGCTGGCTTGACCATTAAAGGGTGCTGTAACCCCCGAAAGTACACTCCAGTCCAAACCAAAAAAAAATTATTTTCTGTGTTTGTGAATTGTGTGCGCAGTAGCCGCACGTGCATCAACAAAGTAGTGCCAAGCGTGCGCCTGTGTCATAAGTAAAGGGCCGGCTGGCTTGACCGTTAAGGGTGCTGTAACCCCCGAAAGTACACTCCAGTCCAAACCAAAAAAAAAATTATTTTCTGTGTTTGTGAATTGTGTGCGCAGTAGCCGCACGTGCATCAACAAAGTAGTGCCAAGCGTGCGCCTGTGTCATAAGTAAAGGGCCGGCTGGCTTGACCGTTAAGGGTGCTGTAACCCCCGAAAGTACACTCCAGTCCAAACCAAAAAAAAATTATTTTCTGTGTTTGTGAATTGTGTGCGCAGTAGCCGCACGTGCATCAACAAAGTAGTGCCAAGCGTGCGCCTGTGTCATAAGTAAAGGGCCGGCTGGCTTGACCGTTAAGGGTGCTGTAACCCCCGAAAGTACACTCCAGTCCAAACCTAAAAAAAAATTATTTTCTGTGTTTGTGAATTGTGTGCGCAGTAGCCGCACGTGCATCAACAAAGTAGTGCCAAGCGTGCGCCTGTGTCATAAGTAAAGGGCCGGCTGGCTTGACCGTTAAAGGGTGCTGTAACCCCCAAAGTACACTCCAGTCCAAACCAAAAAAAAATTATTTTCTGTGTTTGTGAATTGTGTGCGCAGTAGCCGCACGTGCATCAACAAAGTAGTGCCAAGCGTGCGCCTGTGTCATAAGTAAAGGGCCGGCTGGCTTGACCGTTAAAGGGTGCTGTAACCCACAAAGTACACTCCAGTCCGAACCAAAAAAAAATTTATTTTCTGTGTTTAGCCGCACGTATATATCAAATCGATATAACATAAATGGAGGACCAAACTTTCTCCGATAAAAATAAAATAGAGAAAGATCAAGAACCACTTCCTCCTAGTGCTGAAGCTGCTGCCACTAGTCATGACATAGACGATAACATGCCATCAACGTCGTCTGCCAAGGCCGATGCCCAATGTCATAGTAGAGGGCACATACAATCCCAAATGGCAAAGTTCAGGAAAATGACCTTGAAAAAGACATTTAAATCAGCTGAAGAGAAACGTAAACTTGCCAATATGCCATTTACGACACGGAGTGGCAAGGAACGGCTAAGGTCGATCCCTAGTATGTTCATGACTAGTGGTTCAGCTTCACATGACGATGGAAGCACTCCTCCCACTAAAAAAATCAAAAGAGTTAAGCTGGCAAAAGCACAGCGAAGAACTGTGCTTTCTAAGAAGATATCACAAATCCCCAAAGAGAGTCCAAGTGTGGTGGTGGTTGCGATGCCTGACCTTCCCAGCACTGGACGGGAAGAGGTGGCTCTTTCCACCATTTGCACGCCCCCTGCAAGTGCTGAAAGGAGCACCCACAGTCCACTTGCTGATATGCAAATTGAAGATGTCACTGTTGAAGTACAACAGGATGAGGATACTGGTGTAGCTGGCGCTGAGGAGGAAGTTGGCGAGGAGGATTCTGATGGTGATGTGGCTTGTTTAAATCAGGCTCCGGGGGAGACAGTTGTTGTCCGTGGGATGAAAAAGCCCATCACGGTCATGCCTGGGCAGAAGACCAAACATTCCACCTCTTTGGTCTGGCAATATTTCTATCCAAATCCGGACAACAACTGTCTTGCCATATGTACCATATGTAAAGGTGAAATAAGTAGGGGTAGGGACGTCAACCACCTAGGAACATCCTCCCTTATACGGCACCTGCAGCGCGTTCATAAAAAGTTACTGTCAAGTTCAGAAACTTTGGCTCAGACCGTAAGCAGTCCAGGGACACCTAAATCCCGTTGTCCTGTTGTATCCAAGCGCCTGCAAACCACACCGTCAACTCCCTCCTCGTCAATTTCCTCCTTAGTCAGGATCGGAAGTAGTCCTGCAGGCCATATCACTGGCATGACTGACTCTCCTATCCGGGATTCCTCCGGAGGATCCTGCATTGCTACGCCTACTGCTGCCGCTGCTGCTGTTGCTGCTGCTGCTGGGAGTCGTTCATCATCCCAGAGAGGAAGTAGGAACACCACTACTTTTACTAAACAATTGACCCTCCAACAGTCCTTAGCGAGGAGGATGAAGTACGACAGCAGTCATCCTGAAGCAAAACGTATAACTGAGGCCTTGACTGCTATGTTGGTGTTAGACGTGCGTCCGGTATCCGCCATTAGTGCAGTGGGATTTAGACAATTGATGGAGGTAGTGTGTCCCCGGTTCCAAATCCCATCTAGATTCCACTTCACTAGGCAGGCGATACCGAGACTGTACAGAAACGTCAGAAAAAGTGTCCTCAGTGTCCTGAAAAATGCCGTTGTACACAATGTCCACTTAACCACGGACATGTGGACAAGTGGAACAGGGCAGACTAAGGACTATATGACTGTGACAGCCCACTGGGTAGATGTATCACCTTACGCAGCAACAGCAGCAGCGTCACCAGTAGCAGCATCTCAGAAACGCCAGCTCGTTACAAGGCAGGCTACGCTGTGTATCACCGGTTTCAGTAAGAGGCACACCGCCGACAACCTCTTAGAGAAACTGAGGGAAATCATCGCCCAGTGGCTTACCCCACTTAGACTCTCCTGGGGATTTGTGATATCTGACAACGCCACCAATATTGTGCGGGCATTACATCTGGGCAAATTCCAGCACGTCCCATGTTTTGCTCACACAATAAACTTGGTGGTGCAGAATTTTCTGAAAAGCGACAGGGGCGTGCAGGAGACGCTTTGGGTGGCCCGAAAAATTTCTGGCCACTTTCGCCATTCAGCGACTGCGTGCCGAAGACTGGAGCGCCAGCAAACACTCTTGAACCTGCCCCGCCATCACCTGAAGCAAGAGGTTGTGACGCGGTGGAACTCAACCCTCTATATGCTTCAGAGGATGGAGGAGCAGCAAAAGGCCATACAAGCCTATACATCCACCTATGACATAGGCAAAGGAGGGGGTATGCACCTGACTCAAGCGCAGTGGAGAATGATTTCCGTGTTGTGCAAGGTTCTTCAGCCCTTCGAACTTGCCACACGTGAAGTCAGTTCAGACACTGCCAGCTTGAGTCAGGTCATTCCCCTCATCAGGCTTTTGCAGAAGCAGCTGGAGAAAGTGAAGGAGGAGCTAAGACGGAGCGATTCCGCTCGGCATGTGGGACTTGTGGATGAAGCCCTTCATTCGCTTTGCCAGGATTCCAGGGTGGTCAATCTGTTGAAATCAGACCACTACATTTTGGCCACCGTGCTCGATCCTAGGTTTAAAGCCTATGTGGTGTCTCTCTTTCCGGCCGACACAAGCCTGCAGAGGTGCAAAGACCTGCTGGTGAACACACTGTCAGCTGAAGCGGAACGTGACACGTCAACGGCTCCTTCTTCATTTTCTCCCGCAACTGGGGCTGCCAGGAAAAAACTTAGGTATCCTAAGCAACCCGCTGGCGGTGATGCAGGGCAGGCAGGACCAAGTTTGGACATCTGGTCCGGACTGAAGGACCTGGCAACAATTTCTGACATGTCTACTGTCACTGCATATGATACTGTCACCATTGACAGAATGGTGGAGGATTACATCGGTGACAGCATCCAAGTAGGCATGTCAGACAGTCCATACCTGTACTGGCAGGAAAAAGAGGCAATTTGGAGGCCCCTGTACAAACTGGCTCTATTTTACCTGAGTTGCCCCCCCTCCAGTGTGTACTCCGAAAGAGTGTTTAGTGCAGCCGGGAACCTTGTCAGCGAAAGGCGTAGGAGGTTGCTTCCACAGAATGTGGAGAAGATGATGTTCATCAAAATGAATTATCAGCTCTTCCAGGGAGACCAGCCTCCAGAAGGTACAGAGGGACCTGTGGTGGTGGATTCAAGTGGGGACGAGTTAATACTTTGTGAGGATGAGGATGTACACACTGAAGAGGGTGAGGAATCGGTGGATGAGGAGGATGAGGATGACATCTTGCCTCCGTAGAGCCAGTTTGTGCAGGGACACATTAATTGCCAGCTTGTTTTGTGGGGGCCCAAACGAACCAATCATTTCAGCCACAGTTGTGTGGCAGACCCTGGCGCTGAAATGATTGATTTGTTAAAGTGTGCATGTCCTGTTTATACAACATAAGGGTGGGTGGGAGGGCCCAAGGACAATTCCATCTTGCACCTCTTTTTTTCTTTGCATTATGTACAGTTTGGGGCCTAGTTTTTCTAACTGCCATCCTGCCTGCCACTGCAGTGTCACTCCTAGATGGGTCACGTGTTTGTGCCGCCCACTCGTGTCGCTTAGCATAGTCATCCAGCTACCTCGGTGCAACCTTTTGGACATAAAAACACTATTGTGAGGTGTGAGGTGTTCAGAATAGACTGGAAATGAGTGGAAATTAAGGTTATTGAGGTTAATAATAGCATAGGAGCAGAAAAACCTACAAATTCTGTGATTTTAGCTGTTTTTATGCTTTTTTTCAAAAAAATACAGATCCAAAACACAAAACCCAGAACCCAAAACACGGAAGGGTGGTTTTGGCAAAACCAATCCAGATCCAAAACACGAAGAAAGATCCAGATCCAAAACCAAAACACAAAACACGAAAAGTGGCCGGTGCACACCCCTAATATTTATGTGCTTGAATGAAATACATAAAATATGTAGGAATATTATAGTAACAAAATAAGGTATGCCATTTTGAAAAATAGGCCACCTTCCAAATAAGGACACCCTTGTGTTATTGATTGCAGTTTGAGAGATATATTCCCACATGCCTGTACTTTTAGTGATTTCTGTAGTGCAAGGGTGTTCTCTAATTGCCAGATATCTTCTCAGGTGTCACATCATTTGAATGAGACTTCTGTCTTTTAAATTAAGGTACCCTTGAGTCTGTGGGTACCAGGACAAGGGAGCCTGATTCAGAGGTGGACACTAATGCATGCGCGGTTGTGATTTATTTAGGATAATATGCGATAATATGTAAATACCAGTTTCAGCCGTCCCCTTGTGTTCCTGCCAGCGATGAACATTGCAAGCCCCGAGACGCCCAATTTCAGTGGTCAGTGCAAATCCGCCAGTGGACTCAAACACTACTGAATCACCACTGACACTATGCCTTTTGGCTGGCGCAGTGTGCCCTCCTGAACTTCCTCTAAACATGGCCTCTGTGGCTACGGCTGTGCACCTGTGATACGGAGACAAAGAATTTCTTTATCCAATTTAGACTGAGGAAGAAATGAAAGATTAGGGGTGTGATAATAATTTCACCAAAATTCACAGTGCGATATTTGAATACATCACAAGGATGTATCAAATATCGCATGCATGGACAGAGCTGGCGAGAAAGCTCTGCCCCTGCGAATCCTCTCCACACACTGTTCAGGGTATTTATTTTTTTAAAAACACCTTGACAGTGTGACTTAGCATGCGCCTGCGGCTACCCCTCTCCCCCCCCTCGCGACCTCTGTGACCACAATGTTTTATCATGAGTGGCAGGATATAGTAGATGCAACGTAAGATGTGAAAATGGCACTCCAAGGCATGATTCAAACACCAAAGTGCTTAAGTACAGCATTTGAAATATACACATACTATATATATATTAGGGGTGAGCGGGTTCGGATTTCTGAAATCCGAACCCCCCCGAGCCCCCCCGATCCGAGGCCGATCCGAGTCAGGCTCGGCTTTTCCCGCCTGACTCGGATCTGAAATCGAGGCAAAACGTCATCATCCCGCGGGTTTTGGATCCTATATAAGGTACCCGCGTCGGCGCCATTTTCTCACTCGGCTGTGGACAGTGAAGAGGGAGGGTGGGAGTTAGGGCTGGCAGGGCTGTGTAGTGTAGTGTAGTGCAGAGTAGTGTTGTGCTGTGCTGTGCTGTGCTGTGCTGTGCTGCGCTGTGCTGCTGTTGTCCATAGGGGCTGTGTCCACTACTTCAAAGTCCATAGGGGCTGGCTGGCTGTGTTGTGCTGTGCTGCTGTTGTCAATAGGGGCTGTGTCCACTACTTCAAAGTCCATAGGGGCTGGCTGGACTGTGTTGTGCAGTCAGTTGTCCATAGGGGCTGTGTCCACTCCAAAGTCCTGTGCAGTGTCCCAGTCCTAAAGGGGTGCTGTAGTGTTATCCAGGGGGTGCTCTGTCCATCAGGGGTGCTCCCCCCAAGTGCTAAAAAAATATATATTTTTCTGTGTTTGTGAATTGTGTGCACAGTAGCCGCACGTGCATCAACAAAGCAGTGGCAAGCGTGCGCCTGTGTCATAAGTAAAGGGCCGGCTGGCTTGACCGTTAAAGGGTGCTATAACCCCCAAAGTACACTCCAAACCAAATAAAAAAATATTTTCTGTGTTTGTGAATTGTGTGCGCAGTAGCCGCACGTGCATCAACAAAGTAGTGCCAAGCGTGCGCCTGTGTCATAAGTAAAGGGCCGGCTGGCTTGACCGTTAAAGGGTGCTGTAACCCCCAATGTACACTCCAAACCAAATATTTTCTGTGTTTGTGAATTGTGTGCGCAGTAGCCGCACGTGCATCAACAAAGTAGTGCCAAGCGTGCGCCTGTGTCATAAGTAAAGGGCCGGCTGGCTTGACCGTTAAAGGGTGCTGTAACCCACAAAGTACACTCCAAACCAAATAAAACATTTTTTTCTGTGTTTGTGAATTGTGTGCGCAGTAGCCGCATGTGCATCAACAAAGTAGTGCCAAGCGTGCGCCTGTGTCATAAGTAAAGGGCCGGCTGGCTTGACCGTTAAAGGGTGCTGTAACCCCCAAAGTACACTCCAAACCAAATAAAAAAATATTTTCTGTGTTTGTGAATTGTGTGCACAGTAGCCGCACGTGCATCAACAAAGTAGTGCCAAGCGTGCGCCTGTGTCATAAGTAAAGGGCCACCTGGCTTGATCGTTAAAGGGTGCTGTAACCCCCAAAGTACACTCCAAACCAAATAAAAAAATATTTTCTGTGTTTGTGAATTGTGTGCACTGTGGCTGCACGTGCATCAACAAAGGAGCAGTGCCAAGCGTGCGCCTGTGTCCCATAAGTAAAGAGCCGGCTGGCTCATTTCTTAAAGGGTGGTGTAACCCACAAAGTGCACTACTCTCCAGCAAAAATAAAAAAATATTTTATGTGTTTGTGTGCACCTTAGCCGCACGTATATATCAATATAACATAAATGGAGGACCAAACTTTCTCCGATAAAAATAAAATAGGGAAAGATCAAGAACCACTTCCTCCTAGTGCTGTTGCTGCTGCTGGGAGTTGTTCATCATCCCAGAGAGGAAGTAGGAACATCACTACTTTTACTAAACAATTGACCCTCCAACAGTCCCTAGCGATGAGGATGAAGTACGACAGCAGTCATCCTGAAGCAAAACGTATAACTGAGGCCTTGACTGCTATGTTGGTGTTAGACGTGCGTCCGGTATCCGCCATTAGTGCAGTGGGATTTAGACAATTGATGGAGGTAGTGTGTCCCCGGTTCCAAATCCCGTCTAGATTCCACCTGCATCCTCAAAGCAGCAGCAACAAGCGTGCGTCTGTCTGTTAAAGGGTGGTGTAACCCTCAAAGTGCGCTCCACAAACAATAAAAAAATTCTTCTTTTTTTTTTCTCTTTATGAAATATGTGGGCTGTAGCCGCACCTGCATCCTTAAAGCAGCAGCGACAAGCGTGCGTCTGTCTGTTAAAGGGTGGTGTAACCCTCAAAGTGCGCTCCACAAACAATAAAAATATTCTTCTTTTTTTTTCTCTTTGTGAAATGTGTGGGCTGTAGCCGCACCTGCATCCTTAAAGCAGCAACGACAAGCGTGCGTCTGTCTGTTAAAGGGTGGTGTAACCCTCAAAGTCCGCTCCACAAACAATAAAAATCTTCTTTTTTTTCTGTCTTTGTGAAATGTGTGGGCTGTAGCCGCACCTGCATCCTTAAAGCAGCAGCGACAAGCGTGCGTCTGTCTGTTAAAGGGTGGTGTAACCCTCCAAGTGCGCTCCACAAACAATAAAAAAATTCTTCTTTTTTTTCTGTCTTTGTGAATTGTGTGGGCTGTAGCCGCACGTGCATCCTCAAAGCAGCAGCGACAAGCGTGCGTCTGTCTGTTAAAGGGTGATGTAACCCTCAAAGTGCTCCAAAAAATAAAAAACTATTTTTTTTATGTGTTTGTGACTTGTGTGCGATGTAGCCGCACGTGCATCAACACAGTAGCAGCGCCAAGCGTGCGCCTGTGTCATAAGTCAAGGGCCGGTTTGGACATCTGGTCCGGACTGAAGGACGTGCCAACAATTTCTGACAAGTCTACTGTCACTGCATATGATACTGTCCTCAAAGCAGCAGCGAGAAGCGTGCGTCTGTCTGTTAAAGGGTGGTGTAACCCTCAAAGTGCGCTCCACAAACAATAAAAATATTCTTCTTTTTTTTTCTGTCTTTGTGAAATGTGTGGGCTGTAGCCGCACCTGCATCCTCAAAGCAGCAGCGACAAGCGTGCGTCTGTCTGTTAAAGGGTGGTGTAACCCTCAAAGTGCGCTCCACAAACAATAAAAAAATTCTTTTTTTTCTGTCTTTGTGAAATGTGTGGGCTGTAGCCGCACCTGCATCCTTAAAGCAGCAGCGACAAGCGTGCATCTGTCTGTTAAAGGATTACATCGGTGACAGCAAACAAGCAGGCATGTCAGACAGTCCGTACCTGTACTGGCAGGAAAAAGAAGCAATTTGGAGGTCCCTGTACAAACTGGCTCTATTTTACCTGAGTTGCCCCCCCTCCAGTGTGTACACCGAAAGAGTGTTTAGTGCAGCCGGGAACCTTGTCAGCGAAAGGCGTAGGAGGTTGCTTCCACAAAATGTGGAGATGATGTTCATAAAATGAATTATCAACTCTTCCAGGGAGACCAGCCTCCAGAACGTACAGAGGGACCTGTGGTTGTGGATTCCAGCGGGGACGAATTAATACTCTGTGAGGATGAGGATGTACACAACACTGAAGAGGGTGAGGAATCGGTGGATGAGGACGACATCTTGCCTCCGTAGAGCCAGTTTGTGCAGGGACACATTAATTGCCAGCTTGTTTTATGGGGGCCCAAACAAACCAATAATTTCAGCCACAGTCGTGTGGCAGACCCTGGCGCTGAAATGTTTGGTTTGTTAAAGTGTGCATGTCCTGTTTATACAACATAAGGGTGGGTGGGAGGGCCCAAGGACAATTCCATCTTGCACCTGTTTTTTTTCTTTGAATTATGTACTGTTTGGGGCCTAGTTTTTCAAACTGCCATCCTGTCTGCCACTGCAGTGTCACTCCTAGATGGACCACATGTTTGTGCCGCCCACTCGTATCTCTTAGCATAGTCATCCAGCTACCTCGGTGCAACCTTTTGGATATAAAAACACTATTGTGAGGTGTGAGGTGTTCAGAATAGACTGGAAATGAGTGGAAATTAAGGTTATTGAGGTTAATAATAGCATAGGAGCAGAATAACACACAAATTCTGTGATTTTAGCTGTTTTTATGCTTTTTTTAAAAAAAAAACAGAACCCAAAACACGGAAGGGTGGTTTTGGCAAAACCAATCCAGATCCAAAACACGAAGAAAGATCCAGATCCAAACCTTAAACACAAAACACGAAAAGTGGCCGCTGCACACCCCTAATATATATATATATATATATATATATATATATATAAATATATATATATACTGTACACAGTATATTCAAGCATATTGAAAAGAATGTATTTCTACATTTATGAAAGTTCTCTGGAAAGTGCTTCAGAATATGTGTGCGCTATATAGATAACAGCTTATATATGCCTGTGTATTCTGGGATTTATTCCCTCATCTGGAGGGCGACTGGTGTGAAGCTATTCACTGAGTCACAGATTCTTCTATTTTATATTCATATATATATATATATATATATATACATATGTATATATATATATATATATATTTATATATATATATATTGTGACACAGTCGGGTTAGGGGTCCTTCTCCTGGGGTAGATGGACTCCCTCTTTACACACACAGCAGCCATAGAATCAGGAAAGTCTGGGGTTCTCGTACAAACTGGTCGGCACCAGTCTTTATTGTGTCAAATGAATAAAAATATAAACAAAACATAAACATAAGTCCTAGCCTGGCTGGGCACTAGCTACACAGCCGATTCTTTCAATCACCATCAACAAAACATGTGCACAGTACTTACAAGGAAAGTAACCAAGTGTTTCTGAACAGGCTAGTCTGCCTGCTCTCCCAGGTGTGAGACACTCAGTCACAAACAAACCCAGCATATATTAGCCATTTCCAGCTGCAACCCCTAATGAGAGTGTTACCAGGATGAAAGTCCCAAAACCTGGAGTAGCCTATGGATGGAGCCCTCCCTCTCCTCACATCCACACCCCCAGGACCCAAACCGGCTTTTCCAAAAGCCGACACTCTGGTCTGCTTACAAAACAGACTTCTGGGGTTTTTCAGAACACATAGGCCAAAAACCTAGGACAAATGTACCTGCCATTGACACTTTACCAGTGGTTCTATCACATATGCCCCTCCTTTGTTTTGACCTGTGGGGTGGAACAATCGCAGCCCCCAAACAATGGACACGTGACAAAGCATCTGCATTGGCCAGCTGGCTTCCTGGCCTGTGTTCTACCACAAATTTAAAGGTTTGTAATGCCAAGAACCATCTCGTTATTTTCGCATTATTGTCCTTGTTTTCTGACATCAACTTCAGAGGGGCATGGTCAGTGATCAATCTGAACTTTCTTCCCACCAAGTAGTACCTGAGAGTCTCTAACGCCCACTTTATGGCCAATGCTTCTTTCTCGACCATAGCATAGCTTCTTTCATGTACATTTAATTTCCTGCTTAAGAAGAAAATCGGGTGTTCTTCACCCTCTTTGCTTTGGGACAGGACCGCTCCGATGCCTACATCTGATGCATCCGTTTGTACATCAAACTCTATGTTAAAATCAGGGGTCACCAGAACTAGATAGATAGATAACGCTATTTTTAACTCCTGGAAAGCCTTCTCCGCTTCAGGACCCCATTCCACCATGACTTTCTGTTTGCCTTTTGTAAGGTCAGTCAGTGGGACTGCAATGGTGGCAAAATTGGGTAGAACCTCCTAAAATACCCAGTGATCCCTAAGAAGGCTCTCACCTGCTTTTTATTCAGGGGTCGTGGCCAGTTTTGGATTGCCTCAATCTTATTGAGCTGTGGCTTTATCAAACCTCTGCCAATGGTGTACCCAAGATATTTTACTTCTTCCATCCCCAGACAACACTTTTTTGGGTTGGCTGTCAAACCTGCCTTATAGATGGAGCCAACACTGCTTGTACTCTGGGCAAGTGAGATTGCCAATCAGGTCTATGAATGACCACATCATCCAGATAAGCAGCAGCATACTGTCTATGGGGCTTAGAATCCTATCCATCATTCTTTGAAAGGTAGCAGGTGCCCCATGTAGCCCAAAGGGCAACATTTTGTATTGAAACAACCCCTCTGGTGCAGAAAAAGCTGTCTTTTCTTTGGCGTTCTCAGTTAACGGCACTTGCCAATACCATTTGGTTAAGCCAAGAGTAGTTAAATATCTGGCTGTCCCCAGCCTTTCAATTAGTTCATCCACCCTAGGCATAGGGTAGGTATCGAACTTTGACACACTGTTCAATTTCCGGAAGTCATTGCAGAATCGCACACTCCCGTCGGGTTTTGGAATGGGCACAATGGGACTTGACCACTCACTATGCGATTCTTCAATTACACCCAACTCTAACATTTTTTTAATTTCCTTCAATACTGATTCTCTTTGTGCTTCTGGTAACCTATAGGGCTTTAGGTTAACCTTAACCCCTGGGTCAGTGATTATGTCATATTTGATGACTGTGGTTTTCCCTGGTAGGTCAGAAAACAGCACCCTATTTCTTATCAGAAATTCCTTAACTTCCTGCTGTTGACTGGCTGACAGGGTTTTTGCCACTGTCACTTCGGGCACCATGGGCCCTGGGTTTACTGGAGGAGCTCGGACGGCTGACAGTGCTGCTCTATCCTTCCAGGGTTTTATAAGAGTTACATGTATATATGTTCTGGCTTTCTTTTCCCCGGCTGGTAAACTTTATAATTGACCTGCCCCACTTTTTCTAAGATTTCAAAGGGTCCTTGCCATTTAGCCAAAAGTTTACTTTCTACTGTGGGAACCAACACCAACACTCTGTCCCCAGGAGCAAAGTTGCGTAAGAGAGCATTGCGGTTGTATACCCTCTGCTGTGCCTGTTGGGCCTGTTGCAAGTGCTCTCTTACTATCGGCACCACAGTAGCAATTCTTTCTTGCATTTGAGAAACATGCTCAATAACTGTTTTATATTGACTGGACTGCCCCTCCCATGTCTCTTTCGCAATGTCAAATAACCCCCTTGGATGTCTCCCATACAATAAATCAAAAGGGGAAAACCCTGTGGAGGATTGGGGAACCTCTCTTATGGCCAACAGCAATTAAGGTAACAAGTAATCCCAATCTCTACCATCTTTGTCTACTACTTTCCTTAGCATGTGTTTTAAAGTTTTATTAAACCTCTCCTCTAACCCATCAGTCTGGGGATGGTACACAGAGGTTCTTAATTGGTCAATTTTAAACACGCGGCACAATTCCTTCATGATTTTTGACATAAATGGGGTACCTTGGTCTGTCAGGATCTCCTTTGGTATTCCTAACCTGCTAAAGACATGGACTAATTCTCCAGCAATGGTCTTGGTTGACGTATTGCGTAATGGTATCACTTCCGGGTATCTGGTAGCGTAATCCATTATCACCAGAATATATTGATGGCCCCGGGCAGATTTCATTAATGGCCCAACCAAATCCATAGCTATTCTTTCAAACGGAACCTCAATAATGGGTAATAGAACCAGGGGACTTTTGAAATGTGGCCTTGGAGCATGATACTGACATTCAGGGCAGGATGCACAATAGTCAGATACCTCTTTATGGACCCCGGGCCAAAAAAACCTCTGCACAATTCGCTCAGTAGTTTTCTCTACCCCTAGGTGACCTGCCGTTATATGACCATGGGCCAGGTCTAATACTGTTCTTCTGTATGCTTTGGGAACTATTAATTGTTCCACAATAACTTTCCCCTTCTTAGTCACCTGATACAACAAATTCTGACATACTGCCATGTGAGGATATGACAAAGTACTATCGGGGTCTATGGGTTTACCATTGATCACCTTGACATTCTCCCTGGCTTTTACCAGAGTAGAGTCATTCAACTGCTCCACGGCAAACACCTCTCTCCTGACCTCAAGGTCAGGCAGGCGGTCCTCGGGCTCAATACACTCCCCACCTCAATGGGAGGCACACCACTTGGCGAGCCACCATCACGTTCCGCATTCTCTAGTTCGCCAATCATACTAGAAAAGGGGAACATCTCTGACTCTGCTACTACGTCAGTAAGCCTCTCAAATGAGTCAGGGTGATTTACCTCTGTGCAAAATCGGCTTTCCCACAACTTCCAGAAGTGAGCCAAGTCTCTCCCCAATATTGCATCATACATTAAGCCCTGTACCAAACCCACAGACTATCGCGGAACCACTTGGTGTTTCTATGTTCACTTCTGCAGTAACATAATACCGGGTATCCCCATGTATGCAGGTCACACCAACAGTTTTCCCCTTATGCTTCAAGGGGTTCACCAGTTCAGCTTTCATAAGTGTAACCAGGCTACCAGAATCTAACAGAGCCTCTACTCGGTTGCCTTCTACAGTGAGTACACACATGTGCTTATCTGTCTCAACCTGCCGGTCAGCAGTAGAGGCTGGTTGTGCAAAGAAAGACATCCTGCGGTTGACATGAGCAGTATCACATTGCATAGGTTCATTGGTAAGTGAACAATTAACCGCAATATGGCCAAAACCACCACATCAAAAACATACAATCACACTATTATCTAGTCTTTTACAGGGTAGGAACCTTCCTGGCCTGGCTGGCCCATCTCCAGGTTCCACATTCCCAGTCTTGACTTTATTCCACTGCCCAGCACCCCTCTCCCCTGGAACAGTCTTACCAGTGTCAATGGGAGATCGCCGACGCGCCATCGGGGCTTGGTGGGGCACACTCATCAGCTCCTCAGCTGCCACGTACCTCTCCACCAGTTCAACTAACTGGTCTGCGGACTTAGGGTCTGCATGGCTATCCCACTAGCGCAGAGTTGCAGGTAGCGATCGCAGATACCGGTCCATCACAACTCTTTCCACGATCTGTGGACCTGTCAGCGTCTCGGGCTGTAGCCATTTTGTGGTTAGATGGACGAGGTCATGCATCTGTGAGCGTGGAGGCTTTTCCATTTGGAACTCCCAGCGGTGGACTCGTTGGGCCAGAACAAATGAGGTGACTCCCAAGTGAGTTAGGATTTCCTGTTTTAGCTTTGCATAGTCCTTGGCATCAGCCAGGCACAAATCATAGTAGGCCTTTTGTGGTTTTCCAGACAGGAAGGGTGCCACAAGACTTGCCCACTGTTCCTTTGGCCAATTCTCCCTTTCTGCGGTTCTCTCAAAGGCCGTAAGATGTGCTTCCACATCATCACTCTCGGTCATCTTTGCAGAAAGTGACTGGCCCGTATGGAGCAAATGTTGTTTGGAAGTCCAGTGGAAGCATCTCCAGACCGGACTACTAGCTGTTATACCATGTCTTTTAAGGCCTGGCGGGTTTCCTCTATGGCGACTTGCTGAGTTCTGTTAGTTTCCTGCAAGGCTTTGTTAGTTTCCTGCTGAATTTTGTTAGCTTGGAGCAAGGCCTTAACAATGTCCTCCATGTTGTCTTTAGGTGTAGGTTTGAAGCAAAACCTGGCTACTCTAAGCATCTATCGACGCCACCTTCATGGACTTCAAAGAACACAAGTTGATATCCAACACAACAAATTTGTGTTTGTCCCATTAAGTTTTAAATGTAGAATTTTCCTCTTGCTGCAAACTTCAGTGTGTGATTGCCCGCATTCTCCACCAAATTGTGACACAGTCAGGATAGGGGTCCCTCTCCTGGGGTAGAAGGACTCCCTCTTTACACACACAGCAGCCGAAGAAACAGGAAACAAGTCTGGGGTTCTCATATAAACTGGTCGGCGCCAGTCTTTATTGTGCCAAATGAAAACATAAAACATAAACATAAGTCCTAGCACAGCTGGGCACTAGCTACACAACAGATTCCCTCTTTATAATAATGGTAGGGCCTATTGCCCTCGCCATCAACAAAAAACATGCACAGTACTTATAAGGAAAGTAACTGTCTCTGAGCAGGCTAGTCTGCCTGCTCTCCCAGGTGTGAGACACTCAGCCACAAACAAACCCAGCATATATTAGCCATTTCCAGCTGCAAGCCCTAATGAGCCTGTTACCAGGCTGAAAGGCCCAAAACCTGGAGTGGCCTGTGGATGGAGCCCTCCCTCTCCTCACATCCACACCCCCAGGACCCAAACGGCTTACAAAACAGGCTTCTCCTGGGGTTTTTTAGAACACATAGGCCAAAATCCTAGGACAAATGTACCTGCCATTGACCACTTTACCAATGCTTCTATCACAATATATATATATTGTGATAGAAGCATTACACTACACTACACTACACTACACTACATATACATTAGTTTGATAAAACATGTGATATATATATATATATATCACATGTTTTATCAAACTAATGTATATGTAGTGTTCAGATGGTAATGGTAATTTGCAGGGCTTCTGAGTAAGTTTGGGGTCTCATGCTGCAGCTTCTTGGACCCTCATGTTCAGGAAGCATCTTTGAGGTGTGGGACCACGCAGAGGCTGTAATGCAGTTTTAGCAAAATTCCATCTGCCTCCACCATAATATACCTCCGCTGGGCCTCTAGCCTTGTCTTGATAATTTATATAGTGTGTGACAGAAATATTATTCATGTAAAATGTCAGCACTTTCCACACAATATCACAAGGTGTCCTAGAAAAGAAGGATTGGGTCTATAAGGAACTCCACAAATCCTGGCCTGAGAATAACATATTCCTTTTGATGTATTGCAGCACAGCACCATTCCACAGAGTATTTGATTTCAGTGATGTAGAAAATATAAAGCAAAACATTATTACTATCATTACTATCAGTACTATATAAAGGCGGAACATGTTATGCAAAGTTGTAAATTAAGGGAACAGTGTTTCAAATATAGAGTACTACATACACAATAGCATCTTGACAGATGAGCTTACAATCTAAAACTACTGTATATATATATATATATATATATATATATATATACACACAGTATGTATATTGTTACAGTAAAGGAAATGTATTTATTCATCCCAGAGAACCATCATCTCCATAAGAACCTGCATTATGCTAGAGCAGGGAGGATTTTACAGAGTGCCTTCCTCCTGTACAGATTACATGGGGGGCTGGCAGCATAGAACGCTGGTGGGAGGATCTATTGTCACTACCATTGTACAGCAGCTGAACCTGTTTATCCATTACATCTGCTGCAGAGACTGCGGGCTGACACAATAATGACACTGGTAGGAGCCATAGTGGAACAAAGGCAGGCCAGACACTCGTAAATATCTCCATCCTTTTGTATTCAGCACTAGGACATGGGTGGGTGGTCGCTAGGCTACAAGATCTAAATGTAAGGTAAGGATGCATTACTACAGTGTTTTCCAGATTGGCAGGGATTGTGTTTCTCTAGATAAAGGCTTATTCTGTAGTTTGTTAAATATGCTAAAACACATTGAAAAATTCCCTTCTTTCCCCAAAATAGCCCTGGCTTTCCACTGCTCATTAGATGAATTAAAGCAAAGCTCCTCGCTGTAACTGCAGACAGGTGCACTTGGTGATCATGTCAGTGAGTATGACCAAACACCAATGTGTAGCAGAAATGTACTTTATCCTTTCATTATATTGGATCTTTTTGTATAACTAGTTTCCAAGTAAGACAATGTATATGCTATGTAATGCCACAATGTAATATACCATGACCAGGATCTATCTATCCTGATCTATCTATAGCTTACATATACTAAATTCATTTACCAGCTATATACAGTAATTTAAGTAGCAATGCATTTTACACTGTCAATGCCTTTACTGACAGAACCACTGTACATCTAAACATATATATGATTTCCTAAATAAATGGATTTAATAGCCCTGGTAATCACTATTAAGGACAAGAAATACCTGTTTTCCCCACTAGATTGCAGTAAAATATAAAGGTGAGTAATACTGTAATAGATGTTTCAGCATTAAATCCACGTTATAGCTGACAAATGGTTCTTACTTACAGTACATAACTGCTGATTTTGTTTTCAACTAATATTCAATGTAACGGGAAAAGGGTTTGATGCCTTGGCTGTACAATAAAGGAATGCTGAGCTATTCAATTATCAAAGAGCTTTCACTTGAGAAATTAGACTGATAGTTGAGATATATACACATTTGAGAATAAGGCACAGCCTTCATGGCAGGTTTGTGGTACGGCTGATGAGTCCTCTGCAGTAGGCCGTTTGTCAGCAGCCTATTCACAGATATATGTTGTGATATATGCTCTACGGTGACCCTGAGATACATTTTAATCCCCAACGCAGGTTCCACCTGCTTTATCTTGGCTGCAAGATACGATGTACACTACCAATAGCAGAAGCAGAGCTTTGAACAATTTGTCTTTTGTGTTAATACGTAATAGGCCTTACAAACGCATTGAAGCACTGGACCCATATATAATAAACTAGCAATGTGTAGAGGTCTATGCTAATTCCTATCTCTCATGCTATCATTTTAAGCAGATTACCACTTTCAGATGACTGTAAATTATTGGATATTAGTGCATGCCATTCTGCAACTTTAACTAATACATTGCCTTATTCTTTCTGGCTTTTTATGTGTTTATGGAGGTGAGTTTATTTTAAGTTCCATTTGATACAACAAAGCTCAGGCATGTTATGTGAATTTGCTATTAATATTGAATTTTTACTTACTGTATGTGTCCTATCGAAGGGCAACAAAAATATTTAGGTTAAAAACTATATTTTTTTTAAACAAATAACATTTTTTTAATGAGTTCAGGTTGCAGGAGGGTAAGTATAACTAATAAATAAATTAGTATGAAGTTTAGTGATGAACCTTTTATGTCAGAAGCTAAATTTCCATGTTGAACTTTGTCCCCCTCAAAAACATATTCTTTTTGTGATTGTTCCCTTTATTACTTTCACAAAATTAGCCAAACTTATGAAATACACTCCCTAATATTATCCTGTGGCTACTATCATTTACAGCAGGGATGGGGAACCTCAGGCCAGGTGGCCTTATAAGACTCCCGGAATCATTAGGTCAGGCCCCTCAGCATAATAAAGGTCCCCCACCCCTGATTTACAGGAATATGAAAATATGTGAGCTTTATAAAAGAGGGGACAGGGGTGAGTCAGGACCACCCACTTTGATTGTTGTAGGACTAATCTTGATGTAGTTTCCATTGAAACTACTGACCCCTAGAGGAGGGGGTGGGACCCTCAGGCAGTGTGGCCCACCGGGGATTTCCCTTGTACACCTGTCGGCCAGTCCGAACCTGGCTTTATTTTAGTTTTTTAAAGGTGAAAGTTATGTGTGTATGACTGGTATAGCATGTGTTAGCATGTAAGTCTTCAAAGCCTACAAAATGTTCTAACACTATTCATAGACAAAAGCAGGGGAATAACATGCCAAGAATTGCAGAGATGTCAATACAGGTTGAGTCTCCGATATCCAAAATGCTTGGGACTAGGGGTATTTTGGATATCGGAATATTCCGTATTTTGGAAAAATTGCATACTATAATGAGATATCTTGGGAATGGGACCCAAATATACACACAGCATGCATTTATGTGTTATATACAACTTATACACACAGTCTGCAGGTAATTTTATAAAAATTTTTCAATAATTTTGTGGCTCAAACAAAGTTTGTGTACAGACATAAAATTCAGGTGTGTTTCATATACACCTTATACATGAAGGTAATTTTTTACTATATTGGTAATAATTTGTGCCTTAGACAAAGTTTGTGTACATTGTACAACCAAAAATCAAAGGTTTCATTTTCTTAGTCATGCTAAAAATATTCCATATTTCGGAATATTCCATATTTCGGAATATTTGGATATGGGAGACTCAACCCGTATATAAATGAAACATGAACTTAAACCAGTTTAACAGGAGTTGTAATACCTAGTTACAGAGGCTAGCACGGGGCACCTCTCCCCAGGCGAATCCCATATTGGGACAGGTCAGTGGCCCACCTACATTCTACTGAGCCAGATTGGCCCAGCACAGAAATGAGCGGCAGCATCATTCCTGCAGCTTGGAAGGTAAACTTTCCACCCTGTGACCTCAGCTCTGCTGGTCCTCCTCTAGATGAGGGGTGCCTGAGCACCTCTCTATGTCCACTTGCTTCTTTCATTGTCACTATCTGCATCCACACTCCTTTGTTTGTCTCTTCCTTTCTGTTTGTCCCTGTCTCCCAATTTGTGCCTCTGTATCTCCACTCTGCAGATCCCACCAATAGCTTCCGAATTTCTACTTTATTCTGCAAAATGTAACATAACGAAAAAATACACACATACAGCAATTTTCCAAGCATTATGGATGTACTTGTATTACTGCAATATCTGTTCTTTTATTGCTACTCATGCACTATAGGCCAGAGCTGTGTGCTGGTTCCACAGGCTAACATTTGCCAGTCAGCTTATACCTAATTCATCTGTCTGAAGTAGAATGCAGAGCTACTAGGAGTGGCTGTGCTCCCTCTTCTGACCTTGCTCCTGTTCCCACAGTGGTGAGGCCTCAGTATTACTGTTCACAGATAAGAAATCCCATTGGAATAGGTACCTGCTAAAAGGAAGGCTTCCACTTGGCCTCCCAGGTCATTGGCTCACAGCAGGCACCCTGCAGAAGCCTGGCTAAATTTGGAGTAGAACATTTAGTTGGCCATAAAGATACAGTATCTCACATACAGTAAGTCATTGTTCCATCAGCAAGGGGCCTATTTATCCCAGTAATATTTGCGGGATATCCCCTGAAAACACCTGTTCTCGGGGGTACTCACAAATAGTAAGGATCTCCAGGATGTAAGAAGGAGGGACCGTGGCAGATATCTCTTATATGTGCCGCAGTCCCTCTATTTCCGACAGCAGAAGCACCCCCCATAGGATTCCGTCGGATTTACCAAGTTCTGGAATGCGTTAGCCGCTGTAGCTTATGGGCTACACTTCATACAAATTACGGAGGGGTCCCAATAGAGCAAAGAAGTGATCGCTAATGTGATCACTTGACTTCTAACACATCGCAGGAACACTTAGCACTTGCAGGCGTGACAAGTATTCCTGGAGGAATTCAATCGAAGTACCAAGCGGCAAATATTGATGCAAGTACCTATTTAGCTGATGGGATTGCGAACAGGCTCAAGTCTGACAATTACGGCACGCCTAGCAGACGAGCACGGGAGACAGAGTGATTGCTGGTGAAACGTCAGCCCGGCTCCAGCGGCTGCCTTAACAGTACGGGAAGCCAGATCTACCATTCACTACATTAGTGTACATGATACACTTGCCAATTAGTAATCTGCAGGTACTTTGTGTCCATTTCATTGTTACTATTCAGCATGTCTAATATTAATGATCCCCGTGGATATGATTATGGAACTTTAATTGGACCAATCACCACGCTATTGGAGTCATATATTCATAATTTCTAAGTGATGTGTGTACACACAAGAGACTTTTAACTAGTATTTTTACTAGTTTTTATTGTTTCATTACTTTTCATGTCTTTTATTGAATATATTTGTATGCATATTGCGAGTCTTATTCGTGATTAAAGATAATATTCTTTATATTTAACGGAGCCTTGACTGCTATATATACTTTCTGCCATCTCACAATTAAGAGATTTTTATTAGCGCAGTCTTAAGTGTTTTTACATCGCAGGAACAGGCTCCTTCTGGAGTCCTTTATCCTTGCAGGTGTATTTTAGCACATACCTGTGACTCTTAATTCATAATGCCGTAAATAGCAGCAATAAGATATTGTAATTATTGAATCTAGGTCTTGTTAATGAATAGATATGCCCCTAAATGAGCCCATAAATTGTATTTGGGGCAAAAGTGGTTCCACAGCTGACCAGTACTTCTGGCTCAGCATGGTTAATTGCTAGTGGGGGGAGTCACACAAAATGCCTTTAGCCTCCTGATTGAGCAACTTCCATGGTGCTAGATGCCCCAGTACGTCTAGGTGGAAATAGCTCTCTTATACCCTATCACACAGCTTAAGTCCCCGGGTTTTTGCTTGTGCATGCTCAATGTGTAAAAGGGACCGACCCAGGTCGGTCCGCAACCCTGCTTGGTAGTATGGTTATTCCCAGGTCTGAGCCGGGTCTCCCCTAGTCTCAATGGCATAGCCTGGGTTGCGATAACCTGGGTCATGACTAAAAGGCTCAGATTGGCCAGCTCAGTGGCGATTGGAGATGACATCATCTCCAAGCAATCCACTGCTGCCTGACGAAAGAAGGGTGATGACCTGGGAATAACTCGGGTTGTCATCCATGTGGAAAAGGGCTAGCATGGCTTCAACCAATGCTCGGTGTCCCAGGTCCGAGTCGGGTTGAAGCCGGTAATTTATATCTGAAAAGGGTATTAGGAGACATGTTGGAGAATGTAGCAACACCTAAAGAACCCACATGGTGACATTTAAAAAATAAAATTCCACACTTTGAAACACATGTACAAATATACCTTCACCATACATTGCAACACATATCAATACAAGAGCAATACCCATGGGTGGATTTAGGGGTTGGGTCACCCCTAAGCACAATATTATTGAGTGCCCGCTCCCCTCCAGCTAAATTTTTTTGCATTTTGCAGGCTAAGAACCTACATTCCATGCAAACACTCCTGAAACTCTCCCCAACACAAACCTAATCTTCTGGACTGCACATGCATCCACTACTGAGACTCTCAATGATGCATCTTGGGGGATGTAGTCTTTGTTTTGTTTCCAAATAGCCACTACTAAATTAGGGCACTGGAAAGCTCTGATGCAGGGGGACTGCTGTGCTGCCCCCATCTAGTGACCCCCCTAGATACCTCTAGATACCTTATGTTCCTAGTGGGAAATCCAGCACTGGCAATACCATAATACTATTGAGAAGGGATCCCAGGCAGGATTTGCCTTCATTTTTAAAAGGAACTTCTCTTACCACATGTGGGTCAACGCAACGCCAGTACACTTTAAGTGATTTTGGAGAGACATGAATGTGTAATTTTTTTAATTATTGCAGTAAGATGATCATATGTGTTTTGTTTATTAACAGTACATTTTAGGAATGCCCTACACATGTTATATCCAAGGAGGTGATTTGTGGGTTAGACAGCATGGAAGCATTATCACTGTAATATACAACAAACAGGATACAAATGGGGCTATAACCAAAATACAGGAAATAATACCATAGGGCTGTTGACCCAATACTACTATTTGAAATGTCTTTTTTTTGTATTTACTTGTATAAATCACACTTTTTACAATCCAAATTACATCACAGTTAGTTGCAAACATTCCACTCTCAAGGTATAAGATTCTTCCACCCTTATTCTAGGGTTCAGAGTTCAATTGGGTATCCTTATAGTGGATCCCAGAGCCTCTTTATCCTGTGCGTTTCATCTCCTTATTAGACTTCATCAGGGGTTGCTCAGTACATTATTGAAATAGGATGATATAATCACTAGGAATGTGCACCGACCTCCGTGTTTTGGTTTTGGATCTGTATCTTCAAGGTTTTGGATGTGGATTTGATTTTGCAAACCACCCTCAAAATCAAGTGTTTTGGTTTTGGATCTGGATTTTTAAACTAAAAATAGATAAAAAGTTTTAAAAACAGCTAACATCATGTAATTTATGCAATTCAAAACCCGAAATTTTTATTTAAAATTCTAATTCTGAACCGCAAAAAGATCAGAACCGCGACCTGGATTTACCTGGATCTCCTCAGGAGCTTAGAACCGCGACTCGGATTTACCCAGATTCACGAAATTCGGGTGGATTCAGATTTCTGGAGAACCGAACCGCACATCTCTAATAAACACCAATGATTGTCCACAAATTGGAGTGTTTGTCAAAAGAATAGCAGAGCAAGTCCCAACTTGAGCCCGTCCAATGTAATGACAGAGAAAAGGATCTTACACCTGGTAACTTTAATACTTGCTACTGTGATCCAAGTTGTGACTCTGCAAGCTCTAGGAAAAGTGTTGTGAGCTCACAATGTATGCTTCAGTGCCTAGGATCTTGCTTGTAATTCCCCCCCCCCAAAAAAAAATACACCTTGGTTGGTCTTAATAGTAAACACAAATTTACAAAACAATACATTTATAGAATCTTAAATAGTATAGTAGTTGTTAGATTTTTAGGAAGCATCTTATAAATAAAGGAAATCGTTTTAAAAAATATTGTATGTACTTTAATGGAGCAATACATCTTCATAGAAAAAAATCGATAATATTTTTACACGTAAAAATACATGTAAACAGATCTGCCTGATCCCCATGAATTCAAAACTCACTGGGGAAATTAATTATTTACGAGCCTTTAGGCTCAAAGGTTCTCTTTCACAGCAGTGGAGATTACGAGCTCTGGGGTTGCCTGAGGCCATCTTTAGAATACATATTTTTAGAGCAATTGAAGTTCATACATAACAAGCTGGGCAGCCATTCATAAAATTACATTTTGCTGCTTTCAAACGCATTATATTTGAAATATGTTTAAACTTTAACAAACATATGTGTCACAATGCAGCTACCTGTGTCACCCTGTGTGGTGTTGAGATTATACAGGTGGGGTTCTGTCACGCTGGGAGGTTGGTCTTTGAAAGCCGAGGCCTGAGGCTGCGGGAAGAGACGAAGGCGAGGGGCCTGGATGTATGATCTCCGCATCCACAAGTCTTGGTCGTTGGCTTGACCTAGGCAATGGTGCGGAGTCTAACTTACAAGGAGATGTTCGCCAGTGACCCCTCCAAGCGAGATATGGGCTTTGCGCTGCTCCCTGTAAGCAGGTCGCGGTCCTATGACTAGGTGACCAAGCCCCGTAGGGAAAAGAGAATCAAACACTCGTGACCCGAGGGTAATGCCTGAGGAAGGCACGTGGAGAGCTGGGTAGAACTCCTGGCTGGAGATAGTGCTCTTCCTCCTAGCACCTCAAGTGCCTTAAGATACACTGGAAGGCTGGTGGTAGTAGCTGGACACCCCACGGAATATGTCTGCACACACACCTTACTATATTGCCGGTAGGAGAGGATGCACTACGGTGCAATGTGATGTGTACCGGTCTGAGACAGAGAGACCCTGTAACGAGGTGGGTAGTGGTACGGCGTACCGGTTGTGACAGTAAGCACTGAGGTGGAATGAATAATATAACTGCACACAGGCTGTGATGGTAAATGCGCTATGGCGAGGTAAATTATATACAGTAACTACACACAGGCTGTGATGGTAAAGCACTTAGGTGAGATGGATGGTACAACTGCACACAGGATGTGATGGTATAGCACTGCGGTGAGATGGATGGTACAACTTGCACACAGGCTGTGATGGTGAACGTGCTGTGGGGAGGTAAATTATATACAGTAATTACACACAGGCTGTGATGGTAAAGCACTTAGGTGAGATGGATGGTACAACTGCATACAGGCTGTGATGGTATAGCACTGCGGTGAGATGGATGGTACAACTTGCACACAGGCTGTGATGGAAAAAGCACTGCGGTGAGGAAGCTCTGTTGCTCAGAAGAATACTCTGGCAGAAACACACTGGAAGCACGGGAACCTGGAATGAGACTCCACTAGTTACACTAGCAGCGACAATGGTTGTTCAGGCAACTACCTGGAGCACAGAAGCTGGATATATACCCCTGGAAGCCTGCTGATAGGTCCACAGGTTCAGCTGACGAGCCAGGCCACACAGGGAAGGAAGTACTGTCATTGGAAAAAGTGTCATGGCGGCGCCCATGACGGAAACTGCGATCCCCGCTCACCGGACCGCCTGACACAGAAGCAACAGGGTGAATGCTCAGCTCCTCCCACGTCGCCGCACCAGCCGCCTGACTGCCCGGGAAGTCAGAGGAAGCCGGTGGGACGGTAAGGGACAGCCGATCCCCGGCTGAACTCTGACAGGTTCCTCATACCAGGGGTAATCTGCCATAACTGTCCAAACCTAATGGGTTTTCCACCAGGCAATAACCAATTATGCAGCAACGTGGAATCCCTTTTTGATAGAGAGTAGAAGCTGCCACCGCCTGGCTCTTTCATTAGTCCCTGGAACTGCTACTTCTGGGTAGAGTGTGTGGCTGCTGCAGTAAGTTTGCTGATGACTGTGATCAGGGCCGAAACTAGGATTTTTGTTACCCGGGGCAAGGACATAATTTGGTGCCCCCCCTAAAAAAATACAACATAGCGGACAAAAGGGTGTGTGGTTTTGTGACACAGTAATGCTCTTTATAACACAAATTGCCATACATTGATGACCCTTTAACACATTATGCCACAGTAATGCCCCTTACAATACATTATGCCACACAGTAATGCCCCTTACAATACATTATGCCACACAGTAATGCCCCTTACAACACATTCTGCCACAGTAATGCCCTTTACAACACATTCTGCCACAGTAATGCCCCTTACAACACATTCTGCCACAGTAATGCCCTTTACAACACATTCTGCCACAGTAATGCCCCTTACAACACATTCTACCACAGTAATGCCCCTTATACATTAAACCACAGTAATGCCCCTTATTCATTAAGCCACAGTAAGGCCCCTTACACATTATACCACAGTGAGCCCCCCCTTAACATTATGCCACAGTAAGGCTCCTTACACATTATGCCACAGAAAGGACTCTTTTACATTAAGGCCCCATCTCCCTTCTCTTACCTGCCAGGGCCGTGCAGTGGGTGAGCTCGGGGTGGCACAGGACGGGGCTGCCACATGCTGGGGAACTGTCAGTACTGCTGTCATTGTAATGTGGTGCCGCTCATGGACCGGCAGCCTCTGCTGATTGGCTGCCAGTCCGCGAGCACTGATTGGCTTGTGACCGGCTCCACATTAGACTGACTGTGTCTCTGGCCTATCAAGGTCAGAATGCGGCTCCAAACCCACAAGAGCAGCAACCTAGCCTCCCGACAGCCTCTCCCCCCTCAAGTCCGGCACCCGGGTCACGTGTCCCCTTAGCTCCCCTAGTTGTGGCATTGCTGTGATGCATGTCTCCTAACCACTTACTATGGCACAAACTGCAGTGTAGAAGGCAGAGGGTTAGTTTTTACCCGTAGGTTGCAGGACTTCATCAGGAATAGGTTTCCTGCACAAAAGGACCCTGCCAGATCTTTAGCATGACTAGCACTTATTGCTCAAATATTGCTCATAAAGAGCTGTTATACACATTTAAAAGGCAGTAATGATGATACACACAGACAGATACACACAAATAAAACACATTTTACATGGGGATTTGCTACCCTTGTTATACAGGGGGAAGCATTTTTGTTTTTATCATGCCACCTGGCTTCCAGACAATTTTTATGCGAATGTGCCTTTTTCGTCCCTGCTAGATATGTTTTGTCTGGAGTATCTATGGAATACTTGTGGACTGATTTCAGCATTGCTGCTACTGTATTTCAGAATTACGCTGCTACAGTCGGAGCTGACAAGTTTAAAATACTGATGCATCATCATGCTACAGGTAGCAAGAAACATTACCAGCAGCCGGTAGGTAAGGAACCAACAAGCATATTACAGCATTTTGCTGTTCCTCCATGGACTAAGTAATAGGACCACCAGCAGCTGGGCGTTCACTTCATGTGTACTGATTTATCATGTGAGGATCGTATAGTGTGTCCCCAGTTTCAGTTACATTCAGTGACTTTTAAATGAAAATGTACTCTTTGTGGTTGGTTACAATGTATTTCATTTGATGAGGATAATTATCATTTTAATGGGAACATTTTTAAGAAACATATTTAGAAATTTAGAGGAAATAATGCATTACTGCATTCATAAATGCTGCTGAAAACATTATTTCCAACATTTAAATAAACAAGTATTTTTGGAAATATAATTGGCTGTGTGCAAAGACCATGTATGTTGCACATATCAAATTAAAATGTGACAGTTACATATTTCGTTTGCGTCATAATATATATATATATATATATATATATATATATATATATACACACACACCAAAAATGACCCGGCACTCAAAGGACAAAAAAATGTATCTTGCTGCGGTGCATTCCTTAGGAAATAATCCCCATAAAAAGAAGGCAATAGAGAGGTCAGCACTCAGCAGACTCAATTATGGATATAAAATAGCGTCCTTTATTCCTACGACGTTTTGGGGTGACCGCCCGTCTTCAGGTCTCTCAGGTTTGTCCCTGAAGACGTGGGGTCATCCCGAAATGTCGTAGGAATAAAGGACGCTATTTTAGATCCATAATTGAGTCTGCTGAGTGCCGCCTCTCTATTGCCTTCTCTATATATATATATATATGCTTTCATATATATATATAAATATATATGTATGCTATACTATATATATATATTTATATATATATACATATACATACTGTATATTAGGGATGTGCAGGCTCGGATAGGTTCGAGTTTGCACGTTGAGTTCGGATTTTTCCCTCCAAAAAAACGGAACTCAGAAAGAGGCTAAACGTCATCTTACATGGACGAACATCATCATTCCTGAATGATGATGTTCGTCCATGTAAGATGACGTTTAGCCTCTTTCTGAGTTCCGTTTTTTTGGAGGGAAAAATCCGAACTCAATGTGCAAACTCGAACCTATCCGAGCCTGCACATCCCTACTGTATATATATATACACAGTAAATACACACACACATATAATAATATAATAAACTGATGGTAAGCTGGAACAAACAGAGGACTTACAGCTGTTTTTTTTTTTCCTTCTCCTTTTTCTTAAATCTACTTGCAGAGAAGAAACATATAATTATGATATAATATGATATTCAGAGCTCTCCGTTGGGAGATATAATATGTGTGCTGTATTCAAGAGGTCTTGTCCTAATTATATCCTAGGGATTAAAGACAAGGCAGGCAGTGTAATGGGCCAGATGCTGCATCCGTGTCCTCCTGCTCATTAACAGTAATGCACGTGGCATTTCCATCTCTGCCCAGTATTGTTTATCCTGACAAATTCCAGCCACCCTGTCATCTCGTTTGCAGATTTAGTGCCAATGACAATGAAAACAATTTGCTTTTATTTATGCAAAAATAGCGACCGATCACGTTTGCTTTTATTTTCTAAAGTTGAACTAGAAAGGAACAGCTACAATCAGATCGGTTGCAAAGGTTTATAGTTTTATCCAATTTATTAGCTAAGCCCAAACGTTTTACAAATAAATACATTTCATAATGTTATTTATGCTGTGATTGTACTTTTATTAAAAAATATGAATAATTTAATTTATTGAAAAGCATGTGTATGACTTCGTAGATCTGTGTACATGATTATATATATATGAAGTCCAGTGATATATGCGTAAGCGACGAAACGCGTTGAGGCGGTGGTGACCCCTGTGACCTGTGACCTGAACTATTCTCAGATAAGCATATGATATTTTTGGGAGCAAGGTACCTCTCATCTCACAAGGGGATAAAGGGAGGAGATTCAAAAGCGATATACTACATGCCTATTTATTAGGTTTATACGGTACGCATATCTGTGTAAGAGTGTGTTCAAATTCTGTATAAATTACTACACTATATGGCGCATTTTCTCACTTTTTCTAATACATAAAACTTTGGGGCCATACAACAAGGGTCCATTTGGAGAACATTTGAGCAGCCACCGTCTAACCAGGATTTTAGTGAAAATAAGCAAACAAAAAAAACTGACCTATAAAGGAATACAGTTTGAACAGAACTCCTGTATGGTCTAGCACCTATATCTGTACCCCCCTGTTTTTTACATACAGCTCTTTTTGTTATTTGTATGCTAACCAAAATATGGTGAGGCAAATCCTCAACCACAATGCACAATTCAAAAAAGTAGGGCTGCACTTACCAGTCTTTGAAGATAGTAAAAAAAGGCTTTATTCCATTGTAAACAACAAGTAGTCACACCGACGTTTCACCCCTTCTGGACCTTTGTCAAGGTATGACAAAGGTACAGAAGAGACCGAAACATCGGGGTGACTACTTGTTGTTTACAATGGAATAAAGCCTTTTTTTACTATCTTCAAAGACTTGTGAGTGCAGCCCTACTTTTTTGATATATATATATATTTATATATATATATATATATATATATTGCAACACCCCTAGTACTGAATGGTGTGGCATGACAAGAAGAGGCAGCAGCTGATAGCTTTTTACCTATGTAGCTGCCAGCTGATGACCTTTATATTTGCAATTGACTGTGGGTGTTGACTTGGGCTATGATATCACTATGAGAGTAAAAGTAGGATGGTGCATGAGGTTGCACCAAGTAGCGAAAAGAGTGGAGAAGTGGACCAGTGGATAAGTTGCCCATACCAACAAATCAGCTGTAATGTAGCATTTAACTACATCTATTAAAATGATAGGTAGAAGCTGATTGATTGGTTGCTTTGGGTAACCTCCACTGGTCCAATTCTCCATTCCATACACTGCATGATATACAGTATCAACTGATATTCCCCAAACTCATGCACCAACCCCAGTAGCGTTTTGCTTTAAATCTGCCAACAGAAAATACATCCACTAATAACATAGTAAAGACATTTCAGTGAGAGATACAGAAATTTATAGTAGCGGTCTTTTCCTAATCACCTCCCAGGATTATAGAGCGGAAGTTAATGTTTTAATGGATCAGATGCTACATCTGTGTTCTGAACATTAATAGAACGTCACATGTTATTTAACACTGCCCAGCAATGTTTACCATGACAAATTCTACCCACTTTCCTGTCTTATTTTACTGCCAGTGAGAAAAATAAAGATATTCCAATGTAACAAAAATAATTTTCAGTGAACTATTAATGTAATAAATTGTAACAATGGCTCAGAATATAAAAATTATCATTGCTTGATTAAAAAAGGATAACTAATATAGAGATTTGCTGTACCTTTTTTGTTACCAGTCAACATTTTCTTTTTAATAATCGTGAAACTATCTCCCCCTATTAACATGCCCGCATAACAACCTATTCATTCACTAGAAGCTAGTGACATCACTGCAGTACGATCAAGATAAGACACAACCCCTAACTAGCAGGGCAGCCATTTTATAACTCACTGAGTTGCCAGTCTGGATATCTGGGTTTTATTTTATTCCATTGGACTAAGCAAATGTATCATGTTTTAATTATGGGGGTACTATTTTTTTTTATATATACAAGGCAAAAATACAAATCAACTTAGTTATTATGGGTGCACAATTTAATTATTTCCATGATACCCAAATCCCAAATGGTACCAGGAAGGTCCAAGTTCTATTAAACATTGGGTCAATTGTCTCTAGGAGGGGGAGGATATTAGTTACCCTACCTGACTAGGGGACCAGAGCTAATCCTACTGGACAAGGGGGGAAGTGGTGTTACAAGCTTCCTTTTTTTTTTTTTTACTCAATGATTGGGGCCAGGACTATTGCTGGATTTGGTCAGATACGCTAATAGCAATTTACAGTATATAGAGAATTGTAATAATTGGCACTGCGCAAGTAGTACAATATTATGAATACCGTTTAATCGCTATTTAGCGCTGCAAGTCGCTTAAGAAAGAATTGCTTTCCAGTCCAATCGTGTGGTTCGAAAGCACAAAAAGTTATTTATGTAAAAAGGGGTAACACAATGTAAGAGTTAACAATTAGTGCAAAAAGCAATAAAATAGTACAGCCGATACATACACTTGCGCACTGGTCCCAGTATTCAGTCATCAGTCCTGAAGACTATGGTCGCAAAGAAGATGTGTGTACACTGGGGTCAGGACACAAGCCTATATACCTTACAGGTTTCAGAGTTAACAAAGGGACAAATTGACAGGTTCTCATTGGTTCTTGCTTCTGGTCAATCTGGTCATTGGTCAGTTCATACGGTGTCATCAGGGGTATGGCTCAATCTTCCAACAGTCACATTGTGCAGCTTCCCGCCGAAGAACTGGTTAATACTGGCTACAACAATGCATACAAGTAATAACATTCTATTCAATAACTCCCTATCATCTATAACTAGCGGACGCATGATGCGACTTCTTTGCCGATAGAAAGGGATGTCTGCAAATAAACTGGCATTTAGTATGATACCAAACATGACATGTCCACTGTATTCTGAACCTTAGATCTCTTTTAACTACATATTACATCATAATTATTAGCTAACAATACCTTTAATAACTCTGGTTATTAACTATAATGTGTGGGAACCATTTTATATGTATGCGTTCGCATATGTTCGTCTGTGTATTGAAATAGCAAATGTGCGTCTATGTGTATGTACGTGAATATATACAGGCGAGCGTCCATGTATATTGTATGTGAATATGCATATGAGCGTCTGCATATATATTAGGGGTGTGCACCGGCCACTTTTCGTGTTTTGTGTTTTGGATTTGGATCTGGATCTTTCTTCGTGTTTTGGATCAGGATTGGTTTTGCCAAAACCACCCTTCCGTGTTTTGGGTTCTGGGTTTTGTGTTTTGGATCTGTATTTTTTTGAAAAAAAGCATAAAAACAGCTAAAATCACAGAATTTGTAGGTTTTTCTGCTCCTATGCTATTATTAACCTCAATAACCTTAATTTCCACTCATTTCCAGTCTATTCTGAACACCTCACACCTCACAATAGTGTTTTTATGTCCAAAAGGTTGCACCGAGGTAGCTGGATGACTATGCTAAGCAACACGAGTGGGCGGCACAAACACGTGACCCATCTAGGCGTGAAACTGCAGTGGCAGACAGGATGGCAGTTTGAAAAACTAGGCCCCAAACTGTACATAATGCAAAGAAAAAAAAAGAGGTGCAAGATGGAATTGTCCTTGGGCCCTCCCACCCACCCTTATGTTGTATAAACAGGACATGCACACTTTAACAAGCCAATCATTTCAGCGCCAGGGTCTGCCACACAACTGTGGCTGAAATGATTGGTTCGTTTGGGCCCCCACAAAACAAGCTGGCAATTAATCTGTCCCTGCACAAACTGGCTCTACGGAGGCAAGATGTCATCCTCATCCTCCTCATCCACCGATTCCTCACCCTCTTCAGTGTGTACATCCTCATCCTCACAGAGTATTAATTCGTCCCCGCTGGAACCACAGGTCCCTCTGTACGTTCTGGAGGCTGGTCTCCCTGGAAGAGTTGATAATTAATTTTATGAACATCATCTTCTCCACATTTTGTGGAAGCAACCTCCTACGCCTTTCGCTGACAAGGTTCCCGGCTGCACTAAACACTCTTTCGGAGTACACACTGGAGGGGGGGCAACTCAGGTAAAATAGAGCCAGTTTGTACAGGGACCTCCAAATTGCTTCTTTTTCCTGCCAGTACAGGTACGGACTGTCTGACATGCCTACTTGGATGCTGTCACCGATGTAATCCTTTAACAGACAGACACACGCTTGTCGCTGCTGCTTTGAGGATGCAAGTGCGGCTACAGCCCACACAATTCACAAAGACAGAAAAAAAAAAGAATATTTTTATTGTTTGTGGAGCGCACTTTGAGGGTTACACCACCCTTTAACAGACAGACGCACGCTTGTCGCTGCTGCTTTGTGGATGCAAGTACGGCTACAGCCCACACAATTCACAAAGACAGAAAAAAGAAGAATATTTTTATTGTTTGTGTAGCACACTTTGAGGGTGTCACCACCCTTTAACAGACAGACGCACGCTTGTCGCTGCTGCTTTAAGGATGCAGGTGCGGCTACAGCCCACACATTTCACAAAGACCAAAAAAAAAAGAACAATATTTTTATTGTTTGTGTAGCACACTTTGAGGGTGTCACCACCCTTTAACAGACAGACGCACGCTTGTCGCTGCTGCTTTAAGGATGCAGGTGCGGCTACAGCCCACACATTTCACAAAGACCGAAAAAAAAAGAACAATATTTTTATTGTTTGTGTAGCACACTTTGAGGGTGTCACCACCCTTTAACAGACAGACGCACGCTTGTCGCTGCTGCTTTAAGGATGCAGGTGCGACTACAGCCCACACATTTCACAAAGACCGAAAAAAAAAGAACAATAATTTTATTGTTTGTGTAGCACACTTTGAGGGTGTCACCACCCTTTAACAGACAGACGCACGCTTGTCGCTGCTGCTTTGAGGATGCAAGTGCGGCTACAGCCCACACAATTCACAAAGACAGAAAAAAAAAGAACAATATTTTTATTGTTTGTGTAGCACACTTTGAGGGTGTCACCACCCTTTAACAGACAGACGCATGCTTGTCGCTGCTGCTTTGAGGATGCAGGTGGAATCTAGACGGGATTTGGAACCGGGGACACACTACCTCCATCAATTGTCTAAATCCCACTGCACTAATGGCGGATACCGGACGCACGTCTAACACCAACATAGCAGTCAAGGCCTCAGTTATACGTTTTGCTTCAGGATGACTGCTGTCGTACTTCATCCTCATCGCTAGGGACTGTTGGAGGGTCAATTGTTTAGTAAAAGTAGTGATGTTCCTACTTCCTCTCTGGGATGATGAACAACTCCCAGCAGCAGCAATAGCATTAGGAGGAAGTGGTTCTTGATCTTTCCCTATTTTATTTTTATCGGAGAAAGTTTGGTCCTCCATTTATGTTATATTGATATATATGTGCGGCTAAAGCGCACACAAACACAGAAAATATTTTTTTATTTTTGCTGGAGAGTAGTGCACTTTGTGGGTTACACCACCCTTTAAGAAATGAGCCAGCCGGCTCTTTACTTATGGGACACAGGCGCACGCTTGGCGCTGCTCCTTTGTTGATGCACGTGCAGCCACAGTGCACACAAGTCACAAACACAGAAAATATATATTTTTTTGGTTTGGAGTGTACTTTGGGGGTTACAGCACCCTTTAACGGTCAAGCCAGCCGGCCCTTTACTTATGACACAGGCGCACGCTTGGCACTACTTTGTTGATGCACGTGCGGCTACTGCGCACACAATTCACAAACACAGAAAATAATTTTTTTATTGGTTTGGACTGGAGTGTACTTTGGGGGTTACAGCACCCTTTAACGGTCAAGCCAGCCGGCCCTTTACTTATGACACAGGCGCACGCTTGGCACTACTTTGTTGATGCACGTGCAGCTACTGCGCACACAATTCACAAACACAGAAAATTATTTTTTTTTTGGTTTGGACTGGAGTGTACTTTGGGGGTTACAGCACCCTTTAACGGTCAAGCCAGCCGGCCCTTTACTTATGACACAGGCACACGCTTGGCACTACTTTGTTGATGCACGTGCGGCTACTGCGCACACAATTCACAAACACACAAAAAATATTATTTTTTTAGCACTTGGGGGGAGCACCCCTGATGGACAGAGCACCCCCTGGACAACACTACAGCACCCCTTTAGGACTGGGACACTGCACAGGACTTTGGAGTGGACACAGCCCCTATGGAGAACTGACTGCACAACACAGTCCAGCCAGCCCCTATGGACTTTGAAGTAGTGGACACAGCCCCTATTAACAACAGCAGCACAGCACAACACAGCCAGCCCCTATGGACTTTGGGCTGCACAGCACAGCACAGCACAGCACAACACTACTCTGCACTACACTACACAGCCCAGCCAGCCCTAACTCCCACCCTCCCTCTTCACTGTCCACAGCCGAGTGAGAAAATGGCGCCGACGCAGGTACCTTATATAGGATCCAAAACCCGCGAGACTCGGAAGGCGGGATGATGACGTTTTGCCTTGATTTCAGATCCGAGTCAGGCGGGAAAAGTCGAGCCTGACTCGGATCTGCCTCGGATCGGGGGGGCTCGGGGGGGTTCGGATTTCAGAAATCCGAACCCGCTCACCCCTAATATATATATATATATATATATATGTGTGTGTGCGTTATGTGCGTCAGTGTATGTATGTTGTGAATTCGCATTTGTGTGCATTGGATTGCACCGGCGCAAAGTAGCGTCCTAGTAACACGTCATCAGACTATAGACGACTATATCGTCAGATAATAATTGTAAAGCGATCATATCCAATTAATTGACTTTGACAATATATATCAGGAAGAGTCGAAATTTAACTATCTTGAATACTGAGGACTAATTGAGGACTATTCTCTGTTTCCTGCATAGTAGATCATTAGATAAAGTACAATCTTTAGGCAACATCATCATTTGAGAAACATAAACTGATCCTATAATAATTACTTTTACTTTTTTCTTTTCAATTCCCTTGTTGGACACTCCGTAAGTCACAAACAGATATCAATTTGAAGTATTAAGATCTGGTTATTAAACCAGATTATACAGTAAGTAACACTTAACGTTTCTTTTTGATGCAGATTTCCAAGGACCTAATGAAAGAAAACACTTCCAGTGACTTGATTCCTTAACACAGAAAATAACCATGAGTTTCTCATCGCTACTGTCACGAGGAGCAGTGGATATCTTGGAGGAGCTGCAAATATTGACAGCAAAAACAATGGAGAAAGTGGAAGTTAACAAACAGTATGAGGTCATCAGGGAGCTGGGAAAAGGGACATATGGGAGAGTGGATCTGGTGATCCATAAAACAAGAGGTAAGACTAAGAAAATCAGATTATCAGAGTTTATCAAGCAATAATTGTGCTGATATATAGAGAGGCAATAACCTGTCCACTCATATGCTGACATACCTCTCAACTTTCTTGAAGCATATTACAGGATCTTTGCGTGCGCCTTTGGCACGTGGACAGAAAACGGGACATGGCCTCACAGGAACTGTCATGCCCGCAAGTCACACCTCCATTTTTGGAATGCTGGGAAATGCCCAGTGCTCTGGGAGCTGCTTGGCATGCCCGCAGTTCCTCTCTCCACGCACGGCATCTATACACTATTTGCTCTGCTAAGCAGAGAAGCGGGTGAGAGGGGGCTTTCCAACCTCCCCACACTGCGGGACACTGTGGGCTCCATGTGACAGGGTGGCTTAAATACTGTACAGCTCTGCACTTACTAGATAAACATTGAAATTAAACATTTATGGCAGGATGTACAAAGCATCACATCCGTGATGCGGTACCTCCTGCCTCTTATCATGTACATACAGGCGTTAATCATACTTACCTACCCTCCCGCATTCCGCGGGAGCCTCCCGATTGCGGAGTTGTGAGTAGCAGCAGCTGGCCCGGCCGACTAGCCCAGCACAGTCATGCTTCCTTGCAGCCCGATTCCAGTGCGGCCGGCTGTATGTGACAACTCGAGCAACAGAAGGGTGGGTGGGCGGCAGTGCTGTGCTGTGGAAGCTCAGCCTGCCTGAACAGTTACAGAGCTCTTACCTTTCCTCCCTGGTGGCTCCTCTTCAAAATGCAGCGGGACCTGATTCCTCCTCCACGGCAGCCACACTAATTGTAGGAGCAGTGAGACCTGAGCAGCAGCCTGAGTCTTGAGAACCTGGTAAGAGACACATTGTGCAGACTGCACACTGGCCCAGGATGGATTAGTTGAGGGAGGAAGTTTTAATTAATTATCAACTCCCAGTACACACTGACATGGGGTATTATTTTTATTATTTACAATATAGAGGACAATGGGCTCTATTTATTAACATTATTTTTATTTTAGTTTCACCTGTAGTTATTACAGGGCAATTGGAGTAGAATTAGTAAAATTCTACTCCAACTCCCAGTATCACTTATTTTTAGTAAAGCAGATCGCATTTCCCATAATTGTAATGGGAAATGTGATCCGACCACAGTTACTAAAAATAAATTGTAAAAAAATACCGGGGGAAGCCCTGTGATAATAACGCCACCTGGAGGTGGCGTTATCCAGGGTCTCCCCCGGTTACCGGGCTCCCACTCTGCTCTAACGGGGAGAGCAGAGGCGGGAGCCAGTACCAGTAATCAGCTATGTGGTCTAAGCAGACCGCAAGCTGATTGCTGTAAAAAGAAGAAAAAAAAATTAAACATTTTTTTTTTACTTACCTGAATCAAGGGACCGGTGATCGGGCCTCCGGTGATGGCTCCTCTCCGGTCAGCTGGTCTCCCACAGTGCACTGGGGCCCTGTCATCAGGTGATCGGGCCCCAGTGCAGTATGGGAGATCACCTGATCGGGAAGCCCGGAGAAGATCACCGGAGGCCAGGAGGATGCAGGTAAGTGTAATGAAGGGAGGGGGGGGTAGCGGGGGGGTCGCTGGGGTCCGCGATCGCGGGGGGGAGGGGCTTAGCACCGGGGGGGGGCTTAGCGTCGGTGGGGGGGGTAGTAGCGGTGGTCGGTCGGCGCATGCGCGGGCTCTTAGTCGCGGTATTTTTTCCGAAAATACAGCGACTAGAGTGCGGATGGGATCCGCAGGGACAGAGCTTTATCGCAAGCTCTGTCCCTGCAAGGGATTTATAGTAACTCCCTGTGATATTGCCTGAATTCACAATGCGAATTCATTCGGTAATATCACACTACAATCCGCATTCAATATGCGGATTGTAGTAAATAGAGCCCTGTGTAGTGATATGAGGGGAGGGGGACTCAGCTCCCAGCACACAATGATATTTGCTATTCTTATAGAGAGGACAGTATAGTGATATATGAGGGGAATAACACAGCTCCCAGCACACACAACACACTATTATATGTGGTATTCTTATATAGAGGTGAGGAGAATATAGTGATATATGAGGGTGGGGTATAACACAGCTCCCAGCACACACTGTATGTGGTATTCTTATATAGAGGTGAGGAGAGTATAGTGATATATGAGGGTGGGGTATAACACAGCTCCCAGCACACACTGTATGTGGTATTCTTATATAGAGGTGAGGAGAATATAGTGATATATGAGGGTGGGGTATAACACAGCTCCCAGCACACACTGTATGTGGTATTCTTATATAGAGGTGAGGAGAGTATAGTGATATATGAGGGGAATAACACAGCTCCCAGCACACACCACACACTATTATATGTGGTATTCTTATATAGAGGTGAGGAGAGTATAGTGATATATGAGGGTGGGGTATAACACAGCTCCCAGCACACTGTATGTGGTATTCTTATATATAGGTGAGGGGACTGTACAGTGATATATGAGGGTGGGGTATAACACAGCTACCAGCACACACTGTATGTGGTATTCTTATATAGAGGTGAGGGGACTGTACAGTGATATATGACGCATCCTGCACTGCTGCAACAGCAGTGAGACACCAGCCCACACAGCAACTGGACAGCTGTTACTCTTACCCACAATCCCCAGGACTTGCATTCCACAGTATCCATCCCAGATCTCCCCTTATTGTCGGTGTCCCACTCCTGAGTAGAAATAGATTTGGTAGTGTATAGATCCCCTTCAGTAAATATACCTGGAAGTGATGTGGAGTGAGGGCGGAAGTGTGGTTTCATCATTCCATGCCCATAAAGGCCACCAACAGAAGAAATGTATCCCCTTGTGGCTCGCTGTGCTCGTCACAGGTTTATATTCTATGTGCACGTGGATAGTAATTAATGACGTTGAACAGTATTTGATGATGTCAGGGTATATCTACTGAAGGGGATCTATCCACTGCCAAATAGATATGCCCATAGGTAAAACTAGACACGCCCTTTGGGCGGAGCATGGCATCCCCCCTCCCTCCTCAATGGCACATACTACAACCGACTAGAATCTCCCTGAAACTCATTTTCAAAAGTAGGCAAGTATGGCGTTAATTATGCCAGTATGTACTTAGAAATCTCTCCCAATAAGAGCTTTCCTTTGCGATAGCTAGATGCTAGATGGACTTCCGGGTTTGTTACCCAGAAGACCCTCTGCACATGCGCGTGCTGCTGCGAGGTCCACTGGGAGAGATCCGATTGGTTCCATCTCAAAAGAAACCCTAGAAGAAGCCCATAGGGTTCTATTGGGTAACGCCATCCAGTGGCATCCCTACCTCATTAGACACCTGGTGCGGGGAGTAGTGATGGCTGGTTTAGCAGTTCATGTGGCGGAACCACACGCCGGGGAGAAAGGAGTGTGGCCTCGCTGGAGAGGCATGGTCTCGCGGACCGAGACCCATTTTTGTCACACCAGAGGTGCCGAAGGTGCGGGCTGCCCCTGGTGACCTGCCTTTCTGAAGTGCCGGCTCCCTCACTGTGTCAGGAGCCAAGTGCTGCACGTAATTCTACAGTGCAGCACCGGCTCCTGCCACTGAGGGTGTCTGCACCTTGGTGTGACGCCACTGACGCGATCTAATGATGGCATTAAGCTCCAGAATGTATTGCATTCCGATGCTTGGTACATATGAGAAATGCGGTCAAACCTCCAAAAAAGGCATTTTCGGGGGTTTGACCGCATTTTACCCCTTAGTACATCCTGCCCTGGCTCTTCTGAAAGAAAGAGGTCATTGAGTAATTGAAGTAGAAAACAAATAGTGCCCAGACATGGATTTGTGCCCAAATAGGTAAAGAAGCAGCAGTTTCATATTTGAGCTGGGCATCTGGTTAATTTCTGAAGGACCTAAAAGCCATCTTCTTACTCCATATTCTAAACCGATTGCGACTGGACTTATAATGGATGCATGTGTGGACAGTGTAAATAGTGTGGTACATTTCAATTTCTTATGTTTGGATTTAGCTTCCCTTTAAAAAATATGAGCTAATTAAAAGTTACAATTCTTTGTGTCCTTTCATATGCTTATCAGAATAAAACCTGTAGAAGATAAGTGATCATATAATCATGCATATGGAATATTGGATTATTACTGATTTGGTTTGAAATAAATAATTGCCAGAATTGCTGCTGCAAGTTAAATCTAATGTGTTTTTTCTTGTTTAAGGCACAAAGATGGCCCTTAAATTTTTAAAAAAGAAAACAACAAAGCAGAAGAGCTTTCTACAGGAATACTGTATTTCACGCTACCTGTCAGCCTGCCCTTATATTATTGGCATGCATGACATAGCGTTTGAAACTGAGGAATTCTATGTGTTTGCACAAGAATATGCTGTGGCCGGAGATCTTTTTGATATCATTCCACCACAGGTATGTATGAAATTGTAATGTTAACACTTCAAACTATAGTGGTGGTCATCACTGCTCAATATGAAGTACTTTAAGCAGTCTGTAGTAAAATATTGAGCAAGAAAAAGTTATTTTCTAAAATATTGTGCTCTCAATTTCTGCCTGCTTCGCTCCTAAGTTTTGTTTTATAAGCAGCCTCAATGTTCATGAATGCCTATAGTATATCTTCCGGTATCTGTTGGCGGTAAATTTGTGATTCCTCTACTCTCTTATCTGACTCTCTTTAAGGTAAGATTGAGAAAGGGGTTGTATAAAATAAGCATTATCTAGTAAACTGAGCCAGACTTAATTAAATTAATCCTTTAGTAAAGACTGATCGGGAAAAATGTCTGTTTAATACTTACCTTGTAAGCTGACAAGAAGAGAAACAACTAGGAAAAGTTTAAATTTGAGCAGGACTATTAACAAATTTCTAGGGCACAAGTTATATGTATCACGTATGCCTAACTTTCCACATCTATTACTTGTCTATATTATCTTACTTAGATAAGCTGATAGGAAGATTTGTTTAAAGAGATTTTAACCACAGAATATTGTTTATTTTTTCTTTTGCTTTATTCTATCTATCTATCACAAGAGGGGGGGGAGCGGGTACAGATTACCCGGGCCCGGGCTTCCTGAGGGGCCCGGCGGGGGCCCGGGTCCGGCGCCGCTCCCCCTCCCTCACAGCAGCCCAGCACACAGCATGTGCTGAGCTGCAGTGGAGACTGCTCATGGCTGCTGAGCAGCAGCCACAGCAGTCTCCTAAGCATGTGGGGGGAGCGATCACACTGATCGCGCCCCCCCTGGCTTTGCGCCGGACTGAGGGGGCTCAGAGCGCCCCCCCTCCCCAGCGCGCAGCGCCGCTGCATATTCTTTTTTTTTTCGGGAAGGGGGCATGGCCACGCCTCCCACGATTAGGCCACGCCCCTATTACCCAGGCCCGCCGCAGCTCTCAGCGGGCCTGTATATATACACACTAGACATAATTTTAAATTATCTCTCTGTAAAAGCTAAGAATAAACTCAAAGCATATGTCTGCTACCACATAGCTCACTCTTTTCTGTTCTTAGCAAACCTGGCTTTGACCACAATAAGGTTACGTTCCAACTCCATTGATGTCACCAATCCACACTCCCATGCTTTTGCATTGTGACAAATTGACAGGAGAACTCTGGGAAGGGTATAGGAGGATTGTGGAGAAAGAAGAGAAACAATGGAAACATACTGTTGAGTTCTGCAAGCAGACTTACTAATCACTTCATTAAAAAAAATATTTCCAAAAATAATGTTTTGTAATAAATGTAGACTAATACACAAAACAAGAAAGACATCTGGGGTAAGATTCCCTTTTAATCAAGAAAAAAAAAAGAAAACCAAACATGAGGGAGGTAATGATTTTAAAGCATCACCGCCTTAATTTGTATTTTTTCCCTTCACTTATATTTGTACTATATTTTCATGTAATTCTAGGTTGGTCTTACTGAGCATACAACCAAACGCTGCATCTACCAAGTGGCATTAGCTTTGGATTACCTGCATAACCGAAAGCTTGTACACCGCGATATCAAACCAGAAAATATCCTTATTTTCGACAAAGAGTGCCGAAAAATTAAACTCTCTGATTTTGGCATGACCAGGATTGCCGGAACAACAGAAAAACGTGTAAGTGGTACAATCCCCTACACAGCTCCAGAACTTTGTGAGACTTCAAAGCACAGTGGATTTTTGGTGGAATACACTATTGATGTGTGGGCATTCGGAGTCCTTCTTTTCTGTATGATGACTGGAAATTTCCCTTGGGAAAAGGCACTACATTTAGACTCCTTCTATTATGAATTTTTGCGATGGCAAAAATACAAAAATGCCAATGTGCCATCTCAGTGGCGTAGATTCACACCTCATGCCCTTAAAATGTTTAGCAAATTGCTTTCCATTGAGCCAGAGAAAAGATGTGCAATTAAGGATATTCTGTGGTATTTTGGCAAAACTTGGCTGGTCTCCAAGAAAGAATCTCATACTTCTGATACAAAAACCAGTAACGACGTCTTCGTCCACATTAAACAACAAGGTCTTCCTTTCACCAATGGCAATGATTTAGATAGCAATAAAAGTGATACTAGTCCCAGTTTATCCTTTTCCTCATGCAGCAGCTATGAGGATGTTCCTAAAGAAAGCAACTCAAATACAATGTTAGTGTCTACACCAATTGAAATATGTGTATGAAAATATTATTGTAAAACATTAGTTATACAGATGAAGAAATCTTCTTTTGGAGTAATGTTGTGACCCAGTACCTGTCACCAGGTGCACCAATCATGCTACCTATGACTTACTCTGTTGCACACCCACTAATAAACAATAAAGGGTATATTTACTAAAGTGCGAGTTTTTAGAAATGGAGTTGTTGCCCATGGCAACCATTTAGATTCTAGCTATTATCTTCTAGAAGGTGCTAGATAAATGATAAGTAGAATCTGATTGGGTGCTATGGGCAACATCTCCACTTCTAAAAACCTGAACTTTAGTAAATATACCCCTAAGTATCATTTATAACCACAGAACATGTAGACCTTCTTTATGTCCGCAAACACTGAGCACTTATAGTATCTGTGTAGTGCATTTTACAGTATTATTTCACAAAGTCCCATAAAATCAACCTAGACTATCTTTGTGAATCGGAGGAGGCTCTAGAAAATGCACATGCTGGAAACATTAAACAAGTTCAACCAACTTCTACTTTAGGAGCATCCGCTTTTTACTGTATAGTTTTCCAATCTTAACCTAAAATGCTGGTCAAATTAGCCTCATTTATAGTAAAGGAAATGACTGGACATCGGGGCTGTCTTAATTACTTGTATTTGTGTGTTGCATTTTTTTGCTAATTAACTACCTAGAAATATATTTTCCCATAGAGCTGCCACTAGAAGGTACAAAATGTAGTCCATTATAAAATAAATTCAGGGATGAAACATGATCTTTAGGTCCTTACTAGTTTTGAAAAATGCAAGGCCTTTTACAAAAAAAAGAAAGTTTGTGCACCCCCTATTAATAGGCAATGCCTTTATACATGTGCCCTATCCAGCACTTTAATTAACTTTTTAATTTAAATAATTTTGTTCTACATAATATTTTTTTGTGCTAGCAAGGAATGCCCAAGAATCTGTACAATTCTTCCAGTCTACCAGTAAAAACTTTTGCACCATCAAAATCCAAGAATAAAACATCATTGGCACTTCAGAAATACATTTTTGCATGATCATATATGACTCAATTTAAGGTAGAGGGGGTTATTGTGGAGTATTTTATGCATTGTCCTTGCTTAGGAAGGCACTGGGTGTTACCACTCATCCAAATGAAGATCCCTTGATCTGTACATGCCAGCATTGCAGAACTGCTTGTGTGACAATACCATACAGGAATTACACTTTGCATAATCATCGCAGCCATGAGCCAAGAAAAAAATATTTAATAATGTTGAAATAAATGTATTGTTGGTGAGTAAAAAAAAAATATTGTCTTATATTTTAATTTCTGTGCTGTTCAATTATATTCATTTAAATCATAATAATTTCCACCAGATCTTTAAAAATATTATTTAAATATATCTAGTTGCTATTTCATATTACATAGTCATGTGTGAGTTAAACATTTAAAATAAAAGCATTGGGGTTTTTTTCTCACCACATGGTAAAATATTTTTAAAAATGTAAAAAAGGTATTATAAGTGTGATGAAATGTCATATTCAGCTTTTAATTTTGACTGTGTACAATGATTAAGGAATTATATAGAATATAAATCACTAAATAGCTGAATATAACATAAAATATACACTTAAGCCTAAAATTGCAACCATTTCATAATGCAATAAAAACTGACAATTTATATATTGGTTTTTCCTGGTTAAAAAAATAATTGTGAAGTTGTTTTTTTTCTATTCAAATAGTTTTTATTAGAGGAAAAAGTCTCCAGTACAAATCAGATAAAACATTAATAAACAGTAGTTCACAATTATAATAGCAAAAATGTTACATGGTTTGTAATATTATGAAATAAAATAGAAAATAACATAAAATAAGATATGAGAAATAAAAATAATATAAATACTGCATAGAAAAACAGAGCAATATGATGCAATATAGAGAAAAACAGAAACATAAAAAAATAAAACTACATATACACACATCCATTATTAAGGAAATAAGTGTGAGGTCATCCATATTAACCTCTATCGTGTCATGAAATCGTGATAAAACTAGCTACCTATGGATGTCATGGGGGCAGGTAAGTCAGAAAAGTCAGACCAAGGGAGCCATCTAATTAGTGGGGATGAGGATGAAGTAGAGTATTTAAATCCAATTGAAGTTGTTTTTTAAACCATGTTTATTAATAGTGTATGTGTACTCTGGTTTGCCCATTTCCATTTAAATAATTATTTCATTAAGTCATATTAATTATTTTTTTTAATATGTTAATTACAGTAATTGAACCTAAGTTAATTCACTAAAAAAACAAATGGGAAAATGTGGGCAAATGCTACTTGTGTGATGATATTTGATACACACAATCCACATTTTTTATGGAAAAATAGGTGGGTCTTTCCATTTTGGGAACATTACTTTTTTAAAATGAGGCACGGTGTTCAGGGATGTGGTCAATTTTTATTCATATTTTTAAGCCTGGATGCTGAGTAGTTACTGTGAGATGGGAATATTTCATACACAGGACAGAAAAAAAATAAAAAAATGCTCTTGTTTCTCATTCCTTTGGCAGTCTTTATACTATAATAAATAAAGAATAATACACAAACTGCATGATATATTTTATTTATAAAAAAAATTAAACCACTTAATGCAATATGACATTTTAGAAAAGTGATTCCATGAATTAGAGAATCAGTCTCCCGCACGACTTCCCATCTTCAATGACAGACAATGATTCCATTAATGAGGCAAGGGAGTAATTTTAAAGGAAAAATGTTCTGATCCTGATAGGGGTTAAATATGTTATACATTATGTGTGTATTTTTGGATAACATTCATGCTTTCCCAGACATTTGTAATAGATGTATTACTTTACACTGTACATACTTGTACAGTGTATGTATCCAGCACAAAAAAAAAAACAAGCCAATGGTTGATAAGAGAGAAGGTTTTACTTTGAGAATGCACGTGGTTCCCATTTGTCCCATTTTCACCCGGACAAATAATACTTTTTTTGCCGACAAAGATCTATAGTAACAGCATAAGCTGAAATAAGTTCTCATAACCATTTACCAAGGTTTGGGACCTAAAAGGAAGTATGGGGTGTTACTCACTGGCAAAAGGTGGTACAGGTTGAGTGTCCCATATCCAAAATGCTTGGGACAAGGGTATTTTGGATATCGGAATATTCCGTATTTTGGAATAATTGTATACCATATTGAAATGTCTTAGGAATAGGGCCCAAATCTAAACACAGATTGCATTTATGAATTATATACACCTTATACACACAGCCTGCAGGTAATTTTATATAATATTTTCAATAATTTTGAGGCTCAAAAAAGGTTTGTGTACATACATGAAATTCATTTATGTTTCATATACACCTTATACACACAGCCTATAGGTCATTTTATACTTTATTTTTAATAATTTTGTGCCTTCATGAAGTTTGTGTACATTGAACCATCAAAATCAAAAGTTTCACTATCTCAGTCATGCTAAAAATATTCTGTATTTCGGAATATTCCGTATTTTGGAATATTTGGATATGGGAGACTCAACCTGTAGTATATTTGAATTCCACAAACCTATTTAATGTTGTATGAATTTGTAGCACATTTGACACTAGATGGCGCTGATAGAAAAAGAAAGAAACATCGATCTTACCTGAGAAGAACTGTACAAGAAAAGGCAGTTGGTGAACCAGCGAGCCTCTGTCCTGCATACTGTATGGAGAGTTCAAGAGATAGCTGGGAAGAGAGAACAGATGGGAAGAGAATTGTTTGATATGTCTTTTTCTGTATTTTTGTTATAGGCCAAAACATCATGACCCTAGACGACATACACCAGAATATCATGTGTCTACATGCCTGAAATCCAAATTCTCTGCTCAATCTAATGAGGTCTCCATAACTCACTCAGGGGCCTATTCATCAACACTAAAATAACATTTTTAAGGACATTTTCCTTAATTAACGTTATTTTACTATTCATGAACACACTTAGCACAGGAGATATCACTGATATCTCCTTGCTAAGTCCCCCTGTGTAAATTTCTACACTCCCCATACATTAGTATAGGGATATGGAAATTATGCTCTTCATCAAATTCCGAAAATTATGTATTTTTGGAATTTGATGGAGTTACTATTCGCCACTGTGAGGTTGCGAATAGCAGGTGACAATTACCTGCTTCCAGCTGGTGAGGTCCTCCGGCGTCTTCCTCCGGCACTCTGGTCCGTCCTCTGGCTCCTGGGGCTGTGCAGACACGTGTTCTCCCAGCAGAACACAATAGAGTTTAGAAAAAAAAGTTTTTTTTTCTAAACTGTACTGTGGGCTGCTGGGAGAACACATGACAGCACAGCCACCGGAGCCGGAGGCACTGCAGCAGGCAGGTAAGTGCGGGGACGGGGGGAGGTGAGCAGGGAGGGGGTTGGGGGGGTCTTGAGGGGACACAAACTTACCGCTGCTGTAGGCAGTGCTGCGCATGCGCTGGCTTTAGGAATGTAACAGCGCATGCGTAGAACGGATTCCAGCTGCGGAAAGTTAGTGTAGATAGAGATAACTATTTCCCGAAAAGCTGCCATCGCAAAAATGACAGCTTTTCTAAATAGATTGTTATGGGGAGGAGGAATGATGAATTCCTCCAGTAATTAGGTAGAACTCCATGCGAGTTCTAAACCTAATTACCTCCAGAGAGTTTTAAGGTATGATGAATAGGCCCCTAAGGCCCTTATGCATCACAAAGACTGATACAACTCGCTGCATATGATAAATGGTGCTCCAGCCAATCAGCTCCCCACTGTCATTTTTTAAACAGATGACAGTTGGGAGCTGATTGGCTGGAGCACCATTTATCATATGCAGCAAGTTTTATCACTCGTTGTGATAAAACTTGTTGATGAATGAGGCCCTAAGTAGTTTAGGATTGTGTCTGTACTCTGTACGAGTATGTTGTGCTCAGTATAGGGGTCTGAATGACATTACAAGTGTTTTTACAAGCAGGACTAGGAGGATGACTAAAGCTGGGGAGTCCATTTTAACAATGTTTGGAAGCCCAGACCAGCCTAGCAATACTTCCACACAAAATGGCTGTTCTGGAAGATATGATAATTGCTGAGTTCTAGTTACGCCAATATGTGCTAGTTTTAATAAGGAAAAGTTTTAAAATAAAAAGCTCATAACTTCCCCTATTGCACCGTCAAAGCTGCCCTTGGGATACTGTTACCCCAACAAGCATATGCATTTATTTTAAACAGTAAATATCGTCCTTAATTTGTGACTGTAGAGGAATGAAAGGATTATTATGTTCCCTCAGTGGTGGTAGTAGGGGATGCAATCGGGAAGCCGGCTGACATTATACCGACAGCCGGCTTCCCAACTGTCATATCCTGGCGAGGGTGAAATGCCCGGCGTCTAGATGTAGACACCGCTCATTTCACTGACGCCAGGAGACCGGCGCTCGGCATTACGATCGAAGGTATGCCGGGTGCCGCAAGCGGACAGCTGCCGAGGGGGAGGGTTAGGTTTAGCGCACCCGGGGTGGGACTTAGGGTTAGGCACCCCCCCGGGTGGGTTAAGGGGAGGGAGGGTTAGGCACCCCCCAGGGGACATAGGTTTAGGCAGTGGGGAAGGGGGGGTTAGGGTTAGGCACTTAGAGGGGGAATTGCCTGCAAAGGATTTGCAACAAAGTATTAAAAAGTGAAAGTTAGATTTAGGATTGTTTAGTTTGTCCCATTACTTTTGGCCCCTTAAAAAATGGGAGGCACATATAGAAACCGTTGTAAGTCCTACACCGCTCACCTGATTTGGATGTAATTACCCTCAAATTAAATCTGAAAGTCTGCAGTTAAAGCACATCTTGTTTGTTTCATTTCAAAGCCATTGTGGTGGTGAATAGAGGCCAAAATATGAAATTCTGTCAATGTCCCAATATTTATACACCTGACTGTATGTAGATGAAATAATGAATAAATGGATTAAACTTAACATTTAATAGAGAACCTTAAAAAAGGGTAGAATATAATACCAAATGGTAGAGTCTTCAAAGTACATGAAAAACATGCAAAATGACATACAAATATAACAACTGTATATATCCAAATCATATATAGCACATAATCATGTGCAATTTCATGAGTAAATATACAATAATCTACAAAAGATTATAATAATCAAAGGTGATCTAAATTGATATAATAATCAATCATAATCCGAGACACAAAAAATGTCAGATATATAATACGTTACTATTAAACAAAAAATTCTCATCTGACCATATAGCATGTGGCAAAAATATGTTGTAAGTAATATAGCAAACACCCTAATCCCCAATGAATAGAATAATATCAATTAGTAGGGAAAACACACTGCATTCAAATATACACCTCTGTACAAATAATGATCAACAAATTTGGTTCAAAAATATAAAAACTAAGGTATAAGTACTGATGTTATATGGACCATTGAAGGAAGAAAAGTCCTGGGATACAATTGCGCACACTCACTTCTGTTGTCGTCTGTCTAAATCAAACGGGGGATGAGAGAGTGAGTGATACGTTAGTCCCAGGTGAAAGTATACAGCAATGCTTCTGCTTTCTGGGATGACATCATCATGTATGACCCTACGCCTGGCGCCAGGCTTCCACTGCCACCACAACCCTGGAAACCTAAGAGGGTCAGCCAAGGCGATCAGGTTTCAGGATTTAACCACTGGCAGCCACTGCCTGCCAGGCACAGTGAGTCACAGGCTGACAGCACAGGTAGCACTGCAACATCCATCAGTAGGCCTGCAGTAGCACCTCTTCTCTACAGACACCAGAACCTCCCTGGCTGGCAGTGCCACCCATGAGCCGTCCACAATGACTGACACTTACTGGCAGGGCAGTCAAGTAATTTATTTAATTTTGCATTGGATTTATATATGGGATATGTTTCAAAACAAAAATGCTGTATTGCTGCTACATGTATTGGCAAATGCAGGGGAGGGATGTGTGGTTGCTGTGGTCGGGGGGAGCCCCCATAGATATCAGTGTACCAGGCCCCAAGATTTCTGTTGCCGGCCCTGAACCTATGTCAGACCATTGGGGTAAATTTACTAAAGTGAGAGTTTTTAGAAGTGGAGATGTTGCCCATAGCAACCAATCAGATTATAGCTATTATCTTCTGGAAGGTGCTAGTTAAATATAATCTGATTGGTTGCTATGGGCAACATCTCCACTTCTAAAAACTCTCACTTTAGTAAATTTACCCCTTAAGAGTCAACATTTCAAAATTAACAGGGGTGTCCCTCCATATGACTGAAAAATGGCATGCATAATGCACATGGATAGGGCCAAGACAAATATTGTGGGTGGTTGCTCAGGCAGAGCTGGATCCTATGTGTTAGGCACTGTTACTATATCCCAAGGACCCAATCAGATAATACATTATTTTGTCACTAAACAATAAATACTGTAATGTTTCTATTGGTTTCACCCCAAGTTAGTGATTTTTTTTACGGGAACTATGGGCCTGATTCAGAGCCGCTCGTAAGCGGCCGCTCGTTCGCTCCGAGCGATGTTCGCACAACTGCGCATGCGTACGGCTCGTAATACACATGCGCGAACCAGTCAGTGCGGTCGAAATTCATGTGCTCGCAAAATAGCGAATGCCTGCTAATTTGAGTGACAGAATGAGGCGTTTGTGGGTGGTAACAGGGGAAGGTGCTTGAAAATGGGGAGTGGTGATGCGAACGCAGGCGTGCCAAACGGTCAAAACGGGCGTTTTAAGGGTGTGCATAATTAACAAAGAAGCGTCATCGACCACGTCACTTGGTTGCTTCTTAGCCTGAACTGCTCGCATGATTGCGGTAGGAAAATCCAACCACAAGCACTGCGAGCAGTTCATTCGCCTTTCGATGTACTTGATTGATCAAATAAATAGTGGAGATGACGTAGGATGCGAGCGGCCAGGGGGCGTTTTTTACAAAAAAAAGACCGCATGTTTTGTTCGCTCGTTCAGACACAGAGGCGTCAACAGACCGCAAAGAGCGAACGGTCAATTTAAATAGCCGGCCCCTTTTTCTGCACAAATAGCGTTCGGCTCTGAATCAGGCCCAATGTTTCTGCCCAGTTACTGCATTTCTGTACGTATGCATCACTTACTTTATTATCTGACCAAATACAGACCCAATAAGAGTCAAAGAAATAAAGTGCATGAAACTTTATTATTAGAAATATTTTACATTCCTTAAATAATTTCTGTGATATATTTGAGTACATAAGAGGTACAAAGGGAAAACAGTCACGGCTGCTTAATATCATATGTCTATAATCTCCAGACAAGACACGCTTGTATAACCTGTAATGAAATGTAAAATTTTTATTCTATACAAAGGATATATTACTAACAGTGTATTTCATTATTTATATATGTTAACATACAATTAAAGTGAAACATTATATTTACATTATATTATATTTACTTCAGTGGAAATGTTTTATAATCAGTACAGAAAATAAAGTTTCAGAGGTTGTGACGTCAGTGAGACTCCTGTCCCTAGAAGCTGGCTAAGGCTGTCGGGTAGCTCCAATGATACCGCAAAACCCTCTACAGTACCTCTTCCTTATAGCATTGGATACTCCAAACACAGGACCTTATTCAGAGTCAGTCGCAAGCGCCGATGTGCTCATAACCGACTCGATGGTTAGGCCTGCGCACGCGCAGCGGCCGCACTGCGCGTGCGCGAGCCCCGGAGCGACAGAGAAACTCTTTCGCTTCAGAGCTCGTTACCAAAGGGGCGGCTGTCGATGTTGATCGACAGCTCGCCCAGTTTGGTAAGCGGGCCGGGGGGGTGGTTTCCAAAATGGAGGCGTTCCTTAAGGAACGCTTACCGTTTTGTGGGGGGCCGCACTGACATCATCAGTGATGTCAGTGGGCAGCTTCCTGCTCTTTAAGAGCAGAAATCTCCCTGGGGCTTACGAGTGCCCAGACCCAACCTTAGGGTCTGGTCGTAAGCCCACGATGGTCACGATGGTGATCACCATCGCGACCATCAACTTGGTCGGTCGTTAAGCTGTGGGTGGTAACCCACAGCTTAACGATCGACAAGGAGGCGGCCGTTCAGGATGCAAGCGGCCGCCCTGATTCAGTGCGACCGCTTGCATCTAACGACCGCCTCTGAATGAGGGCCACAGTGCCCTGATTTGGGCCCTTCACCACTGATGAGCTGTCATGGGACATGGGTCCTGAACCAGACCCGCTCACTGCCGCAGGCAGCTCGCAGGATCTGTGGGCGTTTTTTTTTTTGTCTCCAGGCCACTCGCAAAGCTGTGGGTGTCCACACGCAGCTTGTGCGTGGGGGCTGGAGACTGTTGCGATTATCGCGACCGTCAAGCTTGTGACGAGACCCTCGGGTAGGGTCTCGGCTTCCGCAAGCCCAAGTGGACTCCCTGCTCTAATAGAGCAGGAAGTCCACTACTGACATCACTAGTGATGTCAGTAGGTCCTCCCACAAACGTCAGGCGTTCCTAAGGGAATGCCTGCATTTGTGCAGCCATCCCCCTACCCGCCTACAAAACAGGGCGAGCTGTCACTCACCATCGACAGCCGCTCCGTCTTGTAGCGAGCCCCATAACAACTGAAGTTCAGTCGCTCGGCGGGGCTCATGCATGCGCACGCCGGACGCAGCGCATGTGCAGTGGTCAAGCATCGAGCGCTCTGAATCAGGCCCATGGTTCATGAAATATGCACTAAAGTCTATGGATCATACAATAGGAAAGGGAAAAGGGGGAAAGGTCCACACACCACTGAAAGAGAGGGATTAACATATAATAATCCAATCAAAGAGTTAAAATGAACAGGACACTGACACTTGTGTGTAGGCAGTGATTTTGTGGTCTGAACCAATGTTAAGCCTATCAGATCACTAGGAACTTGTGATACCAATAAGGCATAGTTTGTAATATTAATATGAATACGGGCTTTGTGCACAGAATGGCTGCCTATGCAGTGTTGGCACAGTGTATAAATGATAACTCTAGCAATATAAAGCTACAACTAGCTGGCAGCACTGTCAGTATGAAAATGAATCAGAGAAGCATGGAATGGATTTAAAAAAGGAGACAGAGGTGGTAAAAGCTGCAGTGAGCAGCAGTTATGGTTTTTATCCATGCTCAAGTCATTCTAGGTAACATTACATGCTCAGCAAGCGACGTGTAGAGGGTGGGCAAACTGTGAAGTGTGGTCATTATTAATCTCTAGTACAGCTTCTAACGGTCATGTATCTAGCACAAACTATGAAGCCGATTGGTTGCTTTGAAAAACTTCTCCACTTCAAGTGGGTGCAGTAGGTATTACCGCCGGCCGCATGGACGGCGGTTCAAATCCCGACAGCGGCAGCCCGGCAAGGGTGAAGATCCCAATCATCCCTAAGGTAAGTATCGCTAACCTAATTCTACCCTCTAACCCTCCCTTAGGGGAGCCTAACCTCCCCCCTAAAGTGCCTAACCCTAATTCCCCCTGTAAGTGCCTAAACCTAACCCCCCCTTCCCCTAGCCTAAACCTAAGTCCCCCGGGGGGGTGCCTAACCCTAACCTCCCCCCGGGGGTGCCTAACCCTAACCCCCCCTTCCCCTAGCCTAAACCTAACCCTTTTGGGGGGTGCCTGACCCTGTCCCCCCGGGAGCCCTAAACCTAACCCTCCCCCCCCCCCCCCGGCGGCTGTCCATGCCCGGCTTACCTTTGTTCGGTAAGCCGGGCGTCGGTCTGCCGGTTCATGGTTAATGACAGGCGTCGAGTTTTCAACGCCTGTCATTAGTAAAACTCCGGGTTTAGAGAGTCTGAAAGCCGGCGGTCGGCATTTAGACCATCAGCTTCCAGACTACATCCCCTTTAACTCTCTCCAATGAGATCCATAAATCTGTGCTGGATTGCCCCAATTCCCCGTTTTGCCAACGCTGGGGTCAGGGAATCTAGAAAACACAACATGTTGGAAATCCTCAATTAGCGGGATCAGTGAGTCAAAAGTTTTTAACATGTTTTTCCTCAATCAACTGATGGATTGGCAATCATCGATGGCTACCGATCAGTGCTTTTGATTTGTGGTCGGAAAAGGAGGGACTGCAGCAGATATCGGAGATATTTGCTGCAAATCTGCTATCCCTCCATGCGATCCTGGGGGATCCTTAATACCAGCAAAGTAACCATGTTTAACATTTTTCTTTGCTAACCAATCTCTGTGTGTGTGTAAGCCTATTGTGTTCCTATAACATCTGGGAGGCTGATCTACTATTTCGGGGGTCCGGAAGAACTCAGAAAATGTGAGTCTCTTGGACATTCCATGAGAGTAGGCATGCAGTCTACAGAATCACTACTGCCAGGTCTAACCTGGTAACAGCTCTTCCTCCATTCAGTCCATTATGCTGGCTCAGACTACTGTATTGGACAGGGCCATATCCAAACCATGTGGAGCTCAGGGCATAGGTTTCCTTTGGCCCCTCCCCCGCCCCTCCCATATATACATAATATGTGTATAATGCAGATTATATGATATGAATACAATAGCCAAAAAAGTTTTTTGCAAGATAATGGTAACGTTTAAATGAATGATGGGAACAGAGCAGATGTTATAGAAGGATATGCTCAATGGCCCTGACACTTATTTTTTACAAAAGTATGTGAAAATGTTAATTTTCACATGCTTTTGTTAAAAATAAGTGATGATGAATACGCCCCTGAATCACAAGAAAATTACAGGATTATCTCTAATTTTACAGGTAGGAGGTCTCAAGATTGAATAATAATCACTTGGGAGGGGGTCCCCAACTCCCCAGGGATCCCTGGCCTGGGCTGACTAACATTCAGGGCTGATGCTGCGGCTGGGGGGCCCGGTGAAAGGGCACCCCTGGCTGTGGCATCAGTCCCCTGTTAGAAAGGGTCCAGGACTGGTTTTAAAAATACGGGGAACCTCACGTCAATTTTTTTCTCCATATATTTAAAACCAGCTCTGTCCCTGCTGGTTCTTACATTACAGTGGATACCTACACATTTTTTTCCCTGTAATATTAAGAACCAGGACAGGCTGGCTAGCCTGAGGCTGGTTAGTGTTTTGGGGGGGGACCTCACGTCATTTTTTTAAAAAACTATTTATCTATTTTTTACAAGGCTTAACACACAAGCAGCAAGCACATATCTTACTGATATGTGCTCCCTGCTAGCTCCGGAAAGATTTGCAGAGAGAAAACATTGCAATCTCGGGTTAGTAATCTCCTGCAAAACGAATTACTTGGGAGAGATATCTCGTTCTGCTTCACCATCGGTCAACTCGTTTAACCTCAAATCGCCTGTTGGTAAATTTGGTAAAATAAAAGGCGTTCCCGGAAACGGGGGTGTAACCGCCCCGTTTTCCGGGAGTGGCCAGCCCAGGATGTGCGTTGATCATCCCAATGTCGTGGACTTGGAAGCCGGACAGCCTGAGTAAGCTGAGGCTTACTCAGTTGACCGGTGAACCGGCGCCATCCACCATCGCGACCATCGGCTGAGCAGTTCCAGTGGTCATTCTAAATAAGATTAGGCTTACTCAGATGGCCGATGCTGCAAACATCAAGACCGATGGTCGTAATGTTGATCCAATCCTGTGTCTCTGGATGCAGGCATCGTTCTGAGATGAGTCTTTTTCGTTCTGGTGACTACTGCAGCTTCAGCATATTTCCACACAGCAGTGGCATCCAAAGACGCAGCAGCTGTGTGCAAAAGCATACAACTCTGAATCAGGCCCTGAGGCAGCTGTGTCCAGGCCCAGCGACATGGGGGGACTAAGGGGACACCTGTACCGGGACCCGAGGTCCAGAGGGGCCCCGAGGACCGGACGGGCACTGGCACAAAACAAGTCCGTGCACAACGGTCTTTGTTCCAGCCAGCGGGCAGTGGCATAACTACAGCCCCCGCAGACCCCGTGGTGTCTTGGGGGTGCGGAGGCTTGTGGGGTGTTGTGGCTTGGGGGCGGTAGGTTTCATGCGGACTTAACTGTCCACATGAAATCTGCTGAAAACGTCCCTCCAAAAGAGGCCGCCGCCTAGGAGGAGACAGATGATAGAGGTCCTACTGGACCTCTAGTGTCTGTTAGGCCAGCTTCGCCGCCGCATCGTACCACCCGTTACGCACGCTCTCTGTATGCTTGGCTGCCTGTGAGGAGAAGAAGCGCTCAGCCAAAGAGAAGCAGCATGCTTACACAGGAGCAGGCGGATGCTGCGGCCGAATCACCTGACTGAGGTACACGAGTGTGGGTGGGGGCTCAACTACAGGGGACACGGCATATGGGCTCAACTACAGGGGACATGACACATGGCATATGGGCTCAACTACAGGGGGCATGGCATATGGGCTCAGCTACAGGGGGCATGGCATATGGGCTCAACTACAGGGGGCACGGCATATGGGCACAACTACAGGGGACACGGCATATGGGCACAACTACAGGGGACATGGCAAATGGGCACTGCTACAGGGGGCATTGCACAAGGGGCACTGCTACAGGGGGCATTGCACAAGGGGCACTGCTACAGGGGGCATTGCACAAGGGGCACTGCTACAGGGGACATTGCATAAGGGGCACTGCTACAGGGGGCATTGCATAAGGGGCACTGCTACAGGGGCCTGCATAAGGGGCACTGCTACAGGGGGGCCTGCATAATGGGCATTGCTACAGGGGGGCCTGCATAAGGGGCACTACTACAGGGGGCATTGCATAAGGGGCACTACTACAGGAGGTACTGCATAAGGGGCACAACTACAGGAGGACTACTAAAGGGGGCACTGTATAAGGGGCACAGTGTGGCATAATTTGTTATAAGGGCATTACTGTGTGTCATTATGTGTTATACGTGGTATTATTTTGTGGCATAATGTGTAAGGGCATTACGGTGTGCAATACTGTGTAAGGGCATTACGTTGTGGCATAATGTGTTATAAGGGGCATAACTTATTGTGTTATAAGGGACATTACTGTATCATGGAACTACACACCTTAAACGTCATCTTTGGGTGTGGGTTTTTTTATGGCCGGGTGGGGCATCTGAAACTTTTTTGGTAGGGGGAGCAAAGTTTATAGTTACACCACTCCCGGCGGGCCTTAGCCGCCAGGACCCTTAGCGGCCGCCAAGCCCATAGTCCCCTGCAGCCTGACCCGTGCAGTACTGGGCTCTTCCGGGTGGCTCAGCTGTGACCCGGGCCGGGCCTGACCTTTAGTTGAGCAACGTGGTGCCGTGACGTCATAGGTCACGTCGCCGCACGTCAGACAGGCAGTACCGTTGCAGGGCTAGAAGTGGAAGTGGACCGATCCCCCCTGCTGGATGTGAACAGCTAGATGGTACAGAATGCGGAATAGATGCTGGGGACGGAAGTAGGAAGCCGATAGGGGCTGGAGGCATCGGAAGGTGATGGGAGCTGGGGATAGAGAAAGATGAAGGGGCATAGGAAGGTGATGGGGGCTGGGGCAGAATGTGACATGGGCTGGGAGCAGAGGAAGGTGAGATGGGCTGGGGGCAGAGGAAGGTGAGATGGGCTGGGGGCAGAGGAAGGTGAGATGGGCTGGGGGCAGAGGAAGGTGAGATGGGCTGGGGGCAGAGGAGGTAATGAGGGGTGAGGATAGACGAAGATGAAGGGGCAGTGGAAGGAGATGGGGTAGAAGATGACACAGGCTGGGGCAGATAGAGGTGATAGGCATATATTTCAGTCAACATTCTCATGCTTCACATATCACACATGCAGGGGAGGGATGTGCGGGATCCGGGGTGGTGGTGAGAAGGTGGGTCCCCCAGAGACATCACTGTATTGGGCCCCGAGATTTCTGTTGCCGGCCCTGATAGTGTCACTTCTATTCCTCTGTATGCTTAAGCTCATGTTCAGCATCTGTATTTGTATACTGTATATGGATATTTACATAACACTATGTCATCTGCTCTACGTGCTAGATGTAATTAGTTTTATCTGTTACTACTCTGTATATCTTAATCAAGGGGGGGGGGGGAGAACCTGCACTTAATGGAGCAAAATCGTGTTCCTAAAGGGGAGCTGCTCTAGAAAAAGAGATGTCCCGTCTCTTGGTGATAAGTAATCAACAAAGATAATAGAATACTGGAGGGCTACACCATGTGATACTGATGAATGGTAATGATAAGCTTTATTTTATATATAATGAACACTTAACTGATGTGAAAAGTATGGTACAGATGTTTTACTGATAATAAAAATAAAATTACATATATGTTCACAATAGGGAAGAAATCAATAAGTATACATGAAAATAATACATGAACTCAAAACAATATCTAGAACCAGATATTGATATACTAGGATCAATAGTGAATGAATCCGTGAAACTGCATGCATAAATAAATATGTTCAGATCACTGGTAGAGTTGTTGATATATTCTCTAATAGCAGTGCTTTAATGTGACCGCCGGCTCTAGTGCAGTAGCACACTTCACAACCGCCTGCGGCTCACTACTGCGGCACAGTGTTTGAAAACCTTGCATTATAGACTGGGGTTAAGACATTTTTGCCCAATATACAACTGAGTCAACATGATTATGATAAAATGCCATCACAGCATAATCTGGTTACAGCTAGTAACATAATTCCCTTTAACACACACCAGGCAGTTTTAGCAATTACTCGGCAGCTAGGAGATGGCAATTAGGTCTTGGTAATATAAGTGATTTACTGGCAGGCTGAATTGGTCATTAGTCATACTAATGGTGTATACTCACTATAAGGTGAGTACCTTTGCTCTACTTTACAGGAAGTCAATCTATTAATGGTTGTTCAAATGATAAAAGCAAGATTTGTACAATCAATTGAGCTTGAAAAACTTCATCCTAATTTAACCCCCCCATATATTTTTTCTGACATAAATGTATTTGATGATATCTGTGACAACTGCCCAGAGCCGCTCCTAGGCATAGGCAAACTAAGCAAATGCCTTGGGCATTTGGAATGCCTAGGGCATCCAAGCTCATCTAGGGCCGGCGGAGGTTTGGGGCAGGCGCAGCATTCACGATTGGAGCTCAGCTGACAGCTCTGAGCCTGGCAGCAGCAAACAGTGAGCAGGCAGCAGTGAAACAGCCAGCTGCAGTTTGCGTGAGCGGGGCATTTGGACAGTGGCTAGTGACTAGCGCTGGGGCAGCACGCATCAGGATGGTGAACGGCGGTGCCCGCTACCGAGATCAGAATGAGATTTTGCATATTGGCAGAGGCTCATTCAGAACTATAAGTTAATGGCGAGGGGAGGGATGCTGCACCCCGGCCTCTGCATCATAGCCAGGGGCGCCGAGAGGGGGGGGGAGCGGGTACAGTTTACCCAGGCCCGGGCTTCCAGAGGGGCCCGGCAGGGGCCCGGGTCTGGCGCCGCCCCCCCCCTCACTTCCTCCCTCCCTCTGCAGCAGCCCTGTAGCAGCCCTGCACACAGCGTGTGCTGGGCTGCAGCGGGAGATTGCTTGCGGCTGCTAAGTAGCAGCCACAGCAATCTCCTATACCTGAAGGGGGGAGCGATCATACTGATCGCGCCCCCCACTGGCTTTGCGCCGGGCTGAGGGGCTCACAGCGCCCCCTCCCCGGCGCGCAGCGCCGCAAAACTTTTTTTTTTCAAGGGGGCGTGGCCACGCCTTCTGAAATTAGGCCACGCCCCCTCTTTACCGGGGCTCGGGGTGGCTCTCTACGCCCCTGATCATAGCACTTCGTATATAGATTCAGAATCATTCACACACAGATGTACAAGTGCTTCATATTAAATTAATTAGTGCAGTCTCATTAAGTGGTTTTGTAGCATCCGATTTTCTATTTTCTGCAACTAATACCCCTTTTCCACCTAAATTCCGGGTCTGACCCAGAGTTGTAACAGAGTTCCTATCCGGATCAGACCCGGAATTTAGCCGAATCGGCGCCGCTCACACCGGAGTCGGGTCTGCATAGACCCGGCTTTCCCGGCGTGAAAGTGGACGCTTGGAGATGACGTCATCTCCAAGCGCCACTGAAGCCGGACCAATCGGCTGGCTAGCAGCGCACTCCAGGTCATCGTGACCCGGAATGCGCTGTTCTCACAGCAGGGTTAAATCCTGCTATTTACCTGGGTTGGATTGCCGGGTCATTCGACCCGGCGATCCAACCCTCTCCCCTTTTACAGCAGGGAGCTGCCCGGGATAACCCTTCAATAACCCGGGTTTTAGCTCCGATGTAAAAGGGGTATAAGACACACATTTAAGCAAAAAAGACACTTGGCGCAAGCTGAGTCGCATGGGACCTGGTGTTTGACGTGACTGTGGGTATAATGTATGAGAATACATCTGTATTTTGTTGGTTTCTAGGAAGGAAATTCTCAATAGGCTAAATCATTATGTACAAAAGACAATATTTTTCTATATAGATTGTCGCAAGATCAGGTTATGGACGCCATCTCCTGGAGTAGTACTTTCTCATGCAGCAGCCAATTAATAGCACACCAGTCAGGGGTCTTTGGGCAAGTATCAGCTAGTTGTTTTTAGCAGCACAAAAATAAACAAAACATAAAAAGAAATCCTGGCCTGTCTGGTACTAACTTAAACACAATCACCAGTAACTGTGGGCCTGATTCAGCAAGGAACGCAGTTGCTAATACGCATGCAATTGTTGCGTACTGCGCGTGCGTATGCACCGCAGGGCGCGTACCCCAACTAGCAATTGCGATCCAAACTGTGATTGCCGAGGCTACGCAGACCCAGAGCAGAGTGATTGACAGAAAGTGCCGTTTGTGGGTGGTGACGGGAGGTGGTCAGGTGAACGCAGGCGTGCCAGTGCACAGGGGCGTGCATAAATTATCCACTTCGCGGCCATACGCAGCCTGAGGCCTCATAGCGTGCGCTGAAGTAAGCAATTCCTGAGGCAGGTCTGACCTGCCTTAACTGTGCGTATATGTCCGATGTTACTGATTATATTTCACTATGTTGCTCAAGTATATGGAAGTGGGTAAGGGGAAGTGGGCTTCCTTATGTTAGGCTGTGATCGCTATGCGATTGCATACATTTGCATTTCACCGCAGATATTAGCAACTGCGTAGCGTGCATATTAGCAGAATAGCAATCCTTGCTGAATCAGGCCCAGTGTCTCTCAGCAGGCCTATTAGACGGCTCCCCAGGTAGTGAGAGAGACTAGTAAACATACAAATCTTGTATTAGGGGTAAATTTACTAAAGTGAGAGTGTTTAGAAGTGAGTTTTAAAAGTGATGTTGCCCATAGCAATCAGGTTCTAGCTATTATCTTCTACAACAGTGATTCCCAACCACGGTCCTCAAGGCACACTAACAGTCCTGGTTTTAGTGATGTCCAAGCTTAAGCACAGATGGTTAAATCAAAATAACTGAGGTACTAATTAACTCACCTGTACCCAGCTATGGTTAGCCTTAATACCTGGACTGTTAGTGTGCCTTGAGGACCGTGGTTGGAAACCCCTGTTCTAGAAGGTGCTAGTTAAATGTTAGGTAGAATCTAATTGGTTGCTATGGGCAACATCACTTTTAAAACTCACTTCTAAAAACTCTCACTTTAGTAAATTTACCCCTTAGGGGTAGGAGAAGTGAAAAGTGAAGAGAGAAAAGTGATAAGGTGCCAGCCAATCAGCTCCCAACTGTCATTTTTCAAACACAGCCTGTGAGATGGCAGCTGGGTGCTGATTGGCTGGCACTTATCACTTTTCACTCTGTCTCCTAACACTGCTTAGTAAATAGGCCCCTTAGTCTCTCACAGGTGATCCGACAATAAAGGCTGCACATTAACTGGATGATTAGCAAACAGAAGTTAGAAACCTCGGACATATACTGTATACCTCCCATTAATAACTTCCCAAGTGCTTTTGCCACATATACCCCTTTTACACCAGAGATAAAACCCGCGTTATTGCAGGGTTAAATCGGGCAGCTCCCTGGTGTAAAAGGGGAGAGGGTTGGATGAGTCGGCGCCGGCTAAATTCCGGGTCTGATAAATTCCCAGGAACTCTGGGCCTGATTCAGACCCGCTCGAGAGCGCTATGCACTCGCAAGCGGGTCGATGGTGGCCCAGTGCGCATGCGCCAGGCCAGGAGGCCGCTCTAAAAAACAAGAAGGCTGGCCCTGATTCAGAGCGAGCGCTCTGTCAGAGTGTCCGGCTCTGAATCAGGGCCTCTGTTCCAACTCCGGGTCAGACCCGGAATTTTGGTGGAAAAGGGGTAATACTGTGGGGGTCATTCAGACCTGCTCGCGAGCGGCAGTACGCTCGCAAGCGGGTCAATGTTCCCCACTGCGCATGCGCACGACGGAGGGAGCTCCGTCGTGCGCATGCGCGAGACCCGGGGAGCGACGGGCTTTCCATCGCTCCGGGTCTCGCACCAAAGGGGGCGTGCTGTCGATGTTGATTTTTGGCCGCTCGCATATGCTGTGGGTGGTCACCCACAGCTATGCGAGCGGCAGGAGGCCGCTCCATTTTCATTGAGGAGGGCCCTGATTCAGAGCGAGCGCTCTGGTCAGAGCGTTCAGCTCTGAATCAGGCCCTGTATCCCAACTCCTGTTTTGATCTGTGGGGCAAAACACTTGAAGTTCCTAAACAAAAGACACGGCATACAACATCTGCATTGTCCAGTTGAATTCCTGGCCTGTGTGAGAACTTAAAGTTTAGCAGTTCCAAGAATCATGTGGTAATTCTCCCTGTGCTCTTTGTATTCACAGGCATTCAATTCAAAGGAGCATGATCAGTAATCTACCTCAGTAATCCCAAAAGCTAGTACCTGAGTGCAGGGCCGGTTCTAGACATTGTGGAGCTCAGGCCCCCCCCCACAAAAAAAGAGAAATAACTTTTTTTAGATGGCATTCCTCTGCGCATGCTGCAAGTGCGAGTGCTTCCAGAAAGGGGGCGTGTCCTTGTGGAATACCCCCAATTCATTACGCTGTGGGGCGTGCCCAGCACTTACGAAGGTGCTGGGCTTCCCCCAAGCTCTCGCCTCGTGGCGAATAGTTATCGTGTGCAGTAATGCGCCTTACACAGTGTGTCTTACACAGTAATGTCCTTTATATCACATTATTCCACACGCAGTAATGCCCTGTATAACACATTATGCCCCACGTAGTAATGCCCTGTATAACACATTATGCCACACGTAGTAATGCCCCGTATAACACATTATGCCACACGCAGTAATGCCCTGTATAATACATTGTGCCACACGCAGTAATGACCTGTATAATACATTATCCCCAATTCAAATTACGCCACACAGTAGTCCCTTATTCATGTTATGACACACAGTGGTGCCCCTTTTGCACAATGCCCAAATTAGTGCCCCTTATACTCAAGGCCACAGTAGTAGTGCCCCTAATACAATGCCCACAGTAGTAGTGTCCCTAATACAATGCCCACAGCAGTGGTGACCCTTACACAATGGCCCTGGTAGTGGTGCCCCCCATGCAGTGCACTCATTAGTAGTGCCCGCAGTGGTAATGCCCCCATTGGTAATACTCACATTGGTAATGTCCCCTATAGTAGTGCCCCCATTAGTAATGCCCCCAATAGTGGTCCCCACAGTAGTAATGCCCCCTATAGTAGTGCCCACATTAGTAGTGCCCCCAGTAGTAATGCCCACAGTAGGAATGCCCCCTATAATATTGCCCAAAGTAGTAATGCCCCCTATAGTAGTGCCCACAGTTGTAATGCCCCCATTAGTAGTGCCCCCAGTAGTAATGCCCCCTATAGTAGTGCCTCCAGTAGTAATGCCCACTATAGTAATGCCCTGTCACAGCACGCCGGACACACCGGCTGTCACTTACCGGGTCCGGCGGTGCTGGAGTGCGGGCAGCGGGCAGTGTATTCCCGGCGCCTGCTGTCCTCTGCTGTCTCCTTCCCGGCGACTCGCCGCTCTCTCTCCCCTGGCGGCTCCCACGGTCTCTCCCCTGGTGGCTCTGTGTGCAGGCAGACGCGGCTCCCATAGGGACGCGCGCGCTTCTCTCCTTTAGATTTAAAGAGGCAGGCACAAGAAGTAGGTGGTGCTAATTGAGGCTGGTTTGACCCTTACCTATTTAAGGAAGTTAATGGGATTGATCCAGTGCCAGAGTATAGGCTCTATTACCTTACTCCAGCATTCCTGTGTCTATCCTTTGAAAACGTTCCTGACCTTTGGCTTGCCTGTTCCTCCGATTCTGCCTGATCCTTGGTACTGCGTTATATCTGGTTCTGACCTCGGCTACTCCCTGTGACCTGCTCCTTGTCTGCTCCCTGGTACCGTATTATCTGTTTGGTCCTGACCTGGCTTGTCGACTACGCTGAATATCTGCTACACTCCATCCAGAGTTTACCAGCACCTGTATAGGGGAACCTATCCTGGGGGCCACAACCTGTGTGTCGGACGCAGCCAAGCCCATACCTTCTTGCGAGGGTCCCTGGTGAATACCGCCGGCACATTAGACTCCGCGCCTCAGGCTTAGGTCTAGCCAACTCCCTAATACGGGCCGCATCCATAATCTACCCGAGAGTTGCGACATGCCCCATTAGTAGTGCCTCCATTAGTAGTACCTCCAGTAGTAATGCCCACTATAGTAATTCCCCATTAGTAGTGCCCCCAGTAGTAATGCCCCCCCTATAGAAGTGCCCCCAGTAGTAATGCCCCCATTAGTAATGCCGCCCTATAGCCATGCCCCCAGTAGTAATGCCCACCTATAGCCATGCCCCCAGTAGTAATGCCCCCCTATAGACATGCCAAGTTTTTAAAAGTTAATAAATGAATTTTCCTAGGATGGATTCCTATAATATTCCTTTTCACCGTCTTTCTTATATTCAAACGATTCAAATAGTAGATATGCCCAGGTTCTGGTATCTGATGATATATTCAGCAATCTCAGGACTAAGGACCTCATTCAGAGTCGGTCGTTGCGGCCGCACGGTCGTACGCCACCGATGTTCGCTAAACTGTGCATGCGTAAAATTCGCAATGCGCGTGCACAAACTAGCTATTACGATCAAAAATTGCTCTCTCCTTCAACTTGGCCAGGTCGTTAGTTTGAGTTGCAGAATGAGGCGTTTGTGGGTGGTAACAGGGGAAGGTGCTTGTGAACGGGGGAGTGGAGATCCGAACGCAGGCGTGCCTGACTATGCAAACGGCGTTTTAGGGGAGTGCATAATTAACTAAGTAGTGTCATGGCACATGTGACATGGGAGGTTTTTACACTGAGTTGATCGTAGTGCTTAAGAGAGGGTATGGTCAACCTTAAGGTCTACGACCAGTTCCGATGGTTCCCGATGGTCTCGATTAATCCATATATGCCTGGAGATGACGTGTAATGGGAACGAGAAGGGGGCGTATTTTTAGTCTTACAGCCGCATCCTCCCCTCGCTCGTCCAGCTAACGATCCCATCTTAACGACGCAACTTGTGAGCGCTTCATTTGCATATCCGTCCCCTTTTACCTTACGACCGTGCGGCCGCAACGACCGACTCTGAATGAGGTCCTAAATTCTGGGTGTCCAGGGGGGTTCTCTTTGGGTCACACAGGCATCCGCTGCTATCAAGATGCCGTAATCCTAACCTGAACTTTATCCATCCCACGACACTGGGGGAACTAAGATTCTTCGGTGTGGATTGCACTGTACATGCCTTCTATGAGAGCCTGTCCATGCCAGGTCCCAGGACACAGGAGTAGAGAGCGGGGTCTGCATTAGGCTGCGTGTTCCAACACTTGGAGCAGTCGTCGGAGAGGGTTTCATAGGAACACTAGCCTGTGTGTGCATATAAGAAAGACGGTGAAAAGGAATATTATAGGAATCCATCCTGGGAAAATCTTTCTCATTTATTAACTTTTCAAAACTTGATACCTATCCCAGAGGAGCGCGGGAACTGCAAGTACTATGTATAATGCCCCCCTATAGCCTTGCCCCCAGTAGTAATGCCCCCCTATAACCATGCCCCAGTAGTAATGCCCCCCTATAGCCATGCCCCCAGTAGTAATGCCCCCCTATAGCCATGCCCCCAGTAGTAATGCCCCCTTATTGCCATGCCCCCAGTAGTAATGCCCCCTTATAGCCATGCCCCTAGTAGTAATGCCCCCCCTATAGCCATGCCCCCAGTGCTGGTGCTTCTGAAAAAAAAAATACAATTAAAATACAAACAATACTTACCTTAAGCCAGCGTTGCCTACCCTCCCGCTTCACTGCAGAGTCTCCCGCTACCCCGGAATGTTTAACAAAACCCCGGATTCCCCACTGTCCCGTAGGGAATCCGGACTGCGCATGCGCAAGTCGGGATGGGGCAGGGACTGGATGAGAGGACGTCACGATGCGTGACGTCTGGAATCTGAATACAAGTCGCCCCGCCTCCTGAGAGGAAAAGTCCGCCTAGTTCCGCCTCCGCTTCTGACTCTGGATCTCCCACTGGCACCGAGGGGTATGAAGTGAAGACTGCCGCTTGTCTCCCCCACTGCCTCCAGTCCGCCATGATCCGCGCCCACACCCACCTACAGACTGCTTGCTTCCAATAGAGGTATTGAAGGATTGGCTGGCGCTGGCCTCCACTGATCCGCCTCAGGCTCCTCCTACACCAGCTGCTGTCACTCAAACTCCGGAGAAGGTCCCTCACACTGCTCCGCTGCTGCCTCCAAAAACACCGCGCTGGTCTCCCCTTTCTAAACATTCCCACAGGACTCCCTAAAGGTCTGCAGAGCAGTCCCCCTACAGTTTCCCCTTAGCTCCCGGCGCGAGCTGGCTCTATTCACGTCAGCCCCACGAGCTACTGTCACTCACCCCCTATGGTCTGTCATCCTCCAACCACACTAATGGGCAGACAGGGCTCCCCATCTTGAGTCCGGTGAGGGAGTCCTGCTCCAAGAGCCCCATTAACACTAAACATTCTGGCTGGCTGGGGAAAACCATTATCCCCTTCGGGGGTGGGGGGAAATTGCACACAAGAAGGGGGCACAGTACATGGACAAAACACAGTAAATATAAAAATTATACAAGAACAGCCACTATACTATATTTATATTAAAGTAATTACACAATTTTAACATATGTATATGTAAGGACACACGAATACAGGTGGTATGCTGCTGGGCAGCCGGCATGACACACAGCTCAACAGCGCGTCGAGCTGCGCACGCTACGACCGACTATAATCTCCCTGAAACTAGTTTTCAAAAGTAGGCAATTATGCCTTAAGCCCCGCTCCTGCGTCCACTGCCATCCGGTCCGACCGCGGCTCCACCACGGACCTATGGGAGAGACGTCATGATGTCCCTCCCATAGTGCTCTCTGCGGGAGCCGGAGCTCAGGAGTGAGCTCCGGCTTTCGGCTGCCACTGCATGGAGGGAGCCGGGTGCCCGCTGATAATAAATATCAACAGGAGCCCGGCAAATGGAGCCCTTCCTGCTGTGATTAGCGGGTGGGGTTCAGGGACCGGCGCTGTTTCGTTTTTTTTCTTGTGGGATTTCGGACATACTGTAGGTTCACAGGTAAGTAGACAGTTCTGGAGCATATATTTATTGAATCTTTTATGAGGCTCCAGGTCCCAAGCCTGTCCTGCTGTTTTAAGGTCCCTGTAGCTCACTCACTTGCGCAAAACTTCAGACAGGGACTATAGGTACTGTTCAATAATGAACCTTTCAATTATCTTTAGCCCTGTTAGAGTCTGTGGCTATAGGCACTTCTTGGTGAGATGGATGAGGTAATGTATTTGAAAGCAGGGATGATCATCCATTTTTATCCCCAGCAATTAACTCATTGTGCTCGAACAGACATTTTGATACAAAACTGAGACTAATGCTGCCCATCCACTAGGCGATTAAACCCAGCGATGGAGCGATAACGACGGTCGTTATCGCTCCTTCGCTTGGTAATAGCCCGCAAATCGGGCAGTAAAAGGTTAAAAACGACCAGCGATGCGCGCGCCCGCTGGTCATTTTTAACATCAATCATCGCCCGCACATGACGGTCAACCTGACTACCGCCTTCGGGTTGCCCATGTTCGAGGATGATTGATCTGCATACACTGAACGTTCAGTGTATGCAGTCCACCCCGTGGGAGACGACGGCATCGTAATTGTGCCGTCGTCCCCAGCTTTGCCTAGTGGATGGGCAGCTTTAGTAAATCTTACCCTGTCCAGCGGTGCTTTACTAAGGTGGGTCATTCTGTCCCAATGCGCTGTCAATACATTCCCTGAGATTCATGGGTGCAGCAATGTTATTTGTGATCAGGTGAGCACTAACATCCAGTCTCTACCTTCTGCTGTGCTCACATGACTGCCTCATATACCTGACAAGAGTACTCTATTTAAGCCTGTGCCTGAGAGTCATAGCAGCAATGTGGTTCTTTACCTCCTTGTGATCTCACTCACCAGTGAGTTAATACTACCCCCGATCCACTGCTGAGTCTGCGCTGCTGACTACTGGACTTCTGCCTCTGAATCTGCTCCATCTCCTCTGCAGTATTGTGCTGCGTCCAGCTTCCAGTCTTCACCTTACCAGAATGTGTTCAAGCGCCGGTCCCAGCGCGATTCTAGCCTGCAGTTCTACTCCGGCTAGTTGCTGTTCTCACCAGTCCCATTCGAGTTCAAGTCTGCGGTTCCAACTCGGCAAGCTGCTGTTCTCACCAGTTCTATATCGGTTCAATGTTGAGAGATTGTAGGTCCAGCGCAAGTGGTGTAAATGGTACTGCTTGTCACAGGTATGCTGCTGCACTGGAGGATGCCTGACCTCATCCAGTGGATAAATACAGATAAAACGTGGGGACCAGATGCTGCGCACAACCTTATGTTACTAGCTTAATTCTATCTCATGAATGGCTTCACTCATATGATGTAATTTACAGGTGTATGTAAATATAATCTAGAGTTGTTATACCCAAATAATGAATTGGTACTGTATGGAGGTTTGGATAAAAATTATATAGTTTTACTAATGAAAAAAGTAGGGGTGAGCGGGTTCGGATTTCTGAAATCCGAACCCCCCCGATCCGAGTCCGATCCGAATCAGGCTCGACTTTTCCCGCCTGACTCGGATCTGAAATCGAGGCAAAACGTCATCATCCCGCCTTCCGAGTCTCGCGGGTTTTGGATCCTATATAAGGTACCCACGTCGGCGCCATTTTCTCACTCGGCTGTGGACAGTGAAGAGGGAGGGTGGGAGTTAGGGCTGTGTAGTGTAGTGTAGTGTAGTGCTGCTGTTGTCCACTACTTCAAAGTCCATAGGGGCTGGCTGTGTTGTGCTGTGCTGCTGTTGTTAATAGGGGCTGTGTCCACTACTTCAAAGTCCATAGGGGCTGGCTGGACTGTGTTGTGCAGTCAGTTCTCCATAGGGGTTGTGTCCACTCCAAAGTCCTGTGCAGTGTCCCAGTCCTAAAGAGGTGCTGTAGTGTTGTCCAGGGGGTGCTCTGTCCATCAGGGGTGCTCCCCCCAAGTGCTAAAAAAATAATATATTTTCTGTGTTTGTGAATTGTGTGCGCAGTAGCCGCACGTGCATCAACAAAGTAGTGCCAAGCGTGCGCCTGTGTCATAAGTAAAGGGCTGGCTGGCTTGACCGTTAAAGGGTGCTGTAACCCCCAAAAGTACACTCCAGTCCAAACCAAAAAAAAATTATTTTCTGTGTTTGTGAATTGTGTGCGCAGTAGCCGCACGTGCATCAACAAAGTAGTGCCAAGCATGCGCCTGTGTCATAAGTAAAGGGCCGGCTGGCTTGACCGTTAAGGGTGCTGTAACCCCCGAAAGTACACTCCAGTCCAAACCAAAAAAAAAATTATTTTCTGTGTTTGTGAATTGTGTGCGCAGTAGCCGCACGTGCATCAACAAAGTAGTGCCAAGCGTGCGCCTGTGTCATAAGTAAAGGGCCGGCTGGCTTGACCGTTAAAGGGTGCTGTAACCCCCAAAGTACACTCCAGTCCAAACCGAAAAAAAATTATTTTCTGTGTTTGTGAATTGTGTGCGCAGTAGCCGCACGTGCATCAACAAAGTAGTGCCAAGTGTGCGCCTGTGTCATAAGTAAAGGGCCGGCTGGCTTGACCGTTAAAGGGTGCTGTAACCCCCGAAAGTACACTCCAGTCCAAACCAAAAAAAAAATTATTTTCTGTGTTTGTGAATTGTGTGCGCAGTAGCCGCACGTGCATCAACAAAGTAGTGCCAAGCGTGCGCCTGTGTCATAAGTAAAGGGCCGGCTGGCTTGACCGTTAAAGGGTTCTGTAACCCCCAAAGTACACTCCAAACCAAAAAAATATATATTTTCTGTGTTTGTGACTTGTGTGCACTGTGGCTGCACGTGCATCAACAAAGGAGCAGCGCCAAGCGTGCGCCTGTGTCCCATAAGTAAAGAGCCGGCTGGCTCATTTCTTAAAGGGTGGTGTAACCCACAAAGTGCACTACTCTCCAGCAAAAATAAAAAAATATTTTCTGTGTTTGTGTGCGCTTTAGCCGCACGTATATATATCAATATAACATAAATGGAGGACCAAACTTTCTCTGATAAAAATAAAATAGGGAAAGATCAAGAACCACTTCCTACTAGTGCTGTTGCTGCTGCTGGGAGTTGTTCATCATCCCAGAGAGGAAGTAGGAACATCACTACTTTTACTAAACAATTGACCCTCCAACAGTCCCTAGCGATGAGGATGAAGTACGACAGCAGTCATCCTGAAGCAAAACGTATAACTGAGGCCTTGACTGCTATGTTGGTGTTAGACGTGCGTCCGGTATCCGACATTAGTGCAGTGGGATTTAGACAATTGATGGAGGTAGTGTGTCCTCGGTTCCAAATCCCGTCTAGATTCCACCTGCATCCTCAAAGCAGCAGCGACAAGCGTGCGTCTGTCTGTTAAAGGGTGGTGACACCCTCAAAGTGTGCTACACAAACAATTAAAATATTGTTCTTTTTTTTTCTGTCTTTGTGAAATGTAGCCGCACCTGCATCCTTAAAGCAGCAGCGACAAGCGTGCGTCTGTCTGTTAAAGGGTGGTGACACCCTCAAAGTGTGCTACACAAACAATAAAAATATTCTTCTTTTTTTTTCTCTTTGTGAATTGTGTGGGCTGTAGCCGCACTTGCATCCTCAAAGCAGCAGCGACAAGCGTGCGTCTGTCTGTTAAAGGGTGTTGTAACTCTCAAAGTGCTCCAAAAAATCAAAAAATTTTTTTTAATGTGTTTGTGACTTGTGTGCGATGTAGCCACACTTGCATCCTCAAAGCAGCAGCGACAAGCGTGCATCTGTCTGTTAAAGGGTGGTGACACCCTCAAAGTGTGCTACACAAACAATTAAAATATTGTTATTTTTTCTGTCTTTGTGAATTGTGTGGGCTGTAGCCGCACCTGCATCCTTAAAGCAGCAGCGACAAGCGTGCGTCTGTCTGTTAAAGGGTGGTGACACCCTCAAAGTGTGCTACACAAACAATTAAAATATTGTTCTTTTTTTTTCGGTCTTTGTGAAATGTGTGGGCTGTAGCCGCACCTGCATCCTTAAAGCAGCAGCGACAAGCGTGCGTCTGTCTGTTAAAGAGTGGTGACACCCTCAAAGTGTGCTACACAAACAATAAAAATATTCTTCTTCTTTTATCTGTCTATGTGAATTGTGTGGGCTGTAGCCGCACCTGCATCCTTAAAGCAGCAGCGACAAGCGTGCGTCTGTCTGTTAAAGGGTGGTGACACCCTCAAAGTGTTCTACACAAACAATTAAAATATTGTTCTTTTTTTTCGGTCTTTGTGAAATGTGTGGGCTGTAGCCGCACCTGCATCCTTAAAGCAGCAGCGACAAGCGTGCGTCTGTCTGTTAAAGGGTGGTGTAACTCTCAAAGTGCTCCAAAAAATAAAAAACTATTTTTTATATGTGTTTGTGACTTGTGTGCGATGTAGCCGCACTTGCATCCTCAAAGCAGCAGCAACAAGCGTGCGTCTGTCTGTTAAAGGGTGGTGACACCCTCAAAGTGTGCTACACAAACAATAAAAATATTCTTCTTTTTTCTGTCTTTGTGAATTGTGTGGGCTGTAGCCGCACCTGCATCCTTAAAGCAGCAGCGACAAGCGTGCGTCTGTCTGTTAAAGGGTGGTGACACCCTCAAAGTGTGCTACACAAACAATTAAAATATTGTTCTTTTTTTTTCGGTCTTTGTGAAATGTGTGGGCTGTAGCCGCACCTGCATCCTTAAAGCAGCAGCGACAAGCGTGCGTCTGTCTGTTAAAGGGTGGTGACACCCTCAAAGTGTGCTACACAAAGAATAAAAATATTCTTCTTCTTTTTTCTGTCTTTGTGAATTGTGTGGGCTGTAGCCGCACTTGCATCCTCAAAGCAGCAGCGACAAGCGTGCGTCTGTCTGTTAGAGGGTGGTGTAACCCTCAAAGTGTGCTCCACAAACAATAAAAATATTCTTTTTTTTTTTCTGTCTTTGTGAATTGTGTGGGCTGTAGCCGCACTTGAATCCTCAAAGCAGCAGCGACAAGCGTGCGTCTGTCTGTTAAAGGATTACATCGGTGACAGCATCCAAGTAGGCATTTCAGACAGTCCGTACCTGTACTGGCAGGAAAAAGAAGCAATTTGGAGGTCCCTGTACAAACTGGCTCTATTTTACCTGAGTTGCCCCCCCTCCAGTGTGTACTCCGAAAGAGTGTTTAGTGCAGCCGGGAACCTTGTTAGCGAAAGGCGTAGGAGGTTGCTTCCACAAAATGTGGAGAAGATGATGTTCATAAAATGAATGATCAACTCTTCCAGGGAGACCAGCCTCCAGAACGTACAGAGGGACCTGTGGTTCCAGCAGGGACGAATTAATACTCTGTGAGGATGAGGATGTACATAACACTGAAGAGGGTGAGGAATCTGTGGATGAGGAGGATGAGGACGACTTCTTGCCTCCGTAGAGCCAGTTTGTGCAGGGACAGATTAATTGCCAGCTTGTTTTGTGGGGGCCCAAACGAACCAATCATTTCAGCCACAGTTGTGTGGCAGACCCTGGCGCTGAAATGATTGGTTTGTTAAAGTGTGCATGTCCTGTTTATACAACATAAGGGTGGGTGGGAGGGCCCAAGGACAATTCCATCTTGCACCTCTTTTTTTTCTTTGCATTATGTACAGTTTGGGGCCTAGTTTTTCAATGCCATCCTGTCTGCCACTGCAGTTTCACGCCTAGATGGGTCACGTGTTTGTGCCGCCCACTCGTGTCGCTTAGCATAGTCATCCAGCTACCTCGGTGCAACCTTTTGGACATAAAAACACTATTGTGAGGTGTGAGGTATTCAGAATAGACTGGAAATGAGTGGAAATTAAGGTAATTGAGGTTAATAATAGCATAGGAGCAGAAAAACCTATAAATTCTGTGATTTTAGCTGTTTTTATGCTTTTTTTCAAAAAAATACAGATCCAAAACACAAAACCCAGAACCCAAAACACGGAAGGGTGGTTTTGGCAAAACCAATCCAGATCCAAAACACGAAGAAAGATCCAGATCCAAAACCAAAACACAAAACACGAAAAGTGGCCGGTGCACACCCCTAGAAAAAAGTAGTGGTTCATATTGTGATATACTTTTTTCATTAGTAAAACTGCAAAGTCTTTTGCAGAAAATGACTACCCTGTATGGAGCTGGAGCTAGTTGTGACATCAATGGAAGCATTTCTTGACAGTGCTGCCAGATACAGCACATTGGCATATCTGCCTCTCCGGAGTTCCGCATCGGCCAGCACTGCATAGCAGCAGAAATCACCAGGAAAATGGAGCTGGAAAATGCATAGGGAAGTCACTGTTAATATGATATGGGTGCCATGTTCTCAGAGACCTGGACATGCACTCAGGGCCTGATTCAGACCCGGTCGCAAGCGCTGAACGCTCACAACCGGGTCGATGGTGGCCCACAGCGCATGCGCACGACGGAGTTGGCTCTATCTTGCACATGCGCGAGACCCGTATTGCGACGGGCAATCCGTCGCTCCAGGTCTCGCACCAAAGGGGGCGTGCTGTCGATGTTGAGTGACAGCACGCCCCCTTCGGTGAGCGGGCCAGGGGGGTGGCTGCCCAGACGGAGGCGTTCCCATGAAAATGCCTACTGTCTGGGGGCGGCCCCACTGTCATCACAAGTGATGTTAGTGGGAGAGCTTTCGGCTCTGTTTGAGTCGAAAGCTCTCTGGTGCTTGCGGCCACGAGAACCTACCACAAGGGTCTCGTCACAAGCCCGATGGTCGCGATGGTCTTGACCATCGCGACCATCATCCTGGCCGCTAGCATTAGCTGTGGTTGGCAACCCAGCAATGTGAGCGGCCAGGAGGTCGCTCCATAAAAAAAAAAAGACGCCCTGATTCAGAGCGAGCGCTCTGCCAGAGCGTCCGGCTCTAAATCAGGGCTTCAGTCACAAAGCACATGGTGCCCTCTCCTCTCCTAAACCGTGCCTGCCGCTGAATCTCCTCCTTTAAGGCATCACATCCTTGGTGCTGTTGCCACTGATTTTCTTCAACATCTATTTGCTCTTGCCTTTAGTTTTCCTCAACATCTAATTGCTGTTGCCTCCGGGCCTCCACAATGTCCAATTGCTGCACCCTAGTGGCTTCTTGCTGAGCCCTGATGGCTTCCGGCTGAGCTGACGTAGCCTGTAGCAAGGCCTTAAATTATACTTGCCAACTCTCCCTGATTGTCAGGGAGACTCCCTGAAGGGGAAGCAATCGGGAAGCCGACTGCCTATATACCGGCAGCCGGCTTCCCGACCGTCTTATCCTGGCATGGGTGAAATAGATGTAGACGCCCGCATTTCCCCGACGCCGGGTGCCGCAAGCGGACAGCCGCAAGGGGGGAGAGTTAGGTTTAGGGCTCCCGGGGGGGACTTAGGTTTAGGCACCCCCCCGGGAGGGTTATTGTTAGGCTAGGGGGAGGGAGGGTTAGGGTTAGGCACCCCGGGGGAGGCTAAGGGTTAGGCACCCCCCCGGGGGACTTAGGTTTAGGTAGCGGTGAAGGGGGTGGTTAGGGTTAGGCATGGCGGTGTTTCATACCCATTCCCCCTGAAGAGTCTAGCAATCTCCCTGATTGCACCTTGACCCTATTATGAAGCTGTTTATATATATATATATATATATATATATATATATATTACTATTTTTCAGCAGGAAAAAAACAGGAACTCTGTTGATGAACCTCTCATTAACTATGACGTAATGTCCTTGGCCAAAATGTATTTTCCATAAGATAAGTTTTATTTTTTTATTTTTTCTTATTTTAAAGGCCCTTTTGTTTGCCATATTTTCTAAATGCTATATATATATATATATGTGTATGAACATATATATATATTAGGGGTGTGCACCGGCCACTTTTCGTGTTTTGTGTTTTGGTTTTGGATCTGGATCTTTCTTCGTGTTTGGATCTGGATTGGTTTTGCCAAAACCACCCTTCCGTGTTTTGGGTTCTGGGTTTTGTGTTCTGGATCTGTATTTTTTTGAAAAAAAGCATAAAAACAGCTAAAATCACAGAATTTGTAGGTTTTTCTGCTCCTATGCTATTATTAACCTCAATAACCTTAATTTCCACTCATTTCCAGTCTATTCTGAACACCTCACACCTCACAATAGTGTTTTTATGTCCAAAAGGTTGCACCGAGGTAGCTGGATAACTATGCTAAGCGACATGAGTGGGCGGCACAAACACGTGACCCATCTAGGCGTGAAACTGCAGTGGCAGACAGAATGGCAGTTTGAAAAACTAGGCCCCAAACTGTACATAATGCAAAGAAAAAAAAGAGGTGCAAGATGGAATTGTCCTTGGGCCCTCCCACCCACCCTTATGTTGTATAAACAGGACATGCACACTTTAACAAACCAATCATTTCAGCGCCAGGGTCTGCCACACAACTGTGGCTGAAATGATTGGTTCGTTTGGGCCCCCACTAAACAAGCTGGCAATTAATCTGTCCCTGCACAAACTGGCTCTACGGAGGCAAGATGTCATCCTCATCCTCCTCATCCACCGATTCCTCACCCTCTTCAGTGTGTACATCCTCATCCTCACAGAGTATTAATTCGTCCCCGCTGGAACCACAGGTCCCTCTGTACGTTCTGGAGGCTGGTCTCCCTGGAAGAGTTGATAATTCATTTTATGAACATCATCTTCTCCACATTTTGTGGAAGCAACCTCCTACGCCTTTCGCTGACAAGGTTCCCGGCTGCACTAAACACTCTTTCGGAGTACACACTGGAGGGGGGGCAACTCAGGTAAAATAGAGCTAGTTTGTACAGGGACCTCCAAATTGCTTCTTTTTCCTGCCAGTACAGGTACGGACTGTCTGACATGCCTACTTGGATGCTGTTACCGATGTAATCCTTTAACAGACAGACGCACGCTTGTCGCTGCTGCTTTGAGGATGCAAGTGCGGCTACAGCCCACACAATTCACAAAGACAGAAAAAAGAAGAAGAATATTTTTATTGTTTGTGTAGCACACTTTGAGGGTGTCACCACCCTTTAACAGACAGATGCACGCTTGTCGCTGCTGCTTTAAGGATGCAGGTGCGGCTACAGCCCACACATTTCACAAAGACAGAAAAAAAAAGAACAATATTTTTATTGTTTCTGTAGCACACTTTGAGGGTGTCACCACCCTTTAACAGACAGACGCACGCTTGTCGCTGCTGCTTTGAGGACAGTATCATATGCAGTGACAGTAGACTTGTCTGAAATTGTTGGCACGTCCTTCAGTCCGGACCAGATGTCCAAACCAGCCCTTGACTTATGACACAGGCGCACGCTTGGCGCTGCTACTATGTTGATGCACGTGCGGCTACATCGCACACAACTCACAAACACATTAAAAAAATAGTTTTTTATTTTTTGGAGCACTTTGAGAGTTACACCACCCTTTAACAGACAGACGCACGCTTGTCGCTGCTGCTTTGAGGATGCAAGTGCGGCTACAGCCCACACAATTCACAAAGACAGAAAAAAGAGAACAATATTTTTATTGTTTGTGTAGCACACTTTGAGGGTGTCACCACCCTTTAACAGACAGACGCACGCTTGTCGCTGCTGCTTTGAGGATGCAAGTGCGGCTACATCGCACACAAGTCACAAAGACAGAAAAAAAATAGTTTTTTATTTTTTGGAGCACTTTGAGAGTTACACCACCCTTTAACAGACAGACGCACGCTTGTCGCTGCTGCTTTGAGGATGCAAGTGCGGCTACAGCCCATACAATTCACAAAGACAGAAAAAAAAAGAACAATATTTTTATTGTTTGTGTAGCACACTTTGAGGGTGTCACCACCCTTTAACAGACAGACGCACGCTTGTCGCTGCTGCATTAAGGATGCAGGTGCGGCTACAGCCCACACAATTCACAAAGACAGAAAAAGAAGAAGAATATTTTTATTGTTTGCGTAGCACACTTTGAGGGTGTCACCACTCTTTAACAGACAGACGCACGCTTGTCGCTGCTGCTTTGAGGATGCAAGTGCGGCTACAGCCCACACAATTCACAAAGACAGAAAAAAAAGAACAATATTTTTATTGTTTGTGTAGCACACTTTGAGGGTGTCACCACCCTTTAACAGACAGACGCCCACTTGTCGCTGCTGCTTTGAGGATGCAGGTGGAATCTAGACGGGATTTGGAACCGGGGACACACTACCTCCATCAATTGTCTAAATCCCACTGCACTAATGGCAGATACCGGACGCACGTCTAACACCAACATAGCAGTCAAGGCCTCAGTTATACGTTTTGCTTCAGGATGACTGCTGTTGTACTTCATCCTCATCGCTAGGGACTGTTGGAGGGTCAATTGTTTAGTAAAAGTAGTGATGTTCCTGCTTCCTCTCTGGGATGATGAACAACTCCCAGCAGCAGCAACAGCACTAGGAGGAAGTGGTTCTTGATCTTTCCCTATTTTATTTTTATCGGAGAAAGTTTGGTCCTCCATTTGTGTTATATTGATATATACGTGCGGCTAAAGCGCACACAAACACAGAAAATATTTTTTTATTTTTGCTGGAGAGTAGTGCATTTTGTGGGTTACACCACCCTTTAAGAAATGAGCCAGCCGGCTCTTTACTTATGGGACACAGGCGCACGCTTCGCGCTGCTCCTTTGTTGATGCACGTGCAGCCACAGTGCACACAAGTCACAAACACAGAAAATATATATTTTTTTGGTTTGGACTGGAGTGTACTTTGGGGGTTACAGCACCCATTAACGGTCAAGCCAGCCGGCCCTTTACTTATGACACAGGCGCACGCTTGGCACTACTTTGTTGATGCACGTGCGGCTACTGCGCACACAATTCACAAACACAGAAAATATATATTTTTTTGGTTTGAAGTGTACTTTGGGGGTTACAGCACCCTTTAACGGTCAAGCCAGCTGGCCCTTTACTTATGACACAGGCGCACGCTTGGCACTACTTTGTTGATGCACGTGCGGCTACTGCGCACACAATTCACAAACACAGAAAATATTTTTTTTTTGGTTTGGACTGGAGTGTACTTTGGGGGTTACAGCACCCTTTAACGGTCAAGCCAGCCGGCCCTTTACTTATGACACAGGCGCACGCTTGGCACTACTTTGTTGATGCACGTGCGGCTACTGCGCACACAATTCACAAACACAGAAAATAATTTTTTTTTAGTTTGGACTGGAGTGTACTTTGGGGGTTACAGCACCCTTTAACGGTCAAGCCAGCCGGCCCTTTACTTATGACACAGGCGCACGCTTGGCACTACTTTGTTGATGCACGTGCGGCTACTGCGCAAACAATTCACAAACACAGAAAATATTTTTTTTTTGGTTTGGACTGGAGTGTACTTTGGGGGTTACAGCACCCTTTAACGGTCAAGCCAGCCGGCCCTTTACTTATGACACAGGCGCACGCTTGGCACTACTTTGTTGATGCACGTGCGGCTACTGCGCACACAATTCACAAACACAGAAAATAATTTTTTTTTGGTTTGGACTGGAGTGCACTTTCGGGGGTTACAGCACCCTTAACGGTCAAGCCAGCCGGCCCTTTACTTATGACACAGGCGCACGCTTGGCACTACTTTGTTGATGCACGTGCGGCTACTGCGCACACAATTCACAAACACAGAAAAAAAATTTTTTAGTTTGGACTGGAGTGTACTTTGGGGGTTACAGCACCCTTTAACGGTCAAGCCAACCGGCCCTTTACTTATGACACAGGTGCACGCTTGGCACTACTTTGTTGATGCACGTGGGCTACTGCGCACACAATTCACAAACACAGAAAATATATTATTTTTTTAGCACTTGGGGGGAGCACCCCTGATGGACAGAGCACCCCCTGGACAACACTACAGCACCCCTTTAGGACTGGGACACTGCACAGGACTTTGGAGTGGACTATGGAGAACTGACTGCACAACACAGTCCAGCCAGCCCCTATGGACTTTGAAGTAGTGGACACAGCCCCTATTAACAACAGCAGCACAGCACAACACAGCCAGCCCCTATGGACTTTGAAGTAGTGGACAACAGCAGCACTACACTACACTACACAGCCCTAACTCCCACCCTCCCTCTTCACTGTCCACAGCCGAGTGAGAAAATGGCGCCGACGCGGGTACCTTATATAGGATCCAAAACCCGCGAGACTCGGAAGGCGGGATGATAACGTTTTGCCTCGATTTCAGATCCGAGTCAGGCGGGAAAAGTCGAGCCTGACTCGGATCGGACTCGGATCGGGGGGCTCGGGGGGGTTCGGATTTCAGAAATCCGAACCCGCTCACCCCTAATATATATATATATATATATATATATATATATATATATATATATATATAAACAAATCAAAATACAGGCACTCCACTGTTACAGGTAAGCAAAATGCCCAGGTGCCATCTTACAGGTTAATGAATAACCTCATGCAGACAACAGAAAGGGGTACAATGGTGGCACTCACGGGTCCTTTAAGAGAAGAATCACTCTGGCAAGCTGTGTCAATCCTTGTTCAACTTTTTGGTCACATAGACCTTTATCAAGAACACACATACACACACAAATGTACATACCTATATACCAGCAGATCTACATTGATAGGTTCTGTTTCCCATGTGTCACGCTGGGAGCTGTGAGTGTGACACCATCAGCATGCGACCAACACTGTGTGGCAGATCACAGCACTCCCAGTGGTCATGTTATGAACAGGTGGAAATCTAATACAGGTTCAAAAGGCAAAGTTCAAAAGGCAAAACGCACCTGTAGTGTATAGATTCAAAAAGTGAAGGTTCAGGAAAAAACATTGTGATGCCCAACACTATACAGGGAATGGAAAGGGAAATGTAAAGAAATGGGAAAGGGGAAAAAACAGATAGAAAAAATAGGGTGAACATTTGACATTCACTAGAATGTCAAATGTTATGTCAACATCTAATATGTCAATGTTGACATATGACAGTGTATATTTAATAAAGGTCGATTTTAATAGTTTTTGATCAATTTGAATAGATTTCAAATCAATCTAAATCGATGTTGCATTTTTGGGGCTAAGTCACACATTTACTGATGCTGGATACACACTGGCCAATATATTGGCCGATCAATTGATCGCAGCGCCGAATCAGGACGGCAGTGCGCCCTGTGCTGCACTGCCGCCCCACACACTCACCCCCGCTCCCCCCGAGCGCTTACCTTTTTTCGCCAGGGGGTGGGTGGAGGGCGGGGATCCTCTTAGGCATCGCTCTGCGAGCGCCAAGCAACACTGCAGGAGGTCTCTCTACAGACCTCCAGAGCCAGACAGTTAGCAGCCGGTGACCTGGGAGGCTTCTGCCCTGTGTGGAGGCACCGGCCGCACCACCTTCCCTATGGCCCTGATTGATCGTCCAATATATCTGCTGCCCGACGGCCAGTGTGTAGAGACGATATGTTTGTGAACAATGTTGTTCACAGACATATCACATTGGCTGTGCTGCACAGCCGAAGGACAGATATGTCTGCAAACATATCTGTTCATCAGCAAGAGTGTATGGGCGGTATGCAGACCGCCTGTACACATGCAGCAGGAGCCGCGGAGAGGGGGCCAGCGGGACCCACGGCTGCCGGATCGATGATGGTCATTCAGTGAGTATGAACGACCATCATCTACAGATAAATCTGCAGATCACTCCATCAGCAGATATATCTGTCATGTGTGTACCCATAACAGACAATTTTTTATTTGTTTTTTTAAGTGTTAGTAAATGTGTGATTTAGCCCCAGAAACACAAGATCGATTTAGATAAATTTAAAACCGATTAAAATTGATCTTTATTAAGTATACTCCGAAATGTGAACATATTGTTAGGGCACCTGTGAGACTCTTTTGAGCATTGTCCTGCAACAGCCTCGAGGGCTGGAATTCTTGACTGGATGTGGCCGTGCAACAGCTTTGAGAACTGGTAGAAACTTGGCTAGGTGGGACGGAAGACCGTAGATTATGAGGCGGTCTTTGGGCCGTGCAGCAGCCTTGGAGGCTGGTATGAGTTGGCTAGCTGTGGCCAGTGGGTCATAGAATATGAAGCAGCCTGTGGGCCGTGCAGCAGCCTTGAGGGCTGGGATAACTTGGCTAGCTGTGGCCAGTGAGCCGTAGAATATGAAGCGGCCTGTGGGCTGTGCAGCAGCCTTGAGGGCTGGAGTACCTTGGCTTGCTGCAGTAGTATCCGGATATAGCTGAATCAAAGGACTGCACACAAAAGTCACTGGAGTGCGGCCTGTGCCGCCAGGTTGACACAAGCGGCTGACGCTGTAATGCAACCTGTGCCGCCGAGTTGACACAAACAGCTGATGCTGTAGAGCATACTCTACTCTACAGAGCCAGAAACACGAAAACTCTATCACCGGCATCGGAGCAGCGTAAGCACCAGCAGGATATAGATGTAGGACCCAATCTGGACTGATCCTCAGCATGATGGACAGGAGGTAGGTGGAGATTCAGCGAACTCTTGCCCGGCGTTTGCCTCGCACAGTATTCGCAGTGCGGCGGCTTGTGACACATATTGAAAATGCTGACATTTGCTTTAGGGTTAGCATTAGGATTGGATGTCAACATTGTGAACAGGCTGCTGACCATTGCCTCTGTGGTATACGAGATTTCCCAGGACAGATATCCTGTGATGTATTAGCCTGCGAGATGTCCAACAAAACCTTGTGGCTATTTGAATCACCCCCCCTATGAGTAAGACATTTATTTTATTTATTAAGAACTACAGGAAATACAGAGCAGAGCAATATTTTTGTAGGAAAAGGACAATAATGTGTTGGAATTTTAGATGATTATTCTGCCATTTTTCTTTAAAAAAAAGAACTGGCATGCTGTAGTAAAAAGGAAATATAGCCCCATGAAACAAGTGAAAAAGATAATAAGAGGGCACTCATATTATAATAGCATAGGAGCAGAAAAACCCACAAATTCTGTGATTTTAGCTGTTTCTATGCTTTTTTTTTTTAAAATACAGATCCAAAACACAAAACCCAGAACCCAAAACACGGAAGGGTGGTTTTGGCAAAACCAATCCAGATCCAAAACACGAATAAAGATCCAGATCCAAAACCAAAACACGAAAAGTGGCCAGTGCACACCCCTAGTCCGAACACACAGTATTATCTGCAGTCTTAGGGGGTCATTCAGACCCACTCGCGAGCGGCAGTACGCTCGCAAGTGGGTCGATGTTCCCCACTGCGCATGCGCATGACGGAGGGAGCTCCGTCGTGCGCATGCGCGAGACCCGGCGAGCGAAGGACTTTCCATCGCTCCGGGTCTCGCACCGAAGGGGGCGTGCTGTCGATGTTGATTGACAGCACGCCCCCTTTGGTGGGCGTTCCGGGGGTGTGCCTGCCAGACGGAGGCATTCCTATGGGAACGCCTACCGTCTGAAGCCGGCCCCACTGACATCACTAGTGATGTCAGTGGGAGTGATTTTGGCTCTGATAGAGCCAAAATCACTCCTGGCCTTGCGGTTGAGAAACCCGACCACAGGGTTTCACTCGCAAGTCCGATGGTCGCGATGGTCAAGACCATCACGACCATCTTGTTGGACGCTCGTATATGCTGTGGGTGGTGACCCACTGCTATACGAGCATCCAGGAGGAAGCTCCATTTTAATGGAGGTGGGCCCTGATTCAGAGCCAGCGCTCTGGTCAGAGCGTCCGGCTCTGAATCAGGGCCTTAATCTCCTGCTAATGTTAGATTCCCACAGCTTTTTAGCCAATCAATTATTGGAATGTTCACAGCAGCACATAGCATTTCAATAGCTAAGTGTTATTGGGCCCTATTTACTACAATCTGCATTTAAAATGTGGTTGTAGTGTGATATTTCAGACTAAATTCGCATTGCGAAATTAGGAAATATCACAGGAATTTATCAAAAAACCCTTGCAGGGACAGAGCTTGCGATAAAGCTCTGTCCCTGCGAAACCCATCCGCACACTTGTCCCTGTATTAGTCGAAAAAAAATACAGGGAGCATGTTCCACTGCCGAATACCGCAACCCCCCCCCCCTTGTGACGGCCTCCCCGCTTAGCTTACACTTAGCTCTAGTCAGCTGGCCTCCCGGCTCCTGCACTGTGACCCCGGTCAGCTGTTCTATACAGCAGCTGACCTGGATCACAGTGCAGGAGCCCGGAACCCTACTGACCAGAGTCTCAGAGGACATCTCCGGAGCACCGATCTCCGGTCCCTGGATGGAGGTAAGTTTTTGTTTTTTGTTTAAACTATTTTTTTTTACAGTTGTAGTGCCCCTTACACATAATGCCCACACTAGTAGTGTCCCTTATACACATAGTGACCACAGTAGTACTGCCCCTTATACACATAATGCCCACAGTAGTAGTGCTTCTTACACATAATGCCCACAGTAATGCTCCTTACACATTTTGCCACACAGACACAGCACTGTACTTACCTGATGCCCCGCTCTTGCACCCGTCACTGTCAAACAGCTTCTCGTGCTCGGCACTATAGTAGAGACGCCATGACGTCTTTCCCTACACACACTGAGGGAGCCGGAAGGCGGAGCTCAGGAGTGAACCCATGTCTCCGGCTGCAGGGAAGGAGCTGATGAACGCCCGCTGGTAACAAAATCTCTATTTAGACCACACAGTTGATCACTGGAGCCCAGCTCCCTGCTCGACCTGTTAGAGCAAAGCAGGAGTTGGGGAACCAGGGAAAAGCCTGGATATAGCCATCTCCAGGTGGCGTTATTATCACAGGGCTTCTCTCTGTATTATTTCACGTTTTATTTTTAGTATATCTGGCCAGATCACATTACCCATTACAATTATGGGAAATACGATCTTTCTAAAAATATGTGATAATTAGGGTTTGGAGTAGAATTTGTAAAATCCTAATTATTACATATTTTTACGAATTCTACTCCAACTTCCCTTTAAATTTATGTGATACTAACATAATGTGCAATGGATCTAGTGGATACAGATGTCCTTAATACTATTAGTCACATTTAAAGTGTGGGTCATAGACCATATATCAGCAAGATATAAGTGCACACCTGTTAGCCAAACAATAATATAGAGAAAATATGGTGTAGCACTATGATCAATTTAATGTTGATAAATCGGGAAACAATTGTGAAAAAAATATAATAATAAAACTGAAAGTAAAAATAATTGTAAAAATAAAAATAATTATATAATAGTTGGACGATAGTTCGGATAATCAGTCCGTTGTTAGTAGAGAGGCTCAATGAATTCCAATAAGTCAGACTAGCAAATAAGCAGCAGATTGCGGCGTCCCGCTAACCTGTTTGTGGTAAGTCCGTGCACATACCGTTGCAGCTGATGGTGTGATGATGGACGGTGGTCGGGGCTCCGGGCCAGGCCGGGTGTAGTTGTATCTCCGGTCTCAGCGCTAAGCCTGGTAATGGGCCTAACACCGTGATCGGGAGCCTCCAACTTGCCGGCTAGGTCATCACAGATTTCTCTAGACAATACAGAGATGTCAAAAAGATCTTGAAAAAACGTTGGCCAGTTCTACTAACGGATGAGGTATTAGCAGATAGCTTACCAATACAACCAACTGTGGTGTATAGGAAAGCCCCGAACCTAAGACAGATATTGGTCCATAATCATATCCCCCCGAGAAAATTAAACAACTAACCATTGATGGACAGATTCCCACCAATGGTTTCTTCTACTGTGGAACATGTGTAGGGTGCCGCACTGGCAATAAACAAAGTACTAAACCAGTTAAAACTTTTGTGTCCCACCAAACGACACAAATTTACACTATTAAGAATCAGTTAAACTGCAACAGCAAAGGGCTAATATACCTTTTAGAATGTGGATGTCAAAAACAGTATGTAGGTCGCACCTTAAGGTCCCTTAAAGTACGTGTATATAAACATATTCACATTATTTTTACTTTCATTTTTATTATATATTTTTTTCACAATTGTTTCCCGATTTATCAACATTAAATTGATCATAGTGCTACACCATATTTTCTCTATATTATTGTTTGGACAACAGGTGTGCACTTATATCTTGATGACTAAGGGCTCTATTTACTACAATCCGCATATTGAATGCGGATTGCAGTGTGATATTACCGAGTGAATTCGCAGTGCGAATTCAGGTAATATCACAGGGATTTACTATAAATCCCTTGCAGGGACAGAGCTTACGATAAAGCTCTGTCCCTGCGGATCCCATCCGCACTCTAGTCGCGGTATTTTCGGAAAAAATACCGCGACTAAGAGCACGCGCATGCGCCGACCGACCACCGCTACTACCCCTCCACCTACGCTAAGCCCCGCCCCCGGCACTAAGCCCCGCCCCCGCGATCGTGGACCCCCGCGACCCCCCCTCCCCCCCCCTCCCTTCATTACACTTACCTGCATCCTCCTGGCCTCCGGTGGTCTTCTCCGGGCTTCCCGATCAGGTGATCTCCCATACTGCACTGGGGCCCGATCACCTGATGACCGGGCCCCAGTGCACTGTGGGAGACCAGCTGACCGGAGAGGAGCCATCACCGGAGGCCAGATCACCGGTCCCTGGGTTCAGGTAAGTGAAAAAAAAATGTTTAATTTTTTTTTTCTTTTTTTTACAGCAATCAGCTTGCGGTCTCTTTAGACCACATAGCTGATTACTGGTACCGGCTCCCGCCTCTGCTCTCCCCGTTAGAGCAGAGTGGGAGCCCGGTAACCGGGGGAGACCCTGGATAACGCCACCTCCAGGTGGCGTTATTATCACAGGGCTTCCCCCGGTATTTTTTTACAATTTATTTTTAGTAACTTGCACACAGATCACATTTCCCATTACAATTATGGGAAATGCGATCTGCTTTAATAAAAATAAGTGATACTGGGGGTTGGAGTAGAATTTTACTAATTCTACTCCAATTGCCCTGTAATAAATACAGGTGAAACTAAAATAATGTGAAAAGGGTGTGAAAACACCCTTTTTCACTTTATTTTAGTAAAAATAATGTTAATAAATAGATCTATTTATCAACATTATTTTTACTAAAATAATGTGAAAAAGGGTGTTTTCACACCCTTTTCACATTATTTTAGTATCACATGAATGTACTAAAGGGCAATTGGAGAAGAATTCTCAAAATTCTACTCCAATTCCTAAGTATCACATTTTTTTAGTGAGCAAATCGCATTTCCCACAATTGTAATGGGAAATGTGATCAGCTCACATTTACTAAGCTGCAATTGTAAAAAAATATCACCTGGAGGCTGTGTGATAATAACGCCAGCTCCACATGGCGTAATGCAGTCTCCCTCTCTGCAGATGTGATGTGTCTGTGCTCAGCCTCAGTAGCTCCCTCCCCCTCTCCTGCTCTCCCCCTGCTTCCTTCCCCCGGGCCGGACTCCCGTTCCAGTGACTGTTCTCCTGCATAACTATCTGGTTAAAGATATAATTTACACATTGCTGTTTAGTTTGTCTGCAGAAATAGGAGGCATTCCTTTGTCAGTTGCTTCTAATATCTAGGTTTTGTCTAGTGATGTCTGTATATTATGCTATATGAATTAAATGTCTGCCTGTGCCATATGCATATTATTTTATATGTATGTGTATATAATTAACAGCATGTAGCCAATATTATTTTAATATTTTTCTTACATATAAATATATTTTTATTGAGGGTTGCTGACATGCTATGTTATATCTATCTATATATCTATATATATATATTTTTTATATATATATATATATATGTAATTGCTAGCATGCAGCTATTATTTGTATATCTGTTTGCTCACATCCATGTATGTATGTCATGTCAGTATGTTATTTCATAGCTTTCAGTGGGGTAGATGTATTATAGTGGCACGTTAAGTGCCGCTATAACGCTTCCTGCTTCGCCTCTTTACCGAGGCGAAGCAGTAAGCACTACCGGTGAGATGTGTGAACATCTCACCGGCCGGAGAGGGGGATCGTTAACTCCCCCCTCCGGCGCTACCCGCTCCAGACCACATCGCATCAGCCTAGTGCTGATGCGATGTGTGTCAAGCCCGGCCGGCTCCAATGAGCATGCGCGGGATCTCGCAAGTATCGCGAGATCCCCGCGTGCACCCTGAAGTCGGTAGCCGCCACAGCAGGGACAGCGCTGTCCCTGCTGTGGGGATAGGCTATCGCCAGGCTGTAGCTGTCGATAACGACAGCTACAGCCGGCCGAACGGTCAGACGATCTGACCGTTCGTACATAGCCCAGGCTGTCGGCGCATAGCGCCCCTGTCATTTACCGCCCAGACCCCCGATCATACATCGGGGAGAAACGGTATCAGCGCACTTAACGTGCGCTGATACCGTTTCTGGGCTTCATACATCTACCCCATTATTCGATTTATGTATATTATTACACTGCAGGCGTTATTTTATCTAAGCAACTTTTTTGTTTGTTTATACTGTAAATGGTCATGTATGTTTTTATAATGATAGTTCTAAAATAAATACACTGGAACTTTTATTTTTGGTATTGTATTGATCATGTTATCTCATACCACCTGGATCTATGATATGGCACCTGCAGGGATGTGGGTTCCGAAAGGAGCCCGTCCCTGTGAAGTGCCAGGAGTGAGGTGACCACATCAGCAGTCTTTTCACTCCTGTGCCAGGACTCCAGCGCATGCGCGGTCTACAGACTACGCATGCCCAGGGGCCATTGCTGGGTGACCGGTATTTTTCGTGACGTGTAGTCCAGCAGCTAATGCCACCCTCAGTTGGCATTAGCTGCGGGGACCAATTTGGTCAATCTGGCAGCAACACCTTCCCCATAGAAACCTATGAGGGTTGTGCTGCTGATGGAATTGGAGGAATCGCAGCAGATACCGGGGATATCTGCTGCACTCCTTCCATAATATCAGGTCTATTCATAAAGAACATGAAGTGGCTTACGATAAATATCACTATATATTGCATCACATCGATGCGATATATAGTAATGTTTAATAGCTATTCATGTACACTTACCTGTCCGGCGTCTTCGGCACTGTCCAGCCTATCCGCAATCCCTGGGTGCAGTGAGAATACAGACATATCTGGAGCCCGATATGTCTGTATTCTCACTGCGCATGTGCCGGGATCTGAGCAGCAGGTCAGGTCAGACCAGCTACAATAGGCGCTGAGAAAAGGGGATGGCGACAGCGCCGGGTGCCTGGCAGACAGCAGGGAAGTATGCAGCTTCCCTGCTCTGTTCGGCTTGCAGTACAGATTACTCCACCCTCATACGGCGAATCTATACCGCAGGAAAGGAACAGAAAGCAGATTCATACACGAAGCAGGGGTGCCGCTGGAGAAGGAATACCCTTCTCCATGTTAACCCCCTCTGTGAATCGCCATGGAGAAGGAATACCCTTCTCCATGGTAACCCCCTCTATGAATCGCCAAATATGTACTCTTAGGGGTCTAATTATGATGTTACTTACTGTGTACTCCAAACTATTAACAATCTAACGCCGTGGAATCCAGAGCAATTCAGCATTGCTCCAGTGCGGTGACAGCTGATCTCAAAATACGCTGTCGCCGCAAGCAGCTTCACTGCTCCAGTCCAAAAGGAGCAGTGACTCTAGTGCGCATGTGTGACCTACAGGTCACACATGCACACAAAAGCCCCAACGTCCAGCGGACGGAGCCAGACAGGGATAGAGGGATATGAAAGGATCCCTCTTCGCAACCCGGGACTCCTTCCAATAGAGAAGAAGCGGGTTGCAAGCACGGAGCGGGAGCACTCGCCATTGGAGCTTGATGAATTCTGTCCCATACTAGTGTATGGGGACAGCGGGCCATTCCGCCAGATGAAGGTAAGCCAGGCTTGCCTACCCTCCCGATTTGGCCGGGAGCCTCCCAATTTTCGGGTGCCGCTCACGGCCCCCCGGAAAGGCAGGCAAGCCCCCTCCCCTGCTTCACAATGGCGAGAATAACGGCATTGTGAAGAGGGGGCGGGGACACGATCGTGCGGCTCCACCTCCAATGTGACGTCACTGGCCGCCCCCACTGTTAGCCGACAATCAGCTCCCTCCCGGGAGGCTGGAGCTGATTGTCGGTAAGTAGGAGATATCTGTGATATTAGTGTATGGGGACAGCGGGCCATTCCGGGAGAGGAAGGTAAGCAGGAGATATCTGTGATACTAGTGTATGAGGACAGCGGGCCATTCCGGGAGAGAAAGGTAAACAGGAGATATCTGTGATACTAGGGGTGTGCACCGGCCACTTTTCGTGTTTTGTGTTTTGGTTTTGGATCTGGATCTTTCTTCGTGTTTTGGATCTGGATTGGTTTTGCCAAAACCACCCTTCCGTGTTTTGGGTTCTGGGTTTTGTGTTTTGGATCTGTATTTTTTTTTTAAAAAGCATAAAAACAGCTAAAATCACAGAATTTGTTGGTTTCTCTGCTCCTATGCTATTATTAACCTCAATAACCTTAATTTCCACTCATTTCCAGTCTATTCTGAACACCTCACACCTCACAATAGTGTTTTCATGTCCAAAAGGTTGCACCGAGGTAGCTGGATGACTATGCTAAGCGACACGAGTGGGCGGCACAAACACGTGACCCATCTAGGAGTGACACTGCAGTGGCAGACAGGATGGCAGTTAGAAAAACTAGGCCCCAAACTGTACATAATGCAAAGAAAAAAAAGAAGTGCAAGATGGAATTGTCCTTGGGCCCTCCCACCCACCCTTATGTTGTATAAACAGGACATGCACACTTTAACAAATCAATCATTTCAGCGCCAGGGTCTGCCACACAACTGTGGCTGAAATGATTGGTTCGTTTGGGCCCCCACAAAACAAGCTGGCAATTAATGTGTCCCTGCACAAACTGGCTCTACGGAGGCAAGATGTCATCCTCATCCTCCTCATCCACCGATTCCTCACCCTCTTCAGTGTGTACATCCTCATCCTCACAAAGTATTAACTCGTCCCCACTTGAATCCACCACCACAGGTCCCTCTGTACCTTCTGGAGGCTGGTCTGCCTGGAAGAGCTGATAATTCATTTTGATGAACATCATCTTCTCCACATTCTGTGGAAGCAACCTCCTACGCCTTTCGCTGACAAGGTTCCCGGCTGCACTAAACACTCTTTCGGAGTACACACTGGAGGGGGGGCAACTCAGGTAAAATAGAGCCAGCTTGTACAGGGGCCTCCAAATTGCCTCTTTTTCCTGCCAGTACAGGTATGGACTGTCTGACATGCCTACTTGGATGCTGTCACCGATGTAATCCTCCACCATTCTGTCAATGGTGACAGTATCATATGCAGTGACAGTAGACATGTCAGAAATTGTTGCCAGGTCCTTCAGTCCGGACCAGATGTCCAAACTTGGTCCTGCCTGCCCTGCATCACCGCCAGCGGGTTGCTTAGGATACCTAAGTTTTTTCCTGGCAGCCCCAGTTGCGGGAGAAAATGAAGAAGGAGCCGTTGACGTGTCACGTTCCGCTTCAGCTGACAGTGTGTTCACCAGCAGGTCTTTGCACCTCTGCAGGCTTGTGTCGGCCGGAAAGAGAGACACCACATAGGCTTTAAACCTAGGATCAAGCACGGTGGCCAAAATGTAGTGGTCTGATTTCAACAGATTGACCACCCTGGAATCCTGGCAAAGCGAATGAAGGGCTTCATCCACAAGTCCCACATGCCGAGCGGAATCGCTCCGTCTTAGCTCCTCCTTCACTTTCTCCAGCTGCTTCTGCAAAAGCCTGATGAGGGGAATGACCTGACTCAAGCTGGCTGTGTCTGAACTGACTTCACGTGTGGCAAGTTCGAAGGGCTGGAGAACCTTGCACAACACGGAAATCATTCTCCACTGCGCTTGAGTCAGGTGCATACCCCCTCCTTTGCCTATGTCATAGGTGGATGTATAGGCTTGTATGGCCTTTTGCTGCTCCTCCATCCTCTGAAGCATATAGAGGGTTGAGTTCCACCGCGTCACAACCTCTTGCTTCAGGTGATGGCGGGGCAGGTTCAAGAGTGTTTGCTGGCGCTCCAGTCTTCGGCACGCAGTCGCTGAATGGCGAAAGTGGCCAGAAATTTTTCGGGCCACCCAAAGCGTCTCCTGCACGCCCCTGTCGCTTTTCAGAAAATTCTGCACCACCAAGTTTATTGTGTGAGCAAAACATGGGACGTGCTGGAATTTGCCCAGATGTAATGCCCGCACAATATTGGTGGCGTTGTCAGATATCACAAATCCCCAGGAGAGTCTAAGTGGGGTAAGCCACTGGGCGATGATTTCCCTCAGTTTCTCTAAGAGGTTGTCGGCGGTGTGCCTCTTACTGAAACCGGTGATACACAGCGTAGCCTGCCTTGTAACGAGCTGGCGTTTCTGAGATGCTGCTACTGGTGACGCTGCTGCTGTTGCTGCGTAAGGTGATACATCTACCCAGTGGGCTGTCACAGTCATATAGTCCTTAGTCTGCCCTGTTCCACTTGTCCACATGTCCGTGGTTAAGTGGACATTGTGTACAACGGCATTTTTCAGGACACTGAGGACACTTTTTCTGACGTTTCTGTACAGTCTCGGTATCGCCTGCCTAGTGAAGTGGAATCTAGACGGGATTTGGAACCGGGGACACACTACCTCCATCAATTGTCTAAATCCCACTGCACTAATGGCGGATACCGGACGCACGTCTAACACCAACATAGCAGTCAAGGCCTCAGTTATACGTTTTGCTTCAGGATGACTGCTGTCGTACTTCATCCTCCTCGCTAAGGACTGTTGGAGGGTCAATTGTTTAGTAAAAGTAGTGGTGTTCCTACTTCCTCTCTGGGATGATGAACGACTCCCAGCAGCAGCAACAGCAGCAGCGGCAGCAGTAGGCGTAGCAATGCAGGATCCTCCAGAGGAATCCCGGATAGGAGAGTCAGTCATGCCAGTGACATGGCCTGCAGGACTACTTCCGATCCTGACTAAGGAGGAAATTGACGAGGAGGGAGTTGACGGTGTGGTTTGCAGGCGCTTGGATACAACAGGACAACGGGATTTAGGTGTCCCTGGACTGCTTACGGTCTTAGCCAAAGTTTCTGAACTTGACAGTAACTTTTTATGAACGCGCTGCAGGTGCCGTATAAGGGAGGATGTTCCTAGGTGGTTGACGTCCCTACCCCTACTTATTTCACCTTTACATATGGTACATATGGCAAGACAGTTGTTGTCCGGATTTGGATAGAAATATTGCCAGACCAAAGAGGTGGAATGTTTGGTCTTCTGCCCAGGCATGACCGTAATGGGCTTTTTCATCCCACGGACAACAACTGTCTCCCCCGGAGCCTGATTTAAACAAACCACATCACCATCAGAATCCTCCTCGCCAACTTCCTCCTCAGCGCCAGCTACACCAGTATCCTCATCCTGTTGTACTTCAACAGTGACATCTTCAATTTGCATATCAGCAAGTGGACTGTGGGTGCTCCTTTCAGCACTTGCAGGGGGCGTGCAAATGGTGGAAAGAGCCACCTCTTCACGTCCAGTGCTGGGAAGGTCAGGCATCGCAACCACCACCACACTTGGACTCTCCTTGGGGATTTGTGATATCTTCTTAGAAAGCACAGTTCTTCGCTGTGCTTTTGCCAGCTTAACTCTTTTGATTTTTTTAGTGGGAGGAGGGCTTCCATCGTCATGTGAAGCTGAACCACTAGTCATGAACATACTAGGGATCGACCTTAGCCGTTCCTTGCCACTCCGTGTCGTAAATGGCATATTGGCAAGTTTACGTTTCTCTTCAGCTGATTTAAATGTCTTTTTCAAGGTCATTTTCCTGAACTTTGCCATTTGGGATTGTATGTGCCCTCTACTATGACATTGGGCATCGGCCTTGGCAGACGACGTTGATGGCATGTTATCGTCTATGTCATGACTAGTGGCAGCAGCTTCAGCACTAGGAGGAAGTGGTTCTTGATCTTTCTCTATTTTATTTTTATCGGAGAAAGTTTGGTCCTCCATTTATGTTATATCGATTTGATATATACGTGCGGCTAAACACAGAAAATAATTTTTTTTTTGGTTTGGACTGGAGTGTACTTTGTGGGTTACAGCACCCTTTAACGGTCAAGCCAGCCGGCCCTTTACTTATGACACAGGCGCACTCTTGGCACTACTTTGTTGATGCACGTGCGGCTACTGCGCACACAATTCACAAACACAGAAAATAATTTTTTTTTGGTTTGGACTGGAGTGTACTTTCGGGGGTTACAGCACCCTTAACGGTCAAGCCAGCCAGCCCTTTACTTATGACACAGGCGCACGCTTGGCACTACTTTGTTGATGCACGTGCGGCTACTGCGCACACAATTCACAAACACAGAAAATAATATTTTTTTTGGTTTGGACTGGAGTGTACTTTGGGGGTTACAGCACCCTTTAACGGTCAAGCCAGCCGGCCCTTTACTTATGACACAGGCGCACGCTTGGCACTACTTTGTTGATGCACGTGCGGCTACTGCGCACACAATTCACAAACACAGAAAATAATATTTTTTTTGGTTTGGACTGGAGTGTACTTTGGGGGTTACAGCACCCTTTAACGGTCAAGCCAGCCGGCCCTTTACTTATGACACAGGCGCACGCTTGGCACTACTTTGTTGATGCACGTGCGGCTACTGCGCACACAATTCACAAACACAGAAAATAATTTTTTTTTTGGTTTGGACTGGAGTGTACTTTGTGGGTTACAGCACCCTTTAACGGTCAAGCCAGCCGGCCCTTTACTTATGACACAGGCGCACTCTTGGCACTACTTTGTTGATGCACGTGCGGCTACTGCGCACACAATTCACAAACACAGAAAATAATTTTTTTTTGGTTTGGACTGGAGTGTACTTTCGGGGGTTACAGCACCCTTAACGGTCAAGCCAGCCGGCCCTTTACTTATGACACAGGCGCACGCTTGGCACTACTTTGTTGATGCACGTGCGGCTACTGCGCACACAATTCACAAACACAGAAAATAATTTTTTTTTGGTTTGGACTGGAGTGTACTTTCGGGGGTTACAGCACCCTTTAACGGTCAAGCCATCCGGCCCTTTACTTATGACACAGGTGCACGCTTGGCTCTACTTTGTTGATGCACGTGCGGCTACTGCGCACACATTTCACAAACACAGAAAATAATTTTTTTTTTGGTTTGGACTGGAGTGTACTTTCGGGGGTTACAGCACCCTTTAACGGTCAAGCCAGCCGGCCCTTTACTTATGACACAGGCGCACGCTTGGCACTACTTTGTTGATGCACGTGCGGCTACTGCGCACACAATTCACAAACACAGAAAATAATATTTTTTTTGGTTTGGACTGGAGTGTACTTTGGGGGTTACAGCACCCTTTAACGGTCAAGCCAGCCGGCCCTTTACTTATGACACAGGCGCACGCTTGGCACTACTTTGTTGATGCACGTGCGGCTACTGCGCACACAATTCACAAACACAGAAAATAATTTTTTTTTTGGTTTGGACTGGAGTGTACTTTGTGGGTTACAGCACCCTTTAACGGTCAAGCCAGCCGGCCCTTTACTTATGACACAGGCGCACTCTTGGCACTACTTTGTTGATGCACGTGCGGCTACTGCGCACACAATTCACAAACACAGAAAATAATATTTTTTTTGGTTTGGACTGGAGTGTACTTTGGGGGTTACAGCACCCTTTAACGGTCAAGCCAGCCGGCCCTTTACTTATGACACAGGCGCACGCTTGGCACTACTTTGTTGATGCACGTGCGGCTACTGCGCACACAATTCACAAACACAGAAAATAATATTTTTTTTGGTTTGGACTGGAGTGTACTTTGGGGGTTACAGCACCCTTTAACGGTCAAGCCAGCCGGCCCTTTACTTATGACACAGGCGCACGCTTGGCACTACTTTGTTGATGCACGTGCGGCTACTGCGCACACAATTCACAAACACAGAAAATAATTTTTTTTTTGGTTTGGACTGGAGTGTACTTTGTGGGTTACAGCACCCTTTAACGGTCAAGCCAGCCGGCCCTTTACTTATGACACAGGCGCACTCTTGGCACTACTTTGTTGATGCACGTGCGGCTACTGCGCACACAATTCACAAACACAGAAAATAATTTTTTTTTGGTTTGGACTGGAGTGTACTTTCGGGGGTTACAGCACCCTTAACGGTCAAGCCAGCCGGCCCTTTACTTATGACACAGGCGCACGCTTGGCACTACTTTGTTGATGCACGTGCGGCTACTGCGCACACAATTCACAAACACAGAAAATAATTTTTTTTTGGTTTGGACTGGAGTGTACTTTCGGGGGTTACAGCACCCTTTAACGGTCAAGCCATCCGGCCCTTTACTTATGACACAGGCGCACGCTTGGCTCTACTTTGTTGATGCACGTGCGGCTACTGCGCACACAATTCACAAACACAGAAAATAATTTTTTTTTTGGTTTGGACTGGAGTGTACTTTCGGGGGTTACAGCACCCTTAACGGTCAAGCCAGCCGGCCCTTTACTTATGACACAGGTGCACGCTTGGCACTACTTTGTTGATGCACGTGCGGCTACTGCGCACACAATTCACAAACACAGAAAATAATTTTTTTTTTGGTTTGGACTGGAGTGTACTTTCGGGGGTTACAGCACCCTTAACGGTCAAGCCAGCCGGCCCTTTACTTATGACACAGGCGCACGCTTGGCACTACTTTGTTGATGCACGTGCGGCTACTGCGCACACAATTCACAAACACAGAAAATAATTTTTTTTTTGGTTTGGACTGGAGTGTACTTTCGGGGGTTACAGCACCCTTAACGGTCAAGCCAGCCGGCCCTTTACTTATGACACAGGCGCACGCTTGGCACTACTTTGTTGATGCACGTGCGGCTACTGCGCACACAATTCACAAACACAGAAAATAATTTTTTTTTTGGTTTGGACTGGAGTGTACTTTCGGGGGTTACAGCACCCTTAACGGTCAAGCCAGCCGGCCCTTTACTTATGACACAGGCGCACGCTTGGCACTACTTTGTTGATGCACGTGCGGCTACTGCGCACACAATTCACAAACACAGAAAATAATTTTTTTTTTGGTTGGACTGGAGTGTACTTTCGGGGGTTACAGCACCCTTAACGGTCAAGCCAGCCGGCCCTTTACTTATGACACAGGCGCACGCTTGGCACTACTTTGTTGATGCACGTGCGGCTACTGCGCACACAATTCACAAACACAGAAAATAATTTTTTTTTGGTTTGGACTGGAGTGTACTTTCGGGGGTTACAGCACCCTTTAACGGTCAAGCCAGCCAGCCCTTTACTTATGACACAGGCGCACGCTTGGCACTACTTTGTTGATGCACGTGCGGCTACTGCGCACACAATTCACAAACACAGAAAATATATTATTTTTTTAGCACTTGGGGGGAGCGCCCCTGATGGACAGAGCACCCCCTGGACAACACTACAGCTCTCCTTTAGGACTGGGACACTGCACAGGACTTTGGAGTGGACACAGCCCCTATGGAGAACTGACTGCACAACACAGTCCAGCCAGCCCCTATGGACTTTGAAGTAGTGGACACAGCCCCTATTAACAACAGCAGCACAGCACAACACAGCCAGCCCCTATGGACTTTGAAGTAGTGGACAACAGCAGCACTACACTACACTACACTACACTACACAGCCCTAACTCCCACCCTCCCTCTTCACTGTCCACAGCCGAGTGAGAAAATGGCGCCGACGCGGGTACCTTATATAGGATCCAAAACCCGCGAGACTCGGAAGGCGGGATGATGACGTTTTGCCTCGATTTCAGATCCGAGTCAGGCGGGAAAAGTCGAGCCTGACTCGGATCGGACTCGGATCGGGGGGGCTCGGGGGGGTTCGGATTTTAGAAATCCGAACCCGCTCACCCCTATGTGATACTAGTGTATGGGGACAGCGGGCCATTCTGGGAGAGGAAGGTAAGTAGGAGATATCTGTGATATCGTCTGCTTTACCTTCTTGATGACTGGTACAAAAACTTAATTTTTACAATTGTAGGTGAAAATGTTAATTTTCACCAGCTTTTGTAAAAATTAACTGATGATGAATAGGCCCCTTGGACTGCTGTATGCATAAATTTGAAACCCTGAGACTAGCATTCTGATAGTACCCATCCTAGTGACCATGCATAAAGTGATAGCATCCGTGATAAATGTAATTTTACCTATAGACCATACTGCGGTTTCTTTTGAGGTTAGGATTTACTGCAATGAATTTGCAAGGCAGCAATAGATCAAAATGAAATTGCGGATCCTGCAGGCCACTTTAATGGGATCAAACGATAGTCCCTTTCTGGCAACAACACTTGTAGGTAATGATAGAACGCCATATGATTATGGCGTTTGCATAAAAAAAAAAAATAAAGCTGCTCCTTGTGTGTCGTGTAAATAACCGTTCATATCAGGGGTGACTCAAGGGGCCGCCTGGCAGGGCTATTGCGCATGGCTCTGAGGCCTATGGGTGCAGCCGTAGTCAGCCCGTCTATGCTACACTAGGATGTAGTTGCTGTCCACGAAAGTGGGTCCTCTAACGCGTCTTCTACACATGCGATACTGATGCTTCTTCCCATCATGCTGGGCTGCTGAAGTAGAGGTGCAGGCAGTCCAATAAAGGAGGAGGCAGATTAAAGGGGCCGGTGAAGGGGGTTGATGAGACAGGAAGAAGGATGCTGGAGTCACAGAAGGCTGCACCAACAGGAGTGTGTAGTTATGGGTCAGTAGAGTGATCTGAGGCTTCAGTGTCAGGAACAGGATGCTGGTGTGATGGGCAGGATGGACTAACAGGGAGCAGGGGACTGCAGGAGCATGGAGTGACAGGGCAGGAGTTTAGAGTGACTGGAGGCTGGATTGACAGGGTGCAGCAGACTGGAGAGACACAAAGGGCATAGGCATGTGCAGAAGCCGACACAGGGTTTCCCACTTTGGCACTTCCCCTTACACTGGCTCATAGAATCTCGCACACCTCTCTCTCTGGAACATACCCTACTTGAACTTTTCTGACCACCCAGGTGAGTAGTTTATGTCCCAGTGGGAGGGGGAGATGGGGTACTACGTGCCCCAGCGTAGGATTAAGTGAATAAGCACAAAGCCCTGTGCCGGTTTCTGCACATACTTATGACAAGGTGAGGTAGGCTTGACACAAACACTGGGCAGGAATTGATACAGGCGGCACGAGTGGGTTGTATAATCATGAAAGTGTTTGCTTTCCTTCACAAACAGGCATCTTCTGGACCATGTGATCTCCTACATCAATTTTGCACACACCAAGCTACAAAATGCTTAACATACATCTTAGATGTTTAGGGGTCTGCGCATGCACAGAATCTGTCCTGCGCATGTGCACAACGGGTCCTGCGATCTTGCTCGCAGACCCCCCAAGCCTCAGCATAATTGACATGCTGCAGCGTTTGTGAGGTGGAGTGTGGACATTGATGGTCAATGTTCTCGGATACAGAGGCATGTTTCCAAGAGGGACAAGACCAAGGTCTGCACTGGTGGATGCAGATTTTCTTTCCTCACAAGTGACTAGGACCCAGCTTTGCTGCGTTAAACTTCAGCCTCCACAGCCTGGCCAAAGGAGCAAACATTGCAACCTTTAGCCAAGATGGTGATCCCTGGCTGCGACCTCAGTCCCAGCGCTGATTTGCAGATGCAGCAAGGAGGGGTCTGTTCCTTAGAGAGACACCTACTCCTGTATGTGCATTTTAGATGTAGTTACACATCCGTTTGTGTGCAGCTATACAATTCTGTCCATCTCTGAATCCAGGCAAAAGCCCTCATCAAATATGGAGCAACAAAACCCCGCTTGTTTTGGCTTTGTCCTCAGTGAGGCCAGGCTATGTCTGAAAAAAGTGCCATGAGGTTATACCAATTTTGAAGAATAAACTATTTATTAGTCTCTTTATTAAAGTGCACTATTAATAGAGAGAGATATTGAAAAAAATATTTACCTAAACGATTTAATATACTGTCAATAATGCAGATTTCATCCCTCATATTATTTGACAAAACTGTATTCTATATGATACTGTAATTTCCAAAAAAGTATAAGCTACAATTACATTATAAATGTACTACAGGTCGAGTCTCCCATGTCCAAAATGCTTGGAACCAGAGGTATTTAGGAAATCGGAACATTCTGTACTTCTGCGTGAAGATGTGATAAAATGATACAGATTACCAACAATTGCCATCATCTATTTATATTGACAAATCAGAAAGCAGATAGATCCACATACACGCAGATCTAAGGCTATGCCAGAAATTACCAAATTATTTTGCCTAGGTTTGAACTTCGTCAGGGCCACACAGTGACTCAATAGGATGAGTTCACCGTAATGAAAAGGGGGGTGTTTTTACTTTGGTCTGTCTTTTTCTAATTATAGATCGGATGGGACACCTGTTGTGATATTTTGACAAAAGTCCCAGTGAGTACTGAAACGGCACAGTGGGATGATGGCTTTATGAGAAAAAATGTTTTACTGCTGTCAATACAAGACTGTTGAGGGCACCCTTCTTTGGATAGAGATAGATTTGTGTATATATATATATATATATATATATATACACACACATACACACATATATACATACATACACACAGTTATGTGAAAGTTTTAGGCAAGTGTGGGAAAAAATGCTGCAAGGTGAGAATGCTTTTAACAATAGAAGTGTTAGTTTATTAAGAGAATGCAAAGTGTATGAACAGCAGAGAAATCTATATCAAGTCAATGTTTGGTGTGAACACCCTTTGCCTTTGAAACAGCATCAGTTCTTCTAGGTACACTTGCACACAGTTTTTTAAGGAACTCGGCAGGGAGGTTGTTCCAAACATCTTGGAGAACTAAGCACAGATCTTCTGTCGATGTAGCTTGCTCAAATCCTTCTGTCTCTTCATTTAATCCCAGACAAACTCGATGTGGAGATCATGGGTCTGTGAGGGCCATATCATCACTATCAGGACTCCTTGTCCTGGAGAGCGTTACAATAATGTGAAGCCTGGTGGATGTTGTTTTTTTCTTTTATGCACCATTTAGAATCTTGCAAAATCATTGTATTCTCCCTATCGACTTGATCAGTATCTTCATATTAGTCTTGAAAAATTGCTTTCATTTGAAGACATATCCTAAAATAAAAAAGAGAATATTTCTCTTAAATGGATAATTTTTAGCAAAAAATTAAATAAAACCTTCAAATAATCTTGAACAATGTAATGATTGTATTCAATTACTTTTTATTTTCCTTTTAACGATAGTTAAGTAGGGCAATATGCAGATGTAGCCGGCTACATCGTTGCTGCAATGTGTGCGCACGTGCATCGCGCGATTAAGAGCGGACAGCATTTGCCCATTGCAGTCAATGGCGTTCACGTGTGTACGCATGCCATAGACGCTGGCACATTAGTGGGATAGCTGAGCGTGGCTACATCTGTACATAATATATGTATATTTTTTTATTAAATGATGTACTCAAATATATCTCTTCAATAATATACTTGAGTAAAGTGTGATATATATTAACAATAGGAGGAGAAGTTCTGAAGCTATTGGTGTAGTTTACAGCACGTAGACACATTTTTATCCACCTTGTCAAATTATTTGATTGTTATTGAGGTGGTATTAAAAACTATTCTTTCTCCAATACAAATTCTAATTGAAACATACTTCAACTGTCTGTTACTACAGATTTAACAGATCATAATTGCATTGCAATCACACTAATTCTTCCTCAGCTACCTCAGTTGTGCTTGTCCGCTTTTGATGTCGGACATAAGCACATGCACAAATAGAAGCAACTGGTTTGGGGTGAGAACCACCTTTTATTTTTCCTGGTATTCATTTTGGACAAGTAGTAAACTATGACCCTGAATAAAGGTATTTTTTAATGTAAAAATGTAAATATTTTCTAATACTTTTAAAAATTTTCAAACAATAAAATAAGTTGGATAAAGAGTAGTTTGAAATTAGAATTATTGAGATAGTTAGGAAGAGAGAGATTATTGTAGAGTGCAAGGTGCATGAAGTAATGTGGGTGAGGAGAGAGAGGAGGGTGTATAAGAACCAAGGAATAGAGGGAGACATGCGGATAGAGGGGATAAACAGGGCGGAATAAGAGACACATGTAGGAATGCAGATGAGGAGAGAGACAGTAGGAAGTTATAGAGTCAGTGAGCTGCGTGCTGTAGTGTGGTATAGAGTCAGTGAGATGCGTGCAGTAGTGTGGTATAGAGTCAGTGAGATGCGTGCAGTAGTGTGGTATAGAGTCAGTGAGATGCGTGCTGTAGTGTGGTATAGAGTCAGTGAGCTGCGTGCAGTAGTGTGGTATAGAGTCAGTGAGATGCGTGCAGTAGTGTGGTATAGAGTCAGTGAGATGCGTGCTGTAGTGTGGTATAGAGTCAGTGAGCTGCGTGCAGTAGTGTGGTATAGAGTCAGTGAGATGCGTGCTGTAGTGTGGTATAGAGTCAGTGAGCTGCGTGCTGTAGTGTGGTATAGAGTCAGTGAGCTGCGTGCAGTAGTGTGGTATAGAGTCAGTGAGATGCGTGCTGTAGTGTGGTATAGAGTCAGTGAGCTGCGTGCTGTAGTGTGGTATAGAGTGAGCTGCGTGCAGTAGTGTGGTATAGAGTCAGTGAGATGCGTGCAGTAGTGTGGTATAGAGTCAGTGAGCTGCGTGCAGTAGTGTGGTATAGAGTTAGTGAGCTGCGTGCAGTAGTGTGGTATAGAGTCAGTGAGCTGCGTGCAGTAGTGTGGTATAGAGTCAGTGAGCTGTGTGCTGTAGTGTGGGTGAAGAGAGAGACAGAAGGGGGTATAAAAACAGCAATAGAACCCTTGAGGTGCATGAAGCAGTGTCAGCTACTCCAGGGGAGTCTATCACAAACATTTAATACTTCCACAAGTTAGCAGGGTTAGGGGGAGGGTTAGGGGTTAGAGTTAGGCACTAGGGGGAGGGTTAGGTTTAGAGTGCGGGGAGGGGAGGTAAGGTTCAGGTACTGGGGAGGGAGGATCAGGACACCGGCGGAAGGTGTCATTATCCTAAACCTGTCGGGATGCTGGGATCTCGTACTCATCCAAAATAAATACATAATATCTAGATACTTACAAGTTGGATCCGTGCAGGGCCTCTCCCTACAGCAACCAGCGCCGGACGTCTCAGGTCTCTGGAAATGCAGCAGCTGTCACTGATCCTGAAATGAGGGACAGGTTTTACTTGTGGCTGCAGGGGCATATAATAGTTCTAAAAGTCTTAAATATCTTTTGTTTGCTCATTCGAATACACACATGCAGTCTATGCAACTGAGGTCAAAGCTTTTATGTGGCTCCCACATCCCACTCAGTGCCCACAATCTTCCCATTTGATCACCAAAACAATCTCACTGGCTTCCCACATCCTTCTCACTGCATACATTTATCTCATTTAGAATACACGTTCAGCTCCCTTATTTTTAAAAATATCACTCTCTGTCTATGCATGTACACTCTCTTCCCCTATATGCCTCCATCCCTACTGCTATGTGGTTTCCCAACTGTGATAGTCTGTGTTTCCTCATCCGCACCAATGTTTTTCCCCAGCCGCACTGCCCTGCTGAATCTGCAGTTAACCACAGGGTGTGATGGCATACCATATCTGTATTGCGCAAGGAACACGTCCATTAAGGCGTCAGACTTAATGATCCTAATTTCATTGCTTTTTGCAGTTTGAGTGGCAGAAAATCAATAGGTTTTGTGAATTTTCAGATCATGTCTAAGCAGCCTTAATGGGACATGTGAAACCGTAAGGTTTTTTGTCTATGGAATTTCATAGCTTTTTTAAAATGTAATAACTATCAGGGTTTGGATGAACAAACCGGGCCACCTGCAGGAGAGAAGGGCAACAAAATGGTACACTAACGCAGGTGGAAGAGGTGACAGCACACAGGAGGTTGGAGGGCTCATTGGTAGTGTGTATGCACGTGAGAAAATCAAATCTATAAGTCACAGATGCACGAATGCAGCAGTGAGATCCATCTACGCATCTGTTAAAGATTTATGGTGTAAAAAAAAAAAAAAGCGTAGCCCCGCCCCCCAGAAACAACCAGCACCGGGCTTTGGAGCCGCAGTGCTGGTTGTGCTACATACAACGGACAAATGACGTAGGGGTCCCCCGTATTAAGAACAACCAGCACCGGGCTTTTCAGAGCCTGTCCTGGTTGCCGAAATATGGGGGACAAATGACGTAGGGGTCCCCAGTATTTAGCGCAACCAGCACAGGGCTCTGAGCTGGTCCTGGTTCTGGAAATACAGGGGGAAAAAATGCATAGGGCCCCCCTGTATTTCCCAGAACCAGCACTGGACTCCTTCTAGCGGGGGGCTGATGCCACAGCCAGGGGAGCCCTTTCACCGGGCCCCCCAGCCGCAACATCACCCCTGACCACTAGTCAGCCCAGGCCGGGGATCCCTGGGGAGTTGGGGACTCCCAATAGAGAGGTCCCCCTCCTCAAGGCACCCCAGGCCCAGGCTGATAGCCCGGGGCTATCCCCAGCACCCCTGGGCGGTGGGTGCTGGGTTGATTATGTCAAGTGTGGTGCATTTGAAAATATAAATATTGGCTTTTGCTGTGGAACTACAGTTCCCAGCAAGCCTCCACCGCATGCTGGTACTGTACCAGCATGCGGGGCATTATGAGCATGCTGGTAGCTGTAGTTCCACAACAAAAGCAATATTAATAAAACACACAACACACCGTAGAAAAGTATAATTTTATTAAAACATACATGCACACACACATGTACTCACACATGCACACACACTATCTCACATACTTACCTATGTATCCCTGAAGCCAATCTGTCCTCTTCTCCAGTAGGTAATCCAAAGGTGTACCTGTAATAATAATTCCTTACTCACCTCCTCCTATGCGTAGATCTGTCCTCTTCATTCCAAAGTAGGCAAATCCTGTGTCCTGGCAAAATAAAAAAATTAATTACCCGGTCCCACGGACATTAGTAGTGTCCTCTAAGGACAGTACTACCCGAATGACAGCTACGTTGCGGGATTTAAAAAAAAAAAAAATTCTACACACAGGGGTAGGGGGTACAGGGTGACACACAGGGGTAGGGGGTCCATGGTGACACACAGGGGTAGGGGGGTACAGTGCTTCTTGGCCACTCACCGCTCTGTGCTCCGATCCACCTCGGGGGGAGCTGCAGGGTGTTGATGAGGGAGGCCCGCAGACCCAGGTACAGGCCCACTGCAAAGAAGAAATAAACAAAAAAAACGGAGTTTACAAAACACCCACCGCTGCCCTGGCTGTTATACATTTAGCTACACCCACCCCTGCCCTGGCTGTTATACATTTAGCTACACCCACCCACCGCTGCCCTGGCTGTTATACATTTAGCTACCCCCACCCACCGCTGCAGCCCAAGTGTGCTACAGATGATCTCCCCACCCGTCTGCCTCCACTGAACCACCGTCTCTGAGCCCCCAGTGGCTGCTTCCCAGCCCCCCTGCCCCTGGTTCAAACTTACTTGTGCCGGGACCGGCAGTCCGCGATCCTCTGACCAGACAATCTTCTGAAGACTGCTGTCAGCTGAGATGCAGTAAAGCGCCGGCCGGCATGTTCCTGCATCTCAGGTGACTGCAGCATCAGCTGATCGTCTGGTTAGAGGACATCACCGCTCGGACTCCGGTACAGGTTAGTCTGAACCAGGGGAAGCAGCCTCAATGGTAGGAGATGCGGAGGGGGGGAGGGGGGTCAGCATCGGTGAGCAGTGGCGGGGGAGGCTGAGGTTTCAGTGCTGGCACACTCGGGCAGCAGTGGGGCGGTGGCAGCAGTGGGGGGAAATGCTTTAGCCCCGGGGGAGATGAGGGAGCAGCAGTGGCAACGGGGGGGAGCCTATGCGCGGACACCTTATCACTGCCGACACCGACACACTCCTGGGATCTGTGCCCGGCGGCT